>JABYQP010000011.1:0-600000 GCA_022606235.1 Abortiporus biennis
AGATATTTGGCCTAAAATCCAGCGACCCTCGAAGTTCCTGCCTTCTTCTTCATCCTCGGTTTCGGACGTTCCTTCTTTCGCTCCCCTACAGCAGCTTTCTCCGACTGAGCTTGTACGGTTCTCATAGGTGCTCTTGAACTCTCCCCTTTTTTCCTGAAATCAACAACTTCCACCTCAGAGTCATCGTCCAAACCCAACACCTCCAATTGACTCTTTTGCTTTTCAGGAGCCAGCAGCTTCAATAACCTAGCCTGTTCATCTTTCGCGTAAGGATCTTCGTATATGACCCGCATACCTGCCTCAGTGAGATTGGAGACATGATCTATTGAAGTCGAGCCATCCGCTGCTTTCAACCCTTGCACATCGGGCTTTGCGAACGGAAGGAGCTCTTTTGAACCGGACTGTAATGTAACGATAAGCAAATAAAATTAGCAGGCTGATCAATTGTAAGAAAAAAAGGTGATGATGCGAACCTTGGATCTTCCTAAAGGTCTTGCCCTCTTCCCTCCTCTTCCATCGCCATCCGTGTCAAGTCCATTTGATTCCGGATTGTCCATTGCTCCTTCTACCTCTGCGTTTTCACTCAGAACTCTCTGCCATAGCCTCTTGACATGAGGCAAGTTCTCCTCTTCTCCATGATCGCCAACCTGTTCGTCTTCCATAGCCTTCCTCTTCCCCAACAACTTCGTGAGACTTTCTTGTAACATATTCGAAGATTCACTTCTAACTGGAACGTTATTGGAATTTTCATTGTTGTGAAATAGAGAGGAAAATGATGTTTGAGACGGAGGTTTCATAGGTGATGGTGAATGTGAGGAAGGGATTTCCAAGTAGGATTTCTCGTGTGCGATGAAGGAAGGTGTTGGTTCTTCAACCTGAGGTAGATTAGACGTTGACCGATGTTGTGGAGGGCCGACAGGGAATAAAGGAACTGGGTCGGAAGCCACTTCAACCTCTGCCTCTGCTTCAATAGGTAGTGGAGAAGATGATTGAGGAGGTAAGTTGGGAGGACTGTCGAGCGCAGCATCCTGGTGTCCTTCAACAATGTCATTGGCGTGCTCGTCTTCGTTGGCAACGATACCTCCGAGAAGACCATTCGGGACACCAAATTCAAACTCGGCCTGTGATTGAGGTGGCGGTGGTAAGTCATTATTCAGTGGTAGGACAGCGACGTTCAATTGAAAATTTTGATCCAACAGTTTCAATTGACCCTTTCCTTTCCTATCCATACTCTTCTGTTTCGATCGCGCTCTGTCGAACGGAGGGATGATGCCAGTCCGGGAAACATTGTTCAACCAACTCATGTCCACCACAGTAACACCCCATTCCAAAGCCTTTTCATATTTCGGGCCAGTTTTAGAGGGGCATAACAGATGCGTCGTCTCACGAGAAAAGTATGGTGCAAGAATGATACCTACATAATAACGAAGTCAAACCTCTCGCACGTCAAAGGAAACATTACAAGGGACATACCGAGAGCACGCAGCAGCCTTTTCACAGAGTAGCTCTCACTTTGATCCAAGCCTGAACAGCTCACGTTTAGTGTTTCTGCATTGGCAACGGGAAGGTCAATGTCTAAGGGCATCCAGACTCCACGTAATTCTTCTGGCTTGTCTTCTTCAGTTGAGGTAGAAACGGGACATAGAATTCGTTCCTCGTAAATACACCTCTCCAGCCAACATTCAGTCCGATATTTGGCTTTCAACGATGTATTCTGTTCTGACTTATACAATTTACTGCCGCTGTAAAAACAAAGATACATCTTCAATCGATTACCAGAAAAAATGTGAAAAAAGCAAGTGTTCACGTACCTAACCAATCGGACAACGATGAAGTCTACATCTGCCACTTCTCCACTGAGATCGGAGATCCAGACACCGCCATGACTTTCAACCGCATCCTGGACACTTTGACAATTGGCTTCTCCGAGAGCGGTGAGCTTCTTTCCATCAAATATACGGTTCTTTGTGACGGCTGGGGGAAGATCTGGGGTAGCAGCAGACGACGACGAAGCTTCAAAAGTGCAAACATCCATTCCACCTTCGTTGATGATATCAAGACTGCTATCCCTGAGTCCTCCTTCTCTTCCAAATATCGAACTCGAACTCCGCTGACTTCCAGAGGGTCCAGCGAGAGCAGCAGAAGTTGAAGTTCTTCCAAAAAGCCTTCTTTGTGTACTTTCCGCCTGAATGCCCCCTTCACCCCCACCAACGAAAACAGCTGAACTTCTCGTCCTCCTCAAACCTGCCAATCCTCCAACAACTTTGGGTTTCTCTTGTACCTTCTCTTTCCCTTTCAGAGGAGATTCAGGGGGTAGATGGGGTAATTGAGAAGATGACTGGGATTTGGAAGGACTTCGAATGAGTTTTCCTTTCACAAGCTCAAAACCTCGTGGTTTTAGTAATGATTCCCAGATTTGAAGCGTGACACCTGGTACTCGCTTTGCTGATGCTTGTTCGTCTTCGTCCTGTGCCAGATTTTGTTTCAGCGGAGCCTTGGACGGATTCAAAGGACCTGGTGCATTCGCTAAAGAGGACGCAGGATGTGCCATGGCTGAGGTTGATTGCGTTTGAGTGTTGACTTCCAATAAGGTAACAAACAGTAAACCATGATTTAGCAGACGATGGGATATAGTGAACGCAAAACCATACCTGGAGCCTTCGTCTTTCTTTGAGGTCTTGGTTTTATACCGTCAAAATCAACTTCATACGCTGCCTCATCAAGTCTTCCGCCTACAAGCAGCGAATCCCAAAACCATTCTTCCCATATGATCTTGATGTTAGCTTCCCCGCGTTGGTTAAATTTGAGAGCGTACTTCATCTTATCCTGAAGTTGAATTTCCGACGACGAAGGTGACAAACAATCATCTCCACAAAGAAGATGCGTTACTCGAACAGGTCGCTCCAAGTTCTTGAGATACGTTCCACCATTCTCCCCAAGGAGTTTGTTAATTTCGGTTCTCTTCGTAATAGGTGTAACACCAGTGAGAGTTGCAACGACACCATTGAAGATAGGTAAACGATGCCTTCTGACACTCTGAAATAAGAACGGTTCGTATCTACCCTCAAAGGACGGAATCAAGAACTCACCTCATCGAAATCTACATCATCCCCCCTCAACCAAATCTCATGGCTTTCTGTCACCCAGTCAGGATGCATTACTGGGATTCCATTATCCAAAGCACATTTGTATTTCGCACTTCCAGGTTCAACAGCGAGAAGGTGGGTGACACGGTCGGTAAGGTCTTGAAGAGATTGTGCCCCAAGTTCAATGGCCTGTTTGAATATGGTTGTCTGAAGAGCCAGAGGTATTGAGTCAGGAGTACCATGACAGACAAATGATCAGAAACGTACCTTATCCGAGATTCCCGTCGCGCATAAAACAACCCTTTTGAATGGCCTAGGTACGATGTCAAAGACTTGGCTGTCCTGGTCAGAGTCGAAGCCAGAGTCGTGTGATGTCAAGAGTGTAGATCGTCGCTTTAGTCTTGTACTTCTATCATGATTAGTTGACTTCTCCTGCGGCTGAGCTGGGCGTAATTTAACATTCGGAACCTATCGACGCGTTGAATTGCGAGTTAGAGGCCAGAAAAGACGCGCTCACATACCTTGCTAGATTTGTTTCCTCTCCGGTGATGATAGGACATTATGCTGTGTAGTTGGTTTATAGCATACGACACACAGATGTGTGGCTCTAGAAATATTCTTGAAACGTTGGATAGGATAGCGGCAAGAACGGGGAAAGGAGGAGGTAGGTGGAGGTAGAGGTACGAATGATTTCGAAAGTTGGACGCGTCCAAAACACCGGCATCACGTGCACCGTCACAGCTGTCACCGGCGTCTCCTTTTTCAATGTCGGTAAACTGGTACTGTGAGTAGCTTGACCAGAGTCATCATGCTGTCCTCCACCCTTCGTTCACAAGCTCTGAGAGCGACCCCACGCAGACTGCTTTCAACCACAACATCGTCCACGTCTTCCTCGGCAGCAGAATCAGAGCCATTAACCCACTATCGGATCACTCTTCTTCGTTCTGCCATCGCTCTCCCGTCAAATCTTAAAGGCACTCTCACCTCACTCGGAATTCATCGCCGTCTCCAAACAGTATATCACGAACATTCACAAATTAATGCTGGCAAAATTTTGAAGGTGAAGGAGTTGGTCAAGGTGGAGAACGTGCCGAAGAGTGCAGTTAGGACTAAGACTGAGATGAAGTACGAGAGAAAAGCAACGAGGGGATATAATGTTGTGGGCAACAAACTTCAGAACCAGTCACCGTGAGGAGGAGGTTACTTGGAGTGTGCATAGCGCAGAAGAGGCTCGAGATAGTACGTTCATTCACTTCGGATATTGAAAGTTCGAACGGAGCTGACGCTTCATACAGCAGTTGTTGATTGCTCTACCATATACAATAATCTTATTTTTTCCCAGTTTGATATCTCAACCTGCGAGCGATTCTTGCTGGACACGGAAACCACTCTTTCCATGGTGCTGCCTAATTTTCTTAAGTAAAGCCATCACCTCTGGTATTTTCACAACTGGCATACCTTTTGCAATGTCGCCGGTCCGAAACCCCCTTCAACAACTAGCCAATACTATCTTCCCATAGAGCTTTCATATCACTGAGACGTGTTCATCCAAGATTACCTCAAGTTTTGCCTTGTTACTCTCCTCCGCTAGGGTTCTGTATTTCCCCTCCAACGTGTGTGATGGCAATTCTCATACCTGGTATGGAGTGGAATCGTGCTGGCGATATTACTGGTACGTGAGTATCTCTGCTTTTGTGCGTGCGTCAGTTTCAGTCTTCTCATTCACGACTCTTCCGAACGCGTTTAGTTGTGTCGTTGCGCGTTGGTATCTCAAACTCATTACATCAACTACCGCCCACATCATAACTTCGGTTTCTTTTTATTCGTGTTTCGCCGCTTTGCCTATCCTGAATGACTTTTCCTCATCAGAAAAATAAACCTCTAAATCCTCGAAATTATTCTTCATTTCAGAGTATTGACATCTGAGACAAGTGTGTGTCATTGATCATTCTGTGGTTATTATGACATAGCATATCTTCCAGGCATGTAACTCCACTTACATCGACGACGGGGGAAGGCGTACTGTCCGTTTCATATCCGCAGCGGCGTACAGAAAAATTCTTCATTGCCAACACTCATGACTTCAAGCTTCGGGGGTTGTCGGGGCAACAGGTCACCTCGCTTTCATCTTACCAACTAGATGTCTTACATGACGTTCATAGCGTTCCAGAGCGGAAAACCAGATCCCAGTTTTGATACACTGCATGGAATCGGGAGGTTATAGGCATTCGGCTTTGTCTAAGTATTCGCTTCGGTTTTTCATCCATTTGATTTACATATCTCTTTTTCGTGGACAGAATCGGTGATCGGTCACTGCGCGTACGATTTGTGTAAACTATTGCACTTTTCGAATCAGATTTTCAGGCATGAGGATGGTTTGACTCTTTCATGAGTAACCCAGTTTCATGACACCGTATGGTTTAGTGGGAAGATTTAGTCTGAAAGGGTTTGTGTTTGGATCATTACGGTACGCTGTGTGCTCTTCGAATTCTACCTTCAAACGACCAACAAAACAGCGTTGCCATATCCAGTCATGTTCCCGATCATTTGATGAGAATCTTTGTGGTGGTGGCAAAATCGGGAACTCGCCACCAACTCGAATTTTACTGAACTCCACCACCAGCGATTATCCCTGTTAGCGCCTGAATTGCCTGTGTTTGATGGCAAATCCTCAGATTAGGCTTCTCATCATCGTCGGAGAACCCATGGTGCTCTGGCTGAATTTGAAACCTTCGCATTCATGCGTGGCATCCCCGTTAATCATCATTCTCAAGGGGTTCCCATGCCAGGCTCGGTTCGGTTGATACTCTTTCCAAGCTGCCAGCGACACGAATTCTTCGTGTGGACCGAAAGATGCCAGATGGAAAGGGTAGGAATCTAGGCTAGGAGGCAAAAAGTATAATTACACAGAGTTCAACACACACAAGTCTTCTCTTCTCTTCACCTCGACCATGTCTCTCAAAAGCCCAGTCAACCTCTGGTTGACCTCCTCTCCAGAATACCATGAACGTCTCGCTCGTTCAGACTTTACACCACCAGCAATCTCAATCAAGGACGTTCATGCTGCAGTACCGAAGCGCCTCTTTGAAAGGAATACATGGAAGGGACTGCTCTGTTTCTCGCGACAGTTGGCGATGACGGCCATTTTCTTTCTCTTCGCCACTCGTATTGACAACGTTGTAAGGAGCCTTGGTACTAGATATGCACTTGGCGCTCCAGTACGAGACCTGGTGTCCTGGGCGCTGTGGATCGTCTACTGGTTCTGGCAAAGCGTCTCATTTACTGGTTTATGGACCTTTGGTACGTTTTTGCAATCATTCAAATTAAGAAGTCAAGATGCTGAATTGTCTATTAGGTCATGAGGTAATATCCATGCATGCTCGTAACGCTCTCCGTCAACTTAAAAACCTTGCTATTTAGTGCGGACATGATTCATTATCTCCGCATGGATGGATCAATTCAATGATGGGAATTACCGTACACACCTTTGTGCTCACTCCTTATTACGCTTGGCGTATCACGCACCGAAAGCACCATGTAAGCATTCCTGTATATTATCAATTTCCTTAACCTTAGAACTCCCACCGTAGAAAGGCACCAATCATCTTGACCGCGACGAGACATATCATCCATTTACACGCACAGATCTCAAACTCCCACCAGAAGGCGTTGCAACCAGGATGGATTACAAGGAGATAATTGAAGAGACTCCAGCTTTCACGATCTTCAAACTTGTAATTCGACAGTTTTTGTCAGTCTTGTTCTTATTTATACCCACGTGCTTGAATGCTGACATTTCACTGAATCATTTAGAGGTTTCCAACTCTATCTCTTGTGAGAACCACTTCCTGCGCTCGTATATTGCAGCGTCAATCTCACATACAATTCTCAAGGCACAATCGCAAAGGCAATCCCAAGTACCCAAAATGGACCTCAGTACGTTGCAGAATATCGATATAGGTTGGTTTCTAACACTTGTTCATTAGCACTATAGACCGTCCTCAAAACTCTTCAAACCAGAAGAACGTGAGTTATTCCACAAACAGTCCTACTTATTGATCTCATGTTCTTCAACAGGAAATGCCATCATCATCTCCGATGTGTGCATGCTGTCAATGCTTGCCATTCTCACCGTCTGGACAAACATCTCCGGATTCCGAACAGTGTGGAACATGTATTGGTTACCTTGGCTTGTATGTGGCACAGTTTTTTTGCACATGTAAATTTACAGCTCATCTAAGATTCGGTATCATAGTGGGCACATAACTGGTCAGAATTCTAGCAGAACCGTACTCGACACTACTAACCTCAACCTTGATTTAGGATTGTCATGTTTACCTACCTTCAACATTCCGACCCTACGATTCCTTATTATCGAAAAGTTAGTAGGACTTGTTCCATAGATGCAGAGGTCTAGTCAGCCAACTCAAATAACTACACTCAATAGGATCAATGGACTTTCACGAGAGGAGCATTGGCCACAGTTGACCGACCTGTATTCGGTTGGATTGGGGAATTCTTTTGGCACGGAGTAAGCACATTCCCATTTTTCTCTTGGTTGTTCTCGTCTGACTCTACACAGATAAACCATCATCACGTCGCCCATCACTTCTTCGTGAGCATACCATTCTGTAAGTACACATCCATCAATTCATTTATCCCTTCCTCAATCTGTACCTAACTCATAACTATTAAGACAATCTCGCTGAAGCTACCGAAGCCATCAAACCAGTCCTGGGTGAACATTATTGTTATGATTCTACGGTAAGCCCCTAATCGTTGTCTCTCACACTAAACCTCACTCGCTGTCGTGTTCAGCCAACTATCTACGCCCTCTGGCGTTCTTTCACTCAATGCACATTCATCGAATCAGAAGGCGGAGTTGTATTTTTCAAGAATCAACGAGGAGAAGCTGTACGAAGGTATACTACAAATTCATCAAAAGACGGTCTACGATCGTCATCCCAACTTGAGCAACTAAAAGCGGAGAAGGGTATTGGATCTGAGATGGAAAGCGATGAAATTGAACTGGATCACTGAGTGTATAGTCAGTTGTAATTGTGTGCTCTCTTTTTCCTTCCTAGGTCGTGGTGTCATTACTTATTGTGTTGCTCATATTTCGTCGACGTCGGACTTTTGATCCGTGCTTGTGAAGCTTGGGACTGACTAGTCAACTAAGTAGCAGAGGTTGAGTTTATTATACGTCTTGAAGTTCAATATGATATTGACAATATTAATGAATGCTACGGTGATCCTTGACACGATCACATGATACGTATGATTGATTGTTTCTTCGAATTCTTGAACCCTGAATCGACCATTATCACCATTTCCTCTTCCTCTTCCAGTCATCACGGCCCCACCACCCGAAACCGAGACAACGAAACATCCCAAGTATGAGGCGAGCGAAAAGCTAAGGCTTGAAGCCATGAAATCCCTCATTCCAGCTTTCGAACGCTTGGGCAGGCCATTGGTGGCCACCAAGGTATGTTGTCTTTTATGTTTACACCAGGGCCCACATCTTCATGCAAACAACTTCGCCAGCGATCAGAGGAATTTATCAAAGCACACCCTCCACTACTTAGAATCCCCAAGTTCTACCATTCCTGCCAACGCATCTCCGGAAGGCAGAATACTACCTTACACAGAGCGTGAAGTGCCTATCCTCCGTTTAGCGGTACCATTCAAAACAGACGAACTCATCTCCCATGCTCTCGCCAACAAAGTGGTTAGATCCAAGGACATGGAAGGTTTATCCAACCATTGTGCCATCCTTCACGTTTTATTTCGAATCGAAATTACGTGCAATACTTTTCGGATTCTACGTTATTCTCTCCCATTGTCTCTACATTACGATGGAATAATCTACCTATGCCACAACTACGAGTTCAAGCGGCAGAAGATAAGGGATGTTGATCCTTCGGTCGCTGGGAAAGTCTTGACGATATTGAAGAGAGATCTTGGGATTGAACCTAAATGGAAATGGATGTGGTGGTGGGATGCCACGGACAGAAAGTATGTTATCTTGAAGATCCTTTGCATGTTAGAATACGAGCTGACATTCGAATTTCAAGGGGTTGGGAGTCGTCTTTCGAATACACTCATGACGATGATATATGTCAGAAAGATGATTTCTAGCTGCTGATTGTTCTCGATACCTCGATACGTTTTGAATCGTATTGTCTTGCCACTCATACCAAGCGAGACGTGTATGTTCACCTTGTAACCGTACCATCATTTTTTCGTGTATATATGTATGTATTCTCCGCATGTGATTCAACGAATCGTGGCCTGAATCCTACTCATACGTCGGAGTCGAGTTTGAGTCACATATGCGTAACAACACCTAGCAGACTTACATTCTAACTACAATATATACACTTACAGACTGCATGGAATCAAGACCGCAACGGAGAATTTGAAGCTTGACGTACGGCGATGTAAATGGTACTACTGTAAGCTAGAAATCGTGTTGGTATATTTCTTTCGTGGTAGCATAGTTTAAAGCGGATTTCCATTTCCTGCGTTCAGGTTTCAACTTAGAGCACCAGGATAGAACTTGCTTCGAAATAAACTCACTTTTGATCTACCGCATCCCACCACCAAATCCACTTCCAATGCTTCTCAATCCCGAGTTCCCTCTTCAAGAGCTCCAAAATGACCTCTTCCTTCTCGAGATTCAGCTCCGCTAACCGCTCATTCACGAGTTCATAGTTGTTGTATAGGATGATGAGGCCATCGTATTTGAAGGACAAGGGGATAGAGTAGCGCAGAAAGAAATCCTCCTTCAAGAACTTCAATCGGAAAGCAAAGAGGATATCCATGATGATGGCACGTTCGGTCATTCCTTCGATGCGCTCTGGTGTAATTATCTTTCGTTCAAGAGCGCGAGCGATAAGCTCGTCTTTCTTGAAAGGCACTGCGAGATTGAGAATCGGCTTCTTGCGTTCCTTGAATGGCGGTGGCACACCTTTCGGCGCATATGGCACGTAGCACCTAGGAAGCGTGACCAGAGGAGGATGTGCTCTAATGTATTCCTCTGTTCTCTGAAGGATGGTTTAAAGACATATTGGTAGTATATTAAAGATAACATACCTCTTCTGCTATTAATGGCGTGTTGGCGCGTTTTATACTTGGCAGTAGAGCTTCTAGGATGGCGAGCTTCTGCTGTGCATGGAAGGGACCATCGGCATAGATGCTTGCTAAGAGTAATTCGCCCCAGGTGGGTGACATGTCCAGTTGTAGCTTAAAGTTGTGAGATTGGTTAGTATAAAGTAATAACTGTACTAATGGCCTATGTTGAAATTGATTGGCCTCCTGAAAAGAATGATACTTATTGCATGGTAGCTCGTGCGCGTGACCGCGACTAAGGCTTGAAAACACGATCATGTGATGCTAATGATCTCAGTACCAGTGACACCGTGACAAGACCACAAATCAAGTAGTTTCATCTCTAACTCTCACTGTCCACAGAGTCATGCCTACCCGAGGTGAATTATTCCTGGCAAGCATCGAAGCCGATGGCCCCTACCATGCAGAGAAGAAGCTTGCAATCCTAGAAGCTCTACTGCCAACTATGAAGCGTGCCAACAGGCCATTGATAGCACAAGAGGTACGCTTTCCTTCTTTCATCGCCAACTATTAGTATGTCTTCATATTAACAACTCATTAGAGGACAGAAGAGTACATTAGGGCACACCCTCCATTGATCACACTTCCCAAGTGTTACGTGCCATTTGCACCGAAAGGCGTGCCACCACCGTTCAAGGAACGCAAGAAGCCGATTCTCAATCTCGCAGTGCCTTTCAAGAAAGACGAGCTTATCGCTCGCGCTCTTGAACGAAAGATAATTACACCAGAGCGCATCGAAGGAATGACCGAACGTGCCATCATCATGGATATCCTCTTTGCTTTCCGATTGAAGTTCTTGAAGGAGGATTTCTTTCTGCGCTACTCTATCCCCTTGTCCTTCAAATACGATGGCCTCATCATCCTATACAACAACTATGAACTCGTGAATGAGCGGTTAGCGGAGCTGAATCTCGAGAAGGAAGAGGTCATTTTGGAGCTCTTGAAGAGGGAACTCGGGATTGAGAAGCATTGGAAGTGGATTTGGTGGTGGGATGCGGTAGATCAAAAGTAAGTTTTTTTTCGAAGCTTCTATCCTGGTGCTATAAGTTGAAACCTCAACGCAGGAAATGGAAATCGGCTTTAAACTATGCTACCACGAAGGAAATATACCAAGACGATTTCTAGTTGTTCCCTCCACTTTCATCGCCGTATACGTTTCAAATATTCTCCTGCTGTGCTCAAATGTTTCGTTACAATTTCCTCGTGGAGTCTGTAGATATATGTAATGTGTAACAATAGTTCGGATATACAAGATATTCCCTACATGATAGAACGTCTTATCGACGCTGTCGGAAAAAGACGATTCCCCTTATAACGCCTGTCGGTATCTGACAGCCTGATCAGTGTTTGTCATGGTGTACTCCACTCCTCCGCAGGTCTCATCAGGTATTGTCAGGTCATATCATGCATAGAGAATTATATCTACAAACATCAGATTTTGTATTCTATAGCACGGAGAACCATATCAGGATCGATGATATTATTATTTAAAAGTCTCTAATGGTTTTCAAGTTGTTCTTCATCTCAAAAGTTTCGATTGTATGTCCATCACGAGTGAGGTACTGAAGAAAAATAAAGGAGGTATCTTTTGAATCTTCAAATACGGCATGATCCTTCCAAATTAATGCCTAATTTTCCATTTACTTCATTCAAACCAGCGGACATGGGCAAGTGAGTAGCATCTTCCAGAATCAGTTGAGATCTCATACAGGCGAGGAATTCTGAGTGGAAATTGAGCTTGAATAATCACGATAGAACACCTATCTTCTGGTTTATCCACTGAGTTTCCTCCCTCCTTGACATGGTGGTTGCACTGTACAATGCACGGGATGGAGCATTCTGGCGTCGTAAGTAAGAAAGGTGTGATTGAAGAAATATTGGAGCAACGTTGACGAGAGCTGATGAGAAATGACAAGGTCTGAGAAGACCTAATACGGAAAAAAAGAAAGTGATATATACCATATACTTATACGTATAGTATTCGGTCATTTGGCTTAGTTGGTTCACAGGTAAGTTTCTCTCTTCGATAGCGTCTACTATTCTCCAACGTGCAGGTTCGACTCCCGGTCTTGAGGTAGTTAAGTATCACTTCACTCTCCATTGAAATGGGAAGTGAGCCATCGAAATCAGAGAGATTAAGTATGCTCAAAGTCCAATACTGGCGGAAATGTTATTTTTCTTCATTTCATAGTTAACATGATCAGGACGAGTTATGGCTTATCAAGTCATATTAGGTGATCAGATTCTAACAGGCCTTATAATTCCTGATCAAAGGTGACCAGGTAGTATAACCATTTTTTAAACGTGATAAGGGGGATAAGCGCCTTATGACCTGATAACTCCTTACATAGCCTGATCACTCATAATCAGGAAGATCCGATTTTTCCGACATGCATATCTCACATATGAACGGTTACATGAAGGAACGCTCGAACTTCTTGCAATTGCGTGTAGCCCGTAACGTTAGGATTCGTCTATTGAGTTGAGGTTTCGAGTGAAAGGCGCGATGGGACTTCGTTGGCATGACTCGTCTGTATCGTTGCAAAGGAGGTGCCAGGCGCGATCACATGACGTACGTGTCCATTATCATAGGGCCACCACTCATGATACTTAATCATTAAATTTCTGCAGCTTTCGATCCCAGCTAGCGGTGCAGTACTACTATGCCTTACCCCAAGCGAGATTATATAGCTCGTGGCTGAGATCCGGGAAGTTTCGCACAAGAATAGAAATGACGTTCACGATAAACCGAAATTGTATATGTAGAGATACAAATGAACTATTTTACTTCTGATTAATAGAAATGCTCAACGTACAAAACTGCCGAATTGACTTCTCTTCACCCTCGAAATCGCAACACACGCGAATGCATTTACAGACGGTCTGAAAAAAGTGGATTTAGTGAAGACTATTGGTCTGACGGAAGATCGAGTACGTACTGGTGTTACCGAGATCGGTGCAGGCTTCCTTGACACGAACGACGAGAGTCTTCTCACCCTCACGAACCCAGACACGAGGATCGTAGTACTATCACAGTATATTAGTTGAATTAAAATGCAATGAAGTAGACAGTCACAAACCTTCTTGTTGGGCTTATCGGCGCCCTCGGGGTTACCAACTTGGGTCTGGAGATAACCAGACTTGTTTTGGATGAAATCCTACAGATCGTTCATTAGTATTCAACATATACAACCAATGAGCACGTAAGGTACATACTCTGATACCAGCGAGGTAGGCAAATTGAGTATCTAGAAAGTAAAGGTCACATTAGCCAGCTGACGAGAAATCAAACGCATTCGGTACCACTAACCAGTGTCGACGTTCATCTTGACAACACCGTTCTCGACGGCAGTCTTGATTTCCTCCTTGGTAGAACCGGACCCACCGTGGAAGACAAGGAACCTAAAACTCCGATTAATATTTTGAACAAGGAAGGACAAATCTCGACACATACAAAGGCTTCTGCTTGCTCAACTTCTGCTCAGCATAGAGTTGGTGCTTGTTCAACAACTCAGGGTGGAGCTTGACATTTCCAGGCTTGTATACTCCGTGGACGTTACCGAAAGCAGCGGCGATACTGAAGTTAGGTGTGACCTTAGAGAAAGCCTCATACACATCCCAAACATCTTCGGGTTGAGTGTACAACTTGGCGTTGTCGACACCAGTGTTATCGACACCATCCTCTTCACCACCAGTGATACCGATCTCCATCTCGAGCCAAACACCAATGGGAGCCAGACGTTTGAGGTACTCGACGCAGATTTGGATGTTCTCCTCCTTGGATTCCTCCGAGAGATCAAGCATGTGAGAGGAGAAAAGAGGCTCGCCATGGGACTTGAAGTATTCCTCATCGGCCTTTAACATACCATCGAACCATGGAAGGAGCTTCTTGGCACAGTGATCAGAGTGAAGGACTACGGGACTAGATGAAATTGAATTCCAGTGTAAGAATTGGGATAATATAAACGAAACCCGTCTTACACGCCGTATTCCTTCGCAACAGTTCGGACATGATGAGCAGCAGCGATAGCACCGGCAATAGAAGCTTGTTGTTTGTCATTGGGAAGTCCCTTTCCAGCAAAGTAAGCACTTCCTCCTTGCGAGACCTGGATGATGATGGGGGCCTTGATATCCCTGACAGTTGCAAATGAGAAGACGCTATCGATGGAATCTGGGCCCGTAACTCACCTTGCAGCTTCAAGGACAGCATTCGCGGTTGAAGAGGAGGTAACGTTCTATGATTTCCCCTATCAGTTTCCCCCCATGAAAGAAGAAGCAAGGGTACTTACGATAGCCTAGGAAATTCCGATTTCTAAGTGAAGCCTTTGAACTCCGTACAATTGTGCAAGATAACTCACAGGAATAGCAAACTGTAAAAATTGAGTCCCAAGATCAATACGAGATTTCCTCCATCCTGGATCATCGATGTAGTACATACCTGGTTGGCCTTAGCGTACTCAAAGAGTTTGCGTACGTTGTCACCAGTAAGGACACCAGCCTAATATCGTCGCGTAGATTACAATATAATCAGTCAGATTTGTGAACATCGACGACGACAAAAAGCATCAACATACGGGAACGATATCGAGGACACCCATAGTTGTGAATCAAAGCGATTGAGAGGATCTGGAGTTGGTAGATGGGAGTATAAGAGCAAGTGCAGAAACCCGAGTCCGGGGCTCCGCCCAGGATAAAGGATCTCCGAAATCACGTGTTCAGCAATTTACAAACTTGCTGGAGGCTTGAATTTCGGCTTTCTACTCATCCTCTTCCACCTCCCATGAAGATCCGAATGCAACCGTTGAAAGAATGTCACAGAATATGCATATGGATCGAAGTCAATGTTTCCCAAGTACTCAATATTCGTACATAAGCCAAGTAATCTCGATTCTTTATCTTACAACTCCGTTGGACACTTCTCATCATCACTCCGAGCCTGAACGGTAATGGATTTTACACAATTCCATCGCTGCGAATCGCACATTGTCCGAAGTCCTTCTTAGTCAAACCTTCCTCCTTAGGCAAGATGTCCTGTCGCACAGATGCTAAGTATAATCCATATCATGGGTGTGAAACATCCTTACATGTTCAAATATTCCGAGAGGTAAGGCAAGTGTCACGCAAGCATTTGGCGAGTCCTGGGTGAGCGTGAGATTCAGTTTACAAGTTTCATCCGGAATGGCAAGGGTGAGGGGAAGATGATAACGCACCACGACAGCTCCTACATGACTTTCAACAGGCGCTGCCGATAGTAGAAGATCTGAAGAGAATGTGCATGAGAGATTTAAACCCAACATTCCAGATAGATAGACTCAAACTCACAAGCTTGTTCGCGCGCTGACATGCGTGACGAGATAAACAATCAATCAGCACATCGTCGTAATTCAGTATATATACGAACTGTAACCAATCTATACATTCGATCAGCAGCTGGCGTCGTGGGTAAGTCGAGATACTCACCTTCATCAAGTACGCTATAGCGTTCAGTGCAGCTTGCTTGTACGCAACGGTACTGAGAAACTGTCAGAGATCAATTGTAATGTAGAATCCGAAAATTCATGCTTACGCATCCATGTTGTATTGCTTTCCGTCGCCATCTAACTCGCCCAGTTAAGTATATCTCGACTGTTGCAATTAACCTCACCTACGGTAATCGACACTGATGCCTTCGAAGATGAGCTTCATAACAAAATGTCAGTAGACGGATTAGATGTCTTTGACATTAGCCCACCTTGGAAGAGTATAGAGGATCAATCGGGGAAGGCTAAGTGGATATGTTAGATGAATATCGCTCTCCGAAGATATTGAAGACTTACTAAGAAAATCGGTTGCTTCAATGCGAATTTCTCTACCCCTCCTTTGATGATACTGGTGCTGAAGGTAATTATGCCTGCCATTTCGATGGCTCCGCAGAACGACAACTAATAAAATGCGGTGAGCTCATTATTTTCGAAGGGCGTGTAGAATTATCCTACTTCTCCCTAATAGCACAACGTTAGCGACCTCCCTTTTCAGATCGTCATACATAAAGACTTACATCTCCTTGAGAGAAATGAAGATCTCCGACAGAGAGATTGGCACCTTTGACAAATACAGGGAAGTAACACCGTGAACCCCTGGGCGATGTAAACCAAACATGCCTAAATCCAAAATATCCGTTTCTGTTGACTTACCGGGACAAGTTCTTTATCTACAAGTCGAACGAATAAATGAATGACAGCAGACGCAAAAAAGTAAGCACTCGCATCACAGTTACCGCCGTGTTCGCGTCCGGGTACCGTTCTCGCACCTTCCGCCTTGATCTTCCCCAAAACCTCTTGAGGGATGGGTTCTTTGGCACCGATGTATGCGCCTTTAGGTTCAGGTGGGAAGGCTACAGGCGGTACAGCTTCAGCATGAGCTGCAATGAGTTCTCCTTCACGCTTGTTCCAAGTGTCAAGGAGCTCTTGAGATGGTGCTGTCCCGATGAGGCCGGGATGGGAAACGCCAGCGAAACGGACACCGGGAATGTGTCGAGATGTCGCATAAATACCTATGTTAGAAACGAGGTATTGTAAGTTGATTGGTTGAAAAGTATGAAGTCTCAAAGAGGTAAGGAACCTTTGAAATCCCAGATGGCCTTGCAAGCTTTGCTATCGAATTCTTTGGCTAGTATACACGTCAGCTCAGTCGACATAAAACAATTCAACAAGGTATTTACCAAACAATCCTCCTCCGTTGTTCAACTCAAAGATTCCCTTCCATTTTCGGTATCAGAATATGTTCGAAGTACCACTACAATGGCTTCTTACAGTGTAACCCCAGGGCATCTGTTCAAACGGCGTAACATCCAAGATATCAACAACCAAACAGTCGCCTGGTTCAGCCCCTTCGACGGCAATTGGTCCAGAGAGGTTATGTATTTTAGTCAAATCGACATTCTTGATATCATCACTGTCTGGAAATACTGTCAACACGCTTTCATGTTACTTGAAGCTCATCGGAAATTAACGCACCGTCGTTGTTACCAATCTGCGCTCCGGTCCAATCTTCTTTGTGTTAAGAGACATTGCATGCAGTCTGGAATCCGAGTTTACATACCAACACATTCAATTTTGAAAACCTCCCCAGGTTTGACAGTCGCGAAAGGTGGGATATCTGGACTGGAAAGCAAAGAAAAAAAGAGCACGATGTTACCTTCTACATGAGCGGTACTGGTATCTCGAGCTCTGTTACGCACTGCCAACGGTTATGCAATCCCTACACAAGCAAAGACGTGTCAGTGAAGCGTTAAACGATTTTTAAGTTGCGTTGGATTCGATACCTTCTGCTGATCGGCGGGACTTTCGAATGTCAATGTCGTTGTTAGTTGATGCGTGATCTCCTTCCATCAAGCAGTTCAAATCCACACTCACACAAAAGGATCGACCTGTGAAGAGCGTCAAAACCAACTCTTAAAGACTGATGCCCACCCAGAGGTGAAACGTACCTTTACAAGGGTGGGGTGAGGGATAGAGTTAGCCTTAGTCGCCATTTTGCCACAGTTCCTCGTTCAGATGGATGGTCGAGTCAAGAACCAAACCAAGGATGTCTTCTGGGTGAGTCCAATAAATATATACTCCAAGCATGTGAGAGTATCCTGGTCAAAAGATGATAAGACACAACGCTGCGACATGTACACATGACATCAACGATAAGAGTTTCTTGATAATGAGTATTTGGCCAGGAGGTGCATAGGAATCTCACGATGTACTAACAATGTTATTCATGGTCAAGATAATCTGTTCAGAAGCTAAGTCAAAGATAGAATATGTCTCGCACGGAATGAAAGGGATGATACTGTCGCAGAACTGTGCAAGTCGAGACCGCGCATTATATAGTCAATTACAGCATTGAAGGTAATCTGTCTAAGGAAACATGGCCGTCAGCTTATTAGATCTCGAAAGTTGGACACATGCAAGGACTTACCTCCGCAACTTACAACCCAGCCATTGTAATTGATAGCCTCACATCTACGGAAATCAAAACCCTTTATATGCTCTGCATCGGCAAAATGATGAGTTGAATGATCCAATTAGAGAGAGTGAAGAAGTGGGACATGGAATCAAGGCAACATAGGGAAACGACATATTTTGAGATCGCCTGACAAGGAATTGGCACATGCATAGTCACTCCATACCTCGGGCCCCATGGGTTGATGTTCAGTTATTTGCAACATAACCTCAGTCAATATGTTTGCGATCATGGTTTGGCTGCGACAGGAAACCGGTATAGAAGACAGCCAAAAGTGATGATATTAGATGTTCCAACGGTAGGTTTCCCGACATAGAACGTACATATAGAATAATAATTAACTTTTGCCGCATCACCTCCCCCAATATTCAGTTCATGACGATGGTGCCTCGACGGGAACTGGTTCACTCCTCGCTAACTTCGGAGCAATCTGAAGGAAATGTTCAGGGGTCAACCCTCCCCTCGGAAGTTCACCGTAGATCTCTTGTTTCTCCTTTTTGCTCAGTTTTACGTCCAATGCAACATACGGTCGTAACTTCATACCAGATCATAACTCGAAGTCAATGCGAAGGGCTTGTGGTAGAGGACGACTGCACGTACCGGAGAGTTGTCGATCTCTGAAACTGGGGGTGCCACAAAGTACCGAACTTGCTCATCGACCAACCGATACTTTGCCTTGCCCTTCACGACATGTTTACCGGGTGCGCCTGTTCTAGGACCACCGGGTAGGAAAGCCTGTCGAGTACCTATATACTTGATTAGAATAACTTGCACTTTCAACCAACGTGAAAGGAGACACACCCTTGTAGAAGTCTTTGTTTCCTCGCTTGGGCGTAAGAGCTCGCCGTGAAGCTTTCGAGAGACAGGCTAAAGTCGGAAACATGGTTGTTCGAGTGAAGAAGTGAGTGAACTAGACGCCCATTACCAGACATGGTCTAAGCGCTCCCACAATTTACTTACAATCTTCCCCTTGTGCTCCCAGTCTAAACTCATGGCAAAGGGATCATCAAATAAATCTTCATCCTCCAAGAAACGTGGAGGAGGTCCATCCAAACGCGGAAGAGGAGGCTCACGACGAGGACATGCATCTAAAGTTACTGACTCGTACAGACCAGATAGTGCGATTGATTCTGTGAGCGACGAAGGTGAAGACGATGAAGATGAAGATGAAGACAGTGAGCCTTCAGTATTTTGAATGTTCAAGACTTTCTCTGATGCATTTCAAAGCGGTGAAGATTGACGTCCCTGTTGCGATGTGGGTTAGTTCTCTCAGATACAACTGAGATCCACAACTAGATTGCAATTTTCTTCGATAGGATTTCGACCATTGCGACCCTAAAAGATGTTCAGGAAAACGTCTCGCCCGTATGGGTTTGATACAAGACCTCAAAGTCGGTCAACGCTTTCGGGGGATTGTCGTTTCGTATGTACCAACCACATTGGTAGTATTACTTTCAATATTTACCATTGCACCTTACAGACCAAAGGGTACGTTGCCAGTAAGCCCTGCTGATCGTGATATTGTGGAGAAGAATGGACTAGCGGTAGTGGAATGCTCATGGGCACGATTGGATGATGTCCCTTTTGGCAAGATCGCGAGTCCTAACGAGAGACTACGTGAGGTTTCTTCATGTGTTTTTATATTCTGCTTCATGTCTTACATTGCTTCATCTCGCAGTGCCGTACCTTGTTGCAACCAATCCAGTCAACTATGGCAAACCATGGCGACTGAACTGTGTCGAAGCTCTCGCAGCTGCATTCTATATCACTGGCTTCGACTCTTATGCTGAAAAGTTGCTCAGTGCTTTCGGATGGGGGCATGCTTTCTACGAAGTGAACAAGTAAGTCGCTCGCATTTTTCCGTTCGTGCAATGTGTATTGAGCGATCGGAACACAGGATATTCATAGATGAATACAAGAAGTGTTCCAGTAGTGCGGAGGTTGTCGAGACGCAGGAGAAGCTACTAAAAGAGTTGGATCAAAAGTACGACGAATCCAGAGCTCGTCAAGAATTATGTGGGTTATTTCATGCATCTATTCTTCGCTTTTCTGACTGTGATCAGTACCCGGCGAGGATGGTGAAGACTTGTTGGTTCCAAATCCAAATCACCAACAACATGAGCAAAGTCCAGAAGACAGCGAAAGCGAGGATCAGGATCATGAGGAGGGTCGATAGAAAGAATGAGGAATTCTCAAGCTTGTACCACCACTTTGTAGCATTTCATCTCATTGGAGTTATAAGTACAGACAGACTATTACAACAATAGAACTTACTATCAATATACATTCAGAATATACAAAGTGTATATTTAAAATGAATTCTGACTATACTACGGTTATGATCATGGTAAATTTGGAACGGTCACACGATATCGGACTTGGGAATTTTCGTGAGTGTTTCGGTAGTGCAATCTTGCACCTTGTATGCGTGCACCTCTGTGACTGCCATCCCCCAACAGTCTTCAATACAAATATTTTTTCGCTATTGTCTCACCATTTTATGACCAAAGACCTCTCTCGACACCTTGACAACTCTCCATCCCATTTTCTGAACCGATCAACGACGCGATGACCAAAGACCTGATATACAAGATTTGTCCATGCAAAAGATGTGCCGCAAACTCAATGTAAAGCACCAAACTACGAGAACTATCCGGGAACATCTTGCAATATATGGATGGAATACTGTACCTTCAAGCTCCGAGTTTCGTCCGTCAAATCGCAGTTTAAGCGTGAAGAGAGACTGGCTATGTGCGCCTCAACTGGTCAAATCTTGCTTGCAAACAAGTGAAAACGATATCACAAGGCAACCGAAACCCCGAAGCTCACTGTATCCACGTTCTCCAATGGAGAATAATGACGCTACTGCCGCCTCACCGGTGAGTACGCCATTGACGAACTGTTAACACAACCATCTCACAGGACTCTAGACGTCGTCTCCTTCGGAACAGGACAAATTCAAGTTGATTACACCTTCAACTCTCTAGCTGCAATGAACAGCAACACCAAGACTGCCTTGTTTCACGAATTCGAAGAAAAGCCTCTATCCTTTTGCAACAGCGCAGCAGATTATCTCGCCGATGACCGCTCAACAGCCTTGGGACCAAACATTTCTAACGAGACTGGCAACGCGACCAATGCCGGAGACATTCCTGATACTGGATCACCTTTCATTTGATGATAATAGCTATGCCCCCAGTGACTCAGAATCTGACGACGGCGACTCCTCTGTTAGCAGTAGTGAAAGCTCACTAGACTTAGTGGTTGGCATCTCTGGAGATCCATTGTATCAATAATCCCTTGACATCTTTGCCCCCGAATCTAGTTATGACTCTTCGGAGACATCTGCATCGGCCATGACTCGAAGGATCTACCGCTTGCATTGTACGAGGATCCCATAATCTGTAATGCATACATCAGTGCATTCATCTCGGCGACTTTCCATCACGCAACTCATGAAAGTTTAGAGTCTTTACTCAAGTGACAACGCCAGAGTCTTATTGCCCTATCACAACGTCTCAACCATATATTTCCTGGACTCGAGACTATGTCAGTCACACTACGCACCGCGGAACGACGACTTGGAGTTGACGCTGATCGATATATCAAGCTCTACCTCCTCTGCTCCGTATGCTGGTTCTGACACAACCCATATACCCTCTACCAGTTACGTTCCCCTCGTTGTACTCGAGAAGCTTGCAGTGGATCTCTTTACACAACAAAGAAACTTGCAAACGGAAAAACTAAGCAAAAACCATCAAAGGTCCTTCCTACAATGCCTTTAATTCCGGCACTTCAATGAATTCTTTTTCATCCTGGAAAGTATGAAGAACTGCAATCCTGGCGGGTAGGATAAAATGAACCACAGGCAGGCCTACCGTCGACTACACATAGATTTGATGCATTCATGGATCCCGATGCATTACTTAAAGATATCTTCAATGGCCTGGATTGACGAACAGTTCAAACTGGACTTCAGCGATAGATACACGCAAATGGACATTTCAAGATACTGATGTTGATGAACCAAAACAACATTTCGTCGGTCTCAATATACTCCTCCGTGCGGGATCATGCTGACGCTCAACATTGACTGGTTTTTTTTTCACATATATATCATTCAAAATGCTTCCGCCGTGAGGAGACAATCCTCTTGTGGATAATACGGGCCCAACTGAGCCGATACTTCAGGAACTCAATTTTGCCATGGAGCCATTTGTTAAAGACATCTTAAAGTTAGAACAAGGTATGATATATTCCTATTCTTCAACACAAATCACACAGCACTAACCCCAGTATTAGGTGTCGTTTTCCATGTATATGTATGTCCTGTATCTGTGACTATAATCATAAATGTCATTTTAAATTTTATCACACCATTAGAATTCGGTATTGATATCGTGAAATCCGCCCACTCCCGACGAGCTATTTTAGTATTTGGAGTAATCAACCTCTACAACATGACACACACATATCGATTGTATATTTCGTAGTATATCTGTAAGATATCTATGGTATAAAAGATGTTTACTGAACATATTACTTACGGTGAGAATAATATATTATACAGCTCTGCATATCTATATTGTGTATTTTTAGGGGATACAACGAATATACCGTACTTACTGTAAATTCGTTCTGATCCTCGGTGTTAGCTATATGATGGTCGTCCTATTCTCGACGAATTCGGGACGTGGTTTGGATGTTAGGAGGTGTGTAAAGTAGCAGGTTGAGGTTATTGAATTTGAGGACTGATTTTGTTCTTGTTTTGATCCCAAGAAAGGAACTCCATTGTCACTGTCACGTGGCAAAACGAACATAGCGCGTTTGTTTCTCGCTTCGTCGCGGTAAGGAGCTTAGGCTCTTAACCTCATCATCTCGAAGCCTCTCTTCCCTCCCCTCCTCTCATCCGCGAAACATTCCCCTCCATATCTTCCGCATAGCGGCTTCGCTGCTTACTTTCATCTGACGAAAGCAAAAAAATTCAACCAATCTCCGGACTACTTTGTATGTTTGCATCCTCCTATTCATAGAAGAGAAGCTTTGATACTAATCTAGCCACCCGTTCGACGGAATCATAATTTATTGCAGGTCTAACACCCACGCTCCCTACTAACGACTTCTTTTCAGGATACTGCCATTCTAACATTCATCAACCATCGTCGTCCTTGAGGCTGGACTATCAGCAACCATATCATGGCTCAGCCCACTCAAGCTCTGCCCTCATGGCTCACATTGTCGTCTACTACCTTCACGTTCCCAGACGGCAGTGAATCGACGTTCTTCATGACACACACCTTACCTTTGACATACTATGGACCTAGTGTGAGTTCTCTCTCAATCTCATCTATGGTTTCATTTAGATCTTTCCACATGTTTGTGATGGATCTGTGTGCTCGGCTTCGAACTCATTCATACTCGCCGTTGCAATGTTCGGTGTCGTTCTTGTTCACGACTTAGATTTGGGTTGGATTTTGAGGACGGGACTCGGCGTGGGATGTTCTGTCCCAAATTAACTGTAACGGAATGCGAAGTTACTTGGTGGGGGATGTTATATAGCACCTCCTATGATCTTCGCTATGGAGTTCGTTGGGAGAGCGTATCTTTCCTCATCATTGCGGCCCTCTATCACCGCAGAAATGGCTTGAAAGGCAGTCCTGGCATGCAGGGCGGATCAGGTTATTCGTCTTCTCCTTTCCCACCTAGGGAAGACACTTCTTCCTGACATTGTACGCAGTTGTTCGGTCGACCCTTGTGCCTGTTCGGTTCGTGGGTTAGGAGTGGCTTGCCCGAGCTCACACGCAAGTAATAATGACTGGATTTTCACGTTGTCACTTTTCTCTTGTGCCTTTCGTTATTTGCCACTTCACTGGAGACTTTCTGAATATAATACTTGTTGCAATGTTCATATGCTAACATCTCATCGTGCAGATTCCACTAGGGACTGATGGGATTTGGACGTATGGAGGTCTCACTTCACCTCCGCCTTCAACTGCACTCCCTTCTAGCACTGCAACCAGTTTGCCCCCAACCACCACAACGCCCCCTACAATAACCTCAGCACCCTCTTCTACAAGTTCAAGCACTTCTCCCGCATTTCCCACAACGACGACTGTGAGCCCGGTAGGCGCGACTTCCTCCGGAGGGATATCAGTTGCTGTTTTCGCGGGTGTTATCGCGGCACTTGTAGCGGTTATCTTCTTTCTTCTCATTGTCTTCACCCTGCTCTATTTGCGATCGCGTCGTGAAGCACCTCCTCCTGGCCAGGAAACTGGCGAATCATCTAGCTTCTACAACCGTCAAACTACGCTTTTCTCAAGGATATCTGGTTTCGTCACTGGAGGACCTCCACCACCAACACCGACTTCAGTCCCAGGTCAACCGAGGCGAAGTCGGCTCAGTCGTTTATTCTTCCGCGGAAGTAGGAGTACTCCTATATGGACAGGTTGGCATTATATTAATAATGATGAGCAAATGGAAGCTGAACGTGGGGCAATCGAAGGGTTAGGTTTTAGTAGAGGAGAAGACGGGCAACACACTCCCGGAGAAGGTTCACCTAGAGGAAGCGGTGAAGAAGTTGATCCATTCCTCACTCGTCGCAGTGTTCACAGCCAAGAAATGGCACAGACAAAATCAGGTTCAGATACTCTCGTCAGTGTCCCTGCTGCTGCCATCCTCAGCAATACTGGTACGACTCGAACTAGCCCTCCTAAGACTGGCCATATCATTCCTCGTGAAAGACTACTTCAAATGGCTCAAGAGGACAGTTTCGCTGGCTCAACTTCAGGTTCCATGAGTACCGCTACAGCCGCACCCCCGTATGCCGACATTCGAATTGTGGAACCTTCACCCCATCCAGAACAATCCCCGCTTTTACCGCCACCTCCTCTCGATCCCGATGGTTTACACGCTCTCGGTGTGCGAAACTCTAGAGGTTCCGATCAGTCTGGTAGCTCTTCTCAAGCACGATCACTTGGCTCTCAAAAATCAAATGGCAGTATAGACATCGACGCTGAAATACTGAACGCACGTCGTGTTCGCGTCGACGAGCTCGGTTTAGGTCAGCCAAGTAATCGGAGAAGACAGCGGCAAGGTTCAGTAGACCCATCACTGGCAGACCCGAATTCAGGTGATTCCTACGTCCCTGGAAACACCCTTGGGTTAAACGGATTAAGTGGACGCATTGGAAGGTTTAGTTGGTTTAAGAGGCTTTCTGGCATCCCTGCCTCTCCCGTTGCATCAACCTCACAACAAGATCCTGGTCCTTCTTCTGCCCAGACTATTCCCGAAAATGATCCTTACACTCGTACACCTCCTCGTACCCCCCGTCGTAACCGTAGATCACGCAATGAATCTGAGTCTTGGGAGATATTACCTACAGGAGATGACTCGGCTGAAAGAGATGTTCCCTCAAGTCCAAGTCCTGCCGGTTCATCTAACAATGCGAACAGGAGATCTCTGGGCTTCCTAACTGCAGGATCGAGACCTATGTCAAGTGTCAGCACTGGTACCACGTCAGTGTATCACGATGCGGTAGAGACACCAGTCAGTGATGTCGACTCTGTCCCTCCTCTCCCAGGTCTCCTTGCTGCTAGGTCAGGGTCAAGTGGTAGCGGTGATGGTAGTGGAGGCAGTGGCTCTGGAAGAAATTCATCCTCCGGAAATGGCCAGAGTCCTTCACAGGGAGGTCGATCAACCAGCAGGCTTGGATTGTCAGAAACAGGACTTCGTTCACAGTCCCATTCACCCAATCCAGTACCTTCTGGACATCCCCCTGCATACGATGATTCGTCTATCCCACGCCTGCGCAGCCATTCGCGATTACCGTCTGATATCGATGTTTTGGATATGCCAGCTCCAGCCCCAACATATAATTCATCGCGACCTCCAGTACTCCCTATGCTACCTCCTGGACTAGCCCAATTGCCTACGCCTTTATCTTGGAGAGAATCTTACGTGGATAGCAATCCCAGTAATACCAGTCACAGGCAAAGCGGAAGTAGTGCGGGTATTCACATCGACGTTCTGGAGGATGAACCCCCAGTTGCTGGTGATGGATGGAGGAATCTTTCATCGTCAGGAGGCGGTGGTGGCCCAATGCCCATGCCAACCGAAACAAGGCGAACGACCTTTGGATCCGTAAGTGGTTTTTACGCTCAACCTCAACAAGATTGAGCGCTCGGCTAAGTATTTTTCTTTTTGGCTACAGCAACCTGTAGTCGTCCACCAACACAACTTGACGAACTCTGAAGAAGGCTCATTACATTCTATGCGATCACACCTCAGTCCTTATGCTTCACATAGTGCTATTGGCTCTGCACCAGCTTCTGCTAGACATACACTTACTGGATCTAATTCCTCACGACCCTCTGCTCATTCACATGCTCGATCTGGATCTAGTGGATTTTCACTTGGACACGCTAGTTCGGTTTCTTCAAGGGATGTGGACCGGAGAAGACAACTTCTTGGGACTGTAGATGAAGATGAACTTGTTCCTGTGAGGTCTCCGCCTCTCTCTGCGGTTTACCCTCGACCTTCATGGCCAGTCGCTAGTCCACCTGGTTCACGACCTTCTTCACCGTCTTCGCCCCTCGAAAGGCCGCCTAGACTCCTTCATTCGTTCCTTTCTTCGACTGATGGTTCTCCTACCCCATCAAGAATCCCGTTACTTATGGGTCAAGGAGAAGGAACGATAACATCTTGTCGGACGAATGACTCTGCTGGCCATTCAAGTGTGACTACTGCTCTGACAGATCCTATCACTGGAACGAGGATGCACTTCCCTGGTATGCCTTCCCCGTACTCTGGTCAACAATCACCTCCCGGGTTAGGACCAGAAGAACATGAGAGGTTATGGATGGGAAGTGACGATCACGAATATACCAACGATGGTTGGTAATCGTGGCCTCTTCTGAAGTAATATCTGCTCTATATGTTCTTCTCCCTTTTCGTTTCCATCCTGGGTGTTTATTGCATACTTCATTTTCGGGTTGAGGTCTCTCTTGGCATATGTATCAGTCACTCATCATCTATCTTTATCACGCATTTCCTCCCTTCATCCACCCTCCTCTTTCCCCCCTTGATCTCACGTATCTCTGCTCCACACCCCCCCCCCCCCTCTTTCACGCTGCGATATCTCCTACACCTTGCGATACCTTACCACGTCTACCTCCACATACTACCATCACATCACCCATCTATTGGAATCCGATTTTTCTTGTTTTTCCCTCTTGCTCTCTTTTTCAATGTCCTGCAACTTCTGCTTTATTTTGTTTGCTTGTTCTTGTTTTTGCGCTACCTTGTTTGTCACGACATAGTTATGATTACGACTCAGTACTGGTAGGGTACTAGTACCTAACGACTTCCAAATCTCAGTTTCTTCTCCTCGCTATGCATATACTTCCAACATTAGTCTCCCAGATTTCACTGGGATCGGAAGTCTTGAACGTCTTGATGATTGGATTCTATACAGTATACTGCTCTTCGAACGTGAAATTATATATTGGGCGTCTTTCTACAGATCAATGCAGCATGACTTCATAATTTCTTAGTGGCCTTGACCATCTACCACTATCTCACTAACATACATCGTCTACTGGCTCGGCCAAAGAAACGACCTAAACTGCTAAGGAAAATCTCGCTATACCGCTCTTCACATTGCTATACTGTTATCGATAAACTATTCCCATACCCCTTTTCCAAAGACCAAAAATGTCAGATTTATACCGTTCAGCAATTCACGCACGAGTATCGAAGTTACCCCCTTTACCTGCACACCACGATGATGAAGAAATGGAAGATGGAGATGAAGAAGCTGAAGCTGCGGATTCGATAGGTGACCTTCATCCAACCATGCCTGCTCCGACAAGGCAAATAACAGTTATAGCATCCTCGAGATACATACTCATTCATCTTCTTCGTTCTCCCCATTCCACTATTAAATCACTTAGATATCCACGAAAGCGAATGCCAAACCCAGATTACGCACCGATCTCGGCTTCAAATTACTTTGAACAAGCTTCACAAATCATTGTCGAGCCCTCTGATTTAGATTTTAGAGCATATTACACACCTCCCAAATTTGAAGATGGAACTGTATTCATATGTCACCATGGAGCTGGGTACTCTGGATTGAGTTTCGCTTTGTTTGCTAAAGAGGTTGCAAGGTTGAGTAAAGGTGAATGTGGTGTTTTGAGTTTGGATTGTAGAGGTCATGGTGAGTTATTCTCGTTCATATAATCATATTCACTGTGTTAAATCTTGAAACTATATCTCCGTAGGAAAGACAGTCAGAATCAAAGATGCAGTCACTGCAGAACAGGAAGATCTGTCGATAGATACTCTTACGAGTGATCTAGTCAATCTCATCTCGACCGTCTTCCCTGATCCTTCCAAAGCCCCATCTTTATTGGTATGTTCAACTCTGCTATATCTGACAAAGTGCATATAAATTAATGCGAAAACGCTTATCGCAGTTGATAGGACATAGTTTGGGAGGATCTGTATGCGTTCGAGCATGCCCTGGTCTTCAGGAAAAGAAATATAGAATTACTGGTGTTGCAGTTCTGGATGTTGTCGAAGGTATATATATTTCTATGGATGAGAAGTTGATTATAAAGTTTTTCACGAATCCTTTTCAGAATTTACCTTAGAAGCCCTTCCAATGATGCACAATCTTCTAGATGCCAGACCCGACGGGTTTGCCAGTCCGGAAGACGCTGTAGAATGGCAGTACGTTCTCGCAACCGACCTGATTATCTTTTATGGATTTATTCACTCGCATATAGCTATATTACCCATGCTATTCGCAATGTCGAATCTGCGCGGATTTCTATACCATCTATCATCAAGCCAAACCCAACCGGTCAAAGTCCTGCTTATGTCTGGAGAACACCACTTCGAGCAACGGCACCATATTGGTCAAGTTCAGTAACCATTCTCTTGCTTTCAACAGAGAATTTGTTCACTGATGCTCTTTACGATGAATTTCTCTGATAGGTTGGTTCACTGGTCTTTCAAGTAAATTCCTATCTGCCCGAACAGCGAGATTATTGGTTTTAGCTGGAACCGAGAGATTGGATAAAGAACTTATGATAGGTCAAATGCAAGGAAAGTTCCAACTTGTTGTTCTAGCAGGCGTTGGTCATATGGTTCACGAGGTATGTATTGCTATCCTATCTTCCTTTTCTCTTTGTTTTCATGCGGCATTGCTAAATTCAAATTTGTAGGATGATCCTGCGAAGTTGGCCGAAGTTCTGGTGGAATTCTGGAGAAGAAACGAGAGAGTTGTTGTTGGTGTCAAGAAGGTTGGGGAGGTTTGAATTCAGGTCAGAATCTCTCTGAATCAATAAACTGAAGTTAGGCTGAACGTATGTATCTGTATGTAAAACAATCCTCGTCTATCAATGTATTGTTATTGAGTACAAGGGACATGTGACAGACTCGTTCGCAGCATCTGTGAAGAGAATGGACACAGAAAAGACAGCATGGAGCAAAGAAGGACCTCAATCGGAGAGTATATTCGTGTCACATTCGAAGTCCGGATCCATGATCACTCCCGTGCCAATTCAGCTCAGTTTCGATCGCTGCGTTGTTCAACTTCAATATATTGATAGAATGCTAGTGCTATGCTAGTATACATACAAGGCGCGAGTTGGTTTCCCTCTCCAAAGAGAGGTACTTATCCCGAGGACCACGAAAAGGTCCGCGCCATTCCTCGAGAAACTATCTACTTGGGTGGCCACCCACTACTCTACTCCGAAACAAGAAAGAAATCGTAGAAACGAATCCAAAGAAAGAAGCAGTTGATAGCCGGCGGGTCTTCGTGACTTCCCCAGAGTTCGATCTAGCTGAAGAAAAGGGAAAGAAGCCCTGGGCCCGTCAGTCCACAAACGAGATGGTGTCACTAACCTCTGAAAGCCAGTAACTTGTGATGTCGAAGAGGATCAGAATGAAGAAGGATAGCGAGATCGAAGCCGACTTGAACTGTCAGTGTCACAAACCTGATTCTTCTCCTTCACCGCCATCGCCGATCCCATAAACATCCACCTCCTATATGTCAAATACAAGGCCAATAGAATGGTGCTCACCTTACAATCCATTCGGAACCTGATGCAGAGGTCAGCACTTCACAACCACATACCTGAGATCCTGAGCTCGAGTGCGGCGCCACTCTCGCTAACAACATCCGCCGAAGCGTAACTCCCGTGACCTAGCGCGAGTCTGTGAATGAAGTAACCTGTGAGCAAGTGTGTCGATCGATAGAAGCAGAAGACACTTACCTCTACTACGAACGAGAAAGGTGGATGGCTTCCGCCGGAATATCTAAAAGTGTATAGGGGTCGAGGTTTTGGTTTGTGGAAGTAGGATCCCAGCCATATGGAAGTAGGTTTCCAGCCATGATAGCCCCGTCGCCAGAGAGTAACAGTCATGTCGCCAGAGAGTGTCGAGTGTCGAGATTGTCGAAAGTGCCGAGCTTCATCGTCAGAGTACCAACCCCCAGAGTCCCCATCTCCTCTAACCTCTATCATCCTCACCCGCAAGCCACAGCAATCCAAGAAATCAAGAGTTGTCGCCTAGAGAGAGAAAGCCCACCACGAACCACTTCAACCTCCTTCGACACCATCGCCATCGAGCAAGAGCCACAAACCAACGACGACAAACGCTGCAGACGCTTGAAATCGCAGAGAGAGCCACGAACACAACAATGAGATGAGGAGAGGAGATGAAAGTAGAAAGTGGGGGGAAAGTAGAGCCTGCTTTACTAACCGTTGGAAATAGTGGGGTATTTATATGTTTTCGACCCTCGAGCGTGTTGGAGGCTGCCTGTCTTTCGAACTTAGACACCTTCCAAATTGGGATTGACACGAGTAGACGTTGTGTTTTGATTGGAAGACGCGGTGCACGTGATGTTGTTTAACGGTTCGGAGTTTGAAACTCGATCGCGTCGTCGAAGACGGAAGGGACGAGAAACGGGGATAGATTATCCATTAGCAAATAGGCCCGTAGTATCTGTGAGGCGTGTTTTCAAAGATAAAAATATTGAAAAATAATATTTCTCTAAAATTGTCAGCGATAGTGAGATGACAGGAAAAAGAAAGTAACGTTAGCCCACCGCGGGGGTCGAACCCGCAGCCTTCAGATTATTGCTCACGTGACACGCTTACGTAAAAGTCTGACGCTCTATCCGATTGAGCTAGGCAGGCATATCTTTCAATATATCTTTATCTATATATTCCTGCTACTTTTTTCAAATTGATGTTTCGTCTTCGGCATTGGAAAATGAAGCTGCCTGAGCACCGTGGTATGATAGATACTTCAGCTTCTCTGAGTCCATGGTGGCTATCCCAATCCCTAACATACATGCACTTTTGTGGCTCCCCCAACTACATCCACAGTGGTTCTGACGAGATTTTTACCAGTCACTGCCACCTTTCAGGTCAGAATTGAGCTTATGCGATGTTCGTTCTTATGTCTTCATGCGTTCTCTTTGAGAAATCATTCCTGAATTTTCCGTGAAATCATTTAAACAATATAACTTGCGCAGTGTACCAAGAACTATTGACCATCTACCCGTAAATTTGTTAGAAGCTGTGTAGAATAGGAGAATGATTATATGTACGGGGTTTCATCTTAGTAAAGCAATGCACTTCATCAACAAACTTCCTCGCGATACAGCAATTAAACAGTAAAGTCACCCTCCATGTAAAAACATTTCAGCAAATATATAGTGAATTACAAGCAACATGCAACCTACAAAGACAAAAACAGTACTCATACGAGCGTTACATCACCGGTGACTGGTAAGATAAAAGTCCATACATTTACGTGCATATGACAACGAAAGATTAAAAACGATAGCGATACCGGATTATGTGAAAACATCATCTTCCTCGATCACGGTTGCAGGTAAAGAAAGTGTTCCATGGGCAGCACTGCTCTGTGACCTCGTTTCGAGCTGCTCGCCTTGATCTCCCGACGTTCGAGACCGCTTGCTATTTGGGAGGACCAAGCTCTCAAGGTTCGCAGCAGATGAGCTGCGTTTACTCCCGGTTGTCGAAGATTGAGACATACTATGGATCTTTGGTCCATGCATACTCAGCATCTTGTATATGGCATCGGTGAACTGGTCAGGAAGTTTATCAGTGAAGTAAGCCTCCGGATTCCTAGAGGGGGTTGGCATAACCCATTGGGGTGTATCGGTAACAGTGATGTCAATGGTGTCTCGAAGTTCAGCATGAGTGAGGAAGGGAGAGATCAAAGATGGGTCTGATTTCGGAGTTGATATAGCGATGGGTCTTGGCTTTGGATTTTCAACAAGTCCGATGAGAGCAGGAATGGCCTGTGGCTTCTTTGTCGTGTTTGAAGTAGAAGGTTGAGCTTGTGCTGACTGTCCATCGGCCTTGGCTTTTTCTAAGAGTTCGATACGAGCTTTCTCCAACGCATTGATGTCAACAGTAGCATAATGCTTCTTGCATAAATCCGACATCTTGGTAATGATGGTCTGCAAACCCTCTGCAACTTGCCCCGGTATCAAAGAGAAGTAGCGATTGCCATTTTGCATGTATTCGAGCTTCAGCTTCGCACATTCTTCAAAGCCTTGTTCATCTTGGGCAGCCTTCAAGTAAACGGTTGTTAATTTCTCAGCGATATCCGCAGGGCGGCTGCTCATGTCGTGTGTATGGAACCGAAGGCAAAACCATTGAAGGACGTGAACGAAGGATTCAAGGTCATCGGAGAGCTCATGTTGTTTCGTTGGATAGCGGAGCAGAAGCGCAGAAATGAATGCCCATGTTCCCTGAAAATAAGTTTCAACATCTAGATACAGCTCGGACAGCAAAAAGTGTACTTACGGAACGCGTTTTCTGAGAAGGCCCATTGTTCAGTTGCTCTTTGTATTTGCACAAGTCCCAATCTACAAGGAAAGATGGCAGATCTTCCATGTCTTCCGGATCTTCACAAAAGAGCATATTATTTGGGCTGATGTCTCTGTGGAGAACTCCTGCTTCGGTCCATGCGGAACAGTGCCCTAGAGTTCGTAACAAAGTTAGTGTCACAATGCGGTCAAGAGAACGAGTAGTACGAACCGTCGATTATCCTCAATAGGTAATAACAAAGATGGCGCGATGAGTAGTATTTCTCCAAAGGTGTTCCGAGTTGACGGATGAGAAGACGATGATGAGCTTGAGAAAGATGAGCGATCCCGTCGGTCTTAAGATATTTATGTGCGGTTGTCTTTTGGGCCTGCCACTTTGACTCGGCAACCTGAGGATCAGGATCAGGAACATCCCCGCCACCTTCAACCGTCGCAATATTCTTCACTTTGTGTTTGTATAGCCTCTTGTAAACGTCTAGCTCCGCGTTATAGGTGCCTCCATCGTATCGCCAAGCGTCTTTCAAAAATTTCAACTTTAACTCGTCAACATCCAACGCCACAAATCCTCTCGTCGCACGGCCAAATGGAGAACGAGTGGATACTTTTGGAGCACGAATGAGAAGGCGAATCTTCTTGTCAGATGGATTAGTGGAGTTCTCCTTCGTATCTTGGCAATGAAATGGCTCCAGCTCGATTGCACGAAGTGGCCAATTGGCTTCTTCTTTGTCGTCAAAAGCTTCACTGAAAAATTCTTGGTGGCTGAGTGGTATATGTTGTAGCTTGGAGGTCTTGAATTCTTGCAGCTGCTTCAGATCCTCTGCGTTGGGATCCATAACAGTAGTATCCGTTCCCCGCTCACGAAGAGTCATACGACCAAAACGGTATAGGAAAGTGATGAAAATCTTCAGGCCGCTGTCTGTACTGAAATCGACGGGCTCGCTCATGATAACTCCGGAGCGGTCCCAGCGAAGGAAGCGAACAGTGTTATGGACTGTGACGATACTGAACAGGTAACAACGATGTTGTTGGCGTAGTATTTCTGCTGCATATTCGCCGATTTGTCCTCGAGATGCCTTGCTTCTGTCGTTGTCGAGAAGAAAGTCGTCCTTAGGCTTCTTCTGAAAAGGCGCAGAATCATTATCGACCTTGTCTTCAAGGAACAGTTGAACATCATGGTAGTTCATCCGAGCGACATAGTCAGACGGTTCCTTGATAAGGGGATTTGGTGACGATGAAGAGGAAACACCCCTGTCTACAGGGATAGAACCAGAGGCAGGGTCGAGTGATGAAGAGGAAGCGGCAGAATCTGCAGCGGTGACTGTGGACGGACCAGCGTCGGGTATTGAGGGAGTACAAACGGTAGAATTTGAGGCTGCTGCTTTCTTTGACTTGGATGAATGCTGTTCTTCCTTCGGAATATCGTGAGGGGTCTTGCGGTTGGGGTCACATCTGTATGCAACGATGTCGGGAGTGATCTTCGAATGAGGTTTTTTCGGCCCCCAACGGGACACATTTCGAGCAACTATGTCAGTGCCCTCCCATGATGGCTCGATGAGCTTCATCTAATGCAAGATGAGTTGAACAAGTAAGATTAAAAGCACGAATTACATTAACTCACTAGGGGAAGATAGCGTTCTGACTCTGGACCTTTGGCTTTCAACAAGCGACTGTCTACTACAGTTTTTCTCCGGACAGCATCGATTGCAATCTCCTCGTCTTCGGGTTTCAGTTTCGGTGGCACAAACTGGTTCAAGAATTCGTCCATTGGAATTTGAGCGATGTGGGTATCAAGTTCATTTCTGATCATCTCGCGATTAATTTCACGATGTCCTACACGTTTACTGAAACCTTCCCAGGGGATGTAAGCCTGGCCAGAGACTTTATTTGCAACAGGTGTCGATGGGTTTCTGGGTTGGACTGGAGCCTTCTCAGTATCTTGATAGCTGTCAACAACAGCATCAGCCATGTTCAAGCAGAGATACGAGCAAGTAGGATAGAGTGGAAGAACTAGTGAGGATGAGGGAAAGGAGAGATAATTACCGTTCAGGAAAAATCGACCTCTTTATATATGTTGTGTGTTAGCTGATGGGCTGCGAATCACCTGCGGATTGTGTGGATTGGGTACTTAATATCAAATTAGTACAATAGAGATGATGTGGATTGTGCTAAAATAATACTCACCACGTTTATGCAAGAAAAGTTCTTTGTGACCAGGCGAAATAAATTGAGTGGCACTAACACCTAACACTAGAAAGTATCACAATTCTCTAAGAACAATGACCAATATCATCTTAACAGACAAAGCTACCTTATAGCTACTGTTTCTGACAATGGATTCCCGGGATATTGTCAAGACGGCGTAGATTGTGAGGTTGCAATGAGTCGAAGTCGTTGTTGAAGTTCAAGTTGGGATAGGCGCCCAGTTCTTCTTCAACATACCTATTCGCCGGCCCGAAGGAGATGCCAGTCACGTGACCGTATATTGAACGACAGGATGTCTAAAACGAGTCACAATATTATTATTAATTCTCCCGGGACAGAACTCAGGCTGCAATAGATTCTGTGTTATATATTCCATCAATTCAGAAATCAGGACCTCCTTGACAATGACATTTCAAAGCGGGTGTCTATGCACTGGTTCACTTTGTAAATACTTCTTGGGTTGAAAATTCGTTCACGTTCACCGATACTAATGACCAACAATTCTCTACGTTACCTTTCCTGTTTGATTTCTCTTACAAATCCCACCGTTGAACTATATAGTTAGTAGCCACCTTATCTCGGATTGTCCCAGCGCATTGGCAATGTTATCCCAGTCCTTCGCAGATTGGTCAATAAGTACGTGGTCATGGTATGAGTTCGTAATGAGTCGTAACAGGTGTTGTGGAGTACTACAGATAAGCAAGAAGAAGGGAAAAAGAAGAAAATAAGTCAAAGCATGATTCGAAAGAATTCAAACATGATGGATGAATAAAAATAAGTGTGTGCAGTACATTATACAATTTCCAGAGTCATTGACCGAAACACAATTGCAACGAAACAAGAAGCAAACGAGAACACGAAAAGATGCAGAAAAGAAATTGGAGGGTATGATTGTCTATTGACCTTGGTATCTCTTTATCAACTCCCTTAGTCTAGCTTGACCGAACGCCATTTCACCTTTGGCGGGCGAAATTTTCGGTGTACTATCGTTGTCCGGGCGAGATTGTATAGGTGGTAACTCGTTGACAACTTTGCGCCATTCACCTAACCTCGGTGAAGGGGAGGGCCGAGCAAGGGAAGCAGTTGAAGATATCATGGGAGTTGCGAGCGAGGATGATATGGCAGCAGGTACAGAAGTGGACTTGATCATCTTTGCACGTTTAGAGCTAAGATTTGTAACATCTTGAGCGGTCGAAGTGACGGTGGAGGCAGATGACTTCATGGCGGTAGCCGGCCTGCTGAGGAGACCAGGAGGTTTGCTGGTGGGTACAATCGGTTTCGGTTTCGCAGGTTTGAAAGGTGGGGTTTTGGCTGGTGCCGCGACTTTCTGAGACAAAACGGGCTTTGGAGCAATGAGAGGCTTCGGTTTTGTAGTGACACCTCCTGCAGGCTTGACCGCGGTGGGTTTCGCAACTTTGTTCGAAGGCGGGACTTTCTGATCTTGGTTTCCAGTTTGTTGTGTCCACAACGCAGCGACAGCAGTGACCTTACCACCTCGTCCTCCACGAGCAGACTGAATATTGTAGCGAACTTCAGGGTCCTGGTTTGCGGTTGATAGTGGTGGAAATATAGGCAATTTCCGTTCAGCCTTGGCTTGTGCCTTTCTTTGTCGAATCGTTTCGATGGGCACAAACCCAGAAGACCGAGGATTTGGTACTGCGTCCGGAAGTTGCGGTTCAACTGAAATGACACCGTCAGCTGGTCCATTCGCTTCAGATTCGAGAGGTCCACTCTGCACGATTTTGCCAATATTGAGAGTGTCTGGTGGTGGTGGACTTGCAGGAGGTGAAGTAATCGGGGGAGTTGGTACTGGTGAGGGAGGATTCGTAGGATCTACGCTTCCCAACCAAGCAGCAACTCGCGAAACCGCATCCTTGCGCAACTTATGAACCTCCATATCCTTTCCCTTGTCATCCCCACGGTGTTTTCTCCCGCTCTTCTTCTCGCTTTTACTCCCCGCATTTCCTCGACTAACAGGATCACTTTCCTTCTCCTTCCCCTGTTTACTGTGAACGCTTCTACCCCGTTCGGTTCTATCCCCATCGTGCCAGACCCCCAACCCACCGCCTGCCGAATGTGAAGGACTAGTCTTCCCAACATTGATCTCCATTTCATCCGCTCCAACACCAGGCAGAGTCAAACTCGATATCGCTGAATCGTTCACTTGATCGACGGTATCCTTCCTTCTAGGAATAGCGATTGGAAGAACAGCCCTGACATCAGGTCTCTTGTCGTTCGTTTCAACTTTCCTCGTACCTACTTCAGCCAGTAATCTAGCTTCGAGAGCATCGAGACCAGTAAGAGCTCCATGAGATGGAACGCGAGGTAGTCCTAAATGAGGAGACGTAACAGCAGCAAGGGTAGGAGTTGGAGGTGTGTCATGCGCTTCGACGAGCGAAGTGGGGTTCGATAACTCCTTCTGTTCTTGAGACTGAGGCGCAGGAGGGAACAATGTGTCGATCCTAGGTCTTGATTCTGCCATAGCGGATATCGCTCTAGTTTTACCAGATGGAACAGGTGGACTAGGCAAAGTCTTGTCCTTATCCGCATCCAAATTGACTTTCTCATGATCCAAAGCGATCTTGATATCTATGACTTTAACTGACATATTCTTGTTCTCTTTCTCTGCCTCGGCGGCCAGTCGTTCCAAAGTCTCAACCCGTTCGCTCTTTGTCAGTGTAGTTCGTGAGAAGGGATCTACAGTATAACTATGCTTCGGTGATAAGAGTGGGCGAGGTGAAATAACAGGAGATGTAGTAGACGGAGGAAGGTCGAGATGCATTGGAGATGTAGCACCTAACGAGGGTTGAGTTTCGCGCGGTGAGGGTAGAGGTGCAAGATGAGTACGTGAGGCAGGGACGACTACAGGACCGTCAATAGGTTGGTCAGAAGCAGGAGGCATCGCAGGGAGAGCGTATCGATGGGCTTGAGGAGATACGCTTCGATGTCTAGATGAGATTCGAAGGTGGTGAGAAATCCTCGATGCTCGTTCACCTTGACCTTCCTCCCTTTCACCTCCTGCCGAACTTTCCCGCCTATGGACGCCTGCATCTGCTAACAGAGGTAGGAGAGGAGGTTGATGAACAGCAGACAACGGTAAGCCAGAGGGTAATGAAAACATTTGCTGAGTCGGTACAGGTTCTGCGCTGGCGGGACGGATGGGAATAGCATGTTGAGGAATAGAATACGGTGCAAAGGGTACGACCTGCATGTGAGGAGGAACATAATACGGTTGCACTGGAGGAGGACTATATATGCTGTATGAGACGGGCGACTGAATTTGCTGGGGCCAGAGCGGAGGCGGGGACATCGCCAGGCCTGCTGGAGAAGCAGGGTTGATGTAAGGCGCCGGCGTTCTGGGGGCGATATAATGCAAGGGGGATGGCGTCATTGAAGGTATAGCGTATGGTTGAGCAGGTGAGATCGGAGGCAAAGGGTACGGTTCCGGAAGTGGAAGATCTGGAACAGAATCTGGGTGAAGTACTTTAACTGGGATATTAACATAGATATCTTTGCTGCAAACGGATGATCTTTCAATACCAGAAATCGACCACAATGACTGGCACGACTTACTTTCCGAAACCCATGGCTATCTTGACACTAGCAACACACCGAACTTCGAATAACGCAGGTGTATACCTGTTTTCCTCCTCGTCCCCATGTCGAGTGCCGCCTTTAACGCCTCTCGCATTGACCGGTACATCGAATACCAGATTTGCGACACCTTCCACACCAGGGTTGATGATATATTCCTTCCCCTTGAAAGACACAGATGTCAAAGAATCTGAAATTTGTAACGGCGTCTTGTCTCCATCTGGATGGTTTGGCAGGTGAAGATCACGCAAAAGCGTAACAGATAGCCCGGAGTTCTACCAACTAATTAGTTCATTACATAAATGAGACTGAACGTCATCAAACACCTTCTTGGTCGAATGGTTCTTCACATGCAATTCGACGCATGCGGGTTCCCCAGCAATTAAGACACCACCTACTAGTTTCCCGTGAGCCCATAGCTTTCCATTTTCTGACACAACCACTGCTTCCGGCTCTGTAGCATATTCTGGCAGGTATGCCTCAACGACATCGACCTCCTTCCTGTCCGTGACCAGCCTCCTATCACCCTTCCAAGAGGCCCCCACACTTGCTCGAACTTCGTAGCGAACATTAGCTAGACCTGAACCGAAATTGATCGAGCTCGGTGAAGTTGGTGGTAGGGGAAGACGAAAGAGGAAGCTAGTAGTTCCCTTTCGTGCTGGATAGTAATTTGGAGGTAGAGGAGCATCACCAGCCTCCTGAAAGGTGTTTACAGCATTTGAAGGTGGTAAACCTGGACCTTGAAAGATTCGTTTGCTATGTAAAAATGTACTAGTGGCAGAATGATCTCTAGATGTCAACTCTGCAGATATGAGGTTGGATTGTGAGTCCAAGATTTTCTACATTATTGAAAACAGACCTTCTGTTGCAACGAGTTCCACCATGATGATCCCGATTCCTAATCCCTTGTCTGTTTTACACTCCATTTCCATCTTCCCTGCGATGAAACTACCAGCGACAAATTGTGCATCAGCAAATTTGAGAGTCGTCTTTACTTTCGGATGATTTGGAGAAGCGTTCATAGGCTCCGGCCTCATTTGTTGCGCCATTGCATATATGTGGGGAGGTTTGAAGGTAGGTTATAAGGTGAATTGTGGTGCCAGCCGGAAATAACTGTTGATAATTGGATGAAGCGGTACAGGGAGCCCATTTGCCAGTATTGCTGATAGTACTTAGAACATGTTTGACCAGTATAAATGCAAGTGTGTGATAATTCGGTGGGTCTGTGAATGGTAAACCGGTAAAGTTGAGACTTGACTGGTAGCAACCAGGAGGAACCTAATTACGGTGTTAAGTGTGGGAAACTAGCATCACAAGTTTTAATAGATTTGAATTGATTGCTTGCCATTAGTAACTAGTCTAGTAACTACGTGTACTTGAAGAATAAACATAATTACTTGGATTCGAAGTTGAGATAATAGCGTCCGTCTTACAACTTCAGATTCAAACTAGTTCTGAGTCCGAACCTACTCCATAGAGTTGGAAAATATCCTCTAAATCCTCCCACAATTCGTCTCGAGCTCCTCGGAAACTCCTTTCAAGACGGCCGCTGCAGAAACATACCGAATACTTGCTACATATTGTGGCAAGTTCGTCCAAAATCTGCAGCGCATCTGGACAAACGTCCGACATGCTCATACGAAAGGTAGCACTCAGCTCTCTAGTCAATCCTTCCATGCACACTGTCTTATCAGCACAAGTGTGAATGCCGGAGTTGGGAATTTCATCCAGCCGGTTATCGAAAACATCATTGATATAAGTCCGTAGCCTCTCCCGTCCCCGACCAAACCAGATGAGTTCCTTCGCAGTCTGCAGACCTCTTAGTAGTTGCCAAGCGATAAGAGGGCGAACATTGAACCTTTGGCAGCTGCGATTTGCAAGACCGACTGCTGTTGAAACTGATGAGAGAGAGTGAATACATCGCTGCAGGAAGAATTGATGGACAATCAAAATCGATCGCAAGTCGAATTGCAGATGCTGGCTCTGGGTAGGTAGTATCAGCGTCCTCGAAGTCTACATCTTCACTCCTCGCTTTCTCCAGCAATAGGCTATCTCATCCGGCAAGATTATAAGGCCAGTCATGCTCGATGTTGCGCAGGATGAGAGTACGAATTGAGTCCATTTGGTACTTCTTGGCCAAAAGAAGGATCCCCGTTACTAATGAAGGAGTACGAGGGTTATACCTCGAATATGCGAACGACCTAATAATATTAGGGTAATATGCAGAATCCTTAGCCATATTACAGCAGGCGGCATGTGGGTGCACGTACTCTGGATTAGAGAGCGCATTCAACAACTTTTCCACATCGTTTGCGGAATCCGAAAGTCGAACCAATGGCGCTCCGTCAAAAGTTTCTAAAGCAGGTGGACGTGGAATAGAGAACATGTCTTTGAACACAGGGGAGTGTCGCGATAGGAATATAGAGTCCACTCGGAAATATTTCATTTTGGAGGAGCCGGGCAGATCAACACGATATCGCCATCAGGATAGTAAAGGGAACGATGTCGGGAATGTTCCTCTGTTTGCGCTGATGAGTCCATGTTGATCCCTTTCCGAGTATACGTGTATTGTGAATGTGGTTTAGAGGGAGATGGTGATATATCTCGCGGTTATCCGATCTACAGATCATGAGCGGAAATATCCGAATTTGAAGATACATACCTAGAAAGCGTTTTCTATTGACTATTCCTCCGTTTCTAGGATCATGCATATGGTAAAAAAATGTTGTACATCTATTGACCAATACAAAACTACATACACAATATTCGCAACTCGCCACTTTCTAAATTCATCACAAAACAAAAGTGCCTCGTTCGGCTTAAAACTTGAAACTTCATCGTCTTTCTCTCCACCTTCATAAATAGATAGTTAGCAATAAAACACATTTACTGATCGTTGCGAGCGAGGTCGTTAATAGTACCAGAGGCTAGAGAAATTTTGTTAGCACCGTGATGGAGGACAACAAAAGCATCACAACTTACGAATGCCAGTGATGACACCTTTGACACTAAGAGACTTGAGCTTGGAGGAGATTGCAGCAGGGGTATCATTTCCTTCGACAGAGATGAGGTATGCAATCAAACCGGCAACGTGAGGGGTAGCCTATTATAATTTTCAGATGAGCTGGTGGAACATCACGATCAAGACAAAACAAATTCTTACCATGGAAGTGCCAGAGATGTTGTTGGTGGCCTAGTATGCGAGATAGGAATAATTAGTCAGTAATTTCTATCAGTAGACGAACATGTACTTACGGTGGTGCTGCCAATCCAGGCGCTAATGATGTTCTGGCCGGGAGCCCAGAGGTCGACGACGGAACCGAAGTTGGAGAAGGAAGCACGAGCATCAGCAATGGTGGTGGCACCGATGGTGTTGGCAGAAGGAGCACGGGCAGGGCTGGTGGATCCCGCGTCGACGTTGGAGTTACCAGCAGCGACCTGTTGTGGTCATTAGTATCAATACAGTTATGCCTCAGAACCAATTCCTCCTTACAGTGACGTGAATACCAGCGCTAGTAACCTGAGCAAGTGGGTGAATATGAATACAATACCGTTTAGTAGTTCATCACACTCACCGAAGCGATAGCGTTGTCCAAAGCAGTGGATGCACCTCCTCCCAAGCTAAGAGTAGCAATAGAGGGTCGGCCAGATGAACGAGCTTGGGTGATAACCCAGTTCAAACCAGAAACACTAGATTGACAGAGTTAGGGTGAAATGTGATGATCGTGATGGGTTACCTACATATCGGAAACACTGCCAGAGCTATCGAAACCAATTCTGTCAATCTTTCTGATGCACTTGAGAAGTGCAATGTGAACCTACCCAGAGTCATCAAGAACCTTGACAGCGATCAAGTTGGCGGATTTGGCGACACCAAATTGAGAGCCAGCAGCAGTACCACTGAAGATGAGGATGAGTTTCAAGTCAGGAGAGCTCTACAACTCATTCAAATATTACTTACGAGACATGGGTTCCGTGGCCGTTGCCGTCGGCGTCCTTCAGAGCAGAATCAGTGTCCCGAACTTGAATTCACAATGTCCCGGTGACTTACGGGGTATCCACCGAAAGTAGCTCCCCAGCGAGCACGACCACCGAATTGGGACTGCATTCAAATATGAGTTTGTGAGCAGAGACTGATTCATCAGAACATACGTGAGAGGTGAAGATTCCAGTGTCTACCATCAAGATTGCGTCATCAGTATCGGTGAATTCAATATCAAGACCACATGTACATACCAACAACGTAGATATCGACACCAGCTCCAGCGGCAGAGTCATACTTGTAAGAGAAGGTCAAAGCACCGGTGTTTTGGTTGCTGAGTTTGGCGTTCTGGCTCAAACGAGCAATTCCCCAAGGGGCGTTGGTTCTGATTTTACGGGATACCAGTCAGTATCTGTGTCAATAGGAGGGAGGGTGATGTGAACTAACTGGGTAGTAACAGCGTTGATGGACACGATGCCATCCTCTGAGATGTATTCAACATCAGGGCTCGAACGGAGGAGGTTCAAAGTGTTCTCAGAGAATCTTCCTGATTGTCGTTGAAAGCGGTATTAGAGAAATGCCATACGAGAGTTCGGGAATCATGATCTACCTGCAAAACCGTTCAAGGTATCCTTTTGCCACTCGGTGTGGGTCACAGAGTCCCCATTGAGGTGTTGGATCAACCAGGCGAGGTGATGATCCTTAGCGACGTTGTCCTTGAGCTTGACAATGTAAGAGCCTTGCTTGACCTTTCCTTGATACTTCTCAATGGGCTTGAGATCGGTTGGAGCACCAAAGATGGGTGCAGCCAACAAGGCGAGGGTTGCAGCAGCGACGGAGAAGAAGCGCATTGTGCAGTAAGCTTGAGACTGATGACACGAGAACCGGACGAGAGGCTCGAGGGTTGAACGACCATGTCGACAGAGGTTTTATAGAAAGTCTTTATCCAAGGACACAGAGTTGTGTTTTCTGCCAAGTAATGGGTCCATATGAACGAAGTTGTCGAACGCATGCTCTTCTGTCCTCCAGTGACCTAGATATGGCGTGTCATAACGCAAAGTTGTTATGTCGCGATAGCTGTAGGTAGACCCGACGGAAGCTTTTCTGGAAATGATAGTGTGCTTCGAGATCAAGTACAGGAACAGATACACTCTAGCAGTCACGTCATTCCTCCCAAGGTGAAGTACAAGTGCATGCGCCCTTCCGTTTTAAGATGTCAAGGATGTCCTGAATTGATGAAATCATAGAAAGTGAGAAACATGCAAATCATCTCTTCAGAGACAGACCGATAAATTTGCTTGAAATCATCTTCGGGAGTTTACTTTCGGTGCTTCGAGCAAACATGCAGCCATACTGTTCGAGATAGAAGTATTCTCAAAGCAATCGCATGTTCTGAGAAGAAGAGTATGTATCGTATGTCCCTGCTGACTGGGAAGCCAGATTCATGGGCCATTTGCAAGAGGGATGTTGCACGCGTTCAAGTTTTCGTGTCTTGTGGTCAACATTGTCAACTGCCTGGAATGGCTATCGAACCCGAAATGCCAAGGACAGTGAAGGAAGAACGACATAGTGAGCTCAGAATTGATTGCCTTGGCCATTGTCACTGAGATATGTGAGCTGATGAACGACTTCTGAGAAAGCACATGTACCACATGGTTCTCATCCTTGAGAAGTCGCATCAGTTCAGCTGGCATTATGACTTCCAAGGTCATACGGCTACAAGCATCATATAACGAGCTTTTGAAATACTTCTATTAGCAATGTCTTGAGAGAAGATGGTCGAAACACGATCAGCGATTGAGCATATCAACTTCGGCTTTTTCGCAATTGCACTGTGATATACGAGATCAAAATAAATGAAGAACAAATAAAATGGTGCCTACAGATATTAGAATCCTCTTCTGCTAGACTTGATGAAGCTATGGTGTTCAAGAGCACTTCAAATTGAAATCGGTACAATGTAAGATAGTACTATAAGTTTGAAGTACGGTTGACGGCCTGTTTTAGTGGGAAACCCCGGGCCATGGCGGGCCGGACAGCCACGAAACTTGGGCGAAGCGCATCGTTCCGCTTAACTTTTCAATCTGCGACCGCCACTACAACTGGAAAGTTACTTGCATTTTACATCTATTTCGTCCTGCTCAAATCGTGCAAAGTGGACTCTCATTCAATTATCCTGAAACCTAGTAGACAACAAGGCTTTCGCTCTATAGGAAATCCTATACACCTGGCATAAGTCTTGACTACTACTCTGCTGTTGGTTGAAGGCTATCCAACGGAAATTTTTACTACTTTTTGCTGAATTCTGTAATGACTAGGATCGAAACCGCATCTCATATTGCTCAGATACAAACGGACGCGTTTCTAGAAGAGTTCGTGCCACTGAAGTTGAGCATCAACGATGAGGAAATTGCAATTAACTCTATACTCAGCAATATTTCGATATTCGACTGTTTAGCTCAGGCGTCTGGCTCAGAGCCTGAGCGGTATTGCTTGAAAGTAAGTAATTGCAATTTACATCGCTGTTATTGGCCTTCAGTCCTGTTAGTGCTCCCTGCTTACGTTGCCTCAGATGAAACTCGCTGAACATGCCTGGAAAGGGACTGGTCTGTTTCCTTGTCAAATGTCCCGATGGGACGAAACACAGTCCAATATTGAAATTACTCCCAACATTGTCGTGTATTACTCGGACGACGACTCCAATAGCAGGATGCCCCACGATGTAGGAGAAGAGAACCAGAATACTTTCACCGCCCCAGTACCAACATTTATTGCTTCTCATTACACATCAACTGCTAGCACCGCTTCAGTAAAGCCTACAAACATGATCGTTTCGTCCAGCGTTGCTCGTAAATCAAATATTACTCACCACACGGAAGACGAAGTTGTTCCCTATCCAACATTTTCGGCGAACTCTCGTGCTCCCCTCAATGAACCAGAGGAATACGTAACTCTCATAGATTTCCAAGGTATCGAGCTCATTATCGAGGAGACAGACTTCAAGTACGGTGACGATCATCAAGAACAGATCGGTAAATATGCAGGACAAATCCTTCCGCATCACCGCTGCCACCTTTTGAGTATTGCTACGACCCACAACACCGCTCGCTTCCTCCGTTGGGATCATTCTGGGGTTATTGCCAGCAATCCTATCGATTTCAGTACAAAGGTTGGACTCAGGACGTTCATCACCTTCCTCCATCGTTTTGCATACATGTGTCCTCGTGAACGTGGACACGATACCACTGTACTCAACCCCACTGCTAAAGATTTGGAGCAGCTGAAAAGCTTTATGGACAACAACCTACCCAACTTACCGCCCAATCACAAGGAGTTTTTTAGAGAAGCGTTCACTGACGATAATTGGGCACTTCGTATAGTCGAGCTCAAACTTTCTGACCACCACCGCATGAAAGAAAAACCCCTTGAAGCAACCGGCAAGAGAATACGACTCCTCATCGGAGCCCCACAAGAGTACAATGACAGATGTTTTTCCCTATTTGGGCGTGCGACTAAAGGTTTTGTGGCCTTGGATGTCGACAAGAAGAAATTGAAATTCTTGAAAGATACCTGGAGATACAATGGAGCGTCATATCACCCAGAGCTAGATGTATACGAGAGGCTCCACAAGCACGGTGTCAAGAATATCGCGACAGTTGAAGGTGGCGGGGACGTACTCGATCCTGATCCTGAGGTCGCAAGGTCGAAGTGGAAGGTTCAAGAGACAGCCTCTCATAGGTATATCAAGACCGACAACCTAGTCCATCTTCCGCAAGTCCATCACCGCCTACTTATCCGTCAGCTCGGCACACCTATGGAGAAGTATCACTCATCCCTTTCCCTTTCTTATTATCTATCCATCATAATTGCAGGTACGCGTCGTTCTCGTTGTATCATATTCTGCGGGTCATATCGCACATCGTTAACTCCATTCTGAACAGGGCATCGCGACGCCTGGAACAATGCAAATGTCCTTCACGGAGACATCAGTCCAAGCAACATGTTAATTTGTGAAAGTCCAGAGGACGGTGTAACTGCCGCATTTTTGGTCAATTGGGATTTGTGTAGATATAAGGAGGATCTGAATGATGAACCCTCTCAAAAAACTCGTTCCGTGAGTGCATTCTCTCCTCTTTAAATCCAAATATGCTGCTCAAATTGATTTAGGGAACGTGGGCATTCAAATCCGCACTAACTCTCCGCTATCCAACGAAACAACACGAGCCTTCGGACGACTTGGAGTCCTTCATTCATGTCCTCCACTGGTTTTGCCTTCGCTTCCATGCACATGACATGACAGGGTGGCCTTCCGATATCACCGATACATTGTCTAAGGTTTACTTTACGGTTTTTCGTGAAAAGGGTTACGAACAATGTAGCAAGCAGAAACTGAAGCATATGTTGGGAGGAACACAATGTTTCGATCTGACACCGGGACAAGTAGCACAAGGCTTGATCGACCTCGTAGACAAACTCTCAAGCTTATGCAAACAGCACTACGCAACGGTTGATATGGTCGCACTAAATAATGCGCGTAGCCAACTCTTGGGGAATCAAACACTTGCTACACGTACGCATCGATCTGATGCTCCTGCCTCCAAAGAAACAGATGAAGAGGAATCTGACTCCGACTCGGGAGATCTCATAGAGATTCCAGGATTTGGAAGGCTTGAAGTCGAAGAGAAGCTTGAAGCCGAAGAGGAGCGCGAAGTAAAAGCGCAACTTCGAGGGAAAGCAGAGACTCGCTCAACATCCCCGACTACTACCCAGCTTTCCCCATTTCTGACCCATGCAAAAATCCTAGCTGTCTTTGATTCAATGCTCCCGAAAGAGGCCAAGGAATTGAAGAAGTCCAATATATGGGATATGCCATTCTCAAGAAACTCCCATGCTGTGAAGACGGACAAGATTGCTGATCAGTTCAATCTCGAAATATTTCAAGACATCGATATACCAGTGGAACCAAACTTGAGTCGTCCTCAGTATTCCACCATCAAACGCAGTTCATGATCTGAAAGCATCGATAGCTTGGATTTCAATGTTAGCAAGTCAAAGTCGTTGTCATTGAGTAGTGCTTAGGAAGGACCAGTTTCATAATCGAAGCCTGCAAGCCCCGTCGCGTGATGATATTGATCTCAGTACGTGAAGCTTTCCAATTGCTCTCCTCCGATAACTAATCGCATCATATCGTTTCGCAGAGTACTGTAAGATTACGCTGTATATCAATGAATCAGTGTTAAACCCTCAGGATCTCTCCGCCATTCCAAACATCATGACTTTAAGCATGTTTTCGACTAAGAAAATTTTTGTCAGGTTTGAATTTCCTGTTGTTTACCTTCTCATAATTCAACGGTTTTAATAATTTTGGGATATTCGCGAGAGCAGGATCTATCTCGATGGGGAAGAGCACGCTGGCTCCCCAGAGCTTATTGGCGTTGAGTAACCACGAGGCATTTTGGACAATTATTATAATCGCGGCCACAACCTGAGTCTTGCCTCTTGTGGTTTGTCCCAGTTGAATTTGGTTTGCGCTTTGACTCAACCTCATCGTCTCTCATAGGTACAATTGCATGCAACATCACGGTGAATCCGGCAGACGTACCGGGCTGGATTGATTTCAACTAGTAGCAAACATCAGAAAGTGATGTTTCCGAGTCCCTGGATTGTGAGAAGCTTGCCTTTGGAGCCAGGCCATTTGATGATTTTATCACCACAGTCACATGAATTCGGATGTTCACAGAGGCTTACTGCTACTATACCCCGTTAAGTACGTATTATCCACACCCACTTATATAATACGGTCGTTGTACTCAATGATAAACTGTTCAACAGACTCGAAGTTCACAGCGACCAAAAATAAACATTGAATAGCACTAGTAGGAGAGTCCGTGGATCGCATAACTGCTGCTCTGCTTTAATACCCCACGGTATCTCTCCTAGCAGCACTCACTATTCCGAGTCATGGCTTATCTTCATCTCAAACCTCCCTTCAGAGCAGAACACCTTGGATCTTTAAAACGACCACTCTCTCTACTCGAGAAACGTAAACTATACGATGAGAAGAAGATCAGCTTGGATGAACTGCGATTGGAAGAAGATGAAGCAATACAGGGAATCATCAAGGTTCAACGAGAAGTTGGGATAAAGTCGATCACCGACGGCGAGTTTAGAAGGCAAGTTTATCGACTCATGACTTGCAAAATGATTATGAGTAGAGTTCAGGCATATGTTCTTCGATGGTGTCTTCGATAATATGGATGGGATGACTTATATCCCGATAGGTAAGTTCTTCAAAAATTATTTTCGTAGACTTATCTAACGTCTCTGTAGTTCCGTTCGAGATGTTTATGGTATCGTCGAAAAATATCACAATAGGATCATAATCATCCGTTGATCGCCACCTTAGGATTATGTGCCAGACCTTCCAGCGTTCAAGGCATACAGCGATTTCAGAGGAGCAGCTTCTTACATCTGCGAGGTGAACTCATACCCTTTCTCCCTTCCTAAATCCTGCAATCTCATCGTAACATTAATTTTTGTACATCTACTAGGGAAAGTTGAAACGAACCAAACCATTTTACATTCCTCAATTTGAAGCTCTGAAGAGGTTTACAACACCAGACGTGAGAGAGCCATTGACGCCAAAGTATGATCTTCGTATCTTACAGCTTCGTTTATAGGAACATCCCCATATCAAGATCACAATGTGCGCACCAGAATGGTTCCATTTGCGTCACGGGCACTTTGCTTACAAGAAAGAGGTATATGCGAACGACGGTATGCACTAGTATCAGCCGCCCTTCAGATAAAGAATTACTGAGAAGCGACATAATAGACGAATACTTCGCCGACATCGTAGTTGCCTACCAAGAAGAAATCAAGGCTCTTTACGAAGCAGGATGCCGTATGTTCCAATTCCTCCTTTCTCCTTCTTCCCCTCTAGAACTTATGCCAAACAGGAAGCATCCAATTCGATGATCCTCTTCTTGCTTATTTCTGCGCCGAGTCGATGATCAAAGGCATGGAAGAACAAGGAATCGATCACGAAGCTCTTCTGGACAAATATATTAGTGTTTACAACGAATGCTTGAAGGGAAGACCGGTAGATATGACGGTAGGCCTTCATCTCTGCAGAGGAAATTTCAAGGTATATCCTTAGTATTAACCTAACAAGTGACTTGCATATTGACTTATAACCTCAATTTTACACAGGGAGGAATGCATTTCAGCGAAGGAGGTTACGATCGTATTGCGGTAAAATTGTTCAACCATATCAATGTCGACGCATATTACTTGGAATACGACACGGAACGAGCAGGAACTTTCGAACCTCTCAAACATCTTCCAAAGACTAAAGCTGTAGTTCTTGGGCTTGTGACAAGCAAATTCCCTCAGGTGAGAATTCTACAGATCTATATGGTCATGTGAATTTTTGACCCCTTCAACCTTGAATATTGAATCTTCAGCTTGAAGATATAGAATCATTGAAAAAGCGTGTATACCAAGCTGCCGAATTAATCTCCAACGGAGAGGAGAAAAGGTCACTTGAGGAAGCTCTAAATCAGTGCGTCAATCCGTTCTTCACGACTGAATGATCTAACAATATCATCAATACGCTAGAATCTGTGTCAGTCCTCAATGTGGATTCGCTTCTCATGCTGAAGGGAATCCTGTAACGGAAGAAGATATGAAGAAGAAACTCGCGTTGGTTGTGTCACTTGCTAAGGAGATATGGGTGGATGCATGAGAAAAGATTGAACTGGTAACAACTTCGAGTCAAGAAGCACTGTCAGACCCTTTGTACAGTATATTGATGTACAGATATGTGATTCAACAGGTGACATTATCTGAATTTATTTTGATATCATATATTTCTCGAGTTTTTTCTCGTTATGCGACTCTTTCAGTAGAAAAATATTGAAGTATACATCGCCTACTACTGATGAACGTAGAGTGGGTCACGTTGACGAGATAACCTAGTTTGCATAGCCTATGAGACTCCTAGTCTCCAGTAGCTGCTCCACTTTACTCATAATACTAGTATATATGACCATTGAAGTTCGTTTCTATAGCTCAAAGCCTCCTCAGATTCAGAACTCGTTGTATAAGAGAATTAAATTCAAACGGAGTTTGGATCCTTCAATAGCGCGATGTGATCATGTGATGGGAATCTTCAGAACGATAAAGCCTCTAAAAATAATTTAACTTAGTAACATTTTAATGAGTTATCACCAAATCATCATTTATAATGTTACCTCATTGTTCCCCCGCCACTGCCACTACCGCCCTATCTTTTTATACCGCCCTAGACCTGTCAAAGTCAGTCCTTGTTCAACAAAAAACCATCACTTTCAAACGCAAATCGGACTAATTTCCTAATGTTTCGTCGTGCAGTGGAAGATAATTCCACAGGTTCAGATTCAGATTATTCACAGTAAGTCATTTTCATTCCTAAACCAACGCTCACTCACTCGCTGACCCTTTTACCCACCCGAATATAGATCGGTAAACCATTTCGTGTTTTAAAGGAAGGACAACCATTGACGAAAAGAACATTTTTTTCAATAGTGGATATCATGGTTTTTATCTTCCAAAGGGAATGAATACTTTTGTGAAGTTGAAGAAGAGTATATACTCGATCGATTCAACTTGACTGGACTCAACACTGAAGTATCAAACTATGCTCAAGCTTTGGATTTGATTACGGATAACATTGGTACGTGTTCTTTCTGACAGGGATTATTGGTTTTGGTCGTTTGAGTTAAAAGAAATGGAAGAATAGATGACGACATACAGGATGAAAGTCGAGCAGCGTTGGATGTTCAAGCAAGGTTGTTGTATGGGTTGATTCATGCGAGATGGATCGTGACAGCGAGAGGTTTGGCAAAGATGGTACGTCTACAATGAACAAGTCTCTTTCATCGATCGAAGTCAACCAACACCATCCCTCATCCCCCCATACCTACCTCATCAGCTCGATAAATACAAGAAAGCAGATTTTGGAAGATGTCCACGAGTTCTATGTCAATCTCAACCCCTTCTACCCGTCGGACTTACAGACATTCCCTACGAAAAATCTGTAAAACTCTATTGTGGTCGTTGTGAAGATATCTATGGACCAAAATCATCAAGACACGGTTCAATCGATGGAGCTTACTTTGGAACTTCATTTCCTCATTTACTTTTCCTAGTTTATCCTAGTCTCATTCCACCAAAAGCAGGTCCTGTTGATGTTTCTGTACGTGGTGATAGCGATTTTAGTAGGAGAAGTAGTAGTAGGAGAGTTAGGGAGGATGAAATTCCAGCAGAAGGTGTTGGAGAGAATGTTAGCACTTCGAGTGCTGCGTTGAAAGCTGAACGATACAGACCTAGGATTTTTGGTTTTCAAGTTCATGAGATTGCAAAGTTGCAGAGATGGCAGGAGGCTGTACGTGATAGGTGAGTTTGTTTTTTGTGTTTATTCATAGCGGTCTCGTCGCAAGGATGGTTGACATATTTGTTCTCTCCTGATCCCGCACATCTCTTAGACAAGTGTCTCGTTTAGAGGAAATAGAAGAAAGCGGTGTATGATGAGTGTTCTTTTGCTTTTGTTTCTGTTTTCTTTTTTGTCCTTATAGTGATCCCTGTATCTATTTCTTCTACACATCGGATGTTATGGTCATTCCAATCTCAATCAAATCGTTTTCGGCTGTCGTTCGTTCGACGAGACCTCATTCGATCCAAGAAATAGCAGCGGTAAGTGAAGAAATTCCATAATGAAAAACTGGTGGAGCTGATTACAACAATAATGTAAATGCAAACGAATTAGGTACGCGATGAAATAAACATGAACGAAAGAGATAAGTTACAATTTGGTGCTATACACAAACAAGGATAAAGAAAATGATAGGGATCTTACGGAAATAGAGAACAGTGGAACCCGAAAACCCGTGCAAGAGAGAGAGAATGATCGAAATACGAAACGACGTTTTCCTTCAAGAATAACAACCATCCAACTTCTCCATCATCAACCTATTGCTTTTTCGTCTGCTCCTGCTGCTCTTTGATCTTCTTCTTCAACATGGAAACCATTTTATAGGCATCCGTCAATCCTGTAGACTTGACTGGTTTCCAACCCTCCGGTATCCGCTCTTCCTCGATCAAAGTGCGAAGGTGGTCATTGGAGACAGCGACGGGAGGAGGAGAAGGAGTGGTAGAAGTTCCAAAGAATATCGACCAGATATACTTCAAGATTCTCGCCAAGAATGATTTTGGTTGTGAAAGGAAAGAAACGGGTCTGTCGACAGTGACATTGTTCTTCAAAAAGGCGGAAGAGTTGGGAGTTGAAGGAGGAGTAGGTGTTCCAAAAATAGTCAAGACGAGACCCATCTCTCCAATTGCAATCTCGTGATGAACCAAGTCAAGTTTTGGACCTCCTTCGTAACATGAATCTCTTTTAACTCGTGCGGCGACAAAGTTATCAGGAGACATAGTAGAACCATCAGAAGATTCCTTCAAGACAGTTCGTACCATGACTTGATCAGGATGATTCGGAGCGTATTCGTCTCTTGAACCCGCATCAGCATGGAAGAGAGAAGCGTCATGTTCGACAATGTTATGTCTAGCCAAGTCTTCAAGAGAAAATGTATCCCCTTTTTGACCTAACATGAATTTGCCTCCGTGAGCGAGTAGATAAGCAAAGGTATGAGAGATTTGGAAAGCATCGATGAGAGCTTTTTCGAGTGTGTCTGGATCGATTTTTCTTCCATCTCGGGGAAGGTAACCGTGGTTCGCGAGGGCGTTTAAAGCGGGACAAGGGGATCGACTGTCGCCTTCTTGTCGAGGACAATATTCGTGGGTGGGTTTGGTCTTGTCTACCATCGTATCTGCGTATGGACAAATCCTGGTATGAGTATGCGAGGGGAATTTGGATAAAGAGGATGGAGTTGAAGGGGCGATAGCGATGGTGGATGAAGAAGAGGATGAGCAGACGGGGAGAGTTGAGGTGGTGATAGTAGACATTTTGGCGGGAGAGAGGTAAAGTCGAGTAGGAGGAGAAAGGGACTTGAACGAGAGCATTAATCCATCTTGTAGAGTCGGTCCGTCGAGGTTTTATACTGAAAACGAGGTTAGTCAAAAAAGTGAGCAAATGCCTCCCCCTCGTGGAAGAACGTATCTTGAAGGTCGGTGGCAGTGCCTCTCCGATGATGGTTTAGTCTAGGAAATCATGGTCGTTCAATATCATTCTAGCAATTTGAGAACCCTCCGTTCGTCCTGTCAGACTAAATTTGTATTCTGAACAGAGTTTATCAGTCTTTTGTCAGGATTTGGTATAGTTCGAGACGAGGTTGGGGTGAAAGGTGGTTTCGTTCAGCGCCGAGGTGGATGGCCAGTGTGTGAAAGAAGGTTGGTCATTATCGTTGATCCCAAAGTCAACGCACGGAGGAAAACAAACTGCGATGAAGGTTAGTCCATATTCGCACATGAAACAGAACTTGCTGGGCGACAAATGCACCGGAATGGGTTCCACATTTCACGAAACTGAAACATACGCGGTACCGCATTTTCGACTGATGCGTATGGCTTATTACCACTACAGATTCCGTTCGGAGATGTTTATCTTCCTCTTTCACAAGGTAAACGATGCCCGATTATCTCATTGGCTATGGCTCGTCACAGTATTCCAGAAAACCCCTAGGGACTCTTTTGCAGTGGAACTTTCCAAGATAACTAAGACTCAACATGCTATGCATGGAACACACCAGACTTTCTTGTACTCGTACACGACATAGATTTAACCAAAGTAAGTCTAATCATCATGTTTTATTCTTAGTTCGCAGCCATTCAAATTGACAAAAACAGGACCTGACAGGAACCAGAATGATCTCAGTTTGTTCCGTAAGTTTGCGATACAACCTGAACACAACACTCGTCAAATGAGTTCCGAGAGCAATCTGTCAAACGTAATGGTTATAATCATTTTATATGATAATCTTTGTTAGTTATCATCATAATATCTCACAAGTCTTTGGTGAGCATTCGCACAAATTCTCATTGTCATTGTTTCGTACTACCTAACCCCGATCGATCAATGTTGTGCAATCAAGAATAACCTACTGAACAGTCACATTGAACGGTGATCTCAAACAGTCTACTCGACAGGTACCACATTGTGCACAACACTGCTACTAGTACGATATCCCCGTCAGGGTCATCAGATCCACACTCCGAGATGATCATCAAATAACTAAAGTCGGTTCCCTGGTTTTCAAGTCAAGTCCTGACAGTGACAAGCGAGCGAGCGGGACTAAAATTCTGTGAAAGGTACTGTGCAAAAACTCCACCTGCAATTTCAACACAAATACTAGTAACATACTTATCCGAATCATAGGATTTCACAATAGCCGAGTTGTCCGTACGGTACCCTAGATGCAAGTAACTCGCGCCGTCGTTCAACGTTCAATCTTCAATCTTCAAACAGCGCTGGCAAACGATGATCTGAAATGCGCTACTACAACCAACCGGAGCAGGAAGATCTTTTTTCTCTAACATCCGTCGAGTCATTTCCTCTTGATCAACTCCAGCGTTCCAGCAAGTCGGGGAAGACGGGGCAAAAATTAGACTCTCTACAAGTCATTTTAATTTAATTTCATTTCTTTAGTTCTCGAGTACTCGAGTCCTCAATATAACACACGCGGAGGACGATTTCCGAACTTCAAACAGGTTAGTACACGCTACACTAAGATTAACTCGAAGGCTATGATATCTATGTTTCTGACATTTGCATTGCGCCTAGTTACGAGGAGAGCTGGTGTGATATATGATAGCTCAGATCGCAGTGCTCAGTCACCGCGACTAAAAGTATAATGACAGGCACCAATGCCAATTATTCATGATATTTTTTCCGTTTCCGAGTAGCCCAGGTTACCCAACAGTTGGTTTGATAAGATGGTGAAGGTCTGTAGAAAAGGTTCAAATTAGGTAAGTATATTAGGACGAAATTATGCAGGGTACTTCGAGGTTTGTTTCGAATCATATCTACTAAAAGGATGCTCACAGTCAGACCGATCCCGACACCTTTTCCATGTCCTCCATGTCCTCGGGCATTCACAAGTTACGTTGTCACCAAGTATTCTAGTACGCGACTGCAAGCTTCAAGAAGACGGCGGGAAGTCGGGAACTACTATCATAACAAGTAGGCTTTACTCGTCCCCGTGTCTACTAAACATTGACACTAAAAGCTATACTGACAGATGATCGATGACGCGCTATACCATTAGTCCAACTATACAATAAGTATGTCCAAGTCGAGCAATTGAGATATCCTCTCGAATTTTATATGGTAATGTGTGGTTTTTAATATAAGTATTTATCTTCCCGTCCACACGTTAATGCCAACCCTTTTCATCCTTAGGCTGCCTCGAAGGTAGATAACTGCGCTCAGAGATCGCAGTTACTCGTCCTAAGTTTATCATATCAATGCCACCTGTGGAAGTCACCCTCAAGACGACCCGTTCTCTCTGCGGTAGTTCAGAATTTCGAGATTCCGTCAACGCCGACGTACTAACTCCCTAATTTCACATTTCTCGTCACGTAGTTCGGTTGTCTTTTGGAACTCGAAGTGAACCACTTCGATTATAATTTCAATGATGTCGACGATACTTACCACTGGTCCGAGGATTTTATTGTTAAACCCGACCGTTGCGGACCCGCTGCGAGTACGTTCTTGTATTTCTCTTAGAAAATGGGGGGGATTATACCTCAGAGTGCTACGATCTGATTCGAACAGAGTGGTTAGTATAACTTAAAACTTATAGGGCAATACTTTGGATTGGTCGTTTAGAATCATGATAGCAGCTTTCAAACGTTCACCTTATAACTCTTGCATTGAATGTAGTCACAAGGAACTCAATTCTTCGATGACGGTGAGTTCATTATAATTTATATTCACACCATCTCAAAGCTTACATGATGTACAGTATGCATATGCATATGTGATGTTCTACTCTAAATCATCAAGCCGAGGCTCCTTTCCATCTCGCTATAGGGTTTATTTTCCCATCTTTCATTCTCTCTGAATCACCCTTCCATTCACATCATTCATCGTTCCTTCAAGCACCATGACGCGCGCACTTGAAAGGAGGCTCCAGAATTCCAACCGTTCGCAATGATATTAATTTCCAACTCTACTTGACGTGATAGATTTCACTGCAACTTCCAACTTCCAGCTCTATGCTCATGATCATGATCACGATCAAGTATGGTTTGCGAAACTTGTACTTGTGAAGAATTCAAGCAAAGTCTCTCATGGTCCGAGTCTAGTCTAGTCCAGTACGGTATTTATTGACAAAGACACAAATGACACGCATGGGTTCATACGGGAGTATTTGAAGTACTGTACTCTATGCAAACCTATGATTATCTTTATCTTTATCTTCCTTCAGGAAGTCGAGACTTCGAAGCTTAAGATGCAACCTACGTGAGTTCCAATTTATTCCACTATGATCGATTCTCAATACACTGATCCCAACTCGGTCTTACTAGGGCTATACTACTGCTAATACTAGAACTAGCTAAAACTCCCGAGAAAAATCTTTTATCTTAATTGGAGTCGAGATTCTCGGAGAACGAACCTCAAACCCGCGATTCCGCGAATATAGATAGACAGCGAGATTCAGAAAAGTGCAAAAACCAAACGAACAAAAAGTCGCAAAAGTAAAAGTCCAAGAATAAATTGAATAACTGCCAGTGACTGTAAATGTTCTTGATTTACAAGCTCAATTCGGCGATTACAACTCACACTAATACATCAGAAAACCGATTCAGAATCCATGGGTGGGTCGTAAAATCATCAAAGGTCGTTACAATAAACTAAGGTCGGAAGGTAGATATTTGCGACATGAAACTGACGGGGGGAAGGAGTAACTAGTAACTAAGGCATATGGATATTTAAGGGTCCACCTGAGAATGCAAATAAAACGAGCGCTGTGCATGGCAGCTCAAAGGCTGAGGATAGTGGAGAAGAAAGGGAAATTGAAAGGTGATCACAGGATAGGGTGGAAGGTTTGACGTCCATCGCGTATACGGAGCATCTGACGTTATTTCTTGCAGTGCCCATGGAAAAAGTCTTCTCGTCGAAACGTTGAAGCTAAGGCTCACTTGCGTTTCTTGTCCTCTACCACCTCTTCGACTCCAGAAATCCCACCGGCAGTGTTTCCCCCCTCTATTAAACCTCTAGTACCGTGACTCTTCCCACTACCATAACCTGGCAACTCTGCAGCGATTCGATCCATCCCACTCTTCAGATTCCAAGTTCCTTTCAACAAATCCCACAAGGTGAAGGTATGGTATGGTTTCCAACCTTCAGGTAATCTCCCCTCTACCACCCACGTCCTAATCAAATCCAACGGTACACCTGGTAATGGACCATTTTCACCATTACTCGAATGAATTTCGGGATGTTCGGCCAACAATTCTGGATTTGGATTATTGAAAACGTTAAGTAAGATGGTTATTTCTCCACGAGCGATGAATGCTTGATTGGCTGATATTTGTTGATCAGGTGGGTATGAAGCTTGTCTTTTCGCTCTAGCAATCGCAGCGTCTTCCATAGTGAACAAAACACCATCTTTGGAATAAGATAAAGTTTCTTCTGTCAAGACTTTATCAACAACTACAGGTGCATAATCACTGTCAATAGAGGCGTCGGCATGGAAGAGTGAAGCTCGATGTTCAAGTTTTTCTTTTCGTGCCAAGTCATGAAGGGATATATAATCTCCACCTTTTCCCAATTTCAAAAGACCACCATATGAAAGTAGGTAAGCCACAGGTCCGGAGATTTGATAAACTTCACAGATGGAATCGTATAACATCTTATTGGTAATTTGTTGTCCGTTTCGGGGAAGGTAACCGTGATTTGCTAAAGCGTTGAGTGCAGGACATGGAGAACGACTGTCTCCTTCTTGAGGAGGACAGAAGACGTGAGGATCAACAGAGGATTCGACGGCGAACGGGCAAACATTCGTATGTTCATGCTTTGGCTGATTCGACGTCTATACGGACATGCTGTGTGTAAGTCTTCTTCAACTCATAACCCTGCGATATCTCAGTACTCACCATCATCAAAAGAAGTTCGTAGGTATGTGTATAGAGGATAGGTGTGCAAGGATGAAGAGATGCAAGAATGTATTTATATAGCCACCTGTGCATTTGAGTAAGTGAGCCTCAAGCCTAATTATCCCGCCTCAAGCTTCAACTTCGGCGCAGAGAGCACTGCAACACACCTTATGTGCACAGAGATCACTGTATTTGGCCTCCGGCGTGGTTCCCTGTAACAGTCAAAAGCTTGGTTGAAGTGCTGCGGCTGGAGGATCCAATGTGCTACGGTGAGGCTGTCAGTATGACTATAGTCGAGTGAGTTGTCCGATGCTTGTCTGTCCCGCAGACTCGGACGTCCTGTGCTGTGTAACTCGTAGAGAATGAAAGAAAGCCTTCAAGACTTTGTGATAGGAGTAAGTAGTTGTGGTCTGAGCGATGGCCGCTGGTGGTAGCGAACCAAAGCACTCTTGAAATAGAAACGAGTAGTATGTAACTCGCACCCTGAGCTGCACTGTTCAATTGAGGAGGATGTTTTAAGAATGGATGGCGGATCAATGATCTAGAAACGGCATCGATTTTGATTGGACGAATGCTTGGTTTAGGCGCTTTGGGAAACAAGGGTTTCGAGCGCTGCCTTGTCCAACTGTCTGAGGTCTCTAGCAACGACGGATTGTTATGGTTGTACATACTTGATCATTTTTTTGAAAAGATGCTGAGAGCTGTTGAAACTTCAGAACCCTTAGATGAATAGTCTCTACTTGGTTATGCGAGGTTCACGCTTTTTTCAATATTTCTGCGCACGACGGTGTCGGGCAGTGTTTGAACGTTCTGAATCTATGTTCTTCAGCTTCGCAGTCGTAAGTTTCATGAATTGGTACTCCTGTTCAATCAGCTTTGCAATGCACGTATGGATTTAATTAATGAGTACAGGTTGAACGTTGAATAACTATCATCATCATTTAGTATCCTGGATTGCTTGGCGATTGTGTGATCGTGGGCGATGATGCAACCAGCGTAAGTTGAAACAGTGAGATTTATGGCCAACCCTGGACTACCAACAAGATGAATGTCAACCACCGGGTAGACATAGACTCAAGAAGGAGTAAATGGAACAGAGAAAGCACCTTTGTGAGCGTCTAAGTTGATTAGTATACACCAAAGACACTAGTAGTCTAGTAAGTATAAAGTCAATAGTAATGTTGTTACAACTCTTCAGAAAGTAAGTAATAAAATCTCCCACGAGTTCAAAGTCGAGTGTCGCTACCGTGACAATGGCAGTGACCGGGGATGAGGCTTTTGTAGACTTTTGTTCAATTCCGAGTCTCGTCATCTCTGGTAACTGGTCACAAAAGATTGTGATGCTTGTGTTCTACCATTCTACTAAAAAACATCCTGCAAGCTAACAAACCCTTGATTAGTTGTGCGAGGTTAAAATCCTTCATTTTTGCACGACGACGCATCGGGTACTACTTAAAATTGTCGTAAGTGTTTCAAAACTCGTGAACGCGTTGCAATATGATGATGAGTAGCCTTGAATCGGAATATAGGTTCAATACGCCGTATTACCATTACCATCCGAACGGTTTGGCATTCTGGATGCAGGATGATAATGTGATTCGCTCAGAATGTACAGAAGAGACGTCGACAGAATCGCCGCCCAGTACTTCGAACAACCAAGACAGCCAATCCTCGGCCTCAACTACTATCACATCTTCCACTGCCATAGTACCCATCTCATCAATTCGATATCCAACACCTTTCTGTCATGGGTTGACAGAACATCCCATCGCTAATTTTATTCGCACTCAACTCGAGTTCGCGACAGAAGGTGGTCGTAATCCTGGGTTACCAGAACCATTATATATTCACCTCTCACATGGTCTTGCGTATACGACTGGATCAGCTCTTGGATCTAGTCCACCTTCGGTTGATGCTTGTCTTGCTGCTTTCATGGTTCAAAATAGAGCTGGATTGACATCTGGAGCTCGGGCTTGGACAAAACATGCTCATCGCTCTGAACCACAACCACAATCTATGCCAGAGTCCAGCGAAGTAGCTGCAGAATCGAGTTTGGACGAGACAGTAAAGAAAAAACCTACGAAGAAGAAGAAAAAGCCTGTTCCGCCTGTTGGATGGTGGGGAAAACCTTCTGGTCCAGTAGTTGGTATCAACGAGCGTGCTGTTTCATTATTTTGGAAAATTATGAATTCGGCGACTTGGAGAAACCTTCATTGGTTACCTCATACGATATTAGTTTACGAAGTGCGAATTACGGAGGGATATGGAATGCGTTGGTCACAAGATCAGGGTGATTTAGTTGAGGATAGTTTTGGGGGAGAAGTGAAAGTGAAGAAGGGAATGGAAGGTGAGATGAGGACTAGACCTTGGGTTTTTCGTGGATTTGTTGAACCTATGATGGAGAATGGACATGAATTAGGATGGAGGCATTGAGATGTACATTTCTGTGTCATTAATAACAATTTTTCAAGAACCTTAAGATGCTTAAAACTCAGCCAATATTGCTTCAAGCAAACCAAATATCCAGTAAATTCGTTGAGACAATAAATAGACAAAAAAAGTATCTCATCCTCGTCTTCGCGCATCTGCCATCTGACATAAACTGATCAGCGATTTTATGGGTTTGGTGAGCATGCGGATTCTTAGAAGGGAACAGACTCGCATGACATTGCAACTATCATAAACCATTGCTTCAAAAGTCGTATTGCTTTCGAAGTGAGTGAGGAAAGGAGAGAGGGGAATGGGGTTGGGATGAGGAGTGAATATTCAACGGTGTGCCTATTTGTCTGATGAGAAGACGACAATGAATGGGAGGAAGGGGAACCATTCTGTGTGAGCCTTGCAAAAATTCTGAGGTGGTATAGTTCTCGGGACTTGACCAGTCCCTTTGCAAGCCGGAATAATGAGGCTGAATTCTAGAATCACACGGCCAGTAAGAGACAGATGAGGACAGGCCCTACAACATAAACTCACGAAAGGAACTGATCAGTGTTAATACCACTCGCCGGGCTCATTCTATGCCTCCGCTACCGCGCCGTGGAAACTCATCTCCTTCAGGGTATGATCCTCGGCATTGTTATACGATTGAACAAATTCTTTGAAACAAATCACAGCTAAATTTTGGACTGGTGGAAGCAATAACAATAGTGTCTCTGTTGCGATTTTTATCATCCGCGTTCTTTGTGGCCAACTGTCACGTGATCTGCGCAGCCGTGGTGGATTGTGGATTGCTCTTTGTCCTAGGACTGTGTACCAATTCTAGAAGCATGGAACCGAAACGTAGGAGAGGTAAGACACTAAGCTCAAAACGATCAATTCACAGACTCACATTCAGCGAATAGTCGATGCCCGAATAGATTCATGCGACCACCTCCTGTCCTCAAAAGCCATGAAAATTTTCACAATGAACACCGACGGGTTATATCCCAGGCCACAAAAAAAAGGTGGCCCTTATTGCAATAGTCAGCATGTGGAATGCGCGTGTCAGCCGCACACGGTCCAGGTATAAAAACCCCACTCTCACCTTTCTTTGACCTCCAGCTGACTTGTTCTACTACCCCATTCCCGCACACAATACCTTTCCCTCTCACCTCTTCTTTCACCACCACACAAACAAACACAATGTTTTTCAAAAAATTATTGACTCGCCTTTTCACGAAGAAGGCAAATAAAAAACCTGCTAAGCACTGTCAATCTTCTCCATTTCCTTTACCGTACTGGGATCCTCGAGAGTCTCAGTCTAGTACTGCAACCTCTTCGAGTACTACCACTCTAATTGGAGAGCCGGTGGTATTAGTCGAGATCCCGTGTACTACGAAAAAGACGTTATTATCTTTGACGGAGGCTACTTCTCGTAAAGATGTGACGCATAGATTGGAAGGGTTCGAGATGAAGGTTGTTCGAGTAGCTGGAATTGGTTGCCGTTGCCCTGGAAGGGGTAGTGAATATCGATACTCTCGTATCCATTTGAATCACTAGCGTGTAAAGGAGGTCTCATCTTCAACGATACTAATCAGCCATCGAAAGAAGCCAAACTACTGATACTGACCGCAGAATCATCACCCGATGTTGCAATGAGCTACGATCCCTGCGTGTCAATTAGATACTTTTTCTTTTGTATGCATAGACTTCAAGACATACCATCAATCCATGACCTCCGAGTACGAAGCCGACTACTTCCACTACCCACAAAGATTCCTTCCCAAGCTTTGAAAATAATTGACTGTATAGTTTCAAGTCTGATAGTTCTGGTGGCTTCTGGAAGGCGAGTACCCTGATCTGCACAAGAAGGGAATAAAGAAAATAAATCTTGGACCAGGATATCTCCAATGCCAGTCCGACAGAACGTGGGGGAGGGCTGGACCGCCTAGATCCCATGTTCACAATCTTGCCATACGAAACTGTTGGAAGTGGATACAAGTTTCAGGGATGCTGGGTTGGCGAAAGACATGCATATCCTCATGTATTTTGTCCCTTTTCTTTTGGCTAGAATGCGATAGTTCGAGAAAACATATTTCCATTGTCCGAGGAGGCGTAAAAGTAAACTATCAACATCGTCTGTAAATACCTTTCCGGATCTCTTCTTCCCTATGGTCAACGAGTGAGAATGAGTCAACAGAAAGAAAAGAGAGAACACATACCGGTACTCGAACATGACTTGGCTGGCGACAAATAAACACACACAAGTAATAAAGAGAAAACGAATCCCTATTGATGCAGACCAACCGCACTGAGATTAGGAGTGTTTTGCAAAGGATGAAAAAACGCACCTTCCCAAGATGAAAACACTTGATCGAGTAAGTAAGAAATCCCGTCTGTGCCGATCACGAATCCAACGAGATTGGCTATCATCATCATCAAGATGTTGAACACCGCTCCTATTGCACAAACGTGTCTATACCAGGGTTTACTGTCATACTGCAAATAAACATGTGAGGAACTGTGGTTGTGATGCCTCAAAGATGACGATGACTAGGACTCACCTTCGATGGTGGTAGGAAATATCTCGCAGCGATTTCGGGTACTAGGAACAAACTGACAAGCCAACCCCATGCCAAAAGCTTGAACGACAAGTCATGCCAAAGAGCAACGAAAGAGAAAATGAGGACGGAAGTGAATAAAAGATTTTTCGTTCCACCTAGAGGTATGTAAATGTATCTAGAAATCAATTTGACTAGTCGTGAGTTTATCGTTCAAAAAATGCGAAGAAAAAACCAACCGAATGATCCACAGATTATAACTTCTGTGCCAACTTCTCCAAAAGGCGAGGGCAGAATAGTTGTTGGCCATACAGCGAACCATGTTTTCTGGTGGATCAATCCCGTCGAGGAGTGCCCACAGACGGAAGAAACGCCATGGAATCAGCAACTAATTGAGTAGTGGAGTAAGGTCAATTTTAACCCTTTCTTTCGAAGAAAGTAGGAGAACTCACCTTGAGCCAAACGATGATCAAGTTCCAGAACCCAATCATACAAAGCTCCGCAGCGCTGTCACCGTGCCATGCTTTCGTATCCTTGATAGCGACAACATACATAAAATGTTGTATAACTTCCATAGTGAATAGACATATGAGAAAGCGGATCAAGTATCTAACTTTTCCTCGCAGAGATAATTGCAGTGGTCGTCGCAACTAGGAAGGCACACGTCAAATACTTATCAACCATAACGAAATTGTAGCTGCTTACTTGCCACATGAAGTCGTTGAATGTTATTATCGGACCGCCTATGTACAAAGGGGAGTAGAGTGCATAGGCGATATAATTCTGGAAAGAATAGATTTCTAACGGATGATATGTTGTAGTGCGCTGCTTGTTGTCAAGAGCCTGACCATTCTGGGGGAAGATAATATGTCAAGACCAATCCAACTATTCACAAAGATGCTGCCATTGTGTACCTCTTGAGTCCCAACTCGAGTACGTGCCCAGTAGTAGTCCATATTAAACGACACCAGGCGAAGCATAGTGATGTTGAAGTTGATATGCCATCTGGGGTATACGCCTTGAATATTATCCTGAGGATGGAGTGTTCAGTGACAAGCGCAGACACTCGACGAGCGGAAACACGTACCAAAAATTGCAGCGAAGGATGTATCATAGTAAAATGATAACCAGAGTACCTTTCATTTGCAAAAAGTATAGATATATTGAAAAGCCAGGTGAAAATAGGCCCTAATCTTGACCCCGCCGATAATTTCCCAATGTAATAGTTGAATGTTAATATAATAAATATCTTGAATGCACTTGTTCCACAAAGTCCGAAAAGCATGACGATAGAGAATAAAAGGAGGAATGGTACGAGGTATAACTTGTTCTCCGATTGTGAAGAACGGAAGCGACTTGTGACGCGGGTATAGACTGCTTTTGAGGTAAGAAAAACAAATACGAGTAGTGTGAGCAATGGAATATTGTTTCTAACAGAGCGATATTGCCCGTCGCTATTATCCTGGCAACGAGACATTCAATATGTTTGTGACAGCATTTTGAGTGTACTCACTATTTCACGACCAAACAACCAACCAGGCTCCAACCGTCTCTTAAACATCTGGTAATTTGGGTGTGACTCTAAACCGGCATCAAAAGTGCATCCAAAACACAAAGTAAAGCACTCACTGTCACTAAGCCTGACCGGTATCCATAACATGATAGGTATCGCGATGCAAAACACGATCCCGTAGATGTAAAATTCAAGCGTTCTCCATCTCGACCGATGTTGATGAATCGGATCTTTTCCGGTTACTTTGGGGGAGGTTGAAGGGATGTCCACGGTAAGCCGAGTGATACCTCTTCGTTTGTCCACATGCTGGGCTGGAATATCGAGTTCGAGTGCAGAAACCTTGGTAGGTCGCAAATCCGAGGGCATTTGCAATGTTATGTCACCACTATTGCCCACCATATAAGTTCTGGATATGGTGGTACCGAAAATTAAATGTAAGGCTAGGTTTCAGAAAATGACATGGGATAGAGAGGTTAAAGAAAGTTAAAGAGGACGATGAATCTCACTGCATTATACAGCGGTGGGAACTTTTCTGCTTCGGGTAAAATTTGCCTCGTGGCTATCCAACGCTGCGGTTGAGGAAATCTGGCGTTTGGAACTTGGATTTGGCAACCCACTGCTGGCAAAACGCTTTTCAACATCTTGTAAGGCAGACGATTTTCAAGAACCGTTCCCTTTCAAACATCGAGTCAATTCAGCAAGCACAGACAGAGAAGCATCTAATAGTATTCTCGATAAATTACCGAGCCACCACTGCACGACCACCAATAGGGCCCTTCCCCCATATTCACAGAAGTCAGAGAGTAGAAATCATCTGCATGTCAAGTTATGATGAAATATTCTTCGAGATGGGAAAGGAGATGAAAGATCGTTGGATTGGGATTCTCACCATAGATTCGTTCTTTGACACTTCTCATGCCCATTGCGTCTTCTCGTCTCGCTCCCATTGACTATGCATTTCCGTACGTGAAGGAAGCTGATTACAGATGGTACTATCTGGTGGTGAGTTGTTCTTCTCTTAACTCATCTCTGCTGACAAGTTACTGTTTTCTCGTCCTCTCGGCCTCAGCTGGAAGGCCTCAGGGGGGTCTGTGATAACTTTATTTTCAAAAGCTACGCTGCTCAACCTGATAATACCGATGTATTTGTGTATTGTGGATCAGAATCAGTCTCTGAAGAACTTGAACAAGATACTACTCCTGAAGCCCTACTCTCCTTCACCGATATACCAATGGAATTCAAGCTCCTGTCAGATCCGTTCACCTCCAACGCTTGGGAAAATGAAGCACCTTCGGGGTATCGAGGACAACTCATCGCTTATGTGACAAACATCTTTGCTCTCCAGAATCGCACCCATGTTTTCTCTGTCGCTGTGTATGGTAGCAAAGCTCGTTTCTTCCGCTTCGATCGTGCTGGAGCTTTCGTGTCAGACGCGACCGACTATGTCGAGGATTCTCATTACTTTGTCGACTTCTTTCGTCGCTACAATATGCTTAGCCGAAAGCAACAAGGATATGACACCAGTGTTACAGTTGCCACTGATGTAGAGCGTAGTCTCTATGTGGACGCTCTAAACAACTTTGCTCAAGCAGCTGCCCAAGGAGTTATTCGAACATCACCTGCAGTGGACTATACCCTCACCTTCAATCAATTCTATCGTCACGTATACAAGATTTCCATTTCTGATATATCTAACTCTTCGACATCTTTAGACTACATATTCTCCGCACCTTTTTACCACTCTGCGTCGCTTTATGGACGAGCATCAAAAGGTTTTGTTGCATACTCTATGAATCGGAGGCAGTTGGTTTTTCTCAAGGACACTTGGCGTGCTGTACATCCCCATATCGAATGTGAACATGAAGTGTATGAAGATCTCATCTCCCAGATGCCAGAACTTTCTTCATTCCTACCTACCATCTATTCAGCCGGAGATGTTTCTGATCCTCAGCCTCAGTCTACAACTTCCACCAAATGGAAAAATTTGGAGGGGATTAGTTGGGTCAACGGAAGCCCTGACGTAGCACCGGATGAGATGAAGAACCATCAGCACTATCGGATTGCTGAAGAACTCTTGTATAGTATCGAAACGATTGAGGATTGTGGGGAACTCTGGGAAATTACACATGATGTCAATTTTGGTGCGTACTTCTTCAACATTTTTTGACACTTTACAGTCGTTTTAACTATTCTTCAGTCATCCTAATGGTCTGGCATAAATGTCAAAAACGTCTTCACCGAGATGTCAGCCCAGGAAATGTTATGACGGATGGTAAAGGTCGAGGAAAACTGGTCGACTGGGATCACTCAAGAAAGATGGCAGTTGGTATTGCAGATTCATGTCACACTGAACGAACAGTAAGTGCAAACTGTATTTACTGTACTATTATTAATGCTAATGTCCGATTTTTGTTCAGGGCACATGGCAATTTATTTCTTATAGGTTGTTAAGCAGCCCGTTGGAAATTCATCAACTAGTGGATGATATGGAATCCATGTTCTGGGTTTTTCTTGATGTCGCCTTACGATTCTGCTCTCATGGAAAGTTGCCTATCCACTTTGGTTACCTATTCTATGGTAGTCCACGAGTGGATCAAAGACTCGGAGGTTGCATAGTCGGTGGACAAGGCAAAGGGAGTTTCTTTGAGCTGAGAAGAGATCAGATATCTTCCCTGTTTAATCTGAAGTTCTTCAACACTGCCTTCTTGGAGTACACAAACCTCTTTAAACAACTCAATTTGACCTTACAGATCATGCGAATCAATGCCTCTATGGAAGACCAGCCAGAAGTTGGTCCGAGCATGGACGAGTACAGAAGATTGGAGAACCTGATTTGTTCAGAAAAATCCGAAGTTCTTGAAATTTCCCAAAGATTCAAGGCAATGCTCGAGCATGACAACTCGAAAGCTCAATTTTTTGGTGTAACTGAAGACCAGTTTCCACGACATTCAGGATTCTCTGGCAGCAGTGACTCGGAACCCACTGCTGCCAACCTTCCTGGTGTTGTACCGATCCGAGCTGCATAGAGGGGCCGTATCAATCATAACACTACCTCGCTTTCACGCGATCCGGGACCGAATGAAGAGAAATAGTCGTGAACATTCAAATTCAAATCGTAAAGCTGATGAGGAATTGCCTTGGTCCTTGGCTATGGAGCAGAAGTCACCTCAACTCAGTGGATTCTCGGACCTAGCATCACACGACTTCTACTGAAATGGGATAAGATAATATTCGAAAGAAGAGTCGGAGAAAATGATGGATGTCAACGTAGACGAAGAACATGGCAATCTGCCACTCAGTTCATGTGTTCGACCTCTTTGGCAACCAAGCCGACGTTCAACGTTTTGCAATCGCTACTTTATGCATGTACGAACCATTTACTATGATCGAATAGATACTATCATAACATCCAGTGAATTGAATACTAAGTGCAGAGATCATACTTTACAGGATTAAAACCGTAAACTTGAAAGAGCGAATGAAAATCAAGAAGAATCTGTGATCACATAGAACCTCACTTTCCTCCAGGACAGTCGCAAGTAACGGTGAGACCGTCACAATCAGGAGCATTGCTCTGTGATTGTCTTCCTGTTCACTGAATAGCTCCCATAGTACGAATCCTTTTGCTCCTTGGAAGTTCGGAGCTATCAAGGTTTGCAACGGACGAGCATCGTTTCCCCCAGTCGGCAAGGATTGTGATTCCCTTGAATCTTCATTAGGTTCCGTTATGATCGCAGGATATTCTTCTGGAATGAATTGATCAGGAATCTTGTCTGTCGGAAGAATAATCATAGAATCGTCGTCAGGTTCGACTTCTGGCTGTGGAAGTCTCGAAGGAGTCGGCATGATCCAGTTCGATGCATCGCTCAACGCAAGTTGAAAGATATTGATCATTGGAGTATGCGTAACCAACACATTTGGAGGTAGTTCTTTGGGAGTGACCGCAGGAGATGCATTAGCGTGAGCAGGAGGTCGCGACATTATCGGCTGAAGTTCGGTCAAGCGGTTTCTGCGTTGTTTCTTTGTCTTGCGGGTCGAGGGTCGAGGGTCGGGACGCTGCAGTGTAGGAAGTGTACCTTTTGGATACAAAAGTTCCTCGCGAGCCCGTTCGAGTGCTCTTATGTCAACAGTTGCGTAGTGCGCCTGGAATAATTTCGAGAGCTGTGCAACTATTTGTTCTAAACCTGGTGCCACTTCTTCCTTGACTAACTTGAAGCAACGTGTGCCATATTTCATGTAAGTGAACTTCAGCCAGCCGCCTACATCGTATCCTTGCTCTTGGTACGTCTTGAAGTATACATTTGATAGGATATCAGCAATTTCGGAGGGCTTATGACTTCTGTCGTGCGTATGAAAGCGAAGACAGAACCAGTGAAGGACGTGGAGGAAAGATTCGAGATCATCTGCGAGTTCGTGTTGTTTCGGCGAATAGAGGAGGAGCAATGCAGAGATGAATGCCCAGGTTCCCTATCACCACAGCATCAGAAGTCATACATGCACGGATCACCGTGAGGCACACTCACAGAACGAGTTTTCTGAGGACGTGCGGTGCTGAGCTGGTGAGTGTACCTACACAAATCCCAATCGAGTAGAAAGGCTTCACTGCCACCTTCTTCTGGTTCCTCGTCAATCAACATATTGTTAGGACTGATATCGCGGTGTAGAACACCTGCCAACCAAGCAGATTCATGTCCTGTTTATGATGTGAGTGGTGGGATAGTATTTTTCATTCAAAATATATCGTACACACCTTTCAAAATTAACAAGAGATAATAACACAAATTATGAGAGGAATGGTACCGCTCCAAAGGCGTTCCAAGTTGTCGAATGAGAATACGATTGTGGCATTGAAGAAGACGTGAAACCTTGTCATCGCCTAGATGCACATGAGATGATGTATTTTGAGCCTGAGGTTTCGACCGGAGAGCATCGACAGGAGAAGGATACGTCACGTCTCCACCTCCTTCGATTGTCGCGATATTTTTGACACCAGCCTTGTATAGCTTCTCGTAGACTTCTAGTTCGGGATTATAGTTGCCGCCAACGTATCGCCAAGAATCCTTCAGAAACTTGAGCCTCAACTCGTCCAAATCCAATGCTACAAAGCCTTTCGTGGCACGTCCGAAGGGAGAACGACTTGACACCCGAGGAACACGGATAAGGAGGCGAATCTTCTTGTTGACCAGTCGTGTGGATTTTGGAGCAAAAGGTTCGACCTCAATCACCCGCATTGGCCATTGCGCTTCGCCAACTTTATTTTCAAAAGCTTCATTAAAAAATTCTTCATGAGTGGCAACAAGCGATTCTAGCTTGTCAGTCTTGAAGTCCTCAAGCCGTTGAAGATCCGCGGCAGCGGGTTCAAGAACAGTCGTATCATGACCACGTTCACGAGTAGTCATACGCGCAAAGCGATAGAGGAAGGTGATATAAGTTCTGAGGCCACTTTCTGTACCGAAATTGACCGGCATGCTCGCGATGACTCCAGAGCGGTCCCAACGAAGAAAGCGAGCGGTGCTGTGGACCGTCATGATACTGAAGAGATGACAGCGACGTTGACATCGTAGAATTTCACCTGCATGCTCGCCTCGATCTTCGTCATTGTGGAGAGCCGCGAACTCATTTTCGGTCTTGTCCTCAATGAATAGCTCAGCATAATGGTAGTCCATATGACCTTTGTCGTCTCCCAATTCTTTTGATGAGCTAGAGGAAGAGTTCGTTGACGGTGGAGACATTGAAGCATGATCATCTGGTATTGCAGAGGGGACGAATACATCAGAAGATGTAGAAGTAGTGGACACGGCTTGTGATGAGATAGAAGTATCCATTGAGGTGGGAGCAACAGTCGGTGTGGGTGGTAAGGTAGAAGAATAGGTAGTCGTGGTTTCGTCATCAAGAGTCCTCCCGTTGTCCTCGCTGCTATACGCAACAATGTCAGAAGTGACTTTCCTTCCAGAGTCTTGACCCAAACAAGACACATTATGGGGAACTAGGCCAGTTCCCCTCCATCCAGGTTCAACTAAATATATCTAAATGAAGGTCAATGACAAAAACTTTTGAGGATGTAATTGTGGTACACACCAGAGGGAGATACCGTTCATATTTTGAATCTTTAGCAGCCAATAGCCAGTCAGCGACCTCCGTATCTCTACAGATGTTCTCGATCTTAATCTTCTCCTCTTCGGGGTTCAACTTCGGTGGAGCAAATTCATTCAAAAACTTGTCGGTGGAAATTTGAGCGACGCATGTGTCTAACTCCTTCATATCCTGGTGGTTATTGAGATCCGCCTCGTACGAGTGCGCGCGTGTAATGCGGTTTCTGAAATCTTCCCACTCAAGGAAAGAGTATTCAGCGACTTTACTTGTAGGGAAGGTCGCCATGATGGGAGTTTGGTTGGAACCGGATTCATTGTTATCGGGATGAGAAATGGAGAGGGCTTCAAACATTTTCATCTGGTGGCTTCTAAAAAATATAGGAAGAGAATGAGGGAGGAGAAGAGAACAATTACTTTTCAAGATTTCGACGATCTTTATATGTAGTGATTGGGGATTGGAAGCCACGCGGCAGCAGCCTGGAATATCAAATTAGTACAAAAGGAAAAAGTCGCATTGTGTTTACTCGCACCACGCTTTTGAAGACCTTTGTGTCTGAAATAGATAATCCCGCTACCACAGACTAGCAACAAGTCTGACAAACTGTGTGGCCGTTAACAGGTCAGTGACCTGTTGCACTGTATTGAAGTAAAAGCAGCTCACCTTCTCGTTGCTATGGGGCTGAAATATGTTGGTATCTAAATCACTCTTTACAATGAGTCGGAACGTCGAAAAGTTCAAGTTGAACGTTGAAACTTTGAAGTGGTTGTTTCGAAAGGTTTGAATAGACGCCTCTTTCCCTCAGATTTCAACCGGACAGCACCGGACCGAGAAATGAGCATCGTGTATGTAACTTGTCACATGTCACACCACGAATGAACTGGTAGGGTACCGTGACTGCCTTCGGTTGAGAAAGACGCACTATAAAACTGCGAATGTGAGGAACCGGTCAGGATTCGGTTGGCACACCAGTCATAAGAGTACTCACAGTGATTCCATTGTTTAACTTTGAAATTACTATAAGGTCTGTAGGTGAGAGAAGGAAAACGACAGGTAACAGTGCTGATGCTGAACTTCTGCCTTATCCTTCCACTACTCTCCAACGACTCCATGCATGAATGGTATGAAAAATGAATTGTCCCGCGTTCTAGATATCTGTCAATAGAGTATTGCATTAAGCTTCTTTTTTTCAGAAAGTGTGATGTGAACCGACCTCTGAACCCATAAAACTCAGGCAAAGCGTCCCAAAGTCCATGACGGGTGTCGGTCAGAAAGCCAGTGATAAGAGTTGAGCATCCAAGACAACTGTGAGTTTCACATAGTTCCTCCAGGTCCTTCAGAACTCGGAGAGGATCAGGAAAGTCGGCTTGCATTCGATTTGCAAAGCCATTCACTATCATCCGCTGAAGCTCGATGAAGCAGACACGATGCGGAAGTTCATTTCTCCGAGTGCAGGTTACAGGTACGACATGATGGGTCACCACATCATGCAAGTCTTCGTGGATAGCACGCTGGCTACATCGAAGAAATCTCTCCCTCCCACGACCAAACCTCAAAATTTCTTCGGCACTAAACAGATTCCACCTTGCAGATCGTAATGTATGTGGGTAGTCTGCATCACCATAGTCCACGAAACCAGCCACCGCTCCATCTCGAGTACGCCAATCAGAGCTGAAACTGATTTGTGATAGAGTGCAGGCAGCAGCAGAGACGATAGAGTGGCAATTGAAGTCTATTGCGAAGCGAAGAGCGGCACCTGGCTCTGGAAGCGAATCATTCAAGTCACGCCTTTCATCACAAATCCTAGTGTTGGTGATTTCTGCTTGTAGGATATCCCAATCTGAAAGACTTCGTGGCCAGTCGTTTTCTATGTGGTTAATAATGACCTTTTGCACAGGTTCAATCTCGTATTTCTTGGCCATACGCAAAATCCCCGAGGCTTTAACAGGAGTGTCTGGGTGACGTCTAGGGAAAGCAAGTGCCCTACATAGCCAATGAATGTGAGACTATATTCAACTTATGCATAACAGGTTATCTGAGAACTTACAACGGGTTGTACAATGCATCCAATAGACCGGCTACATCCTCTGCGCTGTCTGATAAGTGCAGCACATGCACTCCATCGATCATATCAGGTGAGGGTGGGAGCGGGATAGCAAACATATCTCGAAAAATGGGCGAATGACGAGACAGAATAACCTTGTCAACTTTGAATTGCACTGTTTGTACTGAACTTAGACATGAGATGATAATATCACCGCTCGGAAAATAGAACTTGGGATGAGGCAAAACATCGACCAGTCCTTGAGAGGGTCTTAGTGCATTGTCGCTGGATTGTAGCATCAGCAAAACTCAGACATATGGTCAGCACGCAACATACCTACTCGAATCCATGGTGGAAGATTTGGGAGAGCCGTGACACTAATACAATCTACTAGCGTTGATTGAAATGAGTTTGTGACTGTGGGAAATTTCGACGGCTTGTTCGTCGCCGTGAATATGCTACTGTAAGTTAATAAGTTACAACCTACTACCATCGCAACCCTCGACTTTCAGCAATATGTCCTACGACAAAGACCAGTTCGATGAACAGAATGAGCCTCTTCTGCATCCTGAACCTAGCAGCGACATCAGAGTCTTACAGGAGCGACTCCGACAGGATCCACGCTTCAATCCACCCCCACCCGCAGCTTGGAAGCGTGTAGCTCTGCTCATTGGAATGGTATTCTTGTTTTGGCTTGCATATCACATTCGACCGCAGCCTCAACCTGAGAGAGTCTTACACGCTAACAGGTAGGTGTGTTATTTCGTCTATCTTCGCATCGAGTACTAATAGTACGGCTCAAGATACTCCAAGGACTACAAGTTTCGTCCTGCTGCTAGTCCCATCATTACGGAGAAGTTGAAGGATGGTCGTGTGCGAGTGAGAGGTGCTCAACCTACTCACAGGCAGTTATAAGTTTGTAAGTTTCTCTTTCAATCTTCAACTTGCACTGTTGTCGACCGTTGTACCTAGTGGATTTGGATTCTGTACTTTATTTTCTAGGTTGATTACGCTGAGCGCGGACATTTTTCTTGATACCTTTACTCACATTCTTTCCCTTGCCTCCTTTTGGTGTGCTGTTCGGTCGTTACTGTTGACAGAGAATTGCATTCGCTTTCAACCCTTCTCGCATCTGCTTTCGTTCACCTCACGGAACACGCGGGAACTAGTTAAGGATAAGCCATCAACGTTCAACTGCAACTGCCAGGAACTTGGTCAAGAACATAGCTCTCCTTTCATGCTACACTTTCAAGCTACCACAGGTTCTCCTGAAGACAGTACTAATGCAGTCGCAGGAATCACTCGTTGGCAAGAAACATCGAGTATATAAAGGATATGTACTGCATGAAGACATAAACTGAACGTGTAAATTCAGCATGAATAACATGAACAGGCAACATGATACTAGAAAGCCGGCCACATATGTATAAAGCTTACAAGGTATGTGTTGAGGTAATGTTCGAGTAGAACGAGGTGTTTGGTTACTAAAGTCCGTTTTACAACAAGTAAACAAACAACATGTCAGTTGGAGGAATAAATTAGATGAGGCATCAGACAAACTACACAAGACTCCCTATAAGTTATAGGTGGAGTCCTATCTAGTCGCGATGCCAAATAAAAGAATGTAAGGTTAGAATAAACGTCCGAATGTCCATGAACTAGTCGTCACGAAATCAAGCAAAGTCCTGTTCGTTTCCAAGCCCCAAAAGATCATCGATGGTTTGTCGCCAGTCAGCATTGACTATACTCTCCCTTTCCCAAATCTCAGGTTCCACCGTCAAAGATGGTGATCTCAGAGGACTGAGACTGTTCTGTCTCCAAGTCCTGTGAGAACGCATAGAGAGGGTGTGATCAACTGAGATAGATGATCGTCGCCTATTTCTATCAACTGGTTTTGGTCGTACTTGACTGGTTCGTGGTGTATCTCGAGAGACAATGGGACTCTCTATCGGAGAAGGGATTATCGTCAAGAATGATTCGTCAGTTTGTGGCTGCAATGGAGATGTCTGCTCGTGGAAAGAACGAAGAGTGGGTGCTGGTGACGATGGGGAAGGGGCGAAGGGGTCAATGGAAACCCGCTCAACGGGAGTAAACATGCTGTCATCATATCCCCTACAACGATCAACAAATAACTAATCAGCGGGGGGCATCAATGATAGAAAGATTGACAGAACTTACTGTGGGATAGATGACGACGAACTTGAGCAAGCGTGAAGATTAGAAAGTAAGGAAGTCGAGGGGCTTTCTTTCGAGTTGAACCATCCATTCGAGAGATCCACTAAAGCCGCAGTAGGTGAAATGAAAGATGATGCCCTCTTATGTTGCCCTCGACTGGAGAAGTCGGGAGGCATGGTGATACGAACAGGTTTGACTCTATCTCTCGATGAAGGTACGGCGGAGTGGGAATGGGATCTGTCGTGGAAGGCCAGCTTCAAGTTTGGGAGTGGTTCTGAAGTTGAAGGTCCCTCCATCATCGATGCTGGTCGGGAACGGTTCAATGTTCGTGAGGCCATAACACGAAGACCTGAAGAAAAGAAACTGGAATAATCGGACATGGTCGTGAATAGGAGAAAGACAGACAAGAGGGGGAGGGTGAACGTTGTTGTCACCAGTGGACCCATCGTATATAAGACTTTATTCAGGACTTTGATCAATTTGGATGGCATCAGAGGCAAGGTACAGCGAGCTGTGTTTGATTTCGCAGGAATCATACGGCGAATCGGCTCGGGTGTATATAAGGATGCTGTGTTTCATTGAGCGTTTCCGCGCCGCATAATCAGTGGAAATTTAATGCGAGCATGACCATATCTCCTTCGTATTTGAATCGAGGTCAAGTAGCTCACATTGCTCAGAATTCCCGAAGTCTGTATATTTATCACTGAACCACAAACATCGATTTGGCGCGATATAACTCACAGCATATATCTTTCACAGCAAGGGTTCATGCAACATATATAGTTGCAACCCGCGGCGTGTAGGTCCTTAATGTGAAATACTGACGAGGTATACGATGTCCGGACGCTGCGCAAAAGTCGGTCACCGTGGATTTGAAGGGCTGTGAAACATGTGATATTACTGCTCAAATACTATGCAAAGAAGTGATACAAACACCGTCTGGCAACATACCAACATACAAATGCACAAACCCGCAGTCCCCCAGCAACAAATACCCTGAATGAGGTGCTGTCCTAAGGGAATACACGGAAGAGGAGTGGACTACAGACTGATCAATCACACCAAGATGTCCTGGTCTCAGGATGTCTCATTAATTCCCTGTGATACCTACATGCATTCTGCATCCTTCTGGTGAGTCAACGTCGACGTGTGATGAAACCATTGAGGGAAAGAGCTCACTAGAGGAGATAAAATAGAGGTTATGTGATGTCAACATCTCTGGGGCATAGACCAATCCAAGTTTATAGTACGCAGCATGCTTCATGACTTCCGCTTCGCCTCAGAGGCTTGGCTGTTCACCTGTGCAAGAACATTGGCTTGCTGCTCAGCCAAGACACGTCTCTTGTTGAAATAGTCGACCTAATCAAAAAATAAAATGCACGTTGCGTGACGAGACAACGAACTAACATACCCAGCTTTTCGCGCAGTTTTGCTCATACACCACCTTGGTCTCTTTGCATTTGCTCCCTTCGTCTCCGGGTTTCACCACACCTGTTGCATCCAAGCATGCGAAATATGCATCCCTGCTCTCCCAGCACTTCTGCCGGTCATGTCTGAGAGGCTGATCGTCCTCTTTTTTGCTTCCAAACCAGCCCATGGTGGTAGTGTTGTAAATTGGAATTACTGCATATCGGACGGCGGACGCACTCTGGAGATGTCCGGGGATCACCGACTTTGATTTGAGGTTGCCGAAATTGATATTACTCCCAGCCGATCGGAATATAAGACTTGAGATCTGATTCGAAGTCGCCTCCTCCCAACCTTCCTACGGTTTCTCAACCGCTCAGCCCGTTTCATATCTGATACGAACAAGCAACATAAAATGGACGCTGGCCACTGGGACAATTCCCACTCATCGTCAGAAGTAAGCTTCAAAAATGCCGGCAGGAGCGCGTTTCGCAATTGTCTTCAAGTACTAGTCCATGCTCATAATCAATCCATGTTGACAGTACTGGAACCCTCGACTCTTGAAAGTCACGTTTCGATTGTGAAGTACCTCCGCAGGTATTTTATTTCTATCTATATATACACAAACTACATATCACTAAAGAGCGTTCTATTGTCTGTCAGATATGTCATGCCACATACAGGAATAGGGTGGTGTACTTGCTTCTGCGGTCACATCTGCATGCATAATCACCGCAAGTGACAAGTATAAATGTCCCGACGCTTGAACAAGACATGAAGTTCTCGCTGGAATCGCTATCGCCTCAACTATCATGAAACTCGACTGCGATAAACAACCTATCAAATCTGTGACTGTTTTCAAATCAGACAAAGCAGAGATCGTCCGCGAGTTCTCGTTCGACCTGAAGGTATGCACTTACGATAAACTCCATTATATCAACGCGCTGATCACCTTACTAGAAAGGGAAAAATTCCATAGAACTTTTCAATCTCGCAAACACAATTGAAACGAAATCCGTCAGAGCATCTGCGGTGGGCGGGGCTGCTCGCATCATCGATGTCACATGCACCTTTAAAGATATCGTGGGTGGAGAACAAGAACGTGCATTGGATTCTCAGTTGGAGCAACTCGTTGCGAAGAAAGACATCCTAGTTCAAGAGAATGCCCTATTCAACCACTATTGCGAGTCTCTTACTGGACAGAACGTTCCCATTGAAAAGATCACCGATTTCTTGACGACATTCAGAAAACACAGGGAGGAAAATTCTTACAATATTCTGGATCTCTCCAAGAAGATATCGGAGCTCAGTAAAATTTCCTCGGAGCGAGATGACTATTTTCGTCAGGCAAGCTTCAGAGCCACAGTTGTGGTCGTCTTGGACGCTGAAGAAGACAGTTCGACTACCCTTCAGTTGACTTATCGTAGGTCATCGGTCTCCATCATGAAAACACATTTAGACTAATTGAGGTTCCCAGTTGTCTCAAGCGCGAAGTGGGAACCCATCTACGACCTTCATGCGTCCACCGCCGATGATGCAAAGACAGTCAAGCTGGCTTACCGTGCGGTCATTATTCAGCGATCCGGGGAAGACTGGAATGATAGTACGCTTACATTGAGCACTGCTAGTGCCCAGCAAAACGACATACCTGAGCTAGGTATCTATAAAATCAGGCAATCAAGGACACACCCTAGTATTCATCATCCTCGTAAAATAAATGTCCTACATATCCCTCAAGTTCAAAATCACCCGTCCTCGTTCACTCCCCGCCCAATGATGCGCCAAAATACGATGACTCCAGGCACCCCCATTGTGACAATAGAACCTTCGTTCCGAAGTTCCTCGCCAGAAATATCTACCATCTCATCTACTGCTGTTCACGCGGCATCTGCAGAACCTATATCAGCGTATTCAGAGGACTCGGACCGTGCTTCAGATTATGAATTGGCCATAGACAACGGAAATACTCCTCTCAGTGAAGAGCCCACGGTCATCCGGACAACTTCCCTTTCAGCTTCTTTCCTCGTACGGGGTACCGTCAACATTCCTCGCGACGGTGCTGCACGCACAGTACTCGTAGCACCGTCTCTTCTATTCGATGCCGATGTTACTAGGGTTACGGTACCTAGGCTTCGCGGAGAAGTCTACCTTCAAAGCAAGATCAAGAATACTAGTCAGTACCATCTGCTGGCTGGTGCTCTCAATATCTTCTTAGATGACGGATACGTTTCGCAGGCGTCGATTTCTGTAAGTCATCATGCTGTCTGAATAAGCTCCATCTGAACGATCGTTTGAAGGACACACCTCCAGGTGGTCTTTTCAACTGTACCCTTGGTGTCGACCCTTTAGTTAGTGTCATCTACGAGAAGTCGTCGAAGACGAGAAAAGATCCTTCTCGTGTGTTTGGTGACACCGGGAAAGCAACGACTACGTTCACCATCACGGTCACCATCATGAATAAACATGCGAATCCTCTTTACAATCTCATAGTCAGGGAGGTTCTCCCTGTTCCGGAAGATGATGAGACAGTCAAAGTGATTTTGAAGAAACCTGAAGGTCTCGCCGACGTGGACCAAGGAGGCATATTGGATATCAGCGAGAAAGTAGGACAGAAATGCACGGTGCGATGGGGTGAAATTGTCGCTGGTAAAGGTGGGCAGAAAGAAGGAAAATTTGAGTGGGTTGTGAATATTTCGGAGGGAGGGGAGGTCACTTTGATCTCTGAGTATGATGTGAAGGTCCCTATCGGATTCCAATGGAATGAGGTTGTCACTCGGCACAAGAATTGAGACTCTCCGAGATATACTTGATGCAAAAATTATCCTTATTTCAAGTTGTATTCAAATTGAAAGATATATACGGTATATGTATGATTGTTTATAGTCATGCGGTGACCGCCCGACCAATATGAGTAGTGCATATATTGTATTATTATATACTATTTGGAACAACATTTGCAGCATGTGTGATATGTGGCGTGTACAATTTACAGCTGCGCTGTGGTGATTTACAGAGAGCTGCTCGAGGAGGTGGGAGCAAGGGGGAAGTATGTTCTAAATTGCGGTCCGGTCCGGTCCGGTGAAATATTAGCGTCGTGGTTGAAAGAGGCAACAAGCGTCTATCAAACAGTTCGAACTTGAAAGCAACCCTCACCTCGACTTGTAGATTGTGCTCCAGACAGACGATTGGCTGCAGCCCTGCCCGAAAGGATAGTCGAACCACTCGAAAGATTAACGACAAAGTGAGCTGATCTATTCCAATGCAAAATAGGTGACTAACACCGAGTGGCCACAGCTCGTCGAACCAGTGACTACTGACTGCGATAATTGGATTACTTATTGATCCCAAACACAAAGGCCCATTCCTCGTGGTGCGAGCAAACACAATGCCAACTTTTTTCTTTTGTTCTAATTTGATATTCCAACCCACAGCTTCCGCGTGTTTTCCAATCCACAACAGCATATAAAAGATCGTCAAAATCCTGACAGGTAATTGCTCTCTTCTCTTCCCTCATTCTCTTCCTCTATCTTTTCAAAGCCACTCGGTAAACATGTCTGACACGCCTTCCAGCTCTCACCAAGATAACGATAATACCCTTCCTGGCCAGAAAAATCCTACAACACCCCCTGCGAGTAAAGTCTCGGGATACAATTTTCTTGCCTGGGAAGATTTCAGACAGCGACTCAATAACCACGACGTGCATCGCGATATGAACAGGAGGGAGTTCGACAACTCTATTGCTCAAATTCCCGTCGACCAATTTCTCAATGAATTTGCTCCTTCGAAGTTGAACCCCGAAGACGAGAAGATCGAAATCGAGAATATCCGTAGAATTACTACTGTAGATGGTCGGTTGTCGGTTCCCAAAGGCAAAGAGTCTGAAAGATATCTTCCTTTGGTGCGTATCACAATTATCTTCTCAGTTGTTCTTGCTGATCTTCTCTTAGATAAAGCTAATCGAACCTGCGTGGAGGGGCACTGGTCTAGTTGCTCGCGACGTATCTCGTTGGAGTCAAGACTCTAAGACGCAAGTAACTCCCGACATCGTTGCATATAACAGCGACCACAATGGCAAGACTCCTTACGATCGAAATATTCCCCAACAACCCATTCCAGTTGCGCCTCCCAATGCCCATAGTACCGATGTAGCTGATGCTTCTGGTACTTCGGTGTCTATGACTGCCAATACCTCTGCCTCGTTACCCGCAACAACTGTTGATTCGACCCCACAGAATACTTCTACCTCATCACCACCAGCAACGGCCGACGCGTCTACGTTATCGTCTGATGCAGCCGCTGCCCCCGCGGCGCCAGATAATACTTCCACGCCTCTACCATCAACGAACTCTCCCCCGGGCCCCGCCACCATGCCACCGAAAGAACTGGGAGACTATAAGGCTAACATGAACTACCATAATGTCGAACTATTCCTCGAGGACAAGACCGACAATGAATATGCCGCTCTTCAGAAAAACCCCCAAGGAAAGTTTCTTCTGGGGAGCCCGGACAATTTAAGAGCTCGAGGCCAAATCAGTGAATATGCGGCTGAAATCTCTCGCTGCCAAGATCGTTGTCATCTCTTCAGTATCTTGACGGTTCATAACACCGTCCGCTTCCTTCGTTGGGACCGCTCTGGAGCCATTGCTAGCATGCCGGTTGTCTTCGATAAGGAAAGTGGCCTCAGAACTTTTATCACCTTCCTGTATCGTTTTGCACGCATGACTCCTCGTGAACGTGGTCATGATACGACTGTCCTTGAGCCCACTGCCGCGGATCTTCAACGGTTGGAGGAATTCAAGACCGACAAGCTAGAATCGCTTGTTGCCACTCACGAAGAATTTTTCAAGGAAGCTTTTGACGATAAAGTTGGCGAAGCGCAATGGCCTATGCGAGTGATCGAAGTTGAGCCTTTCGCTCCGAAATCTAAAGATACACCCACGCAGCCAATTGGCAAGAAGATTCGTCTCCTTATCCGTGCTCCTCGGGTGTCAAGTCGTTCTCCCTTCGGACGTGCCACCAAAGGCTTCGTAGCATTGGATTTGGACGAGCTGAGGCTCAAGTTTTTGAAGGATTCTTGGCGATACGTTGGAGGGAACTATAATCCCGAACTAGAAGTCTACGAGAAGCTATACAAGGCTGGTGTCAAGAATATTGCTACGGTCGAAGGAGGTGGAGACGTGATGGACCCTCCTCCTGATGCTCCTGATGCTTCCTCGGGCCATTCCGAACCTCAAACGCAAACGACATCATCTCATGCATATCTAGGTGATGATAAGCTTGCCCGTCTTCCTCAATCCCATTATCGCATTCTTATTCGACAACTTGGAACGCCTTTGGAGCGATACCATTCGTCTCATAACTTGTGTTATTATCTCATGTTAATATTGCAAGGTATGCACGGTATTAATATTCTGAATGAAATCCTTTTCTCACCTCTGAAATCATACACAGGGCATCAATCTGCTTGGTTGGCTGGTATCCTACACCGCGACGTCAGTCCTGGCAATATTTTGATTGACGAGGACCCAGAGGCAGGTAGCAGTGACGCGTTTCTGCTCGACTGGGACCTGTGTAGGTACAAACACCAACTCAATACTGGACCTTCCCAGAAAACACGTTCTGTAAGTGTGTCTTTTATTTCATCTGACCATGACTTCTTATGCTGGGTTACAGGGAACGTGGGCATTCATCTCTGCGTTACTCCTCCTCTATCCAACAAAACAACACGAGCTTGCGGACGATCTCGAATCCTTTGTTCATGTCCTTCACTGGTTCTGTCTTCGCTTTCATACACACAACAAGAGTGGCCACCCTCCCTTCATCGCTGAAGCTTTGTCGAATGTATACTTTAAGGCAACCCAGGTACAAGGGTACGATCAAGGCAGCAGGCAGAAACTTGATCACTTGCAAGAAGGTACACGTTGCTTCAATTTAGTCAAGGAAGAAGTGGCACCAGGTTTAGAACAAATAATCGCACAGCTCTCAAGATTATTCCAGGACCACTATGCAACTGTCGACATAAGAGCACTCGAACAGGCTCGCGAGGAACTTTTGAATCCAAAGGGTACACTTCCTACACTGCAACGTCCCGACCCTCGACCCTCGACCGGCAAGACAAAGAAACAACGTCGAGGCCGCTTGAACATGACCCCGCCGATAATGTCACGACCTCCCGCTCACGCATCTCCTGCGGTCACCCCTAAAGAACTAACTCCAAATGCGTTAGTTACGCATGTTCCGATGATCAATATCTTTCAACTTGCGTTGAGCGATGAATCAAAGTGGATCATGCCGACTCCTTCAAGACTTCCACAGCCAGAAGTCGAACCTGACGACGACTCTGATGACGATTCTGTGATTATCCTTCCGACCGACAAGATTCCTGATCAGTTTGTTCCAGACGTATATCGCGCGATCAACATGGAAGGACCAAAGTCGAAGTCGAAGTCGCAATCGCAATCCTCTGTCGCTGGAGGAAAACGCAGCGCGTCTGTTGCAAACCCTGATAGCTCTGACCTGCCAGAGAGCAAAAGGTCTCGTACTAGCATGGAAGGTTTTCAGCCAACGGGGAGGAAATCACAGAGTAGCACTACTTATGCGTCAACTTCACGATTGCCTGAAACTGTCCCGGAGGAAGACGATGTTCCTATGTAATCCGAAGTCCTTTTTTCCCAGCTTCAATTCACTTTCTTCGCATCTATAGTATCTGGAAATGTATATCCATCTCTCAAGTTTATGGTTTTTCTTCTTTTTGTATAGTATGGTGCCTCTGCACTTATTCAATTCATCGGACGTTGTTTTAGTATTCGCTTGGCCATCACCTCAGTAGTAAATTTATAAGGTACTTTATGTGTTCACTCCGTAGTCGATAACCGATAGCCTCTCAGTCACGGTACGTATAGTACGAGTACTTCAAGTTGAATTCGTGACTAGAGTGTAGCCTACGGAAACGCGGAAACCGTGACGTGGCATTTAATCAATTCGTTCGACTCCGAGTTGAAGTTGAATCAAAACTTGAAACAATGACCTGTTCAAAATTCTGCAACTAATTATAATATTAACAGTCATTGCCAACTACTGTAATTTGGATTTCGGATACATTTTACTATTCACTCCGTGTCTGACGGATCCGGATCTATCTTCAATGTTACACTGCCATCAGAGGCAGTGTCTGAGTCACTCAGGTCACGGTGGAGGTCAGTGTAGGCTGTGCATACTACTTCTTACACTAGTACTCGACTTCCCTTGCAGGCTTGAGTGCTAACCTCGAAAATGTCCTCCACCACTTTGAAAGTCGATTGCTCCGAACTTCCCATAAAATCTGTGACGGTTTTCAAATCGGATAAAGCAGAGGTCGTACGCGAATTTTCACTCGAACTGAAGGTATGTAACGACTGAGATCAGGCCCAAGTATGGAGCTCATACTAACCCTCTGTAGAAAGGACAAAATGTTATCGAAATATTCAATCTTGCACGCACAATTGATACACAATCCGCAAGGGTGTCTGGAATAGGTGGTGCGGCTCGGCTCAACGATGTTGCTTGCACCTTTAAACTGAACAAGGTCACGAACGACAAAACTCAAGAGCTAATTTCTCAGAAGGAGAAAATCATTGCACAGAAGGATATTCTACTTCAAGAGAACAGCTTTTTAAATCACTATGGAGAGTCTCTTACTGGACAATATGTCTCAGTTGACAAAATCACCGATTTCCTTCAGACCTTTCGGCAATACAGACAGAAAAACTCTGAAGCTATTTTTGTACTTTCACAAAGGATTTCGGAACTTGAGAAGGATATATCGAAACATCAGATGGAATATCGTCGGAAGGAACGTTCTACAGCTACGGTGACAGTCGTGTTGAACGCTGAAGACGATGCACCTACAACTCTTCGACTCACCTACCGTAAGTGATGAACTCCTCCTCAATCGAATCTCAATATGCTGATCAGCTCTACCAGTCGTTTCAAGTGCTACCTGGGAACCTGTCTACGACCTCCACGCATCAACTGCAGACAATGCAAAATCCATCACGCTATCCTATCGTGCATTGGTCACCCAAAGGTCCGGTGAAGATTGGAAAGATAGCACACTTACATTGAGCACTGCTGCTGCTCAACGAAACGACATCCCTGAGTTAGGTAATCACAAGATCAGGCAATCGAAATTGTTCCCTGCTCCTCGTACAGATCATTTTGCTCCTTTCACACAGCCTCCTACTACTTTCTCTGGCCCAGGAGCACAGTTATTCGGAGCTGCTGCCGGTAACAGTGCTTTTGGGTCACCACAAAGGCAGAGTGATGTGCCCCCAACAGGATTGTTTGGGCAACTTAGATCATCGGGGGGAGGTCTGTTCGGTACTGTAACTTCTCAAACTCCACCACCACCTCCACCTCCACCTCCTATGATGGTAGCACCCCCACCTCCACCGGCTCAACCTACTGTTGCATTTGCCTCGGCTGTGCAACACAACGACGATAATTCCTCAGAATTTGAAGTGGTTTTAGACACTGAGAAAACACCTCTCACCGAGGAGCCCACTGTCATTAGAACAAGTTCTCTTTCAGCTTCTTTCGTCGTACAAGGTACCGTCAGTATTCCTAGCGATGGAGCTGGACATACGGTACCTATAGCACCATCTCTAGTTTTCGACGCAAAGGTCACTAGAGTTGCTGTACCAAGACTTAGGGCAGAAGTTTATCTTCAATGTAATGTTGAGAATACCAGTCAATATCGTCTTCTAGCTGGTTCCATCAACATTTTCTTGGACGAAGGTTACGTTTCCAAGACCTCAATCCCCGTAAGCACCAAGTTTTCCCTTTTACTGATTAATCCGCTAACGAACGGTCACAATAAAATAGGATACAGCTCCAGGTGACGCATTTGATTGTACCCTTGGTGTAGATCCATCAATCACGGTCGTCTACGAGAAATCATCCAAGACAAAGAAAGATACCCCTCGTGCAATATTTGGAGATGTCGGAAAATCGACAACTACATTCACAACCACAATTACTCTCACCAACAAACATACGACTTCTATTTCCGGTCTTATCGTCAAAGAAGTTCTACCCCTCCCAGACCCTGAAGATGATCAGACATTAGTGAAGGTGTTATTGAAGAAACCTCAAGGTCTTGCTGATATCGAAGAAGGAGATTCTCTTGATATCAGTGAGAAGGGAGGATCCAAACGAAAGGTACGATGGAGTCAAGCTGTTGGTAACAAGGGCGGGGAGAAAGAAGGCAAATTTGAGTGGGTAGTCAATATCAAGGAGGGAGAAGAGGCTGTTTTGGTTTCAGAATATGATGTAAAGGTTCCCACTGGGATCCAATGGCACGAAATTGTCACTCACCCAAAGTAGGCCTGAGACCTGGAGTTGCGGAACGCAGTTGGTTACGGTGGAGATTGGTGTTGACGACAATCGTGTATTATATATCCAGAAGAGTTATGTTGTACAGTACAGATACGGTATCAAGAATGGGATATGTTGACATCTATAAATAAGTTTGAATGATTGTCCTGACATGATTAGTGAAATGCGAATGCAACTTCTAAGACAGACAAAGCAAGGTTCCGGTGACGAAATGAATGAGTGAGGAAAAAACCTATGAAATGTTCTTCAATACAGCAATATGGTGATCACGTCGTTTGACTATATCAGAATGAATGATTGTGGACCGAAGTTCAATCTCCCTCTAAATCAATGGTCAGAATTCTTGGAACATATCACGAACGCTTGCGAATTTACATACCTTGATTACTTTGTCTGCCCTCCACATACGATTCGGTAGACTTTCCAGAGCAACGTATACGGCGGGGATAGTCTCGCATGAAAGCAATTCCTGTTCGTTGTTTCGAAGGATCGCAAAAGCAACTCGGAACAAGACGTCGATACCATCAACGAGGAAGACATCCCAAACACGGAACAATGTCTGGAGAAGATGAACACGTTGTTAGGTAAATCAAATATAAAGCGGGGCAAATATGCTGCTACATACCTCTATTGGCAAACAATCAGTGAACAGCGACAAAAACCAGGAAAAACAAATTGCAGGTAAGTCAACGCCAAGTTGAGTCAGATGGGCATGAAGTTTTGGAAGGAGTTCTTGAACATAATCTTGAAGGACCAAAGGGCATGCACGGGAACTAAGAAGTGAAGGAGAGAAGAAATCCTCGGGAAGGATCCGTTCGATGATAGCGGATAGTACCCAGAAAGCCTCTTCTTCATCCGCATGCACAAGCAGCAATGTTGACGTTACAAGATTCATTCCTTGACAATATCCAACAACTTTGTTCCGTCTGAGATGCATATATGAAAAAGGCGGAACACGGAGGAAGAAAAAAAATATGGACTTACCGACTGTAAGCTGTGAGCACTCTTCGTAATTTATCCACACCCGCGCCTGTCCTTCCAAAGAAGATGTTCAACGGCATAGTTCTCCCAACATCCTTCTCGATCTCTCTCGAGACACTACTCTCCGCATCGGCATCCGACAATAAATCCGTGAACAGGCCTGGCTCTCTCATTTCCAGACCACCACTGCATTCTAACCAGATCTTTGAACGATAAACCAAAGGGATACCACTTCTGATAAGTCTGTCAAATTCCCTTCGTTCATCTCGGTTGGAAGACAATCCTAATTGAGCAAACCCTACAAGTCCTTCGGTGTGTATCAGTTCCTCTTCTTCATCTGCCGTCCCTAATCCTAAGAAAGCTGCTGCGCTACTGGCCCCAGTAGATGCGACAGACTTTGAACCTTTGGCGGAGACAGATTTGCTTCTTTGGTTGACAAAAACATCCCATTCTTTTCTCTGCGCAATTTGTTGTTGATCATGAATCTCCGTCAACTGAGTAAGGAGATTCCGTATAGTCTTTGAACAGCAATGCCGAGGTGTGTCGGCGTCGATAGAAAGAATGGCTGTGCTTGATTTGGAAGAAAGTGTTTGAGGGACAATGTTACTAGATGAACCGGTCAGCGTGGCGGATCGCTTCCTTCGATTGGTAGACGCAGGCGAGTCGCCGCGCGACCGTTGCGTTTGAGAAGCAGAGTCGAACGGTAGGTTTGTTTGCAATGCTGGTCGTGTACTGGTCGTTTGAATACTGATAGCATCCGAAATCTCTCCGTGGTCTTCACCTTCACAATCGCATTCCCCACGTACGATCTCAATACTATTATTTGACATATCCGTATCTTCATCCGGCCAAACATCGTCTTCTTTCCGATCCGCTATCTTGATACCTGTCAAACACGCGGGCGCAGTGTTCCCACAGCGTCGTGCTCGTAAGAGAAGTAAAAGGTCGTATTGAGAGACTTCATAGATGAAACCGAATCGGTCTGTCATCAAGTCCTGTGATGCCTTGCCATCATACGATAGAGAGTCTGGAAGTGTGATCGAAAAGTGGAAGTCGCGAGAAGTAAGCGGGGTGTATGTACGTGAGAGGTATTGCGTTGGAGGTTTCGCGTTCACCGGGATGATAGATTCCAAGGGCACCGACCCCGGCTTTGACGAGGATTGTTGCATTGGCGCTAACGACCCATTGGGCTGATTGGAAGACGATCCAGAAGCATCCGCTGAAGAGCCTTTCTGAGAACCGTCTGTTGGGTTGGTAGGTTTCCGTTGCTGTTGAGCCATAAACGACCCAAATAGAGGAGAAGCAAATGCGGGCAAATTAACACTCGGTTTCCTCGCTCGGTGTCCCTTCTTCTTGTCCAGCATAGGGTGGAAAGTCCGGTTGATAGTAGGTGTCGCCTCCGCATCGGTTGCGGATGAAGAACTCTGCTGAGCTCCACCTTGCATTTCTTGTCTTGAGGACGTATCAGCTCTTCGATGTGGACGTTCGCGAGGAGGCTCGCGAATATCCAATCCCTCCTCACGAGCGTGGAGTACGAGGGAATAGGCGAGTTGCGCAATAAGGGGACTTGTATCTTGCCCTTGATCTGCCAGGATGCTAGAAGGATCTGAAGTCATCAGACGAGTAGCATGCACAATCGCTCGCATTGAATAAGCTTGAGGCGGTTTGCCTTCGTACAGTGCGCGGGAGGTTGTAGAAGGCGGAGAACCAACCACTTGAGCGGATGAGCCTGAGTATGATGCTACCGTATTCGTAAGCGTAGCTGTATCTGGAGTTGTCTCACGTCCAGGCGAGGACGAGGCAGAACGTGGGTCAGGGCCGTCACCAACCTCCTCAGATTCACCTGCCACCGTAACGTCCGTGACTGACAGTGTTCTCCGTTTCCTTGCTAGAGACGATGTTGACGGATTGAGGATGGAAAATCCCAACGTACCGAACACGCTTTTTGAAGGAATCCGACGTTTGCTGAATTTGTTTGGCGTAGATGGAATGGATGGTATAGATGACGAGTCAGCCTCGCCAGTGGAAGATGGGTCCGTAGTACCAGACTGATCATCTCGTAGCAAGTCTCTTGAATTCCTCACTTTGCCTTTGACCCACCACGTGCCCATCCAATCGCTGAATGCATTGCCCTTGTCAGACCTCGGTGTGTCGATCCCATGATCTGGTGCTTCCTTCATCAGTTCATTGGTAGTATCGGATTCGCCGTCTACCTCTGACGGGAGTTCGGCGGCCTCATTGCGAGACGGAGCAGTACCGTTAACGACGAGAGTCTGTAAATGTTCTCCAGTGCTTTCTGGAAGACTCCTCGGGAGAGATGCATCATCCTCCATAGCTTCGCTTAACGACTCCGCTAGTGACTACCTTACCATCAGCACACAGTTGATATAGAGGCGTGGATGTCACTCACCAATGTGCTATGCTTCCTCTGCACCCTGTGGTCCTCCTCGTCGTCATCCGGAAATAGTGATTGAAGAACTCGTTTTGCGACGTCGCGATCGGGAGGCTGTAATTCCCTCATCAGACTTTCCGCTCTAGCTTTCCTCGCGTTCTCTTTCTCTAGTAGCATTCTACGGCTCTCCTCGAGCTCGGCGCGAACTTGCGTGAGCTTCTGGACGGCTGAAGAAAGGACTCGAATAGTCGTGTGATATGGATGGTTGACATCGGACGAGCCTTCCAACCGCGAGATCTCGGAGTTGATCGCCTCGTCTGAGTATTCGTGCCATTTGGTGTTCAAAATATGATTAAGAGTTGCGCTGTTGACACCGCTCTGTACCGGATCAGAGAATAGGGACTCCAAAGTAGAAGTACCAGCCAACTTTACATCACTGGCAGATTCGACAACGATTATCGGTGTTGGTCGGCCTGTCCTATGCAATGATTCTTCAATTCATGAAGGGCTGTGAGCAAGACTTGTACTAACTTTCGTGTATTGTTATCCTTCCCGTAACCACGCACACTTCCGTCCCAGTTGGCGTTCGATTTGCCTTTCTCCTCGAGTTGTGCTTTGAGCGTAAAATAGTTGGTCGGAGATCTCGTATGCTCTGATTCTTGTCGACCTCCTCGAGACCTCCTTCCTCTGGATCCTTCCTCGGTGAGAAGTGGATGTGAATGGGTTGGAGTCGACATTTGAGTCGCGTTCAACGCCATCTTGTGAATTCCCGTATGATGGTTTCAAATGAAGTACATAATTCTGTCGTAGCGAAATGGTTTCCTAGATATGGTTGCTCTGAAGGAGGTGTGGTTTCATTAGCGCACATACAATGGAAATCTAAATTGTGTCATGTGATGTCAACCCAAGGATTGGTCATGTGATATTAGCATTATGCCTTTTGGCAAACTTGGATGTTCACACAGATTCTGTATCTCAACCTCCACCACAACTCAAGTATCGGTATTTAACGCAAGGTCTAGGAGGGGGTTATTAGTTTTATGTGCTTTCAGTAGCCTTGTTACGACGTAAGTCCACAACTGCAGTGCTCTTGGTCATTCCTTCGTGATCATGCCAGGCTAGACTTAAACTTGTTATAGAACTTTGCGTCACACACCCCCTTCTTCTACCACAAATGCCCGCAAAGTACTCTCATACGAAGAAGAGGCCATCAGGACCGCCGAAGAAACAAAGTGGTCATGGACATTCTCATACCAGCCAGACCAAAGATCATCGCAATCCTAATATCCATGTCGACCGAAATATATCTCAAGCCATGTCCGCAGTTTCGCAGCTTGAGCGCGCTATTGCTCGAATACTTCTTATACGTTTCGAACAAGATATTGCAAGATTGTTTTCTACCCATCTATACTCCGTTTCCTTGATACACCTTCCGACATTTATCATGCGATGTGTTGCTATTGGAGGTCCCAGCTGGATCATATCCAACTACGACGCAGATGAAATCAAGGACTTCTTCAGGTCTGTCATAGGAATGGATCTCAGGCAAGCTGGAGAAAGGGTTGCAACGAAGAGCGTCTTGTGGTCTTACACAGCGCTCAGACACTTCGTAAGTTCCTTCTCTGCATTGCATTACTTTTACCGCACAGCCGAGGGGATTCTTTCAGGCAATGTCAAACAACGTCGCCATTTGCGGCAAACGCGGACTGCACTCTCTTCGTCTTCTTCCTCACTATGCCGCCTTGAAAGCACACCTTGATACCCTCCAATCAGTACCTCCCCCAGCATTTGCCAAGCCGCCTCATCTTGGTCCACTGTCAGAAGGGCTCCGCGCATTAGAAGAAGCATGCGAAAGCAAATACAGCAAAACCGATTGGGACTCTGAATGGCGCGAGCAATTACGGTTAGGTTATGAAAGGCTTACACAGACACTTTGGAGGGTCGCGAGAGAGTTTGACGTGCGAGGGTACGGTCTTGTACTGAGAGAAAAGCTTACCTCGAAATGGTGCGATTGTGGATGTTCAACAGATCATTTGAGTGAAGTTTGTGAGAAGACTGTCAGGGAAGACGAAGAGGAAAGTGGTGTGCGATCCGGGAAAGAGCGAGAATGGGATGGCCGAGGTGTGTCTTTTCTCATGTGTGAAGTAACTCCGTCAAAGTTGACGTAGCTCAGGGAGTGGTGTGCTCGGCTGGGAAACTGAGGAAGAGGAAGATATCTGGGAGATTGATTTGGACTTCGTCAGTCTTGAACCCGAGGAGTATCAAGAAAATGCTGCAGACTCAGACATGACCATAGGTGAGATGATGGAATGGAGATACTTCAAAGCAGAGAGAGAGAAAGAACAGGTAAGTCGGTAATCCTGGGCGTATAGCCTTTCTATTCATCTAGTTCCAGGGTAATTCTGCATTCAAAAAAGGAGATTATGAAGTTGCAATTGAGCGTTACAAGGCCGCGCATCAGATTGAGCCTGAAATGCCACATTATAACCTTAACCTTGCAGCCGCATACCTAAAATTAAGCAAGTATGTCCTCACAAAGATACTGTTCCTACTCCTTTGTTTACTTTGAGATCTAGGTGGATGGAAGCTGAGAAAGCTTGTGAGACTGCACTCGGTCAACACAGAAGTGTGAAGGGACACTGGAGAAGAGCACAGGCACGGAAAGCTCAGGGTCGAATCAATGAAGCTGTCAAAGGTGCGTTTTCTACACTCCTCCACTCAATCGCATCTGTTAAGAAGTTTTATATATGCTATTCAGACCTTCGTGCTGTCATGAAGTTGCAACCCTCTAACACTGAAGCTGCAACAGAACTTGCTAATTTACTAGCTTCGTTGGGTGAAACACCCGCGCTGGCCAAAGCCCCGAAAAAGACGCACCCTCCTCCATCTGCATCCTTTCCTTCCAGCTCGTCCTCGCATACAGCGACCGCTTCTTCGTCCTCATCCTCATCATCCCAAATTCCTCTTCAACGTCCTCATTACCCAAACCATGGAGATTCATCATCAAAACAAAAGCATCCATCTTCACCTTGGCCCAGGACACCGTCTGATGATCGCAAACTGAAAATCAGCTGGATGCCTGTTACGGTCGATACCTCGTCTGGGCTTCGAAGAAGGGTCAAGAAAGAAAATAATGGTCAAACCATATCATTGTCATTTTCTTTCCCGAAGAACGGAGAATCATTCACTTATCCTGGATGGGATCGTTACACGATCCGTCGCGCCTAGGTTACCAATCATATATGTTCACTCATTTTTGCTCTCTATAGCTGTTTGAAGATTCATTCGCGTACATGATCGTATGTTGTCGCTATCTTTCCACTTCCTGTCTGTATTCTGTTCTGTCTCCGTGTTGTTGTACTTATGGGCTTTAGGTTCTCTGTGTTGATTGAAAATTTCTGCCCTGTCTTATGACAAATGATTTTTTCTGCGCGATTAAGGCAAAGATACGATACATAAATTATCCAGATTATTGTTTGATTTGTTTGATATTTGTGGGTCCACCTTTGAATCTTCTGATTCTGTGCCATCATTGAAGCGTTCGATAGCCACGTGTAGTCCAAAACGTGACATTTCCAATTCCATCTTCGCCCTCGCGCGGCGCGTGGGTGACTACTTACTCCCCCTTCTGCACCAATCAATACCTATCCTATGCTAATATCACTTTATAAACTCTTCTAATTGTCGATGGGATCGCAGTGAGTATAAATCTCTTATAAATTTCTGTCAAAGTATGATTGTGGTCTAGTAACGGTGTTTTTGGACTCATCCTATCATTCTAGAAAAACCAACGCAGATGTTATCAAACACAAAACTTTGTACTTTCCAGATGGCGATACTGTAGCGGAATGACCAACTGTTCAGTCACATGTCACAAGCCCAAAAATGAACGTTCACGTCACAAGTCACACGCAGTCATGAACCCAAAACCAGTTCATGGCGTCTATTTTCGCTTAAGTATTATATTTTAGCGCCTGAGGTCTTCCAGGTTCAAACGATCACATTAAACTAGTTCCAAACCTCGTCTGTACTTGTTTTACACTGAATGGGGTGTTCCAAGCACTTTTGGATGGCCTGGCTTCATTTTTTTGCTGTTTGAACTGTTCACATGTGTCACTTTGAGATTAGACGCCATGAACTCTGAACTGCATGTCACTAAGTCACGAGGTCGGTGAACTATGAACTGGAGCTAATTTTCGCGTCACATGTCACACTTGTGAACAGTTGGTCATTCCGCTACAGTATCATTATCTCATGCCGAAATGCAAAACAACAGAACGTGCACTTCAAGATCGACAAGATTTTCCTTGCTCGTCACTCTCCCATTTTTCGAGACATGTTAGCAATCCCGCTCCCAACATCTCCCGAAACGGTTGACGGAACGCATGTGGTACACTTGCCAGACAGTGCCGAGGACATTGCTGGTTTGTTAGGTGCACTGTACAACCCCGCGTAAGGACTCGGACTTCAGTTTATTAGTCCTACAGATTACTGAATTTTTTTAACAAACTATGCAGGACGATTTCATTTCAAAGGCGTCATCCGGACACTCCCGTAAGGGCTACAGGGGTCCTTCGTATGGCGAAGAAATACGTGTTCGAATCCGTGGAAACGGTCATATTCGATCACATCGAGAACGATTGGCCCAAAACACTTGAAGACTGGGACATATTACAAGGAGAAATCGAGAAACTCTCCGAATCAGTGTTTGATGGAGGTGATGTACTCGACATGAACGAGTCATTTCCAGAGCCAGGATCCGCAATTCGTTTTGCGATTGATTATGATTGCCCTTCAATAATTCCTGCTGCTGCATACACTTTAACCCGTATCAGTTTCAATTCAGATTGGGAACATCGAAATGAAGGCGTGGATGGTATGCATTCCCATAATGATAGACGTTATCCATACACGCAACAAGCCGCCAGGTGGCACCTGTTGACTGCTGAAGAAATTCTGCAGTTTTGTCGTGGCCGTGAAATGATCATTGAATTCTGGGATGACCTCTGCTCTGAATTTTCCGACTTCATAACCGACCAGAAAGTGTCCCGGTATTGCGTCCGGCGAGATAATCCCTCGTCTCGGACATGCTTTGGCGATCTTCAGAAAACATTCGATCGTCTTCAGAAACCAAATTCCTTTACCGAACTACCGAACTTTTTGAGCACGTTGAAGTGTATGGCGGAGACTTGCGGTGATTGGGAATGTTTCACTTGTGGGCGTGTTGTTCAAAATTCTTTCACGGATAGACGGGTCGAATTATGGAACTCTTTACCTGAGATGTTCAATTTCAAAGGTCAGTACTTATTATTACCTCCATGGATAGTTCAATATTCATTCATTTTGTATTGGCAGTTGTAGAATAATTCACCCGCAGTATCGATACTAGATCTTTCGCGGAGGATCCATGGAGGGCGACTCAAGAATGGGAGCGTTAGAATCGACGTCGATTAGTTATCGCATGTTTTTGTATCTGTTTGAGCAATTTTTTTGTTCGTCTGGTATCGTCTCCGGCCATCATACACTCCTGATCAAAGTCGATGTCGTCCCATTCAACACGGCAACGGTGAGTGGTCCTCAACTGTGATTTTAGTTTGAGCTGAAAGATTGCCATTCGCATGATATTAATTGTAATATCCTCACTGTCTAACAAATTGTCTGATAACCTCACCTAGTCATACGTACTGTACATGCATAATGTCCATTTTTGGAACTAAATTGAATATCAGTTGATCGGGCGTTCAGTAGCAGAATTTAGTTGAAATTCAAAAGCAGTTCTGCACTGGCCAGTATCTTCTACTGACAGCCCGACAGTCGTCTTATTGAAGTTCAACATTTCTATAGGACCAATGGGATCTCTGTAAGTTTTCAATCGTACTCACTGCATTGTTTACAGTACTCACCCACTGTCGCAGTGCTACCAATACGTCCGAGAACGTGGAGGTTATAAACCATCCAACCTTGTTTTTCCCAGACGGAGATATCATCATCTCATGCCACAACAAAAAGCAACAAGAAGTACACTTCAAAGTTGACAAGGTTCTCCTGGCCCGATCATCACTCATTTTTCAAGACATGCTTGCGATTCCTCTCCCGGATTAACCTGAAATGGTCGATGGCTTGCATATAGTCCATTTACCAGATAAGGCTGAAGATGTAGCTAAATTGTTGAATGCAATTTACAACCCTGCGTAAGTTCTGATACAGGCCAAAGGGTCATCGAAAAAACTGAGTACACAATGCTATATAGGACTTTGACTTTTCGAAGGCATGATCCAGATATGCCCGTGAAAGCGACAAAACTCATGCGATTAGCAGAGAAATACGAAGTCGAATCAGTGCAAAAAATCATCATCAATCATATCAAGAGCGAATGGCCACGGAACGTGTACGAGTGGGATGTCCTGCAACAAGAAATCAAGAACGTCGCTCGTAATTACGATGAATGTGAAGCTCCTGACATTAACGACATGTTCTCAAAACCAGCAGCTGCTCTTCGCTTTGCCATGGAATTCGATTGTCCTTCCATTCTCCCTGCCGTTCTCTACACATTCATCTAGACCAGCTTCAGTTCCAATTGGAGTACTCGAGAAGACAGGGTAGGTCTTGACCCTTGCGAACCCGTGGCCTATCCATACACCGAAAGATCAGCAAGGTTTGATCTATTGACCTCGGAAGAAGTCTTGAACATTGTTCGTGGCAAAGAGGCAATCACCAATTACTACAATCGTATCCCTTCTTTACTGAGCCGCCTGAATGAGGAGAGCGAAATGAAGCAGCCTGAGTGCGCATGGGGAGGACTCGGAGATGACCGGACAACATGTGTAGGGAAACTTCAAGAAGCATTTCAGGACATATTCAACAAGCATCGAGTTCTGGGAGAATGTACATGGCGCTCTCGTGACCATGTAAACTGGGATTATCCAGAATGTTCGTATTGTCGACGAGACGTGGCTGTTCATCTCAGTAAAAAGCGGAATGAATTGTGGGAGGATTTGTTCGCGATATTCAACCTTAATAATAAAGGTGAGTGTAACACAAAACGATATTCATCGAAAACCATTCCTTATTCCTTTTTGATACCTGCAGAGTCGTCAGATGAAGAGTAATTTCTACAGTCTCTTTCTCAGGCTATATAGTACTGTTATATTATATTCCATATGTATAAAACTCCGGATTAGTATAGACTAGAAATTTGGCGGAGAGAGATGCTATCTGCTGAGTAAATCAACAAATCTCCATCACACCATTTCCAACCGCAGGAAATCCTTGAAGCTTGAAATCTTGGCGAGGTGTTCAGTAGAAAGAACATCATGATGTGAATCACGTGTTTATGTCGCCGTGAACGGCCGAAGGCTCCCCGAGAAGACGAGACCCAATCCAAAAGCTCCTCTTTCGCAACGAACTTCCAGGTTTCCCTCTCAATCCCTCTCCAACATGATGTCCACAAGAGCTCTCGGACTTGGTTCTGCACTTAGAAAGGCTGCCTTCTCTCCAAAAATTGGTCAGTCATTCCTCAGAAACTCCAGTTCAAAAGTCACACTAAAATCTACCACCGTATACTCAGCCAGGAGTCAGGTTGTTCGTAACATCGTCGCAAAGCGGTAAGTTATCCAGTTTTCTCAACGGCGCGATGATGAATGTTTCGAATATTACATGATGTGTTTGGAAGAGGCTTGGTTTATTAATTGAAAGTTTCGATACTTGTTAGATCCATTCAAACCCAGAGTCTCCCTCCTTCAGCAGCCGAGACTATCTTGAACAAGCAACGTTTACTCCGTCCTTCAAGCCCTCATTTCACTATCTACCAACCTCAACTTACATGGATTGCTTCCATTGCTAACCGTATCACCGGTGTTGGTCTCAGTGTTTGTACGTCCATCCCTCACTAACTCCGCTACATATATCCATGAATTTGCTGGTTGTATAGTGTTGTACGGTTATGCCCTCGCATACCTTGTTGCTCCAGAGACTTTCAGCTCTGCTGTAGTCGTCGATTTTGTTGCTGGTCTTCCTGATTTCGTCAAGTATGCTGGAAAGACTATTCTCGCAGCTCCTTTCGCATTCCACTCCTGGAACGGTCTCAGACATTTGGGCTGGGATATGGGCAAGTGTAAGTGACCCTATTATTTTTCACAAGATTCCCACCGATCTGATGAATCGTTTTGTGCTTTTGTATTATCTAGTTGTCACCATTAAGGGTGTCTACAGCACTGGTTACGCCGTTCTCGGTGCTACTGCTGTTTCAACCGTCGCTCTTGTCTTGTTGTAAGGATTGAGGCAGTTGTATTCGATAATGGAATATCATCATCCCTTTGACGAGGGCTTTTTCCTGGACTTCGTGCGTTTACCTCTGCGCGCCACGTGAATGATAGTCAATCAGAGAAGGCAGAGACCCACAGCACTTGTCAATCAACCCAACTTTGTGCCTTCCATCGAGGGATCTGCGCCGTGACTATTACCTTGGGCATATAGTGTCCAATGTTCTGTGGTTCAACATTCAATATTGATCGGACCGTAGTTTGTAAGTCATCGACGGGGATTGCCTATCCACAGAAGCTATACCCCCCACTCCCTCAAGCGCAGATGTCGAAAATAATGCAGAAAAATCGGAACAAATTGAGAAACATGTACAGTGTACAAAATAAATCTATAGCCTCTGCCTCAGTCCATAATTTCAAGTCATACATTAGTTGGCTACACTACATGAAGGGAGGATGATGATGACGACGGTCCCCTCGGAGTTGTATTGAACATAGATCGTCCTTCAGGAATGGGTGAAGACACAACAGCAAAAGAAAACGAACATGAGAAACATATATGGTAAGATGGTGGGTGAATGAATTCAAAAAGGAGTTTATAAAACAAGGAGGAATCAAATGGGAAAAAAATGCGGCATAACCAAAGCAAAGCATCGTCAGATCAAATATCATAGAGAGAGCAAGGTAGAAAGAGGAACAAAATTGGAGTGGGTTGTTATAATGGAGAGTCAGTTGGGTATATAATAAGGTCAATAAAATGTCGTTTGATTCATCAAGAAATCGTGGTCGTTCGTCGTGATTGATTGATTTGAGGAGAAAGGATTTGGGGTATAATCAATATATCATGAAAGAGTCATGAGACGAACCATTAGGATCCCGATGCGAAGCGGAGTTAAAGGAGTGGATATGAAGTTGTCGACAAAGAATGGGTCGGAGGACAATTGATTAAGGGCGAAGAGAAGCGTTGAATGCAGCGGATGTGAGGTTGAGTTAATAGGTAGATGATCCATTGAGGGTAAGGCCATTGAGTGTGAGGTCAGTCTTGGAATTGACCACATCACCATTGAGAGTTAATTTATCCGTACCCTTTGCGCGTTCCCTTAATAATCCCCATTTAACCCACCATTCGTCGGCTTCGTCTTCACAATCGTAGTCGTATACTTTTCGAAGTTCTTCCCATTGACGAGCTGCTTCGTTTTCTCCTTGAGTCGTATCGGTATCACCTGAGGCTGCTTTATCTCGGAAAGATTGATCTCTCGCTTCTTGAGCTGGTCCATCTGGTTGTGTCAAGAAATCAAATAGTCCAACTTCTTCTTCTACACTCTCAACGCATCTCGCTTGTCGGATATCTTCCAATGCCCAGAGGAAACTACCGATTTGATCTTCGTTTCGTAGATGGGAAAATAATTTACCGAGTACTGCACCATCTTCGATGGTCATAGCATAATTTTGCATCGCTCCTGGCTAAAGAAAAAGAGTATGTCAAATTCAGCGGGTGTCGTGAAAATTGAGGTGTGTAATTCGACCGAAAATGAATAAATACTTACAGCATGAGGGTGAGCAGCTTCTCCAATCAACAACAGCCGTTGACTTTCATGCACCCAGTTGTCTAACTGGTTATAGTCGTTCGGACGCACACGGACCACATTCTGCGCTATAGAGACAAGTTTTCTTAACCTGCGCGTCCGGCGAACAAATAAAAGAGAGGGAAGCATGTTGTATCAGACCTCAGCTATCCGAGCTGCGTTGCCTCGAACTTTACGTACCTTGGTTCACAATCGCCCACTATTTTTGTGAGATCTATTGATGTGTTTCGGTCTCCTGGCCAGGTGCCTGGGATTCCGTCGTCTTTTCGGATATAGTGGATGGCATAGAGCGACTTATCATTCTACGGAAGGGATGATCGTGTGAGTGCATGTTGATCAAGCCGTACACTATGCAATTAATACTTACCGTAATAGGGAAGAAAAAGATTGAATTCTTATGCCCCATCCATAAATGGAGTTTGTTAGGATCCTAACAAGTTTACAGTTCAGCGGAGGTTGCTCTTGATTGTGTCGGGCCTTTGTTCGAACATAATGTAACCGGAGATAGGAAACTGGACTCACCTGTTGGTCTAAGATGAAATGGTGTAGTTCGGAATCTGCCTTGAGCGACTCCACAGGCACTGTCGCGCTAACCTTGACAATTAACGGACTGAGTAATATGGCAAATGCTATGAGGGGTGCTTACCTGAACATCATGAAACCCATAGGTCGTCTTTGCGCAGGCTCCGAGTCAAGGATGGTCTGCCGAGAAAGACCAAAAGGTCCATCGGCGCCGAGTATGACGTCCGCGGTGAGCACTTCGCCGCCTCTCAGGGTGACTGTGCGTTGGTCGGCATCTATCGACTCTACTACAGCACCTGTGCGGATTCGTGCACCGAAATCTTTTGCACCTTTGTAGAGTACTTCCCGTAAGTCGGAATGCTGTACGAGTGGTCAATCTTCGGTGATAGGTACTGAATGATGAGCACCAACCGGAATATACAAAAAGCGACCACCAAACGCCTTAAGGGCTTCCTCACTCCATATATGAGTACCAAGGAATTCTCCCGAGTTCCCTGTGGTTTGAGGGAATTTGAGATTGTGTTATTGTCAAACGAACAATAGATGATCGGAGCGGAACTCACATTTGAGGAATAGCATGTGCTCAAGCTCGAGACCGCGCGAGTAGAGCGCATCCCTGAGACCCCACTTCTCCAATACCTTTGTGGCGTTTGGCGGTAACCTTGCACCTCCGCATTGCGAAGCACTTGTACCCTGAAGGAGAGCGAGGGTGGTAGTCGATCACTTTAGATTTACTGAGCACGGGTGAACTCACTTTTGGTATGTCTTGCTGCTGCTCCAGAACCAGGACGCGATGGCCAGCTCTCCTCAATGCACATGCTGCAGCCAAACCTGCGAGACCTGCTCCTACGATTAAAAAGTCAATTGGGAGGGTTGCGAACTGAGACGAATGTCTCTGCTGAGTGTTGTGAGTCGAGGAAAAGCAGGAGAGAGGGGTCGGTGTATGCATACCTGAGAGGCCATGATGGAATGCTATCAAGAACCTAATTGAGAGGGGGAGATATAAAAAGTGTGTGAGAGGGAGAAAGGAAAGAAGTGAGAGGAGGGAGAGAAGGTCTCATATGGGGCTTGAACGTGACAGAAGTTGTAGACACACGCCGTAATCGTTGGACATGATCAAGTCAGAGACCGTCTGCCTGGTAAACTCGTCCAATCGAATCTGGATTCCTGCAAACCTGAGAAAAAATGGAAACTCGAATCAGATGCCCCTCGGACGATTCCTGGGACACGCCTGCCGCTCGCATCCAGGCGCCACTTTGTATTGTCTCGCGAAAGGGGACAAGCGAATATTCGCGGGAGATACGGTGTGGGAGCTGCGTACGACCACTGCAACATCAGCAACGGAAGCAAAACAAAATAAATAACACATAGCTCACTGCAGCAAAACAAACAAACCAATATTCACTTTCGGAATGCACGTCGACCGAGCAGAAGGACGACACACAGTATGTACTGCGAGCCAGAAGCAGCGCGACGAAAAGGGGCATCAACCCCGGACAAATAGTTTTCGACCTCGTTCAGCCCTCGATCTGCCATATCAAGTGCACACCTATCAGCTCTCTTTTGCAGCCAATTTCCAGCTCAACAACCCTCGACAACCCTCGGAGGGTCCTCTTGTTTTCCGCCTTGATCAAAGCTAAACACATTAAAAGTCTGAAAATCTTCTATCGGGCAGAGCAGATCAAATTGACAGCTTGTGTTGACCGAGATTCTGCTGCTTCCAACACGAATAACATTATTCCTCGACCATACACACAACTAACTGAAACCCATGTGAACACCACCGACAAATTGATGGATTCCGAAACGGATTCCATTCCCGTAATATCACCTTCAAAACGCGAACACCACCCCAGAATATCAGAACGACCGAAGACTCTACATCATGGGAAACCGAAAATAGCTTTTGGTTAGTGTCGCAAATGAGAATGGGGGTTCCAACAAAACACGCAAACCTCGAATTGCAAAAAAAGAGGTGAATTAATCCAATAAATATCCCAGCAATCCAATCATCACTTTCCAGACGGGGGTATCCAATATAGCGCAACGTGTTCTCTACATCACAATGCAATCTTTCTTTTTCGTTCGTCGTCTGGCATCTTCGACCTGAGCACGAACTCGACGTTCGCGATCTGGAGCCTCACTCTCTCTTCGAGCAACGTGAGCTTGCAACTTCGAATCTTCCACCGCTTGCAATTGTCTCGCCAATTCCAAGCTGAAAGTAAACCAATCAAATAGAAGCCGGTAGTAAGGATTCTAGCACAATTATAAAGAGTAAAAAACACGTACTCTGCTCTTTCTTCCAACGTCATCGCCTCAGTCGAAGCTTCTAACGCAGCTAGAGCGCTTTCTGCGGTATGACCAGCATAATCTCCACCAGCAGGACTTGATCTCCTAAAATCAGAATCATAAAAGGTAGATGCACCGCCTTCAACATCCTCTATACGTTCCCACACTACAGAGGATTCATTCAAAAACACTTGGTCAGAAACCAGTGTGTACAAAGCACTGTCCTCAGGGTTCGGTGATTTGTATAACACCGATAGATGAGAATTGCGGAAAAGCGCCACTAAAGCTCCAGGGGAAAGTATTGAAGCCAGTGTGAATAGACCATAGTAAGTTAATTGAGATTGTGTACTGTCAATGAACTCTCGGATAACAATCGCTGAGAGAATAAAGGAAAAAAAAAAGGGTTAGTACGACCTCATGCTGTGGACGGATGCATTTAAACATGTACCCACCATCTCCAACTTTCTTCCGTTCTTCTTCGGAAAGAGATGTGACGGTAGGAGAAGCCAAACTTGTACCAACGTTACTGGGTCCGGCTGAGTTACTTGGTCCAGGTTCACTAGTATTTGATGACGAAGAAGGACCAGGACCACCAGATGAAGTAGCAGCAGCGCCAGTCGTCATAGTAGTATCCTCCGCAACAACAAAACGTCCTTTAGTAAGACAATCTGCTTCTACTATGATATTAACCGAAGTATCATAATCCTGAGTTCTCTTCAATACTTCATATTCGGGACTATCTGGATCGACAAGCCAACCGTGTACGAGCTGAATTCCAGCTTGTTGGAATAACTTCAATTCACCACCAGCACCGGCAGGACGGAAAGAGGTAGCTCCGGTGAATAAAGGGTTCAAATCCATACCCTCTGTGTAAAGTAAGAAATCGTTTCCGATAAGTTAGTTCAAATGAAATCATTGGAATGGAGAGAGAAAAATAAAAGGTGGCGCGTTGTAACGAAAGGGGATATACGGTCAACATTGGAAACATGGAGGCGAATTGCTTACTGGTCGTATACGGCATTACAGATAGCGCAGCCGAAATGTCAACTTCAGGGTGTGACAAAAGAAGATATTCTCCAACCAATTGAGATAATTGTTCGTAAGAAACATTCGTTCGATCCGGTGGTTCAATTGTAATTTCTCCTCGAAGAATAAGGATGTTACCTGGCGAAAAAAAAATAGAAAAAAATACAACCATTGAATATCTGATTTAATTCGCGATAATATACCTGTATAACCAGGGTTGGCGGGAAGACGTTTGACAACAATCATACTTACATATTGCAATAAAAGAACATGGCCTGTTTGACATTCATTCATAAACGTCTATGTTTCCCTCTACAACTCTGATAACGGGGACTGACCCGTTGAAGTTCTGAGTAATAATCTTCATTTCTTTGGGTGGAGAATTCGGTGTTGGTCGGAACCTGATTTTCTTGAGGTACCAAACATCTTGGATTGAAGCTCGTAGACTAGTATCTTCAGTATTGGTTTCAGTATTAGAATGAGAATGAGTGTTGGATTCGGATTCAGCCATTGTGAGAATGAAGATTAGAGAGGTCGTTTGTAAGTTGGGAAAGTTGGTTGAAAAGCTGTTGAAGTTGACATGTTGTTGTTGACAAGGACTGGGGTCAATTTGATTGAATTCGGTGTTACGTAATCAGACAGGACCGGCCGGCAGCCAAGTGATCCGCAGTTTGACCAAGTACACAAGCACGGACTCCACGCAGTAACCAAGATTTCTGAACTTTGTACGAAATCATTTTTGCCATGGAAATGCTTGCAAACTTCTTGATGTCTTTCCTCTTCACCCTCTTTTCTTGTAATGGTCGGTAGGGTCCTGTTTAGGTTCCACACTGGCTCAAAATAATATCTCCATGGAAATTTATAAAGATTTCTGGGTTCTCAGCACGATCTACACTGTGAACAAAAAGAGATCGGTGTAAATAGCTAACTTGATTCTCTTTTTCTTGACAGTTTGACCAGTTTTTGACTTGTGAACGCGGTCAAATTCGGTTCTTGGTTCTTAGCGACCGTTGCCTTTTTAGAATGCGCACTTTTTCTTAATATCACGAGGCGCCGGCGCATGGTATGGAAAGCTGAAAGTTGAAATTAAAAGTGGTTAACTTACCACCCATTCTCTTCTGGTCTCATTGACTTTCTCTTCAGCAACTCTTCGAACATGGTTCGTTTCAAAGTGAGTATCCTCACCTACATACCAAAAAAATAACACCATTCCTTAATCAAAATCGAACCAAACAACATTCCTGAATGTAGAACCGTTGGATTCTCGTAGAATTCATACCATGCGTATCTCCAACCAATAGCAACAATAGTTCCATTCTCGCAGTTCCAGGACTTATCTCTTCCAATAACGAAATCACAAGTAAACAAATATGGTCCGCGTTGAAACAAAGTATAATCGCCAACTTTGGTGATACAGGATGGGGAGCTGTTGGATCGTCTTTGAATAGTATGTTCATTTTTTACTAATTATGAGATACGATGTCATATCTTTTTTATAGTCAAATATTATTCTCCTACGACGAATGTATGCATAATTCGAGTTGCTAGAGATCCTTATAGGATCGCTTGGGCAGGAGTTACATTCTTAACTTCGATAGATGGTAAAGGATATCTTCCGAATGTTGTTCATGTCTCAGGTGAGTTCAGTTCAGCCTACCTCCAGACTCACAATATCTGAAGAGTGTGAAATAGGGACAATCAAACAAGCTCAAATGGCTGCTATCCAGCATAATAGAGAAGTTATTGCTCGATATCGAGTATTAGCACGTACACCAGGTATTCATATTCAGTCAGGTTGTTGTTGTCGAGTTTGTGAAGTCGTTAATGGTTATGGTCAATTAGTTGCATATCAAGATTCATACGAAACTTTTTTGAAGACGAGTACAGAGGAAATTGAAGCATTGCAAGACTAAATATCGTTATGACGAAAACCGAAACGAAAGGACGATTATATCAAAGCATCCACCTATCGTATCGTCAACGCTATCAGCATATCACAACTTCGCGTACGAAACCTGCGAAACGCTATCCTTCGTGGGACCAAGTCCTTCAATCTGACTGTTCTCCTTCGGATTCTTCATCTCATTCTCTGCCCATTCTACCATCGCATTCGCCAAAGCTTCAACTTCTTCCCTCGTATTACCAGCATGCAAACAAACCCTAATCCTATCTTTTCCTTTGGGTACAGTCGGCCATGTTATAGGACGAGCGTTCATCCCCTTAGCTCTTAGATATGCAGAGAGCGGTCGCGGACGAGATGTCATAACGGGAATGATAGGGGTTGGTAATCGTGCTAAGGATGGTACTGTGACTGGAGGTGTGTTTGGAGGAATCGCGGCTAAGTGTTGGGGAAGAGATAGAAGTTCTGGAGGAATTGAGCGTGCGGATAGGAGAGAGAGGAGAAGTGTAGAGAAATGGGTGCTGAGATTCAGTAGTTGTGTAGCAAGCTAGAGGTATGCACGCAAGAGGATCAGTGGATTGTGTAGGTAATGATATTTAGGAAACACTCACCTTTTTTGCTGTGCCATTCTCTAGAAGGTCAAAAGAACAATCCACCGATATAATATTGGGATAACTTAAAGATGTGGTATATATGAGAGATCGTGCATAATTCAGCATATAATCTCTGATGAGTGTGTTTGTTAGGACGACGGCTATAACAATTTTTTGCATAAGAATATCGTTCACGGAAAAAGACAAATAGCATACCTCCTGAACCTGCCAGAGCTTTTCCAAACGTATGCAACCGTGCGAGCACTCGTTGTTCTAAACCCAACAAAGCGACCAAGCCTTTACATTGAGGGCCGTAGACACCAGTCGCATGAGCTTCATCGACAACAGCGTATCCATTTCCCTTGGGAAACAAAGTTTCCATCATCTCTACAATCTGAGCGAGAGGTGCGAGGGTGCCATCCATACTGTATAGACTCTCCACAGCAATAAATATGCTCTTGTCTCCTCGGCACAGTCCTGGGTGTTCTTTCATGAGTCGTAAGAGGAGATCACCTAGAGCAGTCAAGGAGTTATGCTCAAAGGCATAGGAAGTATCCCCGACCCGCGATGCACGAATTCCATCATGAACAGATGCATGGATATACTCATCGTATACCATGATATCTCCTGGTTGTGGTATGCATGAGAAGAATCCTACGTTTGCGTCGAATCCAGAGTTGAAGAGAAGAGCGGCAGGTGAATTGAAGAACTTTGCAAGTCTGACCTCCAGTGCCGAATGAGCTTCCCCGTTTACGAGTAAACGACTTCCCCCCGATCCCAAAACATCCGGAGAACTTTGCAGCTTCTTCAAAAAACGATTTCTGAGGTCAGTCGAATGACAAAGTGAGAGGTAATCGTTTGTGTGAAAGTCGACAAGCCCTTCGTCTTGTGATGGGTCTGCAAGTCTTCGTCTGATTTGTCGCTGTTCACGAGAATCAAGAGCAGCTTTTAGTTTTGAATCTAACGCAGACATTCCGGGTGTGAATGGGAGAAAGGATAGTTGGGTAGAAGAGAAATTTGCTGAGACATTTCAAGTTGCCCAAGGGCCTCCTCGATGAAAATCATGGGGTATGGCAAACTCCCGCTAGTCCGAAAATTCAATTCCCCCAAATCCTGCGGTTGTAGATCGGCCATCTTGTTTACTGTCGTATTTTTGCCCTCGTACTGAAAACAGGCTATGGTTTGAACGCAAAAAAATACAAGATATTCAAAGCAGAGGAAAACAAGATGAAGATGGATTATTCGGTTTCAGAATCCGTACTAGGTACCATTCGGGACAGGCGCTCTTAATTCCACCCTCCTCGTCAAGAATCACAATCTTATCGACTTACCACCATCTCGCCCGCAAGGCTCAAGCCACGCTCACTTCTCTGTTCCTCCGTCTAGTCGAAATTCAAGATGTCAGTCTCTATCAATATTCGCCCGGGACATATTACACAAATTGCGAAGATCAATACTGGAGCCCCGACCATTGATGAGCGGAACCCATTTTACTGTCCTACGGTTCCTGCTGTAGAATATCTAGACAGTTTGCGTAGGGACCTTCGGACCTCTGTAGGCGATGGAAACAAATCCGCCAACACTAGCTTTCACCGACTTTCGGATGATCCTGACTTTCCTTCTTTCGCTTCTCTCTTGGATCGTTCAATCACTGACGACGACCTAATTCAACTAGTCTATGGATCTGGGATGCCAGCAAACCGTCGACTCTCTGACAGCTCGAGCTATAGTGTCAACAGTATTCTCTCTGCCCCTTCCTGGGAAAAGAACAGAAATCGGCATCGGTACAACATCGTTCAAAATTCGCCTTCTACGTATTCTTCCAAGAAAACTTTGGTTTCTACTGCTAGCAGCGATAACTTCAGTGCTTTGAAAGGCCCCCTTCGACGCGGTCTCTCTAGTGCTAGTGTCAGTCAGGGCAGCTTTGTATTGAGCGGGAAAGCACAAAGACTTCGATATCGTGACTTTCTTCCAAGGTCAAAGATCGCGTCCCAAACTTCCTCGGATTTTGGGATGCAGCGCAGGCATACCCATAGTCCGTCTCTGGAAATGAAATACAGAAAACTCGAAGGTATTGCAGTTCGCCACGACATTTTAAGTTCTGTCCTGAAACTTGTTCCTTCACAGAACACCTGTATGGACCTCAAATTGGCACTGAAACTCCTCGCGGTATCAAGGCATTCATTGAACGATTGGATTCTGTTCTACCTGGAATTAGACTCAAAGAAAAGCTGTATACCCTTGATGCGCTCTCCCACCAACGGATTGTCGACACACTCGCTATGGACGGTTAATACCTTTCATATCATCTGACGTGGTCTTATGGTCTTATCTTACCCCCATATACGATAGGTAAACTCAACACTCGGGTCCTCAATCTACTTCGCATGTCCGAAATTGAAATCATCGATCTGAGTCCCTCAATGACCGACGAAGACGGTCTGAACCTCGACTCGCAAGAATTATTGCAGGGTACTATTCTCGCAAGTTTTATTTTTGACTCGTAGTCTATCAACTATTTCTAGTTTTCGCGAAACCAAACTCTTTTCTATTTTTAAGAGAAGTCAATCTCAACGGCACGCAACTCGACGACGCTAGCCTGCTCAATATTCATCACCTCCCCCGACTTTCCCGACTTTGGATAAGCAACACTGGCATAACGAACGAAGGGTGAGCTACACTTATTCCCCCATTCTAACCATCATCGGCTTATACTATCAATTATGAAGCGTTTATCTTTTGGTATCTCTCAAACGATCCTTGACCGAACTCGACATCGCATTCAACGCTTCCATCGACAATGATGTCGTTCCTGCTCTTTTGATTCTTTACAAATTACGCTTTATTAGTATCCTTGGAACCAATGTCGAAATGTCAGGTCTTCGAAAATTCGCGGCAAAACTTTACGAAAGAAATCATACAATTGATATGGAAATTCCTAGACCTTGTGAAATATATGTGGACAGTAAGTAATAGTTCGTCTGCCATAAACAGTTTCCTATACTCTAATCGGTGAAATCATACTTTGCGAATGATAGAAATGAGCAAGAAATATATCATCCAACCTGATCCTCCTCTCATCACCGATCCTGATCATACAGATTTACTCTCCACTTCAGCTTTAAAGAAGAACCTCGCCGCTCACGCACACATCAATTCAGAAATCGCGATAGAAGGTTCTAAAACAGAGATGAGAGCGAGGTTAAAAGAATTATTGGAACTAAGGAAAGCTGATTTGTTGGTAAGAGCGATGCTGTGGAAAGACGATGAAGGAAGTGGCGATTCAGAAGTTTTCTGAGTTCTGAGTCGCTATTTGTGATACCCCGGTTTAATAGGTGACTGTCGACTATGAGTGTATGTGATGGTACAGACAACTTTTTTCGTTTGCGAAACTCTCCTCTCTGAGCGAGGTTAACATTGATATTGATAAAGCAGGTTGTTGTTCTGAGTCAGAATCGACGGTCTCTCTTTTGGTCCCAGCATTCCTGCGATGCACACAGCAAGTCTAACTTCTTATTATAGTCATCGTTTACTAGTTGCCAAGCAATGCAATACCAATATTCTTATTCCAATGCGAAATATCACGTATGTGTTGTTTTGTGTTCCTTCCGTATGAGACTGACCTGTGTTCTGCAAGTATAGCGGGTGTTTACACCTATTAGCGGGCTCATTCTCCAATCACTCCCAGTTGATAAATGGATAGAGTGGTCGTTCATTAATTCTTACCATCTCAAGATCTACTTGGCGCATTCAACAACTTGGAAGTGTAGATCAAGTTAACTGTAAGAACCCTACTGGCGTGTCAAGGTGCATAACTTGGTATTCAAACCGTCGACATCGTTCCATCCACAGCACAATTCTTGCCATTTGTTTTCATACTCATTCCTTCTCAGAACCTTGGTGTTGTCTTCAGTCCACCCGTGTTTACGCGAAAATTCTTCTGTTTCAAGGAAGTTCCTGCGTGCATCGGTGGTCAATGCTGTCGATACCCTTCGGACATGGAATTGGGACAAGCTCGCAACTACTATGCTGTATTTTATCAGAGCTACGTATTCTGGTTATGTTTTATCAAATTATCACACAATATCAAGTCTATTCTGTTCAGTCCTTTTATTATTGATGATTACGATGTGATAACAATACATGAATATGAGCACCCGAGTCAGCTGGAAATATTTCACAAGGAACACACTTAGATACGCAATACTAATAATATCCAAACCCTTCCCTAAAAACATGGCGACTTCAATAAAAGGGCAACGGATCCGGAGAAAATAGAAAAACAGATATATAACGTACCAGATGTTAGAACGCTTGGCATATCTAGGTGTTTGTTGTCTGCGAATAAGTTCATGTGTTACTTCTCTCCTTGATAGTCTATTGATATGGTCACGCTTGACGACTGTAGAATCTGTTCTGGTCTCTATGAACAGATGAGACAATCATGATCATGAGCCAGTTGTTAAAATTGGGCCTGAGGCTTGAAAGAACACTGACCGAGATCGATGAGATCACGCTTCCTTAGCGTTGATGCTGGAGCGGCTGGTAATGCCGATGTTGTCGACGTAGAACCTATATATGTAAATTAAAGAAAGAAAACTTCAGTGAATGAAGAAAAGACTAAAGTATAAAGTGAATCGTACCACGTCGATATAAACGGGACCGCTTTCGGAGATTACTGTCGTCGCTACGTCTTACGACAGCAGGGTTTGCATCTGCTCCATTAACGATAGGTAGAGCATCTGTGCCTGAGGTTGGACTAGGAGCAAGGGCAGCGGCAGCAGAAGGGCCTGTAGGATCGGTAGGTGCAGCCGCAGCGGGGTCGTTTGATAAGGGTGTAGCAGTAGCATCAGTAGCAATCGTAGAACCTTGTGAAGTAGGTGTAGCCGCAGCTGAAGATGAATTGGTAGCTGAACTTGTGGCAACTGGGTGAAGGTAGCCCACAGCTGTGGCTGCAGTAGACGACGAAGAAAATGTCGATGTGCTTGTCTGTACTGGTACTGAGGAATGAGTGGTTCCAGTCGGTGCGTTCAGTTGGGCGTCGATACTAACATAGGGTTATTCAGCATCTGGAGTAAGAGGGGATGATGAGAGACATACGTATGCGCCAACTGGATGAAGTCGTTGAACAAGCCAAGACCAAGGTCACCGCTTCGTTTCTGAATACCGTAGCCAGAATTCCTTCTAGCGTGAAGCCTAAGGACATATTATGGTTAGAATTAAGAAGAAACGGACATAGAGATATATACTTACTCATAATCAGAAGGAGAACGGCGAACCACGTAAGGAATATCGTCATAGGAGTAAGCCGATACGAGGGAGGCAGCAACGACAAGAGTTGCAAGCAGGTATTGTGTGTTGGCACGCATTGTTTCAAATCGTAAAAAGAAGGAAGTATGAACGTAGAAAAGAATGAACAGAATAAAATGGCTGCAATATGCATTGTTGTCATTAAATTTAACTGGGTGGCATTGAAGCATGAACAACAGACACTCACCGACCGGCACCTGAATAAAATTGCAAGACTAGCAAGCAACGAGTTGACAACGGAGCAGATGTGATGTTTATATACCCTGGAGCCAATTATCGGCTGATGCCTTGGCTGATACACGCGGATGAAACTTGGACACGGACACTGCCATTTTACACAAGATCGAAACATTCCATAATCATCTGAGTCAAAATGATGCCATTGAAACAGCCAGGATGTCTCAGGGTTAAGCGTCCAACATTCCACGCCTATGTTTTGAAAGACAACGTTGGGGTAGTATTGCGCTGAATATTTCAATTTGAATTTCCAAGGAAAAGAGGTTGTTTGGTGTTGTTGTGCAAAGGCCTCTAACTATTTCCCTTTTTCAGACTTCAGCGTTTATTTTTTTCCCGCTTCATCATTAGTCTAGTGAGCGCATACATTACTTCTATCCAAAGTGGGATCATTTACATTCGGTTGATTTTATCACTAGTCGCTAAGGATGTCTACTTCTGCTCCTGCCTTGCAAGCACCTACAAACCCTCACAATGTTACGGTTAAGCATACCGAGTTGTACCTCCCAGATGGAGACCTTGTAATCTCTTGTCCAACGAAACAAAGTGGATCACGAATGCTATTCCGAGTGGACAGAATTTTCCTCTCTAGGCATTCCGCTATCTTCAAAGATATGTTCTCTCTCCCTCCCAGACCTGATGGCGGAGTAGAACAATATGACGGTGCGCCTTTTGTCTGTATACCTGATGAAGCAGAAGATATGGCAAGTTTTTTGGGTGCGTTGTATAACCCAGCGTAAGTCCTAGATCATTGTATTTTTTGTTTAATTCACCCTTTGTTCCCAGGACTTTGGCATACAAGAAGTACAACCCATAGAATCATATGGCGTCCTTAAATTGGCCACCAAATATCCAGTTGACTCTTTGAGTTCACTGATCATTCACCATCTGCGGACTGAATGGCCTCAGAATCTCAAAGAATGGGATCTTCTGCAAGCAGATATTGGACAGGCATCGTTTCCTCCACATATAACCGGGATAAGCGATAAATTTCCAGAACCTGCTTCTCTGGTTCGTCTTGTGAATGATTGCAATTGTCCCAAATCTCTCCTTATCCCTGCATTTTATACGTTCTCGATCGTTGATTACCGGACTCGTCGGGAAGATGCACAAAACAATGGATTTGCACGTTTCTCCATCGCTTCCAGATGGTCACTTTTGGAGAAAGAAGAGCTACTACAACTAGCACGAGGTCGAGCCGAACTTGCAGATATCATTGAGGATGATTTAATGTTCATGTTGGAAGATGGGACTATTGAGAAGAGCCCACCTCACTGTCCTTATAATAGGTACTGGAGACCCAATCGGGACATGGAACTAGATTGTCCCTTTGAGGACGTCCTCATTGAATACAAAGAATCCAGGGGCACACCTTCCGTCAAGAATCCTGATCCACTTGCCATCCTCTATGACTATGTCAAGTTCTGTGATAAATATATGGAATGTCGTCAGTGTGCTACCACTGCGAAACGTTCTTTCACGGAGTACCGCGAGGGGATATGGAATAAACTTCCAGCACTGTTCGGTCTCGATACAGAGGAGGGAAACTGACGGTTTTGATAATGGTGAGACTCGTTCACCACTCCTTCCTCAACTCTTACTTCACAATTGATTGGTGTCATTCCTAGCTTCACCTTTGATCGGTTCAATCACTACTGTATATTTAGATAATCCAAAAATGTAGAGCATTTAATTCCTATTGCTACAATGGTCATACAATGATCATAAAGTGAGAAACAAAACAAGCAAGATAGTTCGTTCCGAGATTTGACTTCCAATAGACAAGAATATTGAGATATAAGACAAATTTCAAGGACAACGAAATATCGTGCAACGATGGGTCGTTGATTATAACTGCAAAGCAAGAAGAAAAAACATGAGACACCGAGAGCAAGAAAGATAGAATTAAGTTTGTATGTGAGATCGAAAATTATGAGTCAAAGTCATCGATATCAGATAGCACTATATCGTCAAGAGAGGTTTCTATTCGCTGTGGTTGGATATATCGCTCTTTATTTATATAATGAGAGACACCGCGGACGTTAGGTTTGGGACTGAGTGAATGTGACAACGAAGAGTCACAATCACTGGTCAGATGTGGGGTGGGGATCATAGGTGCGCTTCTACGACGAAGCTCCGATGATGATACTCCCGACGAGGTAGCTGGTGCTGCTGAAGAACCTGCTTTGGAGGTCGATGCACCAGGTGTGTCAACAGCCCCGGGGAAAACACGATAGTCCTTGAACTGGATACTAGCCGATGGTCGTGATGGAGGAGGCTGCGTAGTCCGTTTGGGCACATTGTGCCGACTATGAGTGGGTCTCGACGTCGTACTGAGGCTCATAGTCGCCAAATCATCGGATCTGGCGTGTCTTTGTTTTGCACGTTTGACCGGAGGATGTTGAGTTCGCGGTATTATGGGGATAGGCGGTTGATTGGGTAGTCGCTGTGATAAGATGTGACGTAGCTCAGATGTCAATGTTAATTTGGATTGCGAAGATCTACTCACTCTGAAAAAGAACCGACAGACTTGGTGACCAGACTGGCCGACGTCCATCCAAGCCTATTATAGATGAATGAGTTATAATCAAGGGTAGGGATGGGATTTGATATGTACCTTCTCCACGACATATAGTCCGTCATAACGATATCTTGTTCCAAACATTGAGATTTTCATGAAGGAAATATGTTTATAAAGTGACTTACCCTTTGGCAGGAGCAAAAACAGAGTCAAGCTTGAAACCACGAACTACTCTCACAGGATTCCTGGTCTTGGAAGATAACTGAAACGAAAACTCAACATAGATGACTATCTCCAATCATTGTTACGTACCCGAAGTGCCGCGTTGTACTTGTGATCGAAGGATTGATCCACTGCCTGCGGTCCAACGCGAAGCTGAAGCAACGGAATGAAAGTCGATATCGCGTTGCAGGTGCATGGAAGTTCATAAGTAACTTACCTTCTTTCCATTAGGTTTCTCCAAATCTCGGCCACCACATCCCGTATACGTACTGGTGATATTGTTGAACAAAAGAAAAAGCTCGAGTCGTGGGAGTGAACTCACAATGTGTCCCCTTCATCCACATCGTCTTCATATCCGCCTGATAAACATACACTTCTCGCTCCTTCATCCCGGGTTCCATAGATACCAGCCATAATTCCTGGATGAACACCGGAGTTGGAACATAATTGACTATAAATTTCATCTTAAGCTATTTCAAAGCAGGAAACGAATACAATCAGACATACCGAGATTCAAACACAGTTCCAATGGCAACACCAGGAATATGGCCAAATCTCTTACTAATACGAGCAATAATGTATGAGCTTCAGGCGTAGAATACGATTTTGCATACTTACGGGTCTATGTGGGGGTCTCTGTCTAGTAAGCCCATGATGATGGTGGTTAGAATACAAGTTCGAGGATAATAGGATATTGTCGCCTCGTGGGTGCCAGATGGGGCTGACAATAGGTTCTCCATATTGTTGATTTCTCAGGCCTCGGGACGCGTCCAGAGCACGCGCTCGCGTGTAGCGATGACTAATATCGGTTTGTTGTGGTCAACGGTAGCCCACAGTTTCTATTCTGTTTTATTTACAATTACCCTCTTCGTACAAGTTATTCAGTCTCTAATGGTTCTTCCAAGTCAGAATTTCTGAAGTTTATATGGCTAACTTGCTAATTCATGCCACTAAAATATATCGTTATTTCTACGAGGCTGGATAGCAAATCCTGAATATGGTCGTGTTGGGGAATGTGGCATGGGCATGTAATTTTTTTTTTGTAAATACTCGTTCATGAGTTCGGAGGCAACAAACATGGCCCCACAAGACCTACAACATCAAACCAATACAACCCCATGACAGCCCACGATGACCAGGTTCAATTTCAAGTTCGAGTCGCAGAGGCGCCCACTATATCATTGAAGACGGTCCGTACTGCAGCTGCAACCCTAGTCCGACATAGTAATTCGCCTTCTGTTGTTGACCTTCCGTTCGACGATTGTTGATGAAAGTAAAAGGTATGCTGGCTTCTTCACGTCCATCAGTGAGTGACACCCATCTACGGTCAAAAGTCAAAATCACGATTACATTGTCAACGGATTTGGAACTCGAAAGGACATTTAGGAAGGAACAGGAAACAACCGTACAAAACAAGTCTGGATGAAGAAAATGCATCAGAATGGAAAGAGGAACAGTAGGACTGAGAAGAGGAAGCTCACAATTAACATCAAGACCATGCAGCTGCCAATTCTTTGCATTCACTTTTATGTCTCCGCCAATCCCCTTTCTGGCAACCCCTCGGAGGTGCACAGTATCTCGCGTGACGACAACGAGAACAGACCATTAACCCCTCTTGCTCCTTACCACAAAACGTGCAACACTTGTCACGAGAATTCTCTCGCTTTCTATCATGTTTGTCCAGCACATTGAAAATCAATTCAGTATAGGATTTGTACAGCGAGCCAGGTATTGAAAGTTTCTTCATGGATCCAAGCAAGATTCGTGGAGATGTGCCATCATTACATTTCACGTCCATGTTGCCTCCATGAGTGAGGAAGAACTCCAATGCATTAGAAGCTTTCTCGAAAAGCTCACGTCTTGATGGTTCCCATATCATCACGATTTCATGGGCAGCAGTGGCACCGTGTCGATTTCGGTGATTGATATCAGCTCCAGCGTCGCACAAAAGTTGAGCAAACTCGGGTTCGTATGATGGTTTGGTGGATATTGCATGACTGAGTGCAATGGATCCTGAAAGGTCCGTTCCATCCACAGGAACTTTAGCTTCATTGATTAACCATTTTGTGATTTCCATGTGCCATGGTCGAACTGAAGGATTTCCAATCATGCTGAGCAAAGATAAGATCATAGATTGGTATCTTGTTAGGTCCCCAAACTAGTCGAAAGATTTCTTGAGCTGCCTCCTTTCGAGCTGCTTCTTGTGAACCTGAGGGAGAGCACAAACGAAGGACACGTCCAGCGAAGTCTGTAAGAACCACAGCGAAGTCTCCTGTAAAAATGGCCATCCCGTAACCATCAAGATCTCTAGATGGTAAGAGCATATTGGAAGAAAAATATGTTCGTAGTCGTTGACTTTCCGCGCCATGTAAGGGGTCGTTGCTATCCACAATATCAACATGTAAGTTGGGAGAGCCCATGAGAATGCGCATACCTTTGAAGCAATTCAGCCAATGACCTAACAATACATGAGAACATATAACGAGATGACAGGGTGATTGTACTCACCTTCCTTCGCTATCGTCGAATGTCGAAACCAGAGAGCGCATTTTCGCCACGATTGCAGGATCTGAAGCCCATGGACGGCTCATGGCTACTTTATATCGAGAAATGCACCTATAATAAAAGATTGGGTTCAAAGAAAGCGGTGATCGGTGGCCAGCAATGAAGACAAAGACGAGAGAACAAAAGTAGCTCAGACTTTTCGTAGCTTGATTTCAAGTTCGAATTCGGAGCGCCTGTCCGAATTTGAAGGCGACGATTATTTGAACGCTCGCGATCGTTGGAGTTGTTGCTCACCGTCGTACTTTCATAATGATACATATAGAACTTGCCCTGTCTTGAGAGGTAAAATAATTCAACATAAAAGCTACAGTAGATTCTAATCACTAACGATCCAAATGCTTCACCCAAAGAAAATCGTACATGCACAACCTCGACGCCCGGACAGTCGGAACAAATGGCATCGTCAACAAAAGAAGAACAACTATGCACCAACAAGCTCCTTGAACTCTCCACTGTCTATCATCTCCTGAACGATATCCAGACCACCGACAAACTCTCCGTTGATTATGAGCTGAGGGAATGTCGGCCAGTTGTTCAGGACTTTCAATCCTGACCTCACGCTCTCGTCCGACAGAATATCGAAATGAGCGAATTGGTTTACACCCTGATCTCGAAGTAAACCAACGATTCTGCGAGAGAATCCGCAACGGGGAGCATCGGGATTACCCTTCATGAATAATACGATTTTGTCTTGGTTCATCAATGTCTTCAGCCGCTGATTAAGCTCTTCTTGAGTTTCGACTTTCTCAGTTGGCGCAGGTGCAGGTGTTTGTTCCGTATGAGACTGAGGATGAATTGCGGAGGGGCTTTTCAGTTTCTGAGCGAGAAGATTCGCAAGTCCAGCCGCATCTGCACCAGTTATTCTCCCAAGCAACTCATGACCCTAAGATCAACTATGAATGATATTTTTCCACGAGTGTAATATTAACAAAAAGAAAATACCTGAAGCAACACAAAGGTTGGCACTGATTCAACCTCAAATGACTCAGAAATATCTGATTGTGCTTCTGCATCCACCTGTGAATATGATTTCGCTAAGAACGCTTTGACGTTATTGATTGAAGAAGTGTACTTACCTGCAGCACTAAAATCTCAGGGTACTTCTTCGCCAACTCCACTACAACTTCATTCATTTGCTTGCATGGTTCGGCCCATGGTGCCCAGAAATTAAGCAAGGAAATCCTCTTCAAGTCCTGCGAAAGTAGTGATTGGAAATTCTCCACAGATGTAACTTCGTAGAAATTTGACGGTTGGGTAGCCATGGTAGAGTGGTGTCTTCGAGTCGATGGTAGCGTAGAAGGGGATAAGTGTCAAGAATGGGCTCGGGGTCGTATTCGGGATTAGAGATGACAGTGTGTCGAATTGAAAAGGCGGTTAATCTTGTAAGATTGCGCAATTGTTATCTGATAATGAACGGCATTGTGATCTGGTGCCTACGCCCAAAATGGAAACTGGTGTGAATGGTTTCCAGGTTCATTCGTGTCTGTTCCCAGTCAAAGATGAGAAACAGTCTGCTGATGATATAGAATACCTCCACCTAGGCCAATCCTCGACCTGATATTATTGTGCGTACGTGTCTATTTCTTTCGCAGGTTCAGCAATATCTTGTGAAGACTTGGACGATTCATAATACTAGCTCACCTCAGCGAAGCTCCGAGGACTAATAGATGGATCAGCTAGAATAGTGGAGTACCGCCACTAGTATGAGCGACTCGGGAGTGTAATGGTCATAACACCCACAGCGGGCGCATCCATTACCTATGGTTACCATTCTCATGAATTGAGTCGTCTATGTATGTGGGCGAACCGACCGGCGAGATGAAACTGGCAGAAAAGCGGCGACACGCTGAAGGGATGTCCTTCAACTGAAAATGAACTTGATCGCCCAGCGTTCGTACTAATGTAAGCCCTAACTTACGCTCTCACTAGGAGATTCATGTCTTAGCCCCCAAGGGAACAGCTTACCCTTCTCCCGATTCGGACTGTAAACTTGTAACGCAAGAGATTTCGGTTTGGCAGAGTTAGATGGAGCAAACATGGAGCGGTATATTTTGAGAGACACTGGGAAGGGTTTCTTTTACTTGCCATTGCTGTTGCATCAGAAATATCCACATGTTCACAGTTACCATCGAGAAACCTCTCAGGGACACATCCTATCATCGGAGCCGGTTTTAACCCTACTGTACCGAATGATCATTGGGCCAAGGCTTTTTCAATCTGTCGAGAAAGTTTCAGCAGTAACAATCCCACAAACGACACGACCAATTGTTGGGCCGTTCTACATGCTCAATGCCTCACGAAATATCACATACACCCTGAGATATTCCTTGATATTCCTCGGTGCATCGGTGCCGGCCAAGGACATGAATATCTATCTCACTTCTCAGGAATACTGCCAGCCGTTATATGGAATATACCATCTTTAGTTGTCATTTCGCAGGTTCACTCCTCGACATCTAAAACAAGTACAGCCTGACAGAAATAACGTATTGCATTGAGAAAGATTGAGGCACCGATTCTTAAGAAGCACCAATAGGTGTACGTGCAAAACGGAGAACCCAAGCTAATGGGCTACATTCGGTAGGTTTCGGTTCCGAAAAATAACTACAAGCTATACTATAATACAAGTCCTAAATGAAGTATTTACGTTCCCAGTGATTATGACAATCGCAAAGAAAACACGCTGGTGGGTATAGACAACACACGGGTGACATATGCCTAAAAGTTGTCCTCGAGATGCACCACATTCCGTACCATTTTAGCTGCGACATAGCGCGCGAAGGAGGAGAATCGTCGAAGAATTTAATGTATCCAACCCAATGCCATGGTTTGCAGCATCCACTAGTACTAGTTCGTATCCAAGAACTCTGCGATCCGGGCCTCCAAATCCGCTTTCTTACCAGAGACAGACATCCCGTGCGCTTTCAAGAACATCTGAAATTGATAGATTGAATAATCAGCGTTCAATGTCTTCACATAACGTATTTTCAAGAGACGATCTTGGGCAACATGACCAAGAAAGAATTCTGCCGTTCAATGGTTCAGGGAGAAACGGGATACCGAGACCCCACGAGGGTGACATAACAACAATTTAAAAAAGACGCAAAATAGAACGAAAAACGTAACGGACAGTGAACTTACCTTCATCTGATCAACGCGTAACTAGACATGTCAAATCAAGCCACCAGATATCAGCGTCGATGGCTGTCAGTCGACGAGAGATGTGTAAAGCAGGAAAGACGAACCTTTGACAACGTTGACGATTCATACATTTCTCGCACTTCGATCTCGCCGAGCGGGGTGTCCTGAAAATATTCAATTGAATGAGGGAGATCTGTGGCCACAAAGAGTGCACAAACTGACGGATTTCCGCTTCTTCGTTTCCACTGGGATATCTTCTGTAATTGGTAGTGAATTATCCGTCTTCACAAGAGATTGCCTCCACTCTTTGAGCAGCGGTCCCGCACGCTGTGCGACCGGAATATCACACGGTTGGGAAGTTGGGTCATACGAAGATCAACAACTCATTAGAGCTGGAAGATAGCTAGCCACGTACCTTTCGTATCATGCTGTACTTTGGTAATGTGAGATCTTCGAAAGATTCTTCGTCAAATTCTTCACGGAAGGCACTAGCTTCCAGCTGTGCATTGTGATAAGCCAGGGCTACGGAGAAAGAAAACAAAACCATGTCGGTACCGAGTCGACGGATGTGAATAAAGAAAATTTCGACATACCAGGGTTGGGATATGAATCCGGGGGATATGTCCCATTCTTGACGCTTAGCTTGTTAACCCATTTCAATGCCGCATCTCGTAACTCTTTAGAAGCTGTGATGAGGGAATGCGGCAGATGAGCAAGTTTCATCATATGATCTCATGTGATAGAAAGCGTGAAGTGAGAGTGTAGAAAATGAACATACCGCGGTGCCCCGATTCAATGGGAGCGGCCCGAATATCATCAGCAAAAGGCAGAGGAATGAGATGGAAACCAGCGGGTTCATTCCAGCCATCTTCATCTTTCTCTTCCTGTCAAGAAACAAAGAAAGTTCAGTACAAACAAACGCCTCATGTACCACACGGTGAAAGTCAGGGAACGGTACCTGAGGTAACAGTGCGTAGAAAATGGGAGATGAATTTCTCCTTGTAAGTGCCAGCACCAGACCAATTTTGTCCTTCTTTATCATAGCATGAAGAAGGGCACTGAATGTCCGTTTGCTGCCGGAGTAACTCTGTTACGAATTTCAGGAAAGATCGGACTGTGGTCAGCACATAGGCGGAAAGGTTGGATAACTCCGTACCATCTCATCTGGATAGATGAAAGTTGAACGTTTGATGTTATCTTCAAACGCCAGCTCCGAGCGGTCTTTGAAACCCAAGAGTTTGATTCCTGAAGACATGAAAAAAAGTTTGATAATTGTGATCAGGATTGTCACGAGATAGGACCTACCTGGCTCCAACCCCATCGTGCGGAAAGACCGAACCTCTTCATCAGTGTAGAAAACCTGGGGGAAGAACAGATTGCGAATAAGTGCAATATACAATGGATGACTACGAATAATCATTTTTACCCTACTACCAACTGGGACCTTCCTGGTTAGCATGCCCACTACCCTATCGTTTTCTTGCTCTTCATCTTCATTATCACCGTTTTCAGCTGCCCCCAGTGCGAATCCATATAGGATCTCTGCCTTGGGTACCTCCTGGTCCGTTTCCTACATGTCTACGTCAGTGGATGGATCGTATCCAGGAAAGGCCAGTCCCCACTTCGTCATAATACGCTGACTTTCTTGTAATCGGTTCTAACCCGTGGTTTGTATCGTAAAAGTAGATGTATGAGCCCTTCTTCTGTTCAACTACTAAGCCATACCTGTGTGACATTGTTAGCCTGCGAAAGCCAGTGCAATGAACACGACATACCCTTTCACGCCAATGACAAAACCATCAGCCAATTGAAATGGGATACTGAATAAAGCACGTTTTGGCGATTCGTGGAAACGCATTTGCGCTAAAAGGTCATCTATACGTGTGATGGAAATAGATTCAGGGAGTATTGAGGAGTCACCCTCGTCGTCATTCTGGCCATTCGGTAAAAGAACAGACTACGTCAATTGTGAGTGAATGTCGTTGCAGTTAACGGTCTAATTCAGCTGATATGCACTTACTGAATAGAATACAGTCTGGTCGAATGGTTTTTCCTCGGTACTGATGAAAAACGGTTCGACCATGATACCGGCTTGCGTAAGATCCTTGTTCGACCCATGTCAATGTCATCGACCTCTTTCGAAATTAAAAATGAACTCACGATCAACGTGGTCTTTGCAGTAGTCAGCAATCGTTCCTTTCCTGGGCCTGGGTTTGGATCGTCTTCGTCTGTGATAAGGAAGACTCGCTTGGAAGCAGTCTTTGGAGCTCTAAAGGAAAGAAATGTTGACTCTTGCGGGCGGGGGTCTATGAGATATTCGACACTCACCCGTCACGTATTATCCAATTGCAGCTTGTGAATACATCTCCCATTGGGACTCTCCCGCCAGGAATTGGAGGGAACGTTTCTCTGAGAAGATTTGGATCCTCTCGCGCGGCTGTCGAAATACACCCCTTTCAATGACGAAACTCAACATAATACGGATAATACTCTACCATCAATGAGATGAATCAGCTCTTGTATTTTAGGAGCATTTATTGTTTCAATTTGTTGGTACACAAAATTCCCCGTCTTGATTTCAGAGCTCTGGGCATCAACCTCGTTCTTCCTTGTCTACGTCATAGAATGTCTCGTCAGTATCCGACAAGCACATGTACGAAGTATATTACCGTGTTAAAAAACATGATTCCAACTGCATCATTTGGTCCAGTGATGACCTTCTTCTTCTGTATTTGCATGGCCGCTTCGAGGGCAGTCAGAAGGTGGCAAGTTTGAACATCTTCATATTCTGGATCTTCTCGCGTTTTCAGCATAGATTCTGAACAATCTATTGCAAACAGAATAACATCTTTCTTTGTTTCGTAGAACTAAAGCCACAAGAGTCAGAAGTCTGCAAGGAGTCTTTGGGTCATACTCACAGTATCTTGCAACTCCTCGTCTTCGTCGTCATCAATCTTGTTCCAATCGTCGTAAGCACCCATTGTGGTGTGTAATTAGCGAGGGTGGAGATGTTATAAGGCAACTGATGCTCGGAGCCGTTGTACGAGTAGTCAGGACTCACTGGTCAAGTCAGTGAGAGTCGAAGATGCTCGGAGTTCCAAAGGCCACGTCCGAGTCGACGCGTCACGCGTCAACCACGTGATGTGTAATATTCCCAGGATACATCTCGTCGCGGTCGCTTAGATCATCTTGCAGGTTGCATTCACATTCCTTGTATTTTTCTTTTCAAGACTGTATTTTGTAGAACAGATGGCACATCAAGAAGAATTATTACCCCTACGGCATATACCCATATCTGAAGTGGCGCAGATGAACTCGCTACCAACTACCAAGATCAAGACAGACGAAGATGTAGAGTTGTGGAAGACTACTAGGAGCTATGAAGACTATGGTATATTTCTCAGAAGACTGAATGAGTCTGTTGTTGGGCATTTCCTTCCATGGACTAGCCCAAGTTTATGCAAGGTATGTCTTGTATGTGCATCACAAGATCAGACAGCAGAGCTCGAAGTTTACTGTATTTATCATAGGCCACGGCTGCAATATTGTCGATGCTCGATACACTAGATTCCTGGATTGACGATATTCCACCACTAAACACTCCTCAGAGATTTGGAAACCTTGCCTTCAGAACATGGGGCAAGAAGTTAGAGCATGTAAACACTACTTTCATGATCGTGCTATATTTATCTCAATACTGAAACATCCGTTCATACAGGAAGCTACCAATCTCTTAACCATCTTACTACCGTCGGAACTTCACGTCGCAATTCCACACTTAACGCCTTATCTTTTGACATCATTTGGATCATTCACCCGCATGGACTATGGCACTGGCCATGAAACATCCTTTGCCCTACTGCTTCTCTGTCTATCTTTAATCCGATTCTTTGAACCTGAACCAAATCAGGAACGCGACCTTGTTCTTTCCGTATTCTTACGGTATCTCCAATTGTGTTGGAGATTGCAAGATGTTTACAAACTGGAACCAGCAGGTAGCCATGGTGTATGGGGTTTAGACGACTACTGCTTTCTCGGCTACATCTTTGGTAGTGCTCAACTTCGTGGTAGGGTCTCTGTCACATTCAAAAACTTTCCATAGACTGATGTACATGGATCAGAGACCGACATACCAGTCACGGCGATACTCCATCAACCGTTACCACCAACCAACTTGTATTTTTTGTGTATAAGCCGTATACATCAGGTCAAGTACGGTCCGTTTCATGAACACTCTTCTCAGCTTCATAGTATTGCCATCGGCGTCCCTCGATGGGCAAAAGTTAATACGGGACTTTTCAAGATGTACGAGGTGCGTCTTGTTCTCCGCTTTCATACAGCTCTTCTAACTCCATAAAATCACTTTTCTAGGCAGAGGTCCTGGGCAAAAGGGTGGTTGTACAGCATATCCCTCTCGGTGGAATCCTAGAATGGAACGTTCCTTCATCTCCACAAAGAGATGAGATCGCCGCCAGGCATGCGGACGTACCTATGACTTCGGCCCCTTGGTCATCACCGTGTCCAATAAGTTCAGTCACAGAAGCGCATACTTCAACTTCTTATCATTCGTTGAGAGCAGTACAAGGATTACCTTCCTCGGATAATATGGCACCTTATCCGACTCGACATTCCACGGCTCATCCTTCGACAGTGACAGGCCGAACACATCACGGTAGTCATCGAAGTGGCCCCATCCTTCCCGCACAAGCACCTTTAGGTCCCACTGCCAACCCCAAGTTGCAACCTCGGATGAAACCTGCTGTTCATTTAGATCCTAGTGGTTCGAGGACGAGCATGGGACCGCCTCCGAATCCGTAGGCAGTAGATCCACAACTTCTCTCTATTCATAGGTGCTAATAGTTACAACAACCTTCGAATACTCCCAAGTGCTTCAGTTCCATTCTTTGCATATCAAGCACCACTGCCCAATACATCGCAGCTCCGTCGCGTCATTTTTCTTCATCGCAACTGTCACAATGTGAACAAGGAATTCTACCCTTGTTTCGCCTCGATCAATCCGTTCGTTCTGCGACCTGATCATCTATCCCAAAGATGAAAGAAAGGGGATGTGCATACCCTATAGCATTATTGGGCCAGCTTCTTCATTCATTTATTGCGCGACTTTTACCAAGATTAAATCAAGCGAGCATGAGTTTTTGAGATGGATAATGCTGAGGGAGGCGATGGGCGCCAATCCGGATCTTACTGTGTACATCATTACATCACGTGATACGTCGCTATCGATTGGGCAAATTTCCAGCAAATGTCCGAGGATAAAACTCAACCTTTCGCCCTCATCGCAACCCGCATCCACCGCCTCGCAAAAGCAGAGACTTTTCATTGAACTGTTTCTCTGTAGTCGTACTCTTTTATACGACTGCAGGGACACCTCTGCGCCACCATTTCTGACCAGGCGAGAAACGACGATCTGCGTTTGTTGACCCTCGAGTGAGCAGCATTCTCCTTTCATTTCAATGTGCCACTCACAGCCCATCGTGTGTTTTCTTCATTCTGCAGGTGGTCATCAGTTAGAGGTGCGTACTTCTTGCATTTTTCTAAAATCTTAATCCTAACTTCGACCTTTTATAAAGGCGAACCTCCCTGACAGGACCAACACCCACCACCCGCACCGTTCAGCGCCACTCAAAATCGTCACTTTTTGCGTCGTTCCTACGTTGCTTATCTATACCTATATATCATATCCCTTCAAGCCCTTTCCTCGCTACACAGGGAGCGAGGAAACCCACATCTACTGAAGTAGACCGCCAAGTTACCGACACCTAACCCGCCCGGTTTGTCCAGCGACCGCGGCGGTGGGCTCGGTAATTCGAGTGTCAAAGACTACCACAGACAAAACGGCCATTTCCTCGTACCTCCTTTGTTATCTATACACGCTGGGGCATTCTTTATCTGCTCCATTCCGCTCTCGTTCTCGCATTCCTTTGGAGAACGTAGGCTTAGATCTAGAAATCAACACAAACGAAACACCTTCAAAACACAACACTAAAAGAACCTCTTCTGTCGAATCACCCGAATCAAAAAACAAGACAATGAGCCAACTTGAAGTTCTCTCGGCTCGGAGCCCTGTTGATTTCGATTTTGAAATCCTTTCATGCTCTCCATCTTCACCATCTGCTTTCTCCCATTCATACCAGGAAAAGATCATCACCAAATCTTTCATATCTTCATCTGCTATCATTCACAGCACACTCAAGGATACGGATACCCACGAGATTGACGAGGAGATCTTCCCTGGTCTTCCACCTCTCCATCACGGACATCCTAACGTTCATCTCCGAAACGGTGTCATCAAAGCCTTAGAGCTGTCTGCTCAGGGCGAACCTGATGCTGAGAAAGCGTTTTTCGTTGGGGACCTCAGCTATATCTATCAGCAACATATGAGATGGAGGAAAAACCTTCCCGAGGTGCAACCCTTTTATGGTCAGTCAACGTTTATCTTTTTGTTCTATCCTTACTAATGTCCTTCTGTGTTTTGATTTCTCGATGTAGCTATCAAATGTCATCCAGACCCATATGTCTTGCGCTTGCTCGCAGCGCTCGGAGCAGGTTTCGATTGTGCATCTAACGGCGAAATTTCGCAAGTGTTGGCTTTGGGTGTGGACCCGTCCCGCGTTATATTTGCCAACCCATGCAAAGCCTCATCGTTCATCCGGCAGTCTGCAAAGGCCGGTGTAGAGATGATGACCTTTGACAATACCGATGAGTTGTACAAAGTCGCTCGCATCTATCCTGGCGCCAAGCTTGTCATTCGCATCTTGACAGATGATTCCAAAAGTCTGTGCAGACTCGGCTTAAAGTTTGGAGCGCCCCTTGTCACAGTTCCCGCTCTACTTTCTAAGGCGAGAGAGCTTAATCTGGACGTAATCGGGGTTAGCTTCCACGTAGGCAGTGGATGCTATGACGCGACTGCCTTTTCGGACGCAGTGATGCGAGCTCGCGCTACGTTTGATATGGGCAAGGATGCCGGCTACGACTTCCAGTTACTCGACGTCGGCGGAGGCTTCGAGGATGATACGTTCGAGACAACCGCTTCTGTACTTAGAAACGCGATTGAACAGTACTTCCCAGAGAGGGAGAACCTCAGGATCATCGCTGAGCCTGGGAGATACTATGTAGCCAAGGCATTCAGTCTCGCAGCGAATATCATAGCCCGACGTGCCCCTCCACAGGCAGATAGTGGATCACAAGACGTGGACATGGATCCAGAACAGCCCTCTGTTATGTGTAAGTTTCTATTTTCATTTTCTTGAGCTTGTTTTCGCACAATGTGTCAAGAAGCTGACAAGTTTTTGGAATTAGACTATATCAACGACGGCGTGTATGGGGCATTCAACTGTATCCTCTTCGATCACCAATCACCGCAGCCGTACGTGCTATCCCTTAATGGGTCGTTCCATGTTCCCTCCTCCGTGCCTTTGCGTGCGAGCAGTGTTTGGGGACCGACGTGCGATTCAATGGATTGTGTTTGTCCCATCACGCAACTGCCTTCCACCCTTGAAGTGGGAGACTGGCTCGGTTTCGATAACATGGGAGCATATACAGCCTGCGCGGCATCGCAATTCAACGGGTTCGAAGTTAGCAATGCTATTTATACGACTGGCGGAGGACATTTGAGTGCAGAGGTTCGAAAAGTGTTGAAAGCGTTTGCTGCAGCTGCCTAAAGGATGAGGAGTGCTTCTGTTCTGTTGTGACCGGCTTTTCTCACTCCGAAGTAGATCTGGACTGTAGTACTTATGTCAGTTATCATATTCAGATGGACATTTTATTTTCACGAGAATAGTATTCAGCCTCATAAGACAAGTTTCGAAACATCAAAAGATGAAAGATATGTTCGAGTTTTGGACCATGCGTGTTGCTGGGACCGTGGCCATATCCGGCGAAATGGTCGCAGCTGCGAGAGGCGAACGGGACCGAGGGCGAACTCGCGGAACCGAGCCGAGGGTGGGGTAAACCCCGCTTTGGGCCTCGCGCGAGGAGTCGGACACGCCGGGACACAGATTGACACAAAAACTCCCAGGCTCATTTTACCCCTCGTGACGTATTTTCGTCGATACCAAGCGCCGGAGATCAGAAGTGATCGCCATTTTTGATCGAGGATACACAGGCACGTGCCTGACTAAATAAGGTGATCCCGATGGCGGTAAGAGCGGCCCGCTGCTTAAAATCTAGATCTTGCCTTGGCCTATCTTGGTTTCTTGGTCAATTTACTCCGGAGCTCTTACTCGCAGTCCTCCCTGCAGAGCGAGCAAGCGGCAAAGCAATTGGCTAGTGCTTCAGACAAAGATATTCTCCGCAGCACCCCCCCTCTCCTCCCAAAGCCCAGCACTTCCTTCAAACTTTCATAACTTCCAACTTTCGTTAGACTTCGTCTCATATTTTCCCCGCCACCGGAGGCTGTTTGACAAACAAGGCGAGGACAGCCTCGGCGGCCACGACGAGGCTTTGCGTCTAATTATTATACGATCGGTCTATTTGCTAGTAATCTGCAACGCAGGTGCAACGTTGCAAACCTCGGAGCAATCCTCCCCGTTTCACGAATCTCCACTAGTCAGCCCCTCAGCCGACGGTCTTATATTTGATGCACTAATTACCTCTACATACTTATCGCTTACTTATCGCACCATTCGTTGGATGAACATTTTGTCTCATAGCGCACGACAAGTGCTTCTCTGTTACAGAGCCTAGCACGTCTATCATGCTGCTTCAGAGCGTGGTGTCCAACACCGGTTCAACGATTGACAATTGACAGCAGTGGTTTCAGTAATTGCCTTGGGTGCCAGAAACATCCCGCGAGCCCTTCGAACATGTCGATTATCAAACTGTGAAACCCAGATCTCTGGTGTATTTGATCGCGACCCTATTTTGAGATCTAGCCGAACGGCAAGCTCCCCGGTACCTAATTCGAACTATTTCAAGAAGATGCAATAGCATTTGGTAAGGTCCGTAACGTTCCCCCGACCTTCCAACAGAATCACCGGCACCCGTTGGAAGGCACACAGTGGCGACCGGTTCGCGGAATTGTTGCGGCTTGTCGTCGTATTATGTATACTACCCTTCGTGATTTCCTGGATCCCTGCGGAACGGCAAAAATACATATGAGGCTTCAATCTGTTCTTGGTCGACACCTGTCCTCTAAAGCCGTCTTGCTGCTACCAGCTCGCGCCACATAAGATCCCCTCTCGGACAAAGCTCCAGAACTACTCCTTTCTCTCAGTTTTCGTCCGAATAATATCTGTGGGCGGTCCATTTCACAAAGCGTCATACATGTGCCTAATTGAGCATTGAATTACACAGACTACTTAAATACACATCACTTGAGTCCGAGGACAAAAGTTCCCCTTCGATGACCCTTGTTTCAAATCGATCAGCCAGCATGTCTTCCGGTTTATTACTGGTGAGGCCACATCCTGGGTTCATACGTTCATGTTTGCTCACTATTCTCCGCAGGACCCAATAGCGTCACCGACATCAGACTCAGCGTCGGGTGGCCCCCGCTACAGACCTTACTCCAGCCCAAATCATCATGTTACAAAGGGCCGTTATATTACTAGCAATGACCCAAGAGGATATATGTACGTATACTATTCAACAATTTCGACCGCTTTTACTCAACGTTATCCTTTACTAGTCCTGTATATGAGTATCCATTAAACGGCCAGTGGATCATGCTCGACATGGACGATGGTTATGTACTCTGGACCGGAATCTGGAAAGGTAAGCACTCAACATCCTGAATGTGTGTCCAACGAAGACGCTTACCCACCGTCTCACCGTCTCAGCTTTGGGAAATTCAAAGGGTAATTATTTTATTTCATCTCGTTTCGAGCTCGGGACTGATTGTTCCCTCAACAGCTGACATAGTGAAGATGGTCGAGTCTCAGCCCGACCTTGCCCCACAATTACGCAGAGTACGTGGTGGCTACCTGAAGATTCAAGGCACTTGGATGCCTTATGAAATTGCCCTTCGGCTCGCAAGACGGTAAGATTTCTGCACAACTTCTAGGGGGCACTGTTTTTGACAGTAACTTTAATAGAGTTGCTTGGGAGATACGTTTCGAACTAATTCCTCTCTTCGGGTAAATTTTCTTTTGTCCGTATGGTCCTTTCGAGAGCGGTCGACTGACATACCTGCAGGCCAACGTTCCCAGATACCTGTCTATCGCCGGATCAGCCAGGCTATGGCCAGATTGTAAAACCAGGTACTGGCAAGCGGAGAACTCGACGAAATCTTCAAGCGGGACATACTACGGAGGCAAAGCCTGATTGGACTGTCATATCTACTGCGTCTTCCCAGTCCTTGACATCTCCCGCAATATCTTATTCCTCGAATTCGTATGAACATACTGCACGTCACACCGCTTCATCTCAACTTCCACGCCGCCACCCAGAACACCTCAACCGTCGCAACAGCGTTCAGGATCAAAACATTGGTTCCCCAATATCCTTACACAGACCTTACGAACATGCGTTCCAACGTCCTGACACATCCTCATCGAGTTCGTACTCCAGCGGGGAGTCTCAGCACCATCTCTCTCCAATACTTTCGGATTCCGCAGCTCACCATCGCTATTCACCCTACCCGCATCCAGTTTCCGCCCCACCCCGATCATACTCGGCGCGCACAGATCTTCCACCGCCACCAGTGCCTTCGTCCTATCATCGAAAGAACTCCATGTTTGAGGAAGGGGAAAACATCGTACTTCCGCCTATCAAATCATTCAGTGACAATCAACATTCCAACGGACCAATCACTCTTCCACCGATCTCCTCACTAGACAGACTCCATAGTGGAAATCATTACCTCGACTCCAGTGCAGTACTTCGGCGATTAAAGTCAACGAGCGACGATGATTTTGTTCAGCGAAATGATATTAATATCATGTCGAGGAATAAGGTTGACTTTTTGTCATCTTCCGTGGGTAGACGGTTGTCTATCCCTGCATCGTCGTCTACCGCTCGGTGAGAAGATTGCAGGTGTCTATTATACGTGTCTCAGCCGTCGATTCGCGCAGGGTTTCCCCTTCGGATGTCGCTTGCTTCATCATACTCAGCGTCCGCGTTCCTCACCATTATGTTCTTTTTTTGCCGAGCATCCATCCCCGACAGCGGTGCTGTTACTCGTCGAGGAGAAAAGGTACCCCTTGATGGCGAATAAAGCGTCTATCAGCGATCTTCGACACCCGGAAGGAAGGAGAGCAGGCCACGACCGCGTCGAAACGCTCAAGTCCAAACTTGCAGCTCTTCCTCCGCTAGATGCACGTACTCATGAAGAGAGTCCAAGAAGTTAGCCCTCTTCACGGCGGAGATGAACATCCGGAAGATCCCACGGAGCATGCATAAAGACTGTGGCGAATCATCTTCCTATATCTTCACCAATTTTAGGTTTCTTGTCCGCTTTCCATCCGTCCGACCCTTGGACACGCTTTCTTGCGTCTATTGTAGCATGCTTGAAGCTCTCGGTTCTTGACTTCGTTCTCCGTTTTCGCATTAACTTATAACCTTGTTCCTCCCATCACTTAACCTCTTGATACTGATTTTGTCAGTGTGAAACGCTGTCACCGTATTGTACTAAATGATTTTATTTCGTGATCTTCTTGTACACATGCCACTAGTATTTTCTCAATTTCGTTCGCACATAATGCACTTTCACGGTACCGAACCGAGGGATCCCTGTATGATAACATTCTAAAACAATTGTCAGATGAAAACACCTGCTGATCTTCTTCGCCGCGAATTTCCTTACAAGGGCTTGAAATACCCAAGACTTTAGCATCGACCTAAATATGTGGATACGAACTGACTGTCTTCTATAGGAAGGTTCTGCTCGGGTATCTGCTGAATTCCGACATACCGATACCGGGACTCAGTACTCAGGGCAAACAACAATTCATTGAAATGGTCAGGTAAAATAGTAATTATAGAAAGAATTCAGCTTCGAACAACCCACCAAGTGACAAAGTATCCACACTGCTGTGAGGGCCTCAAAATTGCCGAAGCATGCATATTATTGACTTGAAGTTTGTCCTTGATTACCACATATGTTGATACAAAGTCCACGGTATGACGGACGAGTTTAGTAGGACGAGGATAACTCAACTAGTCTCTTGAAAGGATTTTCCGGAGGTGTTGTTGCACTGAATAGTTTACCCGACAACATCTCATCGGAAAATTGAATAAACCGAGGAACCCGACATTTCATGCGCAAGCAAGTCTGTCGAAACGATTCAAGGCACACAATGAATAGAGCCATATGGTGCATCCACTAATTCCCTTGGTAGGTACTTTAGCCACCTCTCCTTGTGCTGAAATGATTTGTATAAAACCGTGTAACCTTGAAGACAAAGTTTGCGGCTCGAAGATTGGAAAATTGGATCTAAAATAGTAACCTGTGAACTAAGGAATGGGTCAAGGAAAGAGTAAGAAGTGGAGCCAGGAGAACGAATACAACGGCACAGTTCATCACGAATTGTCGATCGAAGGATTTAGCTTCTGAAGAACATGGTGGTGCTCGGAGGCCGGTTAGAGCGTCAAGCATGTTCTCGTGAACAAAAACTTGCACGCATTGAGCACGATTCAAGCTACTTCGCCGAGGTACGTTGGCACCTAGATTCAGGTTGTATTTCGTATATGTTCTGCCATCAGATTTTAACATGAAATACTTATAGTGAATCAGCGACTACTGACCTCGAGCCATGTTATGTTCATGATTATCCGAGGACCACGCAACCTTGACAATCATCATTTCGATCAAGTCGTAGAGCGATTGATCTCGGTCGTTTCACTGACCGACCGATGAAACTTGCTGACCATTCTGAGCAAAGAGGTTTGATATCAAAAGTCGCTTTGTCAGGACGCCACAAGGGAACCGCTTATCACGGTAATACATGATATCATAACGACTCGAATAGAACATAGATTCAAGTCAGTTCGAAAGCTAAACGATTAGCCTCAGCTATTACTGCAAGGGTTAAAACGTTAAGGGAAAGAAAGACACTCACCTATCTATACTCACCTTCCTGGCCTTTAGTTGATCCAATGCGAAAAATATTTATCGTTATCTAAGAATTTCAATAAGCATCTCTTGGCGAAAATGACAAAAGACTCACCACTTGTGAGATGTGGGTTCAAAGCTTAAGGGCAAGGTCAGCTGAAGGCTGGAGCTGCAAGCAATGAGGTACTGAATAACAACTCGGCACAGCGATGCTAGAAGATCCCGTCTATGATTAATGAAGGTGGGTTGTGCGCATCCATTTTTGAACTTGAAGAGCAACTAGTTCAAACTTCTGGTTCGTAGTTCATTAATCTCATGGATGAAGTTAGGATGAATGGTATCCTTCGATTCGTGTCTCAATGCAATTCGCGCCTTTCCACTGGCTCTTCTCATGCGATATCATTTGTATCGATGAAAATGGTCAGCATAATCCGACTTTACACCGAAAGTCGACCGTTGGAACACGAAAGCCCGCCGTTGGTTTGGGCTTGAAAGAGACAAAGGAGACTATGCATCTTGAAATTACTCTGAAGGGTAATCATGGGTCCACGGTCAACATGGTGTGCGATTTTTCGCACTCGAGGACGAGTCGGTGGTGTACTCCTGGATACCAGAAGTGTAGAAGAATAAATAGTCACAAGGCAACGAGATGGCAACTTACTCACATTACAAAATTGGAACTATGATGAGGAGTTCCTTCATATCCGACCTCGGTTTTGGCGGAGGTTGGATGAGGGAGCTATTACGAGACCTATCCCTAAAGTTAGGCTCTACATCAGACGCTTTCGACATAAATACCAGGATTCCATGCATTAGGACAATCTATCAAGCGGGGTGTAAGTATAGCTAGAATACTTGACCAATATTAATAGAGCCTTGCGTTGTTCAACCTCCCGATTGCGTGTCGGAGTAGTAGCTTGGACCCTTCAGTTAAGCGTAAGTAGGCAAGTTCGAGTTAGTGGAATTAATGTGAGAATAGTTTGTTAACATTTTTGACGTTTATCTAATGGTTGGCATTTGTATTGTGATGTCTATAATTCGAGGAACGAGTCGAACAGCGAGCGTCGCGGGAGATGAAATGTATTACGTAACTACACGTAAGCCATCACTTTGGCGACGATCCTTTGCATTAACTAGAACGGTAACCACCAACAACAATCAACAAACCGGGCACCGAATGAGAATCAAGCCATAAAGAAATGAAAGACACACAACAAAGTGTAAGACATGTATGATAGGTTCTTGGAGAACTCGGGAACCTACAAGCCCGTACAATAAAACTACAAGATCCCTTTGGATGAACGTTGAAAATCCTGATAATGGGTAACAAGGTATCAAAGTCTGTGGTATAAACTACACCTTTTTTACGGGTGAATCTTCTGCTTTCTCTACATTTTTCATGGCTCTCCGAGCGGCTCTAATACTGCGTCTCCTCATGTACCATGTGAATAGGCAAACTGTCCCGGCAGATAATGCGATCCAAAGTAACATCACTCCCGCGTTAAGACCGAGTTGTGACTGAGTGTTGAAAAGGATTGTGCGAACAGCTTGCGATCTAGAACAATCTTTAGCAAACTACCTGATAACTCCATTTGAAACCAATAACTCACAGATTACTGTCAACAGTGAAGAGATTGGTGGTCAGCTGCACAACCCAGGTGGAAAATAAACTCAGTGATAACGCACTAAATGGGGAATCCTTGCCCGTACGAGTAAAACGGGTTTTGCAATTCGGCAGGCAATACAACAGGTGCAACATTATAAAGAATCTGTGAGAGGATCGTTAGCACCATCTTTAATCCGAGGTGGACAGAAATTCACCAGTAAGAACAGGAAGAACGGTGCGAATATCGGTGTGAGAATAGTAATCATAGCTTCAAGAGCTAGACCCAGCGATGCCATTCCAAGGTAGACGTAAACCATGAACAGGAAGAAACCCCCTGCTTTCGAATACCTACGGAAAATGAATAAGCAGCTGAACAATTGCGATAAATCCCTTGAAACAAACTCACTTTGTGCCGAAAGGGAGATCGAAAGCTAAACTGACCAAGGAATAGCTCACACTCAAAGGGATGTAGCATACCATCGGTACGACTATCCGGAGTGCGAGGTATGATGAGAAGGGGAGGTAAGGCGCGATGGCCGCACGTGCATTGTAGTTGGACATCGTCTGAGTATATCGAAAGTTAGATCTTGACCCGGGCGGAATCAGGTGATACATACAAGCATAAACCTAATAAACAAGTGCATTAGTTGAACTTAATTTGCATAACACTTTGAGATTAGATACTCACGCAAATATACACAAGAAAATGTTACCAACAAGCGTCACTGCTTGAGCTGCTGGTGCACTAAAGACGCCATGAGCGGGTTTCCCTGTCAAGGTGCCAAATCAGGACTTACGTGTACGGTCGGAGGTTGATCGTTGTCCAACTGATTGCGGGCATGATCGTTTGAGGGGCGACTGCTATCAGGTGGAGCGCAGTATCATTTACAGTATTCCTCGCAGTGATCTGGGCGAAGTAGCGTTGTGCGGAGCCAGTAGCCCATGCTGTTGTCACCGTCTGAAGGGTCTGAATGGTGATAGGGAGGACATAAGTCCCTGTCGCGACTTCATTCCGAGCCTGTAAAATGAAAGTAGGTGTAAGCTATCTGGAAGATTTGAAGAAGACAAAATGGAAATTCACCTGAGCGTAGTAGACAGTAATCGCAGTGGTTGGGTCCCAAGTCGCATCACCATTCTGGCGTGCATCGGACAGACGAGTGGTAAGGTTAGCTGACACTGCATTCCACGAGTTCAGTCGCATCAGGATGAAAAGAGTTCGAGACCGTTCTCCTCACCTACTACGGCAACCCAAGCCTCGTTATTGAGAATCGAATCTATGATCTGTTCATCTGTCCCCGCTGTGTGAGCGCTTACGGGAACCCAACCAAGCTGAAGGCCTGTGCTTGGACCACCTGAGATACTTTGCCATAAAGCGTGTCCAATGCGAGAATCATCTCGATCAATGAACCACGCCTCAAAGTTGCGCGTCATCTTGGCCGAGTTGGCTAGGGCTCCCCAAAAGCTAGTGTTCGACACGCTTTCGTTAGTATAACTTGGTGAATCTGCATTTAGTATAGATTCTACCTACGCTGGCAGGGAAGCCCACATGAGAATAACGATGAGAAGGAGCGTTCTCAGTATATGTAGAACATAGGTTCGACGTATCGCAGCCAAGTTGGTGGACAAAACTATTTGTAATGGAGATTGAGTGATCAGGCGGCTGAAATTGAATATATAATAAAAATTTACTTACAACCATGAAGACTCCGCGCCGATTTATGACTGCGAACCTCTTCAACCACCTCTTTGGAGGTTTGGCCTTCCATGAAGTCCACCGACCTGGTCTCGTATACTTCGGCAACCTCATCTTGCAGGCCGGCAGGCATCTCTGCCGAAACCCGGCCAGCGAACGGCACGGCTTGTATCTGTACGTCTTCGCTGCTAATTTGAGCTGCCTTCGTTGCCATTGATCCTGCTCTTCCTTGCAAGAAAGTCCTCGCAGCTCGCTGTTCGTCGGGGGGATCGCGAATCGAGGAAGACTGGCAATTGGGCCTGCCACACAATCTCCCCCTAACCAACACTAGACCAATTCCATATCATCATTTGCGTGGGAACAGTTCGGTCAGCAAAATTGCTCCTTACAAAGATTTGATTGTATTCATTTATTCCTTCAATGCAAGCCGTAGGTTTTAAATTCGTTCTTTTCACGAAGTTTATGCTGACTCTTGGGATTTTCTTGACAGATCAGTTGGTGGAAAATAAACCACCCAATTTGCTTTTAGGACCGAGAAGAAACATGGTTTTGTTTTTCAATGGTTACAGGGAAAACGAGATAAAATCGCGACAAAAACCAAGAAAAGCTGAAATTGATACATCATTCAAGCGACCTACACGCCTCCTCCTTCAACTTACCTAAAGGAGTCATCAGGTTGGTGAACAAGCTGTTGGTACAATTCGCTCGGACCGTTCGACACTCGGAACCTTTGCAAACTCGTTCCTCATTATGTTAGGAGTGGCAGCATGTTTTACGGTATGCCATACAAATCTCACATAGGATGTGCTCCCGGTCCCAGTCGGAAAATATACTATCTCAATTTCCTAGTGAAGATGAAGAGTCGCAAAAACATACGAAGGTTAACCCCTAACATGGCCATTGGTCTGACCTTCGAGAGACATCTCGAGATCGGCCTGGGATAGGTATATAGATCCTTATTGTCTTGTCCCGTATATTGAGTATGCTTCTAAGTTCTATCTTAGGGAAGACGAAGTGGTTATACATCGACATTATCTTACCAATAATTGGAGGTGCAACGACCGGCCTGGAATTGTATTCACCGCATCGTGTCTCTGCGTCTACCTCATGCGACTTCTTTGATATATATCGTGACCCTCGACCTCTCAAGACTTTCTTCAGTACTTCCCCCGGGCACCTGGCATTGCTTCGACCCCAACAGAACAAAGGTACCCATATTATCCTATTTTTCATGGCTTCTTTTCCATTTCCCAACCCAACAACATACAAATTAGGAAAGAGAAGAGCTTATCCCATCATAGAGGTACTATATGCAAATGGAACCTCGTCAAATTTGATTGGGTGTATTGGTCTCTTTGTTTTTCACTATAATCATTGACGCATTTCTTTCTACCCTTCTAGAGAGACTCGCCAATAAATTGGCTCGATTCATTCCAGATATCGACGCAATGTATGCGGGCCTTCACTCCGGGACATCCATCTCCGCAGCCGAACAGATATCATGGACGATATCGAACTCAAGGTCGCTGCCTTTTCATGTTTGAACAGCTGACCAACCTCCTGCTCGACATACAAACTGATAGGGGCATCGGAACTATTCCTCATTCTCCCTTCAAACCACGGATGTTCTTATGAAATCTTATTCATCTGAATTAGTGCATTCCGCGAAGAGAAGATTTTCGAATGCTGTTTTCAATTCACATCTGACGGGAACGTGAAGCATTTTTTATTGGATTGTAGCTTGTTTACTCGGTATGACATATTCAGGTCAAAGGGACCAGGTTTAATCCCCACCACCTGCAGGCACCTTGAGGCTCAAGACCTCACACGACCCCCGACCGCGCAACAATTCAACAGTGTAGACCCTGTCATGTCTTAGGCTAAATTATCGTCCTGACTCCCCAAGTTATGATCACAAGTTTTCGCCGTCTAGTCTACCGTTTCAACATTCCTGGATCATGTCAACTGTCCTACATTCGATGGCAATTTCTCCTTTCGGCCCTCTCAGCATCATCCGTGGCGTGGTTTCCTAGGTCAACTCGACAACTATCACTCTCGATTGCTAAAGGTGACTTTCTACGTAGCCGTATCTCCGCCTGTCTCGGACACGGAGTTGGGACATCGGTGGACAAGCGATTACCCACTTTCCGAATGGCTTAATCACGAAGGTAGACTGCGACGTTCAAACAACATATAAATGTCGTTTCATCATTACTAACACCGGGAAATGGCGGTAAACATGAGCGCAAAAGGGGTCGTATGATTTTTTGCTATGGTGTAGCAGTGCGACAGAAACTTCTTATGCGCAACTTGTATCGTAACAAGCGTCAGCACGTTCAAGTTGACGCGCTTGGTGTTCACACAGGCGTTGACTCTCAATTCCAATAACTCTAATGCAATAACACACTTGCTTTTTTGAAAATCACAGTAAAACGATACCAAATAATATATTTGACATTGTGGTCATAGAGTATCTATTATTTCAGCTCAACCCCCAACTTAGTCCGTATATACAATAATGCATCATTCTCATTATTACAATCACATTTAAATCCAAGTTCAACATACAACAGCAACAATGATAAATTATGAAGCAAGAAAAAATATCCGCGCATCCTTGGTCAGTGCAGTAACATAGGCGGGGGTGGTGACAATGACGAAGCTGGAGCCTTTCTTCGATAATGCATCACTAGCTCATTGGATTGCCGCCATACATACTGCCTCACCACCGCGAGTGTCATATCTAAAGGAAGCACCAAATCGTTGCATAATATTTCGAATAGATCTTCAGCTCGTGGCCGACCATCTTCTCTGTGAGATCTATGGCCCGAAGATACTGAACGCGCATCGACGGATGAACGAGGTGAACTACTACTGGCGATACCATTACGACCGCCGGTAAGTTTCTCGAGTTTGTCCTGAACCTAATAAAATTTGCAAATGTTAGTTCTTCGATGACATGAAGTGAGATGCGATGTTTTTGCAAATCGTACATGGTTCGTCAATTTGCGTACTCGCAAGAACCGGCTTGCCGTAAGTTTCGCTTGCGCACTGGTAGAAAAAGTAACTATTAGCAATGAAGATGAGAAAGCAATGTGATAAACGCGTACGTATTCAGAAGCTCCGGGAGCTGTTCTTCGTCTGGATCCTTGGTAGGGTAAGGCAAAAGCACGAAACTGACCTTCGTCACCGAAACCGGTGGCGTTTTGTTCAACAGCAAGAACTCTAGAAGCCACATCGGCATTACATCCTCGAGAGTGGTTTTATCATACCCGGTACTGGAAACTTGACCCCGATATAATATCGACCATCCGGACTGTGCTTCCTCAGATATCAGGACAGTGGTGTTGGCGGGTATGGGTAAGCTTGGACATTCGTTTGAAGTTGGAGGATTCAAAGGTTTCGATAGAAGGACCTGTAATGGCGTCATACGAGTATTGACCTCCTACATCGGATATCAGTGAGACGCAAAGGAGAGACACAAGATAATTAAAACCCACCTCAAGAACAGCGGTTGATTCGTTCGGGGTCGAAGGCGCTGGTCCAAACTCGCTTGCTTGGCGCTTTCCACCCTTGCCAAAGGCTTTCAGTCGGCCCATTAATCCTCCTGGAGTGCTCGGCATGGGCGTGGAAACTGCTTCAGTACTTGGTGACTTGGCAACGGCAGGACCTGTCCAACCTGAGAAATCGTCGGGTGTGGTAGGACCTGTAGCAGTAACCGAAGGACGTCGTCCCTTCAGAGAGAAATAATCACCGTGAGAAAATGATGTGTATTCAGAGGAGGGCTGTCGGAGGGGCATTGGTGTCGTATCTTCCATTGTGGGCGACTGTGGTATAGGAGAGAGGAAGGGGTTGAGAGGGCTATTCAGATGAATCGGTTTGCTCAACGGGGAGCCCACAGACGGTGAAACCGCAGGGAGCATATTCGGTGCAGTAATGATAGTAGCGCTCTTCGGCCCGCCATGAGATGAGTGCGAAACGTCTGACGATGAGCGATGTCTTGTCGGTGGAGAATAATTGCCGATATCTGCATGACCAGACGCACTACTCCTCGTTATTCGATGCGAAGCGTCATGCCCTTCCCGATACCTTCTGCTAGCAGTTCTCTGCTCTTCCTTGATGAAGTTAACAAAAAGATTGCGAAGAACCCACTTGCCAATGTTCACTATATCTCTAAATTAGTGGTCATGATTAGAATTAAGTATAGATAGACTCACATCTCGTTTCTTCAGAGAAATGTCGTTCTGGTCCATATCCAGCTTCGTCTGCATAAATCTCGGCCTCGAAACATCGTTCGTTGAGATGAACAGTGAGGACGCCGGTCTTGGTGTCCACAGATGACCATGAAAGAACAACAGCTTCGCCTTCTATTCGTTCGCGGACCGTTTCTAAAGCTTCACGAGGACTGTGATCCCTTTCGCTGGTGCTCCCACTAGATGTACTACCACAAAAGCTAGCAGCAGCCACATCTTCACTAGAATAATTTCCGAGGCACACTCCACGAACGATATTCCATATAGCGACTTCTCCGGCAGTGTCCACGGTCAAAGCATGCATTCGATCGTTTAGAATGACTGAACGGACCAACCCGTGTTCACCATGAACAATTTCGTCAGGAACTGAATGGAGAGGAACAGCATCGGCGGCGACCTCTCGTTCCTCGTATTCCATTCGGGCAGTCCTCATGGGATGCAAAGTATCTTCTGTATATCGAAGTTGGGGTCCATCTCCCTGGATAGGACTGACACTCCTCGGAATTTGGACATTCGTGAAAATTGCCTGTAGCGGTGATCGAGTATTCATGCGAGGAACGGAGATGACAGAAGCCGCGGAATACAAGGTCGCAATTTCCGGGTCACGTCCTCTTGAAATCCCTAACGTTGTAAACGTCTCATTGGGTGAAGTAAGTCTAACCAAGCTCTCGAAGGGTATACCATACCACGTCTCTTCGCCCTCACGGTCTTGCTGATATCCTGATGTCTCTGAGATAACAGAGCCTGTGAATGACGGTGCTATAGAGGTCCTAGGACCCTTTCCATGTGATGATGATGGTCTAAACGAAGCCATAGGTGGAGTGCGAGACCTAGAAACTTCGAGTGACTGTCTGCGAGGTGACATCGAAGGGACATCGATAGGAGAGTCGGAATTAGTTGGACTGTCAACGTCCCTATCGTTAGAGAAGGGTGCGGCTCTAAGGGCTCGACGCTGAGGAATCTTCCATCTCTTGATCGTGGAGCTGCCGGACGCAGTCCATAGAAGATTGTCATCTATCGCCACAATCTTGTTGATACCTTCGGTGGACGGAGAATTATGTTCACTGCCGTCTTGGCAGAGAACAATGCATTCTCCTTCAGAAACGTCAGAGCAACCCTCCACGTCGACCTTGCATACTAGGCCAGAGCGGTCGCCCGAATAGAAGATCTCGAGAGAAGGATGTTCAGAAAATAGCGACCAAACTGAATCCGTGTGATATGTAAACGTGTGTAAACACTTTTGAGTAGAAAGTGACCACAGTTTGACGGAAGCTGGAATAAAATCAGATGTCTTGTCCAAATTTATGCATCGAGAAAAGGCTCACCGTCTGCAGACCCCGTGAGTAGCTGAAAAAGCCAGTTAATGACCCGGTGATAGGAGACATGGAGGCCACTTACATATTTTGCGTCCTCCGACAACATGATAGCTCGAATGTTGTCCGTATGACCCACTAGCTTACCAACCCGCCTCCCGGACCGCGGGTCCCACATTCTGATCACACGTTCAGGAGAGCCAGAAACTATGAGAGAACCATGCGCATCTGTCGCAAGAGCATATACAGAGGATTTAGGACCTGAGGACTCTGGAGGGTGAAGAGTAATTAGTGGTTCGCGATTATGGGTTCCCGCCAGGTCCCAAAGCTTGATGGATCTGTCGAAACCGCCAGATGCTATCCAGTTCTGATCTCGACTTGCAACTTGTCAGGACATTGTGGGTGTGTATCATGAGACCAAAAAAGCGCACCAGCGAGTCAAACATCGAACGTAATCGGCATGCGTCCCAATAGTAGATGGCTCAGTGAGGGAGTGTGGGTTCCACGCCTTCACAGTTCCATCGGAAGAAGCGGTCACAACTGTGCGATAGTAAGCCCAGAAAGAACACAACGAAGCATTGTAAAGGAACCTACCTGTCTGATTATAATTACATAGTAAGATATCATTCACCCAGTCTGAGTGAACTTGGGCACATTGACGGAACTGAGTAATCTATGAATGGTTCAGATGTGTATTTGCCAGGTATAATGGAATTGGTGTGCATACCTTCCCGTCTTCAAAGTATTCTAGGTCAGTTTCCCATTGCTGTTCATATGGTATCGAATGATCTATGCCAGCTTTGCGCCTGCGCCTGCTTGTTGTAACATCGCCGAGAATATCTCCATCACTGCGCAAGTCTTCTTCATCTAAGTCCTCCTCAATTATATCGTCTGCCCAACCTGTAAGGATCTCCCATCGTCCTATTGACCTATGTAGTGTGCTTGGGTTCACACCGTACTTTTGTGACCTCTTCTTCATTCGAATGCCTAAGTCCCATGACAGGACCAAACCATCCCTGCCGCCGCTATACAAGATCCCCTCCGGGCTCCCTCGTCCAGCTAATTGAGTAGAAGTATCAAGAGCGAGACAAGCAACACCAAGACGATGTCGTGGGTGTTGCGCCCATTTTGGCGTTGTTTCGTCTGCTGACTGTACGGCTTTAGAAGGTATAAGCAATGGTCCTATCTGACCATTTCGTGGGACACCATGCGCAGGTAGTTGAAGCTTCGGGACTGGTTCTGAAGGAGAGGGTACAATGTAGGATACCCTCTTCCTAGCAGGTGCCATATATTAATGCCTTTCACTGTCCCGAAAACGCGGGAATTTATTGAGCCTGCCCTCCACGACGTAAGAATCACTTTGATTGAATCGCAGAATCGAAGTGATTATGTTGAATGCAACGTGCCAAAAACCACGCTAGAAGTCTGTCGGAATGAAGAGATTCACGCGCTACGATTAATGGAGATTGGACGTAGCGGTGTGGAGGAAGTGGGGGATGTCGGAGGAGAGGTCGAGTCCGACGTTGCGAACGATGAGCAGCTCAACGTCGGCCGTGTTCACACTGAGCATATGGGCGTTTAACCCACATGGTTCAGATCGAGATCCAAGGGACGATCAAGGAATCTCAGATTGCAGTTTTAGCAGTTCCACACAAGTAAAATAAATCCTTCTGCTTCATTCACCCCTCCTCCTCCTCACGACACACGAGTTTGTTGGCATTTCTTTTATATAGCACATTATTTTGGACTTACTTGCAGATTTAATAATCCTCATCCACTAACAAAATTCGACAACGAGTTGGATGCCGAAGGTGGTAGACGGAGAAAAAGTGGCAGGACGACCTGCTCAACATGCAAACAAGTTTTCCAACGTCGCGGAGGTGAAGAAGATATTTACAGCCCATGATGAATCAACTCTGGCTCAGGGTAATTTCACTCCTATGTTCCAATTATTGTTAGCTCATTATTGTCAGGCCTCACTGCTTTGCGCAATCAACTCACCGTACCCTTCAACCATCGAGTTGACATTGGCGACCTTCGGCTGCTTCTTGTTCAGGCGTGGTTAGAGTCAGAAGTGTCTGCACGAGAGGTTCTTTCATTGTGGGAACAATGCAAACCAGTGAGTGCACCCTTAGTCTTGAAGACACTATATCTGACGGCTTTTCGGAAGAGACAACAAAACTTACTAGCCTTGTTCGCATCTTTGTTCGCAAACATTATCACCCTCCTCTCATCGCACTACACGTACCATGCACTGGCATCTCCGATCGTATCTACACTACTCACTCCTGAATGGATGGCAAGATTGAACACAAATCTCACAAGTTCACACAACGATACCATTTTATTCACTTTGAAACTTTTCAACTCACTATCTTCCTTCGCTGGTGGTAGAGAACGGAAGGCATTGTATGAAAGTTTTGCCTGGGATGCAAAGGTGGGTCTATCACGAAATCATATAGTGAGGGGATGAATCCGTTTGCCGTTCAGTACTATGAAGATAACACTTATTCCCTACGCCTGTGGTGCACGGTGCATCGACGCTGTCGTCTGAGGACAGCGTTTCTATGAAAAATGGTCTGTCTCAGTTCCTCGCATAAAGCAGTCAGGTAGCTACTTGTAAACCATACAAGTATGCAGTTGGAGCTTTGTGGATGCTGGGTGCTACAATTGGGCTGCCATATACATAATACTGCAGATACCCCCTTACTGTGCGAGAAGAACAATTAAACTTGCCATCGTTTGGAAACACTGGTGACAAGGCCCATGTTACGGATCTTCTGTATGCCCCCGTCATGTTCTGAAGGGGTACTCATCGAGACCGTTGTGCGGACATGTCTGTACCATTTTGATGCGACCATGCTACATGCGCCGAGGAAACATACAGATTCATTCCTGTTGTTGTGTTATATGCGATTCCAGTCTAATCCCCTTTTCAGCCTTTAGGAAAAATCTTGTACATGAGACGCAAGGGAAAAGTCGACCGAGATGTCAACATTCTATCGAATCCTGGTAATATCTCGACCTTGCATTATATTACCGAGTTATTTACTCAACATTTATTATGATATATCTTAGATATCCGATCTCTTTATGTGCTGCTCCTTCTGTCTTTTGTGGAAACTACAACATCTAGCGCCGTGAAAGCGTCATTCCTTGAACAACGTCGCGAGAACCTTGCAGCAATATTCAAAGGCCTGGCTCAAGATACATATCCATTTGTTCGGAAGGTATTAGAGACATGCTGGTCAGGAATATGGTCGGATCCTAAAGTCAAGAGAACCCTTAAAATTTCTCTATTCAACGAAGCTACTCTTGGACATGTGCGGTGATTCACCAGGTTTCCTGCCCAGTTTTTAATCTTTTCGGTGACAGATTATCAAGCTGTATGACAGAAGTACCGCTGAAGGATTGGATGATGAAGACATCCCTGCGGATTTGGCTCATCATTTCTTGCTAGCGATCTGCTCTCGTCCAGGCGTGGGTGTATGCTTCAAAGATCGGGGTTGGTATCCTCGAGAAACTGCAGACGATTCCTTCGTAGATGATCAAGATGGTCCTCGTAGTCATGGCTCAAGATCTGGAAAAGTCTACAACCGAATTCTATCGAATATTTTGAAAACACTGCGCGTAAATGAGGACTCCCGACAACAAGAATTGGCATTACGAATTCTACAAGCCTGTCCTGAACTCTGTGCTGGGTATGTGTTATACCCTTTGATTTTGATACACTCTAATCCGGCGTGTAGGTACTGGGGTGGCTCTCCTCTCACACTCGAACCACGACTATCATCGAAATGGATTGCAAATATCTCATTTTACGGATCTGTAGTGTCTCAACCAGTACCATATCAGTCTTTCTTGCTCCCGGATACGTCGGATATGTATCAGCCAATACCGCCGAGTCTTTCAACAATTGTCGACAACATCCTCCCTTCGTCCAGTATCAAAGTTCATCTGACGCGTGGTCTTCAGTCTTCTTCCGCCCTAGTCCAACATTGTACCGCTCTCGCTTTGATCAAGTGCCTTATCAAGTACAACTCCGTTTTGAAATTGTTCGGGACTATAGAGGAATCTTTAGAGGAGGATGATCAAGGGTTATGGACCAAGAGACGGATGGAAGTTGAACGTGAGATTCGTCGTCGTGCCCCTGAGCTCCAGGTTGTGGTTGCGTTCGCTCAACAGAAAGTAAGGCACTAACCTTAACTCCCAACATCTTGATAATCTAACTATAAACCTAGTCTCAGGTGAACTCTGCAAAGGCCGCATTGCTCGCTGAATGTGCACAACGGTTGTTGTGGTTGTATCATCTATGTTTGCCGACCGTTGTATCGGAGGCAAGATTCGACGTTGGAAAGCTCCTTCAAGCAATTCAACGCACATCCGATCCGATTCACTCTATTCACGACAATGTTGCAGGTTTAGACCGATTACGGCAACTCCATGTCCTCCGTCTTCTCAGAACAAGCGATCAATTTTCCTGGTCAGGTAAAACGGGTATGTACTTACTTTCCAACCAGGTTTTGACCGCATACTGTGTACCGCATGGTAACATATTCATTTTATTTTATCCGATTCACAGGCTCTCGGAGTAACTTTTTTGTTCTCCTTAACCTTTATGTAACCACTCCTTCCTTAGCCATAAAATCAGTGATCAAGTCCCTTCTTCAGCATACCTTATCAAGCAGTATCATTTTCCAACACGATCAGGATGAATTGTCGTTATGGATGGACTCGCTTCCACCATCGCTATCCTCCGTTTCGGGGGTCACAGATACTTCTCATTCCAGCTTGGGATTAGTCGACGATAGTTGGGCCGTCATCACGTTCCTGGATGATTGTGCTCAACGGTGTATCAAGACTCCATACAGGTACATCGAAGATCTGCAGACATTATGGACTTCTGCTACTCGCGGCGATGGCTCAGATGCTGAAGAAAACGACGCACTTTCGATGACGGAAAATCCTGATATATTTCCCAGTCCTATGTTTATGACTGTTCTTGAGCAGTTGTGTGCTAAGATCAAGGGTCAGCATTTGAACGCTGATGAAGCCGTGGCGATTTTATCATTTGCTAGGAGACTGGTCCTCGGACTTGCTAGCAAGTCTGCAAGTTTAGACCTCTTGAAAGCCGCAGTCAAGTATCTCGAGAACAGGATTGACGTCTGTGCTAGTTATACGGAGTCCCCCAAGTTGCCTATCCTGCAGAAGGAGCTCAGGTGGCTGGTAGATGGTTTGCACCAATTAGAGAACCCTGTCTTTGAGAAACCCTCTAATCCTACCATCGTCGATGATTTTGTCCAAAACCTTTGTATCTCAGTGGAAGGTAGGATTCGAGGTCTTTGTCTCAGCGGTAACTTTCATTCATGTGCCCTTTCTTTGTCTTTGCAGAGCCTTCCCAGCGTAACTCGATCGTACATGAAGTTGTCGATTGGTTACATCACCTCAATCGTGCTCCCACTCAAGTTGAAATTGCTAGACTGCTGGATATTGTCTCACTTAAAAATAAAGCGTTTTTGCGAGAACTACTCAGCTTTGTTCCACCGCAAACAAGTTGGTTGTATGAAGTATCACAAACCGACACCACCTTCCAGGTCCTCCTGAAGTGCGTTTCTTCCTGCTCTCTCAAATGGCTTGCTATTGACTACATGTTGTAGCCTCGACTTCTCGACATTGTTTATGCAATGTGACGAGAAGACCTTGGATCTGCCTCAAACGGGGGAGCTGTTGTCCAAGGTTCTCATTCGTACCAACATTGTATTGAACGTCAAGCGAGCCATACGCCTAGTCGCTATTCGATTCCACGCGTCACATAACGATGGACTAAGAAGCCGGCTATTGCTTCTCCTCAGCAAAATAATGGACTCAGTTCTTCAAAGCAAACTCTCTTCTCAAGATAGCAGTACCGTCTCGGAATGTCTCCTACAGGCAGCTTGCATAAGGACGACGTCTCTCAAGTCTGTCTCCACCATTGTCAGGAAAGGTATGGGATTCGAAGTTCTCACTGAACATCCCTGATGTTTTCTGACATCTATCCAGGTTTGGCATCTTTCTTGGGCTCTGTGTTAAGGCCTGCGTTTGACTACAGCTTGATCGAACAATATACACATCACTGGGCGAATATATTGAGAGGTGAACCAGGCGCTGCGGATGAGGAACAGGTGGGTGTTAATTAACGTCTATTAGCACCCGCAGCAGTATTTCATTTACAATCTACCAAACATTGCAGATAGAAACGGCGGCCGTCTGGATTCCGTACATGGACGTTTCTACTCTCGAAGATTTATTGGACGTTTGGATCGGACATGCTACCCAGTTTTCTGGGGACAAGAGTGCCTTGTTCGTCTTAAACGAGCTGCTGAAAAGCTTGCAGACCGCGAGGGGGAAATCAAGTGCAAGCTTGTCTAAGCGTATTGCGCAACTCATCCGTACGCTCCCCCTCCTCCAACATTCCGAAATATTGGAATATGCGCTCGGGTCAGCTCTAGAAGAGTTCCTCCCACCTTTCTACGATGGAAACCCACATATCGTTGACAACATTCATGACCAATCCTTCACGTCGCTGATACGGGTTGCGCGAGAACGTTGGTCGCATCGATTAGAGAAAGTCCCTCAAGTTGGTATCCGACTTTTCCTTGACAAACCTCTCGAGAAATGGACTGATCAGACTGTGAAAATTATCGCTACTCTCATAACACTACAGCCTTCCGCTCGAGCAGCAACTGGAGCATGGCTTCAGACTGATAATGCTACGACCCTCCCGACGAAGTTCCTAGCAGTCATACTCTCGAGTTTCTTTGCCACATCACTTGCTGTCCCATTGAATGACACAGAGAGGAACACAATAGGATATTTGGTGAAATCTATGGTCGAGGCTATCTGCAAACGGGCGGGGTCTGATGATACACTGGACGTTTGTACCAAAGTTGTTGTCTCTGTCAACGATGCAGCGGTGTTCAAGACGTTCACAGAAGGCCTGCAAAAGCTCTCGACCAAATATTTCAACCCACACATTGTGAAGGTCGGTACGCTCTGCATGAATGGGCATGTAGCGGACTCTTTGTCGGTGATTGAGAGTGTACTTATTGCAGCTCTCAAATGGGCTGTGGACCAGCTATCTGGGAGTCACACTGTGAACCAAGAGGCGTATGATATCATGGCCGAACTTCGTAAGCTGATTGTTGGCGTCCGTCTGTCTTTCAGTCACAGTTCCGCTGACAGTTTACATATCTAGCCCAACTCATGAAATCGATTTCTACTCCATTACCGGAGCATTTCGTTGAACCTGTCGTCACCGCCGCCATTCAGGATCATCTACAAGACTACCGTGTAATGCAATTTGTTCGATTTTTGATGGAAGCTTCACGATTCAAGGTATGTTTTGTAAACCTTGTGACAACTGTCGACCTAGCTAACACCCAAGTTTTAGCCCGCTAGTGTCAACAAACAACTTCAAAGCGTTATTCAACACCCTAAGTTTTATGCTCTATGTGATTCATCCGTATCAGGAGCGATACAAACACGAGATAGCATTGTCAACTTCCTCCACACACTTTTCCATCTCCATCCCGAAAATTCTTGTCATCCCAGTCATATCGAATCTGTGGCCCGAATCTATGGAGGGACACTATCCCAGTCAGACATTAAATCGCTCGCAATCTTACGACTCTTCGAGTCAACTCGCCAAATGTCTATAATCCCTCTCCTCACTTCCCAGCCTTCAAACAATAATGGAAGTTCGTTGGATGTCCTCCTAAACCTTGATGCTAATCGAATGTTCAGATCATGTCTTTCATTCCCTCAGAGGCGAGCATTGATTGATCCGGTCGACATAGAAGTAGTTGAAACGGCTGCATATGACCCAATCTACGTCATCTTATTGTTTGCTAACATGTTGGTGGAATGCGTTCCAACTACGGCTCTGATTTGGGTGCAACTATTCCGAACGAATGTTGCAAGCTTGTTGATTAGAGCTTTGTCTTCGCATGATGGCAATGTTCGAGCAATGAGTGCATCGTTGTTAGGCGGTTTGGTCCATAATTTGAATGTATGTATGTTATAATCTCAAGTTGCCTTCGCTACTAACAGAATTATTTCGAACAGGAAACGGATATTGTGGAGAAACCCCATGTCATGCACATCCTTCATCTTTTGCGAGATATATACTCCGACAATCATTCCGATGAAGAACACCCTCCACGAGTTTCTGCATACACTACACTCCATCTTGCACATTCCCTTCGAGGCATATTCTACCCCTCGAATTTCATATATCCAATAACCGCACGCTATCTTCTCCAGAGACCCGAACTTGACCCCGGCGATGTACCCATGTTATATGGTATGCTATATAGTGCTGGGGAACAGTGGAAGAAAGAGCGATTATGGATAATTAGGTTCCTCGGTGACGGAATGGTTGGAAGGGAGGAATGGAGAGTTCTGAAGAGAAGACATACTTGGGACTTGGCGGCTAGTCAATTCCAGGTTGAGAATGACAAAGCTCTAAGACATGGTATTCTTGAAGTGAGTCAGGCCTGTGATAACTGATTTACTTGGGTTGAGTTAACATCGGGTTTTAGTTCTTGGCCAATATTACATGCAATCCTTCAGCTACAACCTCTCTTGTCCTCAAGTCTGCTCTACTTCCTTGGATTGAAATCCAGATCCAGACTTCTAAAACGGATGAAGACATCGCTTGGATCAGGATCCTTGAAAACGTTTTGTCTATCGTTAGTCCAGACAAATTAGAGACGTCTACTCAAGGCGAATGGCGTTTCACAATCGCTAGGTGTCTTCTCGGTCTGCTTGGGAAAGCTTGTCAGTTATCTTTTTTCTTCTAAGTCGATAATATGCTGATAAAGTGACCTGTTTTAGCTTGTACCCTCGATCTTTTAAGTGAGATCACTAGAATGTTGTTGCGACTCAGTTTACTTCCTGGTGCACCTATCCCACAACTCGAGGACTTGCTTGAGCATACTGTTCATCAACTCACGATCATAGAAGGAGATTTGCATGTCCCAGAACCAGACGGGCGCATTGACGATTCAGTCAAGGCAAGCTGGAGGAATATCCCAAGTATCATGCCACCAACTTCAGCTCGAAAGCTGTGGTTAATACCAGATAGTGATCCTCTACGGATGTGGGGTCAATGTGTTGAAGCTCTTTGGCGGGCATCTATGACGACTCAAGGAAAATGCTCTCAGTGGGATGCATTGACATGCAGATTACTGTTATGGAGAGCTGTGGTAACAGATAGTAGTGTTGGTGAATGGGCGAGAAAGGAGGTGCTTCATAGTGCTTTGATATAACTTTGTTTCTCTGTTGGGTTTCAAAGTGAAAAAAGTATCATTTGATATCTGTACTTGTGTATAATTTGTATTTTACTCCTTTGCTGTATATACTCTTCAAATTGCGAAGCAGGTACAACAAGTTGAATGGTCAGAAACTGCCGGCTTGATACATTGTGGATCATACGTGTTCCGACACATTTTGCGCCAGGCCATATTCATGCCCCATGAAATTTTGAAGATGAATAATTGACCTGGCGACGGAAGAGTCGCCATTACAACTGACAACGTTGAAAACGTACCGTTGTTTATCTTGGAGTGAGAAGAACTAATTGCAATTGAAAATGGTTCAGCCTCGGATTCAAAATTATGTCACATGTCACAAATATATTGGCTGCAATATGAAGATTCTGAGTATCGAGAGGAGAAAGAAAAGTAATGCAACAGATGCTTGAGCAATGAAAGAGAAAAAAACCTAACAAGGAAAACAATAAGTCACTAAGTACGTGCGATAGTCTTTCGTAAGTAATCGTAAAAGAATCGTGACTGTCATAAACGTGATTTGTTTCAAACCATGAAAGGATAGCGTAGCATATACAACCTAAAACCAAAGGTGCGAGGAGAGAATCCCAGGGAAGAAAGAACATTCAGGTGCGCCAACCGATCTCGTTGCGACCACCGACTTTCTTGAAAACGACCCGGAGAACAATAGCACAAACACCGATTCCGACCAAAAGTACGTAAGACGGGAGTTCAGAAACACTTTGGGGATCTGTAGACCGGCCTGGCTGTTCAGTGGGACGGGATTGCATGAAGGAGGGAAGGAAAGATGATGCCTGGGAGAGAATCGATGGTGAGTCGCCTTCGACATTTGATTTGCCGGATTGAGTTTCTTGTTGAGTATGGGCAGTCGACTTCTCTTGACGACGTTTTTCCTCTTCTAATACTCGTTGTCGTTCTGTTTCTTCAAGATCTGCCACTTTCTGTTCTACAGTTTCTAATCGTGCTTTGAGAGCTTCGAGGAGAGCTTTAGTCTCGGCCAATTCTGTTGCAAGTGCTTGTTCAAGTGGTACGATCTCGCCATCCATGTCCTCCAAGTCTTCTGTCCCCGTTGTCACATCAATGTGATGGATAGGAATAGCTGTAACAGGGACGGAAATTTCTGCGGCGTCTTCGACCTGTTCGGCAGGAGGGTCATCCTGGACCGCTACCGGGAGATTATCAGGACGAGATGGGGTAAATATAGCTGTAACAATCCTCTTTTCTTCCTTCTTTCGTCGGCCACTACCAGGTCCCTTTCCACTCCCTCGTCCAATTCCAATGACGGTGGTCATCCCATCCAGCTCTTCCGCTAAAACAGTACTATTGTTGCCATTCTGTCCAGTACCGTTATCACCGAGCCTCTTCACGGTAACTCCTGGCTGATAATCCATCTGCTCCCATGCTCTAGCTCCCCATGTTCCTGGTTGTCTATCCGTTGAAGCCAAGAGATCCTCAATGGACGGTTCTTCTGTTACTTCCCTGACAGGTTGAAATACAGGAGGTTCGGGTAAAGGGCGACGTTCTGGACTTGGACTCCTCGCGAAAGGACCAAATACGCCGGATTGTAGAATATTCTCCGCGCTTTGGCTTTTCCAGTCTTTAGGGAATGTGGGACGAGTGGGCAATTCATCTTCATCACAGCTACTTTCGGAACTGAAGCTCCCGCTTCGTTCAAAAGTCTCAACCATTCCTCTCACTCGGCCGTCCCTGTATCTTCTTACTGGTTTGGTTGGTTCAGAGTTATTATCATCGGTATTTGCTGACCCGATAGAGCTTGAGGAAGAGTTGTACATTGAATTCGAAAAGGGATGTGGTGAGGCATCAGGTGATTCGTCCTGACCCCAGATACGACCTTTCAAGACGTTCTGTCGAAGATTTCGACTAGCTATCAAAAGAGCTTCACGCCACTTCTGATTGATGCCCATCCTACGAAGAATATTTGAGTATAGTGGTCCGGATAAATGGATCCAGACTGGACATACCTCGTCAAATCCTCTTCATTTAATCGAAGAAATGTGCGCCCGTTCATCCTGACTTGCTTGATGAAAGCGGCGATATCTTGAGCAACTCGTGCCGGTATTGAGACGCTTTCGACATCATCAGATTTCGAGACTCTCAAGGCAGTCACTAGGTAAGACGAAAGCTGACTAGGACTCCACAACTTTGGATTGGAGGGAAGATCGTCAAGAGTTACAGTTGTTGATCCGGTAGAATGGGTGTGAACAGGATCAAGGAAAGATGGGAGAGTTTCAGCACGCTTCGCGCGACGAGGACCCATATATGGCTCTTCGCCACTCGTATAACCATTACTATGACTGTTTGATGTGGGAAACGATGGCGGAACAGGAAGGGGACGAGGAGCTTTGCTGGGAGAAATAGGTTCGTAGTTAGATTTCGCATGTCTGTGACGAGAAACGTGCTCCGGATGGGAACGCGAACTTGGACTTGTAGGAATGTAGTAATGGCGAGTTGCATTGGTATTATAACTAGTAGAATTAGACCTTGTTAGAACGCCTGTGGAAGTGGTCTTAATGGCGTATGGATGGGGATTGGGTTTCAAAGCAGGGTCATGACTTGGCGAGAGAAGGGGCGAGAAAGATGGAGATTGTGATGGGGAGGGGAAGCTTGGGGAAGCAGGAACTTCTGCTGTTATCATAATGCCAGATTATGCTGAGGGGGTGAAAGGGGGTGTATGCTGGTGTCTAGAGGATGAGAGTGACAAAGTCAATCAGAGTGGAGGGGTATGATCCACTACATTTATTGTTCAGCTTGAGATATGGCATGAAAGAGGTAGCTCAACATACAGATACTGGCAGAGATACTTCACTGTTGACTCTCGAAACTATCTCCTGAATGAGATTTCAGAGAATGTGCTTGAATACGCGTGAGAAACAGCGCGCGACTTCGACGATCCAAGGTATATAAAGACCGCTGTGAGCCGGGATTACGATATACGAGTAACCTCTGGACTCTCGTTGTCACCGTCCGATGTGCGAAAGGCAGGGAACAGCGAGGAGATGATGGAAGTTTGGACAAGGAAGGGCCTCGCTGCTTCAGAAGCCGGATTCTGACCGTAATTGGCGTCGGTTTCTCGCGGCCCGTTGCAGCCTTGTTTCTAACTTGCAAGGTTCCCCCTTCACAGTCGAATAGGCTAGATTCTCCTCCTACCAACGCACTTTCTATTGTCGAACAGCTCTTTTCAGGTTTTATCTAAGCTGTAGACAACAGCGATAAGCTATCCTATCCTAAGCAATACAATCATAAGAATCTCGTCTCTCTGCAATTCGGATTCGAAGAGTGAATAACCTATGGAATCTGTACTCATTTACGAGTATTACTAGTATATACATCTTCCTTTTTTTTCAGATTGAGTCTCTTGAGATAGGCTACTAGGTAAGAGCTATTGCAATACCCCTCAAGTTCGGTTGAGCAATTGTCAATTGAATTACTATAACTTGAAGCTACGGCAACAGAGGTCGACAGATTTAGATGATATAATAATATCCCCGGATGTTCATGACCGCTGCGAGCAACTAATACTTAATATCTGACAATGGAAAATGGAGACTGAACGATCCGACGAAGGCGTGCCAGGTAGAGATTGTAAAATAGAATTCAATGATGATGATAGACGAGAGGATATGTATAGATACAATACAAAAAATGACTTGCTTCAGAACAAACAAAAGAAACCGTGGATATCCAAAATTCAACAGAGAAGAGGGTGTAAGGGTTAAAGGCCGCACAGAACAACTTTAAAAAAGCATAACGACAAAAATAACACGACAGGGATTTGTAGGAGATGAGAGGGGGGGATATAAAGAGGGGTGAAAAGGAGAAAACAATGAAGGAGGACAGAAAGCTTTAAAAAAGTTTTAACTTTTAACCCGATGACAATGACGATTTAAGGAAATGAGATAATAATACCCGTGAAAAGATGTTTCTTTGTTTTTCTGGTTGAAATTCCGTTCCATTCAAACCTCTTCTCTGCCGGCTTCCTACATCGCCGTCATTCCATCCAAATCTATCCGTTCCATCCGTTACTGCGAGCAAAATTAAAGTAGGCTTCCCTTAGCCCAATCGGGAGCTCTAGCAGGAGTTCCAAAGAGGATTAAATCAGGATAATCAGCTCTAAGATTATCAACGGGTATAGAGCACAATCTAGGCAATGGTAATAATCCCAACATGGGATTGATAGGTTCCAAATAACCTCCATTGTTCCATCCATATCCCCAACCATTCCAACCATCGTATGGCTGTGATTGAGGTTGAGGAGGTGGAGTGAGAGGGAGAACCGTAGATGGTTGAAAATGTGTAGGAGTTGGTATTGTAGATGGAGGAGGAGGGAATGAAAGAAGAGTTTCATGCGGTGATGAAGGGATACTAGAAGATTCATCCTCATCGAATGACGAGAAAGAATCCGTGTCAAGGTCATAGTCGGAATCATCCGAATCCGAAGACCAATCTGAAGAAGTATCCATTGATGAAGATGATCCATTATTATCCTCCATTTCTCCCATCTTCGTGTCCGTGTCCAAATGAGTATCAGGTTCTGGTGAAGTTGGCGCTGAGGGTATAGTAACGACTAATGGTATCGATTGAGACGTCGTCGGCGCAGATGTGGGTATGGATGATACAGATGATTGAGTGGGTGAAAGCGAGGTGGATGATGACAGCGAAGAGGGTTCAGATTCTGTAAGATTGGACGCCGCTCCGCTAGTGGCTTGTGATGAAGCCGAGGATGTGGATGAACCAACGACAAAATCGGAGGGCGTAACAATCTCCACCTGCAATGCCGCCTTGTTGGGAGCTATGGGTCCTTGCATATTCGTAAGAGGGTCCGATGCTTCCGCTTGCTGTGGCTGAATCTGAGCAGATGCAGTGACATCGTTGGCCGCCAGAAGAGATTGAGGAACTACGGGAGGAGATGGCGTTGATGGTGGATGTGAGAAGATAGGAAATGGCGACGGAGCAGGAGGTCGGGTTAGGATGTCCCTTTGAACAGATGCTCGAACAGCTTGAACCCCATAGACGCGCACACTACAAAGAGATGCAAAATTCGTCAGTAAATCGATATCCAACGATCAACCAAGAAGCGGATAATAATCAAGACCAAAAATGTCCAAGAGACAAGGAGAATAGCAAAGAAGATTGACCCGAGGACCCGAAGACTGTGCATGACACCATCATCAGAAATAAAACGGCGCCTCTTATCTATCCGCTATGCAGACAACCGATGATCAAGTAGTGAGACTTGACTTCGGTGACTTGTTGTCGTATGTAGAAGTGTAACAGGGCACAGCCTTCCAAGAATCCACAGGGACCTATAAAGCCGTTTGTTTTGGAATGTGGAAAAAATTGCTTCCCCCTTCCCTCTACGCATGGCCATGCACGTTGACGCCCAGAAAACCGCCACATACACCCAAATGCACGACGCCACTTGCATTTATTGCATATATGCGCAATATCATTCCATGAGGTCACAAAACAGGGTGCACAAAAGGCGGCATATTTCGAAAACAAATGGGGGAAGGAATTAGAGGCAAGAGTGTTGGTACTTACATGTGGTCGACACGTGTCCTGCAGGCAAGTTTCCAGAGTGGCATTTCAACCTGTCTCCTGGACGGTGGCTCAACGACTCGTACTGGAGGATGACCATAACGAAGGTGGACATGAGAGTCAAAATCCTCTTCGTCGTCGTCATCGTCGTCTTCACCTTCAGCATCAAGATCGACGTCAAGGTCGTAGTTAATTGTAGAAGAAGGTAGAGGCTCAGCAAGTGGGAGAAGGTCAGTTGTAAAAGACGACGCAGGAGTCAAGTCTGAAGGAGGTAATAATGGCAAAGCTTGTACGGAAGAAGACCCTGGTGTAGGGTATAGATTCGCTAATGCATCGTCGATTGATGGAGCAGGCTCTGATATGCAGGTCGGACCGTTTGTGGTGTCTGTAGAACAAAGGAAATGAGGCGTAATGGGGTTAGTTGTGATCGAGGAGAATGGAATGTAATAAAGGAGACGTACAAAAGTTCGGAGAAATGAAGAGCGCATTCTCAGTCAACCCATCATCTGCCTTCCACTTCTTTGCACCTGGCTCAAGGGACGAGAGATCATGTTCGTCGTCGTCGCGGTCGTCAGTTTTTCTCTTACTGGAAAGATGGTACTCTGAGGATGTGGTGATGGGTAAGGAGGAAGAGCTTGAGAGAGCTGCTGTTGCCGCTGCGACGATGTCGATTGTGTGGGCCAAGGCTCTGGGAGTTGTGAACTCAAGATCACGCGAGGAAGGAGTTGAGACAGGAGCGGTAGGAGAAGAACGAATATGGCATGGTGCGACCGTGTTTACAATTACGGCCATACCGAGAAGTTGGGGTGAGTATGGATGTAAATGGATTGGCGTCGGGGCGCGCGGGTTCACAGGACTGGAATGGGTTGTTGAATGGAGTCGCACGGCACGTTGCAGGCAGCTGGCGTCCTTGAGATCGATGAATTGGCGAATTCTCACTTGAGATTAACCAAAGATGGTCAGAACGAGAAACAGCAGCAAGGCTCGCAGACGGCGATTATGCGTTACCTTGTCGGTCGAAGCTGGATCGATTGAGAGTCTTGTGGCAACGAAGCGTATCTTGCTATTCAATCTGGTCGTCGTATTGCGAACTTTCCTATGCGATGAGATGAGCTTCCGTGATCTGGCACTTTTCGCAGCCGGGTCTGTTGAGGGAAAACAACCAAAACGAGTCGCCCTTGACTGCAAAACCCCTGCAAAACGCTGACAAATCTTACCCGAGATCACGTGCAAGCACCTCATTCCCCTCGGCTAGACGGCTCAAGGTCCAGGCAGTGGCCTGCTTTCAAATTAGACGGCACTGCCGCACTAAGTCGTGCATACTCAGCAAACTGCAGATCGTACGCCGGAGTATACATAGTCAAGATACAGCCAAGTCTCACAATTTGAACACTCAAGAAACCGAAGGCATTGCGGCCGAAATAAATGATGGCCCAAGATTTGGTACCCGATCATGAAAGTGGACGCTCTGAAATTGGAAACGGTTCAAGAACGATGTGGCAGTAGTAGATTGATTTGCCTGAAAACCCTTTCGGTTCATTTGATTTACACTTCATATTATCACTGTTGGAGCGACAAAGACTCAAGGCATCGGAATGTCATAAAACGTCACCTGGCAGGACTAAGAAGAAACTTCATGGCTATAATTCAGTTAAGTCTACTATATTTTACATTAATTGTATTCCGGGGAGAAGGTCTTTCAAGAGTACTAGTCCAAGTGACCCCATTCTCACGCTGCAACTTGTGTTGAAATCCTGATTTTACTTCTTAATTTCCCTGTATCGTGAACTAGAGTGTTGATACTTCTCAATATTATCTACACCGCAGGCATTAGCCATTTCCAGGGAGGAAGAGGCTTATACTTGTCAAAATTTATCATCTCAATAAACTGGGATGAGCCGTTGAGATGAGGAAAACGATTCAGAGAACAACACGGAAGTGTGTGCTAGCCTAAGCTAATGTGGCAGCGCCGAATACAACAAAAGGGCCAATGGTTTATAACTTTATATTGGGCTCAGCAAAATTTTTCTTTTGGTGGAGCGTTTCGTCTACCAACGATCTTAGCTTTGGGATATGCCCTCCCTCCCCCCGCAGTTTAAACGAAGGAGAGAGCCCTTGAACATTTATATATTTATACACCCACGAGGAATGCATTTCGCACAGATGAATGGACAACAGGTGCATATCTTGGTTCCCTTCGGGCAGAAACTTCTAGCTATTAGGTCCCATGAGACTCACTCAAACCGAGGCCAACAGGTAGACATTTGCATTTGCAAGGTAGCATCTGCAGAGAAAGATTCGTTCGTAGTTAGAACAGCAGATAGGATAGAATAAACAAATAATACATTATAAGATGCTGCTCTGGTCATTCGCACCAACGCGTGCCGAGTGGAAACATGCACTAAGGTCACCTCATGGTTCTCCGAGCCCAGCTGACCTTAGAAGTCCTCTGACCTTGTCTCGCCACTAACGCACTCTCCCATCCCTCGCTTTGGTCATTTCAACAAGACTCGACATCACCTCAGACATGCTCGGCCTCATCTTCCACTCATCATCCCAACATCTATCCATCAACTTCCAAAAATCTTCCTGAATAACATCATATCCTGACCCGAACGAGCTCAAGTCAATTTGAGATCCTGGTGAACAAGGTTTCAATCCCTTCATCTTGTCAATTGTCACAGCATGAGTATTCGTCCGATGTGAATACGGAACACTTCCTGTCATCACCTGCAACATAATATCATCTTTATAATTAGACCATATACACACAGCTAGAGGTATGAGGAAAGGAAGCAAACTCACTTCGAGACAAACGCTAGCGAACGCATAAACATCCGAAGATTTTGTCAAACAAGGTTTTATACCGTTATCTTCAATCAAACTCTTTACGAGTTCAGGCGCCATCCATCTTGTAGCACCACCGAAAAACGAAGCTGCAAGTGAAGACGAATACGTCGACTCTTGTGAATCCAATACGTTCGATACTCCAAAGTCGGTTATGAGGGCGTTCCCTTGATCATCTATCAAGATGTTGTTCTGCATGCATGTGTAAGTAAGTATAGAAAGGCAGGATAAAATATGGCACGTACACCTTTCAGATCACCGTGTATCACGACGGGTATAAAATCATGCAGGTACGACACTCCAGAAGCGATTTGAACCAACTAATATAACAACCCATCAGCATCAAGAGTGAAAATTACAACTCACACCGTACTCACTAGAACCAATCTATCAACTGTGGACCGTTCCTTTGTCTCGCATCTGTACTCATCGTGTTTCCGAATATACTCCATGACGGTACCGTTTCTACACCAAGGGGAAACCATAGCCAGCGTGTGAGGGAGTTGGACTATGCCATACAATGAAGCTACGTGTGGATGGCGCAATCGACACCAAGTGAGGACTTCGTTTTTCAGACGCTGCACCAGTACGATTAGAATCTGAGGAGGTCAAGAGCAGGGAGAAACGTACGCGAAGGAGTTTCTCCTTGACATCAACTGCCATCCGTTGTCGAAGGACCTTCAACGCAACCTGACCGATGAGACAGTAATCGGGTTAGTTACTTTCTTGTTTGATAGGATTGCACTTGCCTCTTTCCCCCGACGGTCCCCGTTTTTGCCTCCAAACCGAGAAGCTTCAACCCACTCCCCCTTCCAGATATCAGCAAAACTTCCATATTCAACAGGACCTTCCTCGTCGACCTTGATGTCGTCTGTCAAGTCGACAATCTGAACGCCTCTTTCTTCCTCTTCACATGAAGGCGTGGAAGTAGACGATGATGGAGAGGGGGAAGACCGGCCCACGACCAAAGTCTTTATCAACCCTTCTCGAATATACTTATCCCTGCATTTCGTTCGAAGTGTGGTCAGACTAAGCGGAAGGAGTGTTGATGATTCCGATGACATTCCTGTTATGCTTGACGAGGGAGAGGAGGGAGTGGTGAGAGATGAGGTCACGGTGATAGCTTGGATTATCGAAGGCAGGGACGAGAATAATATGAATGTGTATGTCGAGGATGGAGATGATGAAGCTGAAGAGCCGGACATGTTAGTGTTTTGAAGGAGCAAGATGGCGTTTCGAAGGTGAACGTCAGGTACTGCTTCAATATCGTACTCGATTGGAATATGTGTTTGAGTCATCGAGGAATACTTCTTATCCGAGTCCGAGTATGAAGGTGAGGTTGGATAAGACGTCGACGAGGAGGATTCAGCTTCAGCTCCTTCCAGTGAAGACGACACACAACTTGTCATGTTTGAGCCCTCCTCAAGTGCGCCTTCTTGTCCTTCTGCTTCTGCTTCGCATTCCTCTTCAAGTATAATCCTCCTCCTCTTCCTCAAAACCCCTTGTTCATCTTCGACCCAGATATCCTCAACGCGCTTTCGTTTCGTGGTCTTCCAAGGACTGAGACCCGTCGACGGCACCTGAACTCCCTGTTCACTTTTCGCTGAATCTTGGGTGTGGTGAAGTCGAGGACGCTTTGGAGATGGCAATCGGTCATGCATATGCTCAGATCCATCTTCACCATGATCGTCAAATCGATCATAAGCGCGTTTGAAGGACGAGCGAACTTGAATGGCATCAAATTTGGGTTCGCGAATATCATCGACCTGAATCTGAATTTCATTACCTCCCACTTCTTCATCAAAATTTTCCTCCAACTCTGGTTCTTCGTAAGTTGATCTCGACGATGAGGCTAACGACGGTGTTTCCAAGGAAAATGTTGTATGAATAGAAGATGAGGGTGAAGATAGAGATTCAGCCGACGTGAATTTGAGTTGTGGTTTGGTAGGTTTCGGAGTTGTGATGAGGTATATAGAAACCGTCGGTGTAAGTGGAAAGAAAAGATGATATGAACCTTCATTAGAACCATCCCTTCGAAAAAAGGATGAATTTCGGCATCGGATAGAGAATACCTCAGAATAAATACTCACGGATCAACATCATCCAAGTTTCCAAACCATTTATCAGTGACGATAAATTCTTGAGCTTCACTTGAAATTCCTAACATAATTTCACTCTCATTGTATTCTTCCATCATAGGTTTCCAACAATGCTCTTCGATATCTGCGAATAATCTTGGTCTTTGTTTCCATCCTTGCGTTTCTTCTTCTTCAAGAGAAGGTGGAGTCGAGGAAGGCTCGGAGTCTGAAAGTGAGGACGAAGAGGGTTGGGATTCTAGAAAAGCTGTTAAACCTCCTAAGACAGCTCTTCTCCTAACAGGTCCTTTGGGAATGAACCTAACCCAAGGATGATCTTTACTTCCCTTTTTACCAAGCATTGAAACTGTTTCATGATAGCTTTCGCTATTTCGATATCTCATGAAGATGAGATATTTGCGAAGAGCGTATTCTTCTTCCTTGGTCAATGTAAGTTCCCTTTTTGTTAGTGAAGAGGTCGAAGAAGAAGACATTGTAGGATTCGTTGGAGAAGGGAGTAAGACAAGAAGATTCTTACATATCATCTCGACTTGACTTTCAAGAGATTGGAAGGCAAGTGTCGCTTGATGAAGACATGTGACACATTCGGATTCGAGAGAGAAAGCAGGAGTTGTTGTCAAGAAGTCTTGGAATATCGACGAAGGTAGAGATGTCGGATACGAAGGTTCAGTGGTCCCCTCCTGTGAGGTGATAATGTGAGGAGTTGGAAGAGGGATAGAAGAAGGGATTGGGATACGACGAGTTTCGTGAAGGACTTCATTATCGAGAGAATAAACATGCACACGATGTCTATGCTGAAACCTCGGTCCTCTACAATATCAAAACAAAAATATTGATATTAATATCTCAGACATGAATTTTGAAATGAGAGAAAAAGGAAAGAGAATTAACGCACATATCACTAAGGAAAAATCTCCATAGAAAGGGTGGAAAGTAATGTGGACTTCCGTTTATGATATTGGTAAAATCACCGCTACCAAATGTTCCCATCCCTAATCCCCACAGGGACTGTGAAGGAGGACGAGAACTGGTTGAAGGGTCTTGGTCCATCTAGATTTCGGGTGCTTGCTAAGTCGTTTCTCGATTACTTCGATGGAATCGGTGGTATTCGATTGAGGCGATTGAAGATGGGTGATCGTCGCAAGACAAGGCAATATGCATTCCACGATTGAGGATTTGTCGATCGGAGGAAACAGTACTCTGTGTAGAACTGTTAAGGATGCTGGGTGAAGTTAAAGGACAGAAAGAGTTAAGTGAGAGTTTGTACGGCGAGTGCCTGTGCTTGACCCTGTACGGGGAAGGAAAGCTGTCTATCCCTGATCTCCGTCACGATAATTGAACCTGATCCAGTAGGCTCCTCACAAGAGCAAGGTTAGAAGGGAATGAAAGACATGCGTTAGGTACAGCTGTGGAGCTATTAGGATCCTCTTGACTGAAATACGGTAGGAAGACTTACCCATATCAACTAGAACACCGCATTGTTCTCATATCTGCAGGTAAGCGATGAATGACGTCGATGAATAGGTCGCACAGTATGTGCAACCGTGATCAGACGATGCTATGTCGGGTGCTATGGCTCTGCGAACGACATGTGGCCTCGGAGAAGACCGATGAGCCCGTTTCTTGAGAAAGTGAAAGTTGGGCTACAACAGGTGAAAGATTCTGCGATGATTCTAAGCGTCAGATGAATGATGTGTTGATTTATATAAAGCGAGTTCATTACTTTGGTAACCCAAGCTTCTAGATGAAAGATCTTGTTACCAACCCGCGTTCAGTCCTGGGTCTGAAGCGAAAGTCAATGTAGAGCTACCAGTTAACAAAGATGGATCACACACTGGCACAATGATTGCGGCTCAATGCAGTTTCTCCGCCATCGACCCTGGTTTACTCCAAAAATGTCTTATTGGCAAACGGTTTGGCTTGTTTCAATGGTGTGTGGAATGTCACCCCGACCTTCGAAGTCATTTCCGATTGTATACAATGACTGAGACAATCGAGTCAAATTTGATTCAGAACATGTAGCAACAAGGAACGTACCATTAGATAAAGCTTCGGATACAGAATAGAAGAATTGCTTTTCGCAAGCTTCCGATGCTGGAATCGGCTGCTCTAGGACTCTACCCCCAAACTCCATTATCTTGCAACATACCAGTTTCACCTCAGAAAAACTCTTAGCGTGCAAGCTATCCGCGTGGTCGTTTTTCTCTCCTGAAGAGGTGCTATTGAGTAGCATATACGGAAGGTTACCTCGATCCGAAGACGCGAAGAGCTACCCCGGTCGGCGGTGAAGGATATAGGTCATCTATTTGAAGCTCAAGCTGTTGAAGTCGATAAGTCTCATTGAGAATTTTGAATCTAGATATTATTATCAGGAAGAAAGAGGGGCACACTGGGTCTCAGAGCGACATGGTTTTGTGTAGTGCGATATCACTTGGATGAGCATAGCTCGAAGAAGTCGAGACCAAAATTGAACGAAGAACAAGAATCGAAAATGTCGAATAGAACCCAAATTTCATACCGCGCTTAGTCAGCATTTCGAAGTCAAATTCATGGCTTCAGCCTGCGGCACGATGCATCGTTTTGTTTTCTCCCTCCAGCCTCCAGGTATGTCACAAGAAAGATACTAGTCAACACATATAATTCGAGCCCATAGATAGCTAACGTAGCCGATGCAGGTCCTAGGGATATATTGCTGAAATGGTCGGAACGATAGTGAAAGTAAAAACGAAAGCGAGGGAAGTCCTAACATGTAAACATTATGATAATACGAAAACCTAGCAGAAAAAAAAGATCTAACAACACTAATTACAGACCAATAGCCTTCATAAGCACAAACCCGACTGTAGCAACAATCTGTAGGGAATATGATGAGTGTCTAGTTGACAGGAGTTGAAACCAAAAATCACAACGTACGAAAGCAGCAATCATACTAGCAGGAACACCGTTCTTCAAGAAGTCAACATTGGAGAGATATAGTTGACCCATGTCATCTTCTTGAGTAGCACTGAAACCCGTATAGAATCATCAGTTACATATTTGGAAAACGGGGAAACATTGAAGTTTGCATACGCAGTTTGGTTAGGGAAACCTGACACGGGCATACCCATACCAGTTGAACAAATGAGACCAGTAAGGAAGATGAGCAGGTTCTCATGATTCCCTGGCATTTTTGATCCAACTGCTTTGGCTATTGGAACTAATAGAACGGCTGCGATTGTATGACTGATAAATGTAGAAATAACCTATTACAAATTAATTCGAGGTTTAGTGGTTGTTTCAGAGTGAGAAATGATATTAACACTAGACTTACCAGTACAATCGCTGAAAGAACCATCACGACAGAGTATAGCGACATGTCGCTGATGAGATCACGAATGATATCATCCATGACTTCAAGGAGACCGCTAGAAGTAACTCCTTTACCGAGAGCAATACCACCCATGGCCAGAAAGACGACAGTCCAAAGGAATTGTTCAAAATCGTCCTGAAAGAGAGAAAAGATGAGCATTCGATGACGCCGAGAGCTTCTTCAGACTGACCTTCTTCAATACCCCAGTCGAGAAGAAAGCAACAATAGGGATGATCGCGATGACACCCATGTCACCGAACCAAGGCTCGATCTTATGTTCAACACACCATAAACCAATGGTAACGATGCAAACGAACGAAACCCAGTATTGTTTCAATGAAAATTTATCTCTTGGTGCTCTCACCGGCTTGATTTCGATATCGCCTTCACCGTCAGGTGAACGTGCAGGTCGATATGAGACGAGGAGAAGCAGCCAGATCAAGACGATTGAAATGGCAGATACTGGCAAGGCGACTGCGAACCATGATCCCCAGTCTAGCGGAGTCTCCATATATTGGAGAGCTATGAGGTTTTGTGGTGAGGATATGGGAGAGCTTTGACCTCCGATGTTTGCTGCTAAGGCGATACCCAACTAAAAATATGTTGAATTTAGCTGACATTCTCAATGTGAACAATAACATGGAACACGTACGATGATACATGGTCCAAAAGTAGACTTGGGAGGTAAAGTTCTGAGGATGGGCTACAGATGGGAGATTAACTCTTATGGCCATGTATTAAAGCATATTGATGCGAACCTGGATTAAAGTAAAACAAAGCGTAGGAGCAGCAACGTTACTATTTACAGTCCAATTAGTATCCTATTAGGCAGATTGTTAGAACTTGACACACCTTATCCACATACTCGCGAAACAGGCAACACCCATGAACGCCAGCAATACAGTTCTCGGTCTCGTTCCAGCAAGGTTAAGGACCTTTGTCACAAGAACACGGTCAATACTGGTCTTGCTTAACGCCGAAGCAATTGTGAAGCCTCCAATGAGGAGCATGATTGTTGGAGAGAACATGACAGAGAAGATATAGCTTCACTAACAGTAAGTATGGAATTCAGATAACAACAATGGAACTCACCCTGCAGCTTCATGTGTGGAAAGCCTCGCTCGTCCATCAGGTGAACGAATAACTCTGAGCATTGAAAGTAGAAGCGGGATCGACATTGAAGTGATGAAAAGTGGAATAGCTTCCGTTGCCCAAAGTAAAGTAGCGAAAACCAAAATCGCAAAACACCTATTAGCTTCAACACCTTCAAGGGTCTGGACGTTCAAAAGAACGATGAACACTATGACGGCGACCAACGCGTAAAGCTGCTTCATCGTTAACTTGACATGACCAGCGGGGGTCTTCACATCTAAGAGACCTTTCTCTTCTTCAAGAACGAGAGAACCACCGAGAGCTCTGATTCCGTTGAGTTCGCCTTCACCCCTACGTGCGCTCCCTATCATCTGTCTCCACACGGTGTCTCGCTCCCAAGCAATATGCTCCCGTTGATGTACTTTGAGTTGCCGTTTCGCATCTGAGGCATCTCCGCGAGTGACGCATTTAGTATACAAGTCAATGAGAAGATTGATGACGCCGTTCAACTTGTCCTTTGAAGGCAAAGTAAAGGGAGTCGCCTGTTCCACGACGTCATGAAGATATCGGTCCTTGAGCTGTGATGCGCTGGAATGTTAGGATATATCTGTGTATGAGTAACATGTACTTGCCTCACTTTCCGTAACCTTATCGTATCTAGAAGGGAAGTGTGAGAATTGTTTCAACGACCATGGAACATGACGGTCGTACTTTTTCAATATCTTTCTGAAACCTGAGTAATTGAGCTCAACGTAGGCCTTTAGCGACGTTGCCGTCAAATACAAGTTTGTTATTCTTCTCTTGAACAGTAACTGAACGTCCCAAGCGTAATTGGTTCTTGAAGTCCAGATGGTCTCGGGTGGGGCAACATATGAAGTTGAAGGGTCCTTAGAGAAGATCTTGTTTGCGAGATTCTTGGCGGCGCGAATAGGTGAACGACTCAAACTTTCACCTCGTCCTACAGAAGATGGCGGTGCTAACTGCGGAGACTCTGGATGTGTAGCTGATCGAAGAGATGCGATGCTAGCTTCGAGCTCTCCGTGGTCCTCATTTGACGACATACTATATCGACGTTGGGATAATGGGGGTGCATGGCGAGCAAAATTGCTACCTAAGGGTGAGTCAGAAATGATGCTGCTGAAATCCAGTAAATGTACGCATACCTGAAGGAACCCCGGCACCCATGCTCGTCGATCTCGATCTATTCCGATGGTGCGTCCTAGGTAAAGTACCATCCCTGCTCATAATTGGGCTATGCTGTATGTCGAAGCCATCCTCATCTTCGTCGTCGTCATCTTCATCCTGATAGGTATCGTAATGGTTCCCATTAGGACCAAGGTCTTCCTGCTGCTGAACCAATCTCTGTAACTCGGCTACGTCGTCTAACAAATCCTTCTCTTGAGACTCGTAGAATATGCAAATCTTGCGAAGCTCTCTATCGAGAAGAGGAATGAACTGGGCGTCGGTGTCTGAGACGTGGGTACTATCCATCAAGGATGTTCGTTCATTAGCTTCAACATCATGGTATGTATCTCGCAAGCCCGCCTGTTGTTTCTCGAGCTTGTAAACTTGTTTCTTCAGCACATCGTACCTAAGGAAACCTCCGTATAAGTCAACCAAGATAGCAACGAAATAAGGCAACATACGCGATGTATTCGTCCCTCCATTCTGATACTTCATTAAACTTCAGTGATGAGCTAAAGCAAACTTCAACACCAAACTTCTTAGCATAGCACTAAATTACTCACCTGAACTTCATGGCAAATGCTCTGATATCAAACCCAGCAGAAGCAGGTTGACCTAACGGCCTGAGGGGTATAGATTCTGGTAGAGCCGACGTAATAATGAAGGACCGAAAACCCTAAGGTTTGTAACTTTTATAGTGTCGGCTCTGGGGTATGTATGTTTGCCTCGACGGGTTCTGTGAGGGTAGATCCGGAAATTGTGTATAAGTGTCTAGGTCAATTTCAATCTTACTCGTTGTGGCCGACGACGGCGAGCCTGCGAGATGGTTTCGTTCTGACTTCGCAGCCTGCACTGTTCTCGTGCAGACCAGAGTATCGGACTACCGGTTCTCAGAAAGGAAACAGTTGAGCCGACGCCGAACACACATTCAGTGTTAGGCGTCTATCTAATCGGGCGTTAAAGTTTCTGGAGCCTTCGACTTCACGTGATGCATTGTTTGTCAAGAACAAACACTGTCTCTAGAAAATCGGTGACACCTGGATTTCGTTTCTGCACGTTAAGTCACTTCATCCTCATATTCATTCAGCTCCTTCTCTTGACTCCTCGCAACAATGGTTCGTTGGTCTCTTTCAAAGTAGTCGAAGTTCAAAACTAAAGTTTCTCGACAGGCATCTCAGGCAACTTTCAAAACTATCAAGGCTGTTATCCCTCTCTTTGACAGAGTCCTTGTTCAGCGACTCAAGGCTGAGACGGTATGGGAACATCTTTTGCTATTGTCTAACTTTATACTCACAAGTATATATAGAAAACTGCTACTGGTGTCTTCCTGCCATCTTCTGCGACCTCTGCACCTCTTCCCGAGGCAACCGTCATTGCTGTCGGCCCCGGTGCTCCCAACAAGGAGGGTATTGTCGTCCCTACATCTGTGAAGGCAGGTGACAAGGTTCTCCTTCCTGGTTGGGGCGGTAACCAGATTAAGCTGGGTGAAGATGTGAGTGGTCTATTGTTATTTGTATGATGCGCTGGCTTTTCAGTTCTAAACCTTGTGCTCCTTTAGGAATACTACTTGTTCAGAGACTCTGAGATTTTGGCCAAGATTCAAGAGTAAACGTCTTTTGTTAGGGTCGGTGTAGTGTTAGAGGTTATGGGGTGGGCATTGCTCAGACGTCTATGGAACAAAAGTTTGCTACATCTTCTGCATCATACTATAAACTAATATCTAGTAACTTCATCGCATTTGTTTGCACAATGTTTTCTACTCGCAATTACACATCGGCATCACCACTCTTCTGAACAACTGTCATTCCTCTGCGTCTCCATTATGAGAACACCACATTTGAATCGGCCATTATTGTGCACTGGAATTGTCACTGTCTGTACCCTGGCTGTGTAGAGCTTGTGTTCACAAAAAAGCGTGCTTATTACGGTAGGATGTGTTGTCCCCTCGCTGTCAATGTCGAACAAGAGAATAGTTTGTCCCCCGCAACGAAGCCGAAATCCGACAAAGTCTTCAAATTCTGCTGACCCGTGCGTGGAATTCGCATGTGGGCCTGTGCAGGCGAGCAATATTCAACTGCGCAAATCGTGGGAAATTACGCCTGCATCGCCAAGAGCAGTAACAGACCGTTGCCATAATACTCGCTGCTTAAACTTCTACTTTCTCTACCTTTCCCCGTCACCCCCGCTTATCCTCCATCCTCCCCACGACTGACGACTGACGAATTTCTTATCAATTTCCTGGACTGTGTCTAAGCAATGGCTTCATCGTATCAGGCATACGGAAATTCAACAACTCGCGACACACTCCCTTATTCTAATCTTCGTCAGAATTCTTTACCTCTCGGACAATCATACCCACCCCCTCTTGGCTCAAATCAACCTCAAAACTTCAGTACAACGTCCTTTGAAAGAGACAGTCAAGATGATCAATCACCCTTCAGCAACAAAAATGCTTATGGTGGGAAAGGCGGAGGGATAAAGAAAGACGGAGACATTGTCGTTGATTTGAGAGAAATTAGTCGAACACCCAGTCCTACTCCTAGCGAGGAAGCGGCTTTAGCAAGAACTTCTGTCATTGACTGGAAAGCTTTGTCGAATTGGAGATTTTGGTTCAGGAAAGAATGGATTTGTGAGTTCTCTATTGTTCGCTTTGACCTTGAGATTCAACTTACACCGTGAATGGTTTGAACGTGTAGGGTACTATATAATTGGTATCATTGTCACAGTCTGTGTGATTCTATTCACCGTGTATCATAAACAAATCGTCAACTTCCTGCAACCAGCTGCTAACTACATTCATGAGTGAGTGCCATCATTTGGATTGTTTCACTAACCTGCCCAAATCCACGACGCATGTTGTCGTTTTGTGGATACTGTTTAGCATACAAGTGTGTGTGCAACAGCTCAATCCAACCTTGGGGAATACTTTGGCAATGTCATCCTCTGAACCTTTGCTATGTGTGGGCTACTCATGAACACTATTCGGCATCTTCACACCGTGGTTGTTCACGAATCAATGTAGCCCTTACATATCCCCACGTTACTGGTTACCCGTGTCGTCGACAAACAGATACTGATGGTCTTTCTAATTTACTCATTCTAGCCTCCCAGTCGGATGGTTGATCCCCATTGCAATATTTTTCGTTATATCTTTCCCTCCCTTATTCGGTCATGAAATCCTGGCAATCCTTTGTGGTCTCGTATGGGGTTTGTGGGTTGGTTTCGGTATCGTGGCTGCTGGTACATTCCTCGGTGAATTGGGTAATTTTTAGTAAGTCATACGTAGTGCATTCGATCTGGCTGTGAGAACAATTACTAACTATTCTAATCAGCGCATTCAAATATTGTTGCTCTGCTCGTGGTGAGAAACTCGAAAAGAATGATATTTCTTATGGATGTCTTGCGAGAGTTGTGAGGGAAGGTGGTTTCAAGATTGCACTAATCGCTCGGTACAGCGCTATCCCTGGACATTGTAAGATTATTGTGTATTGCCCTGTCATTGAGAAGAAGTTGCTGACAATGTACATAGTCACAACCGCCGTTTTCTCAACATGCGGTATGAGCGTGTGGACGTTCTCCATCGCCGCCATTCTATCATTGCCCAAGCAATTCATTACCGTTTACCTCGGTGTTGCATTGGAACAATCCGAAACCGGTACGTTATTGTCTTTTCTTGATTTTGCAAAAGAGAGACCCTTAATTTGGTTATTGACTTACCACTGTATTGCAGGGCAAACCAGCAGAACGGACACTATCATCAAGGATTCCGTTTTGGCTGTGACTGTTGTAGTCACCATTGCTGCGATGTGGTATATCTACCATTTGATGAACAAAGTCAAACCTGCTGTCATCTACGACAGACGAAAGGCCAGGTGAGACATTCCCGAGCTATAACTACATCAAGATCTGATTGTTTCTCCTTCAGACAAGTCAAGCTGAATCGTCCCTCGCCCTACGGAAATTCAAGCGTTCTTGACTCTACAACCTCTGTCACTTTCAACCCCAATGAATCCGAAACCACTTTGCCACTCACTGCCACATTCCCTCCCCCTGCCGAGGGCGCATATCAACAATGGGACAGCCAAGGACGAGCCGTCGGATACTCGGGTGATCCAAGTTTGCATTCTCCTCGCCCTCAAAGACCAGCGCAGAAGTTCCAACCGAATCTACCACCTTCAAGAACAACTACGGTCGGAAGTAGTGCACCTGCAATGAGCGAATATAATGGGCGACAGAATAGTGTACAGAGTACTGGATCTTGGGATGTCCCTCAGCAAGGACGCCAAGGAGACATTTACAAGATGACAGCAAGAGTAGCATCTCCTCCTCGAAACCCTTTCGCTGATCCTTCAACGACGGGTCAATATAATATCGCACCACCGCCTCAACCTCCTGCATTCCTTCGACCAGGTGCTCAATCATCTTCAAGTGTTCCGAATACCCCCACCGCGCCAGGTCCTACATCTTCCAACATCCCTGGCGTTCCTTTCATGACACCTGTTCATTCAACCCATCCTCCTTACCCACAACAAACTCAATCTCAACAGCCTACACCTACACAAGCACATTTCCCTCCTCGACCACAGCAACAGCAACAAGTTGTACATGGACAGGAAGGAAGTGATTCGACGTTTTATACCGCTTCCCCGGATCACACAGGTCATTCGAGGAATGGAACTTTAGCTGAAGATGCCTATACTGGATATGAGGATTCAAGGTCAGAAGTTTCATTAGGTCAACCACCGAGTTATAGATCGACACCTCCGCTTGAGAGATAGACTGGACAGGAGTGGATTGGATCACGAGTATGTATGATATCTGTTTTTTGGTATGTTGTTTCCCAGCTTCTATGTCATAATTTTCAGGTGACTTACTGATTTCGTAGTTTTTTTCCCTATCCCCTGCCTCTTTCCTCAATTATGTTTATTCAGTCTTGGACACCTCACCTCACCACTTCAATTTCACTGGTCCTTACGCTCACTCAATCATCTCACTCGCTCAACCATCCTTTTCACATATACTCAAGTACATACAATACCTACTTTACCCCTTTTCATTCTCCTCTTCCTTTAACCTTCCCCTTGTTTGTACCACACGATATCTGTAAACGCATGGACTAAATTTTTACCTAGTACTCTTATTATTCTTCTTCTCACTTTCCACCTTTCCTTTTCCGCCCATTTCAATCTTGCGGTTGTTTAAAAGACGATAGACAGCTGATGGATTGACATCCGTTGGTTTCGTCTTTTTTACTTGCTTACTCTAGCTCCGTATCCCTCATCCACCCTCCCCTGGATCACTCATTGTATGACATCTTTGTGCATATGCATTGACTCTCTTTATACCCTCTTTCAATACGCTCAATTGCTACTCCCTGTGACCCTAGTGAACCACCCGTACTAAGAGTCTCGATATACTTAAGAGTAAATGCAAGATCAAATGATTGGCATTGCAATAGATTGGATGGCAATATGCATGAACGCTGTAGTCGCTCCCGATATTAGATGTTAAATCTATCCAAATCATACAGTCTGAGTAGTGTACGTGTAGAAACGTTTTCAATTTTTTCAAACTTATGTGAAAACAGGCATTTTTTTTGACAAAGCTCGAAGTCGTCGATCGTTTCTAGGACGAGGATAATGTACTTTCTCGGAACAGTTTCGCCAGTATTTGAATACCGTGACGGTCATACTGGACTTAGGTTATCGAGTCATGCCAAGTTAACGTTCAACAAGTAATTGGAACGCTGGGAAGTCAGAAGATCTATCAGATACTGTACAAGTTAGGCAGAAGTACTCGTACTGGAAGAATAGGCTTAGTCTAATCCCAAGAGTATTCCAAGAGTTTGAACAAGGCAGCGGAAGTACTGACTATCATACACTGGTACGTGTTCGTTCGGCCGACTGACTTACGTAGCAAGGTGGAATCATAGAAACCTTCTTAGTTCATTTGAACTAGGCAAGTAGGTTCCTTCTCTGAATCACTGTCGCCTGAAAGAAACAGAGCTTGTCAGAATACATATCAAGTTAGTATATAGCAACCAACTTACCCAGTCAATATAACAAGATGCCTAGTCTTCCGTAGACCCTGGGACATTTTCGCTTTGAAAAGGTGATGGTTCAAGCAAAAGAGGGAACCGATTGTGGTTCTCTTAACTAAGTTGGGTAGGTTTAGCCCAAAACTTGTTGTGTTTTGGACTCAGAAATGAAACTTCTTGTACGTACGAATCCAACCGTGTCTGCCAAAAGTTAAACTTTTGCCATTGGATGTGTTTCGATGGCAATGGTTGGTCGGAGATAGTCTAAAAACTTCCTCCGAGAGTTGACATTGCTGCTGGAGAAATCCAAAGACAACCTTGACTGTGGAACTCGGGTACGGTAGTGAAAGTACCGGTTGTCCTAAAAGCTAAATGTGTAATGCTGAGCTAGCTTGAAAGCATACGAAGACCGTGTTTTTGAGCAGCGTCAACACGTCAGGCAGAGATCTTCATGGGTGGTATGACCCGGAGTACGTTGTCGAACCTCGGTACTGTAAGATGAATGTTCACCTGCATCAGGAAAAATAATTTGTCTACGCGAGCTGCACAGCGCTACGTAGAACCGTGCAGCATCGGCTAGACGAGTGGTGTTTGCTGATGTGCTTCCAGACACGAATACTGTGTTAGAAGTTACTGGTCCTTAACATCAGCGACGCCGGTGAAAATTTAGAGCCAATAGTCACCATTCAGTATTAATGGAGTGGACTATCCTTATCTTCATATTGTTATGCGGAGTATCCGCTGAATGTCATCGCAGAAATTTTATGAGCGCGTAGAAGATTGAAACAAGAAGTTCACCAATCATACTCACTAGACTTTATCGATGCATGCATGCACAACAAAACCATTCGATCAAATTACGCGGAGGATTTAATGGAAATTACCAAGTCCAAGCAGCGTATATGAACGGCGGGACCTAGTAGTTGATACGAATGTCATGATTTGGCATGCGATGTTCCGTTCATATAACTGTGGCGAGAACGAATTTGGAAAATCCTGTATCAGAATACCAAACCTATCCAAAATCCAGATTCAGTAACCTAGCCACAATACTCTACAAACTCACCAAAGCACAGTCTGCCTCGATGTAAAAAAAAATGAGTGTATGACTCGATGGAAATAAAAAAAACTGCATCACAAGGGTACTGCGGTGCTCGTGGTAGGTGGCGACATATGAAAATTGTTCCTTAGCGGAGCTCCAAGATTGCGCACGTTTAGTGCTCACAAGACCAGTAATTTCGGAAGTATATCTATTCCCTATCGATAAGAAAACAAAAGTATGTCATTTTTTAACAATTAGACAATAGAAACTTGCTCTTTTCCGAAAGTCGAACCGTAAAAAATCATCCGCAGTGAAATCATAGAAGGAGGGAGGAAGATACTAGAATATTCTGAAAACATGAAAAAACGAGGATAACATACCGGTGCAAGGCTTAACCTCGAGGCATTCCATGAGCACGTTATGAGATCTCGTCTCATGTACATGTATGACGATTACGCCCTGATATCTAGAGATGCAATGCAAAACAGTGTAGAGAGCTCAAAGTCAGTGCATGGAGGCAATAGCTCTGGCTTGGTGGTATGAGCCAAGTCGAACAACATAAATTTCAGCTTGACAATGACAGTCGAACCACTCACTCCGAGTCCGTACGTGGCGGATCACAGATTCAACCCCGGCAATTACCGTTCTATTCCTAGTTGTCTCCTTTAGGAAATGACCAATTTTCTCAGGCTCAGGTCAAAAGCGCATGCATACATGCTTCAGGTTAATCCGGACGTCGGTGATAGTAAGCCTACTCTAAGCTCCTTATCTAATTTCAGGACTCAAAAGGCAACAATCAACAGCTTCTTCAAGCGGAAAATCAAGGAAGATGATTGACCGGTTCATAAGTTTTTTTTACAATGAAATATGAATGTTTCGAATGTCGAGAGTTGACAATGACACTGCGTTTGGATCAACATTCCGAACCGGAAATGCAGTGTCAGTTCAAAACATTCAATCATCTCCCCGGTATCCCAACATCTCACTTAAAGCATGTACCAGATACTGTACCTAATTTTCCTCTGACAGAAGAACTAATCGGGTGTTTGGACAGATCGACCATTCTTGCACTCGTACGCGTGACACTCGGCATGTCGGGAGAAAATAGTTGATACAGAGAGAAAGAGAGGGACATGGAGATTACAGCTGAAGGTCGTGTGTGTATATGTGAGATACGATGTTGTTTATACTAGTATACTAGTACGTACGATGCAGATGGAATGCTGAATTATACTAGAACACTTGAACCGTGAGAGCCAGGAGTGAAAGAAAGAAGAAAAAAGAAACGAGGTATGGTAGTTTAGGTAGTGCACAGTGGTATTCGGAACAATGCAGTTCGTAACTAAGTGTCTATGGAGAGATACGGTGATAGACGGTGACCCAGAGAAAGAAGGAACGGAAACAGAAAGAAAAAGAAGATTCGGAACTAGATGGAACAACATATCGAGAAACGAGAAATGGGAAGAGGGAGAGATAGAAAAAATCCGTTCGTTGTACAACCCTCTAGTTAGAGAGGGTAACAGTCTATAGAGCAGTAATGTCTCTATATGATTACAAGTTGCGAAGCAGTTTGTAACCCAAAATTATCCGGAGCCCATGGCCAACTCTATCAAGGGAGATTTCATATAGTAAGTCCTCTATTGCGATTTGAATGTTGTAAGCCGATACATACCCTATGAGTCGGTGCGTCTCGTTGACTATGCCTCATCCAACTCTCACGTTTAACCCTTGTAGGTGTTTGAGAAGGAGAGTCTAAGCCAAGAGCGTCGCAATCATCCTTGCTTTTGAGAGCGACACTAATTCTACGTGCGTGGCCTGGTCGTTGCTGAGTAGGAGGCTTGTATGGGAATTCTTCAATTACCACTTCCGAGTCCGTCGATTCCTTGTAAGTCGCTGTAGGTGTTTTTTCTTCTACATCTTGGTTTTCTCCTACCCAAGTACCTTCACTCATCTGAACCGGAAAACGCATATTCGGATACATGTTTCCGTCGGTATATGACGAACCGGTTTGTTGAGCGACTGTTACTGGTGGGAGACTAGGGCCGGTTTCATAATACGGAGAAGGAAATGGGTTGGACTCCGGAGAGTAAGGTGAATACCCAGACGGAGCACTCGCGATCGGGGAGTATGTGGTCCAAGTATAGTGCGGGCTTGGTTGACTAACACCGACAGGTGCAGGTTGAACTTGGGGTATGCCGCCGGGCGAAGAAACGGGGAAATATGTCGTTCCTTGGTATTGTGTCCCTTGATACTGTAGACTGCCAGTAGGTATTACTAGTATAGGGGATGGTGGTTTTTGTTGAGGTTGCGCAGGAGGTGGAGGAGGTGGGAGTACGTCTGACATCTTGGGCATCAAAGGTTCCGGGTGCTTGTAAGCGCAAAGCGCTCCTCGACTACAATTAGGCCAAGCTAAACAAGGAGTATGCGGAACGACTAGAATAAAAAGAAACTGCGTTAGTACGATTATCCTGATCACAATAGAAACTTACTCACAAAGATTGACAGCGACAGGGTGTAGATATGGACAGTCTTTAACACGACATAAACCTTGAACATAAGCCCAACAATGACTATGTTTACTCCCTGCACGTCCTCTGTTGTTTGAACCGCGACCAGACCGTTGGGAATCAGGGAAGCGGATGTCGTTATGGGCATGCGCAGCGAGAGACAGATCATGAATACTAAAATAATATAAGCTGATGGTGCCAGATAAGGATGTACTCTACCCGACTTACTAGCCACATTCATCGCCGAGAGGACACCATCCTTGGTTCTTTATGTAGTGTCTACATAGTGTGGTACGCCATGATAACGGACGGAATTGTGGAGGTTGAGATTGTGCTTGAGGTTGAACAACTGCACTTGAAGGAATGAATTGAGGAGGAGGGTATCCCCAATTAAACGTCATGTATTCCGTGGCGGGTACGGGTTGAGGAGGTATACCCCAGTGATAACCAACAGGTTGCGCCGCGACTGGGTACGCAAGAGTTGGGCTCATGTTTGTCTGCTACATATCCGAACATGTATCATTACAAAATGCCCAAGTAATTGTTGTTTCTGCTTACCATCATTGAAGTGACCGGCGGAGGAGCTGTATACGTTGGAGAATTGGGTATGTTGTTTGAATGTAAATATTTACAACGGTCTCCTTGAGCACAGTGGCCCAAAGCATAATTCCGACAAAGCTTGGCTGCGAAACACGTATCACAATTTGAGTATATCAAGGGAAATATATTCCTGAGAGTCGGTAGTGGGACTTACTACGAAAACGTTGAGAAGCCATTAATCGAGGTCGTAAGAGAAGGGTGTCAAGAAAGAAGAAAGAAATATGAACGTAATTCTCTTCTTCGCAAGAGATGGTTGGTTGGGAAGGATGTAAGCGAGCGCTTGCTTATATTGGTGGAAGAAGGAGCAAAGTGAAAAGGGAAGAGCTCAGCTCACTAATTTGGACACCTGCACGTGAAGATCACGCGAGACACCAAAGGCTAATTGCTTTGCTATCGTCCTGAGTTTAGAGAGAGAAAAACAAGGACAGGGAAGGCTGGTGCACAGAATATATAAGAGAGCTCCGGGGATGGAGACAATAATTGTCATTCCCGAGATGAAAAGCCAATCCGGAGGCAGTGGTGCGCGCAAATTTCGGCCAATGCATCGACCATTCCAGTTGAGTAAGGAGGACTAAGTTGGATGAAGCGAGAGAAAAAAAATCTGCCTGAGTCGGTGAAAGCGTAAGTGAACAGCCATAGGCAAAGAGAGGGGAAGAGGAATGAAAAGCGTCATCCTACCCTTGACTCAGTCTTCAAATGCACTGCTAAACCACTGAACACGCCTTGAACACGACCTGCAGGTGAGGTTCCTGATCGGGCCATCTAAGAACAGATCCTTAGGTAAGCAGCACTGGGACGGCACGCTTATTCCCCGGAGCTCACCGGAGACCGACAACATGAGTGGGATTTTGGCAACGGACATATCCTGAATGCGAACGCGCGAACAAGAGGCAGTATTTTCTGTGGACATGCAAAAGCTAAGTGAAAAACGTGTGGAAAATGCCAGGAATACCTTCCGGTATGACTCACCTCCTCTGCAGTCCGTAGAACGTCAGCACTCTTGACAACGATGAATTAAAAAGCGTAGTTAACCTTGAGAAAAATACAAGGCTGACTTGAGGAATGCATGCCAGCTGTTTGTCATTTTTACAAATTTTGAAATCATGTTACACTAGCTTCTGCGGCATTTGGGTTTTTAGTTGGAGTATGTGTAACAAAAGTTGTTGGCGTCTTGAACTTACCAGTTTTGGAGGCCAACAAACTTCGAAAACCTTGCAGTTGGGTAATGAAGATTTGCGGTGAACTGCGTTGATCTGCAACCATCCTGTCGTTAAAACGAGATCCGTTGGTTAGTCAGGGTTAGCAATTCAAAAGTTCAAATGTAGCTGAAAAAAAGGGATGAAGCTGAGCGAATGAGAGCGGCGTTAACACGCGCTTATCTCCATCCTACTTCAAAAACCATATATAGCAGAAGCTGATGGAGGTATAGCATCCTACTAGGGCATACTCGGGACCTGCAGGTACAAACAACCCTGAGGAGTATGCGAAAAATATGAGGAGATGATGACAGGAGGTAATAGTGCAGGGTTGAAAGTTGAAACCATCTGCACCGATCGAGTTCAAGAACTTCACTTGCAATCGCACGGTTTCCAGTAGTAGAAATGTACGTCCGTACTTCAGGTATAAAAATCAGCATAACAACCTCGGTTATCATTGCATGATGGAAATTGACCTAAGTTGTGGGCAACTGCAACTAGTTATATGGCAATTTTGACTTGGCTTTGACAAGCTTCAGAACGATTCGAACTTTGCGTGAGGATGGCGTACGAGTACTTAAAGTACGTCGTGATCAATATATAATAATTCAGACTTAACGATGAGGCCAGGGAATAAACAACAGTATACATGGTCCGCGATGAACAATGAACCTAAACAAGTACAGAAGGGGATGGAATGCGAAATGTGACCGTGAAAAGGAATGCAAGGTGGTTAAGACGAGAGCATGGATGGATTCGAATGGAAGAAACATAAGTATGTATCCTTAGGAAAAAAGATAGACCAGTGGCAGAGGTAGGACCGACCGAACATCAATAAGTTAAGTTAAGAGTAACAAAGCAATACCGTGCCGATTATTCATGGCTCGTCCACGGTAGGCAAAACTAGAAAACACAAAACTAATAGTCAGAGCTATAACTTGAAGATCAGAACTAGAAATTACAGAGATGACCACTGAGAGACATACCAGTTTGAAGTTGTCGGACTCATATCTAGATACTCATGTTCCCAACGTAAGCATGTTGTTGGGATACATTCGATAATGAATGAGGTCTTGAAATAGTGGAGCGCTGTATTTCAGATTGAAGTGGGTAGGGTGTGTGACGAGCTGCTGATATAGTTCTTGAAGAATAATCATCGGTAGGATCGGGAAGTTGGTGACGTTTTCGCGACTGGAGGTTTGATGGATCCTAAAGTAAAGAGGTCATTATATGTTTTCTTGACCCATAAGGACTGATGCTTACATCTAAGATCGCATCCTCTGGGGAAAGAGGGAAAGTTAGATGGGGAAATATTTGGACCTATACAAAGCTATTATTACTTACCAGTATGAATATCCCAGCTACGTTTCCGAGAACACATGATATCGGACCGTGACTATCAGAAGAAAAAATCAATCAATGATTTCGAAGCATGAAACAATAACATACATCAAGACTTAGTGAGGATGGACGAGACATCCGAGTTGTGCCCTCCCAAGTGGCCGCAGACATCATACTGTAAACGTAATAGGGATTAGGGTGAGTTGTTTTAAACATCAAAGAAAAGGCTACTCACGTTGAACGTTCTTGAAACGAGTCGACGGTCATATCAGACCTCGACGACATTGGACGATTACTAGAACTTGGGCTTCCACCCGAAGGGTCCATTATTTGATTCGGGCTGGCAATCCCATTCATACCCGATGCTAGTTAAAACCATACAATCAGTGTCTTGTTCGTAGAGGAAGGCACTGAGATCCCGCAGGGGTCTCACATGGAAGTCCCATGGTTCGATAGGCTTCAGCGAGAGAGGTCACTGATTACTGTTAAGCGGAAGGGTGAAAAAAGAATTTTAGGAAAGGATACTTACACAATACATCTCGACGTTCTTCTGCGATTGTCACTTGTTGAACTGCTTTATCTTCTGCATCTACGCAAGCTTTGTATCGAATGAAAGTATCGTGCGTCTCTTTACGTGCTCGAGCGAGTGTCGCTCGTGCACCTTTCAGAGTTCGTTCTGCATAAAAGTCAAACGAAGGTGAGATAAAATAAATGAAAGCGAGAATTCCATCAGTGAAACTTCCACTCACGGGTGAATTTAACTTCGCTCAGAAGAGTTTGAATATCGTTTGATGATGAGACTGCAGTAACAGAAGCATCATCGTCGCTGAAATCATCTAACAATATTTAAAACATTTGTTAGACAAAAACATCGTATATTCAATAAGCGGTGCATCCTAACCTTGATCTAAAGCATCCCAACTCGACGAAGGAGAAGAAGAGCCGTCCGACCTGATTGAAGGTAGTGTTTTAGGAGAATGTCCCTCCATGTACGCTTGTCGTAATCTCGGGTTGTGTGGGATACCCACAGCTTGACGCTCGATGAATTTCTTCAAGAATGTGAGTTCGAGATGGTCTGGCATCGTGTAAGGAGGTCCTTGAATCTCTCCCTTTTGCATCAATAGCTCAAGGTGAGTCATGACCTTATCCTTCAGTTGTTGTAACCATTCATGTAACTCCATATGGTCTTGATCAGCTCTAGCATCATAATCTTGCCTTCTACGAGCTTTACGCCAATAAGTTTTAGTGAGTTTGAGAGCCGCATTGACTTCGTTATCTAAGGTGCGATACCAATCTGTGGATTGTCGATTGAGCCGAACTGCTAAAACTCCGGGTTGGACTCGGAGTTGAAGGATTCCTCGACCTTCGTTATCGGGAGCACTGAGTACGCCTTTTTGGCCCTGATTACCTCGAGTAGCTCCTCGAGAGACGTTACCGAGCTCAGGCCATGGGAGATCGTCGGTTTGCATGGTGTAAATGGATAGAGGGGATGGAGGGGATGAAGTAACCTCGTCGGAGAAAGAGGAGGGTATCGGAGATGATACCAATGAGCGGTGCGAATGAATCGGAAGATGGGGTTTTGACGAAGAAGGGATGGAGGTACTGAGAGGGGCAACACTTTATATATATCATTGAACATTGGTGGATCTCGTATAAGAGGTAATTATTTGCGGGTGTGGGAGGAAAGAAATTTGGGTTGTGATGTAGGCATAGGTAGTGGGATGTCTCGGGAACACAGCAACAGCAACAACTGTCAATTGAGTTTTCGGACAGAAGACCCTATTATCGCGGGGGAAAATTGCGTGTGTGATGTGAGAAGAGGATGATGGGAAATTGAACCTATCTGTCTGGTATACACGGTCAAGATTCAGCGAAATCAACATCATCATTGTCAATATGGTCGGTTGAAGCTAAACATAAAGAGCCAAACAAAAACTTGATTCAGTTGGGTTTGATATGTGTGTCAAATTCGGCACACTCACTAAACCATATCATTAACATTATCAACCAACCAGATGTGGATGCATATGGGTTAGTCGGGATGACATCGGAGGTAGAATTCTGAAGGCCTGTTTCTCTGAGTTCCGTGTTCGTTGAGAGCCTCACAGTGATAGAAACTGTAGGTGGTAATTCTGTACATCTTCTTGTTCTTGCAGCTTGAATCTGATAGAAAAGGTCAATGGTTGGCCGGTAGTAACCTCCGGGAGATAACTGTTGAAAACCCTACGGGCGCATCTGTCAATAAACCTGTTGAACCGAATAAAAACAGAAAATGATAACTGCGGCGGCACATGGAGATGTCAACAAAAGAAAAAGATGCCTTGTTGAGTTGAAAGCAGGCCCTGCGCTACAGTCAATGCTGCAGCCAACAGTCATCCACATTGTCATCAAACGATCAAAGGAAGTGATCAAACCGATTTGATGATCATTTACTTCAAAGCTTTTCAGGTGTTGTTGCAGCTCTCCGTAATTGGTAACCTATCCGGATGGAGGTCGTTGGGATGTTGGATGTTGGATGTTGGATGTCGGGTTAGCTGAACTGCAAGTACAGATGGGAGAAATTTATGGTAACCGTTCATTACATCTGATGAGATCATTGAACCCGCATTTTCGCGCCCTGTAGACGTGAGACCTCATACGATTTCAGGCTGGATATCTGAATCCTGAATCAGCCACAACGACGAACAGTATCAGGTCGACTTTACCGACTTTGTTGACCGCACGCTCTATGTTCCAACCCCTAGGTTGAGGGGAAGACAATTACGCCCATATCAGTTTTGCAACATGAGAGAAACGGTTACACCAGATGGCGAAATGTATTAATCGAAGAAGTGGGGGGGGGGGAAGGCTGTGACCGTGGTAACCCGGAATAATCGGAAACGCATTCATGGATTAAGTTAGTGTTCAAGACATTGTTGGGTTGATTTGACGAGGTGTTGAATGGACAGCATGTCATGAGAACACTGCGCAACTGTCCAGTTTTCGGAACGTGAGGTCTTGAGAACGCGCTGGAAAACGACGGGATCAATAAGAATATGTGTACGCCCATGCATTGGACAGAAGCTATCAGGTGGAGTATACCCACTTCCATCAGCACCCATCAAGCATAAACTTTGAGAATTACGAAGTCGATATACACCATAAGCAGATATACAGTGTGCATGTTAGTCACTTGATGACGCATTAAGATAACCGTGAAGTTCGGTTGATACGTTGACTTGCTCACGACCATCGACTCGGAAAAGTTAAACCACCTACAAAGTGTAGATGATGTTTGATCGTTTCTGCCTATCTGAAGTAAATGTGATGTTACACGTCTTTCAGGTTGATTTTCTGTGTAAGGCTTGCAGAATGGATAAGAAAAGAGATCAATATCATCTCAGAAATCAAAACGTCAAAAAATGAGTTTGATTATTGTATCACATGACTTGCAAGATATAGCCTCCGACTTTCTCGGAATACGCCCTCTATGTCACGGTAAGTTCAAAATTAGCGGCTCTCGTAAATCTGTCAAACGGTGCTGTGAAAACAGAGACTCAGAACATCTCCTCCTTTACCGACACCGTTTCAGAAATTTCTTCCTTTGTTCATGAAATATTGCCACATATCTCCGATGACAGCCTCTACGTTCAATCTGAATGCCGCACTGTGGTAAAAATACTCTCAATTTTTGAACGATGTATAATGGAGAGGATAGATGTGGACTTCTGATGAGTTCAAGCGATATGTCCTAGAATTGTTCATCATCATTACGACCGCCACGACTTCTTACAATTTGTATCCACTGGGAATCCGGAGTTTGGTACTAGAGAATTATCCTACGGTATACAATACGCGTGTCTATTGGATGGATTAACATGAACCAATCATACCGACGATGTCTCTTCTTGATATATCATCAACATTCAATGGTTGTAACTAGGTCAATGATTATTATCAAGTTCGAGTTCATTGAGTCGGCTTGAAGTTCATGATCATTCAATAAGAGAGCGGCGGCACCGTGAAATAATTATCAAGACAGGACCAATAAAAGGCTAAACGCCCTATACCGTGCTGATTTTTATCAACGACCATCTGTCCATGTTGAGTATGATATCAGTCAAAGAAAGCAGAGTTCAATGAGTAGCAACTTGATATAACCGAAGTCAGTTCAGCAAACTTCCATCACTGAACTATGACATGTCAGAGGGCTAATTGCGATTGTAACAACAAACATACCGGATGGCTGAAAATTCCATAGCCAATGGGGATTCAAAGTTCCATGCTCGGGCACCCACCCATCCGTCCAACTTCCAACATCCTTACCGCAAAACGTCAAATGAAATGATCGACTTATGGCAGATCCCATATAGTCATGGTTCCAGTACTCAGTACTTGCAGTGCTTTGTCTATTCCGAGTGTTGCGGAGAGATTGAGAACAGCCTGCTTCAAAGATCCCGAGAAAAACGGAGTTTCAGAGCATGAGAACATGTTGACATTTTTGAACGAATCCTTCGGCAATTGCCAAGAAGCTCTGTGTCGGGACAGGCCACTGGCAGTACCGCGGTAAACCTCGTAGTCAATTCACCGAAACAGCTACCAGCTCCTATGTCTCACCTATTTGGCACGCCGGCCACTGAAGGAATCGTATGAGACTCTTGTCATCGATGCAATGACCGCCGGTGGATGGAATGCTATGGATGCCATGTCATGCTAAGACCTCGGACCCCCGACGATCTAGGAAGAGAAGAAGACTCTTCTAATTCTCTTGATTCGGAATCGGATTCGGGGTATAATAAAATCGACGACTCCTTCCTGTGTGATTTTGGTTGTATGTAAAACAACAAACGGCAAACAGGGAAGAGCAAAAGGTGAAGAAGACGAGAAGGAAGAGAAAGATCACGAACGAATGAACGACGTAACAGATCTAAATTCCGGCGGCGGACAATAAAACTTGCGAAACATAAAAAAAGAGATGTTGAGGAATCGGAACCCTAAGAGAGATCTTCTGACTTACTGGAGTATACCCAGAGGGTCGAGCGGGTTGGTTGAATTTCTGCGATAAAAAAAATAAACAGCAAGCATCTCGGACTTGAGAAGCATTCGTCGAGGAAACAAACACTGGTGAACGAAGAATAAAACTGTCTGGATGCACTCGCTGTAAGGTCGGCCGTTCAAACCTAAGGATGCCATTCTATGTTTGCTCTGAAGCCTGGAGGTCTGAAGTCTAAGAGTGAAGGTTGATTTCGGAATACAGTGAGATCCTTCGCTTCGTAGGGAATATTTGCGGGATGATCAATGAGGTGAACTGCGGTCTGCATGATAGATTAAGATTGGATTGATCAATGTTGGAAAATATTCAAGGATCCACGTTCTTGAGGCTTTTTTGGATTGGAAAAGTGATAAAGTTGAGGATCTGGTAGAAAAAAATAGGTGGGAAGCCGCTCGACCGAGATATGGCAACTTCCATCTTTTCTGTGGTTTGGTACTGGCAGTTGTGGATTAGAACAGCATGCATGTGTGAGTGAGAACGAAGGGAATGGCACCAAAGAAACCTAGGACATACGGAGTTGAGGATCCCAGTGAGTATTGCGAATCAACAGAAGAGAGATGCGGTTGATTGGACACCGAAAATAACCAACGATACATTTCAGTTTGCTATTGGATTCGAAGATGATTGAGATACTGCATTGACACCTCCTGTGCTTCTTGCATGTTCTATTACTTTCGGTCAACGGTGGACGGCTGATATTGAGGATGTGAAGATGGAATACTTAAGCTTTCCAATGTAGATGTGATATTAAAAGCTAGTACAGTTGAACAGACGACTAAGACCCGCGGAGGGGATGCATGTTAAGTAGATATGAAAGAATAATACCCACCTTGCATCACATCGGACTTGGGTGAATACTGCTGTAGGTCACAGGTAATATCAGTACGAAATTCGCCTCGAGCTATGTCAGAGATCTGGGTCATAAAAAAGGATTGAATTGAGAGCAAAAATTGGTCAATGAATGTTGAACATACATATACATGTTCTAGATGATTTTTCTAGTTGGTTTCTCATATCTAGACGGGCTTTGAAATACTGAACAATCAGATCCACGTACTCGTTCGACGAAGATATTTGTCCCCTTTAGGAGGAGATCCTACTAGTACATCGGTTCATTTGAGAGGAGGACAAGCTTAAGCTCATTTTTTGAAAAGTGATTGTTTTCTTCTCTTCCTGGACAAATAGAGATCTAAAAAAGATATGGAGTAGATTCGAATCCGTCTTGTCATTTTAGTTGTTCTGGCCATAGACACACGGATGTTGGCATTTTGCTTGCACTTTCCAGGTATCGATATCGGGTTTCGTGTAGATAATGCCTAGAAATGATAAAATACCTGAAGCAAAGCAATATTAATATTGTCAGGCTTCGCGCACGATGGTGGAATCCTTCAAAAGCCAACAAGCTCAAATGGTCAGCTTGAGAAAAAAAGACCCTCCACCTCTTCGACATACCGCACAACGAACAAGTACTCTATCAAGCGACCTACAGGTTAGAGATATTTTGGTGTTAGATAGTCAGAGTCAACTTCGGAGAATCGAAGGAGAAAGTTTAGAGAACACTGGCATGTGGTTTCGTCTCACGTGCCGCCCTAGGCTTGGGACACGTTGACAGCGAGCTTGCGCTCTTTACTTTATACCCTCAACACCGAGTATTTCTTCCGCACTGCTGGCAGGCAAGCCAACTTTCTGACCCCCACCCGGGACCTACTTTGTTCCCTCTTGTCCTCTCGGTAATTTGGTCTTGGGTCTTAGCGAATATTCAGCAATATGACGGAACGATCAGCCTCTCCATCACTTCTCGACAAGCTGGATGAGATGGTCCCAACACCCCTGGAAAAATTCGATGCTTTTCCAAAGCTGGAAGCTAGCTACAAAGCAAGATCCGAGTCGAGAGGTTTCCTGACTCTTTTCGTTGGCTTTTTGGCTTTCTTACTCGTTCTCAATGACCTTGGAGAATACATTTGGGGATGGCCGGATTATGAATTCAGTATTGATCCAGATACTGCAAACGACATGAATGTCAATGTAGACATCATAGTAAATATGCCTTGCCAATGTGAGTTGCTTTATCATTTGAATTTCGTTCCCTGTAATATTATCAAATTTCGGTTGTTGTTCCTTTCAATTTGGAACCAGCTTTTCTTACAACGAGAGTTTAGTCTTTTAAGTCTTTTCAACTGCCCTTCATGGTGAAATACTCTTGGTTACGCAGTGTTCTCATTACTTTCGTGAGCACACATAGGCAGATAACACGATGCCTCTCCGTCCATAGTCCGTCCAGTCTCTCTTGACATTTCTACGACCGGTTTGCAGTATATTTGCATTGTTCTTTTCTCAGTCATCTCTCGAAAGCTGCTATGTGAACGGCACAGCTGCTGAGAGATTGATGATCAGCTGCTACATCTCTTGATGGTCGTTCTCACTTGCTCACATTATGTCTCTGTTTAGATTTATCTGTCGACTTGCGTGATGCAGTCGGTGACAGACTCTACCTTAGCGATGGATTCCGGCGCGACGGGACGTTATTCGACATTGGCCAAGCAACAGCATTGAAAGATCACGCCGAAGCCCTCTCTGCCCGACAAGCTATTGCTCAATCTCGAAAGTCACGTGGATTGTTTGCGACGATTTTCCGCAAAACAACTCCAGAGTATAGACCTACATACAACTTCCAACCATCGGGAAGTGCATGTCGCGTATACGGTACCGTCCAGGTCAAAAAGGTCACGGGTTAGTGTTGTCGTCGAGTGTACTCACTCGTCAGTGCTGAGTTCATCATTTTGAACAGCGAACCTTCACATAACCACCCTGGGACATGGATACGCTAGCGCTCAACATGTGGATCATAGATGTCAGTCTTTTATCAACTAGCGGAGACTGGGGTTTACTCATATGAACAATTGCAGTAATGAATTTATCCCATGTCATCAACGAGTTCTCTTTTGGACCATTTTTTCCTGATATCGCACAACCATTGGACAACTCGTTTGAATTAACCCATGAACGTAGGTGTCATATATCTAGATCACGATATGAGAGATTGATTCGTTCCAAATCCAGCGTTTGTTGCATATCAATACTTCTTGCATGTGGTTCCAACTACATACATTGCACCGCGTTCAAGTCCGTTGAAAACGCACCAGTACAGTGTGACCCATTATACCCGAAAAATGGAGCACAATCGCGGTGTTCCTGGGATTTTCTTCAAGTTTGATATGGAACCACTCAGTATCACCATCTTCCAAAGGACCACCACTTTGATTCAGCTAATGATTCGGTGAGCCACATCTGCCAAAATTCATTGTTGTTCCTAGTTAAAACTTTTGTATCTCGCAGGTGTGTAGGCGTTATTGGTGGAATCTTTGTTTGTATGGGATATGCAGTGAAGATTACTACACATGCTGTTGAAGCTGTATCAGGAGGAGACAAAAGTAGTGATCTCGTTGCTGCCGAAGCTACTGGTGCAGGCCTACGTAAGAAATGGGGTGGTGGTGAACTTCGTTCACGTGCAGCTGTGAAACCAGGGTGGATAGCGGAAGGTGGAAGTCCTTACGCAAGTTACGCCAATACTCCTGTCTCTGGAACATTCTCAAGTCCTTCATCTCCTTACCTCAACAATATTCCTTACACCCCTTCAAACGGTACTTATGGAGCTACTCTTAGTCCAAATCCTGCCGTTCAAGGATCAGGTTATGGTCTTGGTCTTACTGGTACAAGGTCTCCATCCTTTGGACCGTCAACTTCACCTCGTCTTCAACCTCTGCCTATGTCGCCTGCTATATCAGGTACCGGATCCCAATATACACCTTCTGTACCATCTGCACCTACCACGCCGAATATCTATTCAGTCTTCCCGCCAACCCCGAATCCAGCAAACGGGCCGAATGGTTTCCCAAGATCCCCTCCTGTACCTGGGTCTTCACCTAGCATGCCTCCACCTCCACCTTCAAGAGGACATGTCATGAACGGCAACGGAAATGGACACATTCACAAGAAGGATGATTGAGGGATCGTTTGAGTCAGTTTTTCGCAGTGACTATGGTGGATAATTGATGATTTTCTTTATATATTTTGGTCTTTCCTTTTTCTTTTGCTAGCTCTGTTTTGTCTTGCATCAAATCAGCTGTTCTCTTTTGTCAAAATTGCTCTCTGTCAGCCTCGAATGACAATGTATTGTTAAGTTCCATGGTAGTGATACAGATGCGGTCCATTCTCATTCGCTGACAAAGTGAGTTGTAAATATGGTGACTTGCGACACAACTAGAGTCTCTGAGTGCGAAGAGTAAGCCCATCTGCACATGATGAAGGTGGGCCATACCACCTACCCTAAGTGCAATATTCCTTGTTAAACTTAATCATACTCCACCGTCTCAACTTTAACTCTGGGTTTTAAACCAATAACGCCTCCACCTTTACCATCCCATCCCGGAATAATCGCTCTACAAACAGGGCATCTATCACGCAGCGGATAAATTGAAAACGTTTAGAATTTGAGATCAATTTTTAAGATTGAGAACTTACTTGGCCATTTCTGAAGCAGGTCCATGTAAAGCGCCACGTTGAATACCAGCTTTGACAGCTGTGAATAAACATTCACCGCAAAGAACGTGACCACATGGGGTTAAAGTTGCGTAGGTCGGTGGAGAGAAACAGATAGGACAATTATAGGTAGATAATGGTTGACCTGGTTCTTTTGATGATGGTAATGGTGAGATTGGTTTCGGAGTAACGGTAGTTGAAGATGATGACGATGATGACGATGAACTGGAAGTCGAAGAAAAATGGTTTCCCGAAGGAAGCTTGGGTAATTCGTTTCTCGGATGGATGAGATTTGATAAGTCCCCTTTTCCTTTCCTTTCCGAGAATAGATATCTTGAGGATGGGGGAACACCGATATCATCAGGTAAAGCATCAACGTCGATCGTATTCTCTGTTCGAGTTTGGGCCATCGAACTCGACTCGGCAGGTTGCTCAAAATCTCCTTCGAGCTCAGTAAGATAAAGGGCGGGTCCAGCATCTATAACGTGGTATGTTGCAGGTAAATCTGTTTCGTTGTTGTTGTTTCGTCTGCGTTTTGGACTAGGTTGTGGTACGGATGGTTCTTCGGGTGCTCTCTTTTTCGATGACGATGGAGATGCTATTGGTTTGGGCTGTGAATTGGAAGGCCCAGCGACTGGCTGAACGTCCGCTGCTTCAATTTGAGAGTCTTCGCCAACGAATGATTCGTTTTCCTTCGCTACTTGTCCAGAAATAGAGTCTGAATCAAATTGGGTTTGAGGAGTCGGTGCGGTCGATGAGTGGCCTGGAGACCGCACGCCAAATATTGACGACCATATCGACGATTGAGAAGACATTTTTTCTCGTTAAAATGGTGCTCGTAAGCTTGGTGGGGTTTCTACAATGCAGACTCGGTCCACTCTTGGATGTTACAAATTACTGCTTTGTACTTGAGGTTAGTTAGTGAATGTTGGAGATATCAATTAGGAGGTTGCCATACCTTTATCTACTTCAGTATGATATTCCTTCCTATGGTTGCAAGATTGAGGCTTGAACTTGCAATATCGCAAGTCCTATGTTGTGGTAGACTAATAACTTGAATTTATTCGAGAATGGCCGCATACACACTGTTTTAGCGCCCAATCTCGTGATCACAACAGGCGCGGCATTCTCGGAGAACGTAACTTGACCTGCAACAGCCACGTTGAGAAATACTGTTATTGCAATACTGTCAAGTAACTCCGAGTCTTTGAGCAATATGGTCCGTATCGCCATCTAGGCCATACTTGTGACAGAAAGCTGGTAAGTTTCACAGAAGTTCTGCCGATTCGAGTTCTAACTTTAAGTCTTCAATTGCAAGCATTCGGATGCATGTATAATTACTAGGTCTTTATGATTACCAACTTGGCTTTCAAACTTCAAGCTTCAAGCTTCAATCCTGAAAATGATCGGAGAAATCAATAATGGGCCTCCTTGAATTGAAGACCTATCTATAGGACATGAAAGTCCGCTCAATATCAGTTTCTAACAAGAGAAACGAGATTTAACTCCGTCCCTATCGTACTGACTCATTTCTTCCATTAGTTGGTCCACATTTAAGTTCTCTCGACATCGCGCCCAAAGCCACTTCTCAATCATGATTTTCGTAAAATTGGTAATGATTCCATTCATACCCGAACTCAACAATCGTTATATTGCAGTTATAGTACTCATTCGAGACGATGGAGAGATGTTCAATATATTCGAACGCGTACGAGCAGTCTGGGTTCTAACGGCTAAGCTTGAAAAGGATATTGGCTCTTTCCAGGACTGGAGAAAGTCCACATTATGAGGCTCTCGAGTAACTCCCATCTCAACTTGGACCCGTCGCTCTCCTCAATACATCCACCGTCGCGGACTTCGCCACGTATCCGACTTCCTCTGTATTGATAATGATGATTCTATCTAGAGTAAAAGATATTACTTTCCCCAAACGTACAACCATCATTGCGGTTTGCGGTGGTATGCATCATTATCGCATCAACTCTGCATCTCCCTGACTCTGTTCATAGGTACCGGCGAAGGAAAATCTTCCTTGATAAATTCTTTGCTAGATGGTAACTATTAACCAGTCATGTTGCCTCAGTTTGAATGACTACTTGTCACTAGATAATATACTGCCAACGAGTGGCTTACGCGGTCAGTGGATATGTCTCGAGTCTTTCCCCTTCCAAAACTACTCTCCTTATCCAAATCTTGCGTCTAGCTTGTACTTCCGTCGCTATTGAGATTCGCTATCACGATAAACCTACTATCAAAGCCGACATCAATTTCTTCACGCCCGCACAATGGCGACAAGAGGTAGCGTTGCTTCATGGAGATCTGAAAGATGAACATGGACGGATCTGCATCAACAAACTGACCGGGGACCGGTTGAGCTCGTGGCATAAAGTGAGTTGGCCATAGCTTGATGAGTCCGCCTTGCATGAATAGCGACTAGGTCCGAGCAGTATATCCGCAGCTTGCGAATTGGACAGATCATCAATGGTCGTCCATTTCAGTCAATGGAATCATTGCTTTAGATCCATGTAAGTTTATTTCAGGTACTCAACGCTTCACAGTCTGATATGACAACCATTATCCAGCCACCACTAGCACCCTGAGCACTACAAAGTATATCGAATGTCAGGATAGCGCGACCTTCCAAGGTTTGATCAAAGATTATGTCGCTACAGAAGCTAACAAACCCGGATTGTGGCCCGTGGTCCAAAAAGTTGTGATCTTCTGCAACGCTGAAGTTCTCTTCACCGGTGGCGTTCTCGTTGATTTATCAGGAGAAGGTGATTCGAATGCAGCCCGGAACGCTGTATGTTCTCAATACAGGGAAAAGTGTGATGAGTTTTGGATTGTTACACCAATCTCTCGTGCAGTCGATGATGCTCGTGCAAAAGGTGATTCTCATTCTATTGAATGTGTTATTACATATTCTCAGGCATCATAGATATCTACAACAAGTCATTCAAGACGGAGTTAGTCGGTATGTGCCCGATTTCCTTCTAACTTAAGATGTATCAATAATCTAATATCCTTCCAGTAGGTATGAAGCTCTCAACTTCAAGCACTATACCAGCAGCACTAACATTGATCCAATTATTGACCGCCTGTGTATCATAAAATCGACAGACGGAAAGTGAGTCTTCCTGTAATCAGTAATGATCCCCTGTTTAGTAACACGCTGAAATTCCAGCCTCCTGAACATCACTTTCATAGGTACTACGATTCCATACCTGTAATCACCTGTTAAAAATCGCTGACGTCTTAACTTTGAATATCTCCCAGCCACAAAGACTGACGACATGATTATGTCTCAGATGATAAATGACTTGAATCTCTCGAATGATCCAGCAGTCACCGAACTTCAAGGCAAGATCGACCTAATGAAACTGATGGAGGTTTCTTTAGGAGAAGCTTATGATATAGCTCGAGAAAACATGTTCAGTAAGATCATTCTATTTTACGATTACTGGATGTTTCTAAATGAATGCAACTCAGATCTTGACAGGCAGCTTGAAGCAGGTGGCGAAGCTGATCAACGTCTTGAGTTGGCTCTTACTCGTCGTGAAAAAAATGCTCGATTTGAACTTGAACAATGTCGATTTGAACTGAAGACAAAACATCGAGAAATGTTCAGCCTGGTTACAAAAAGACGAACTGAGGTACGAATTTACAACCTCGATGTGTTTCAATGTTGACCTCTGGGCGCTATACTATTAAACAGTTTGTGTCCAATGTGATTCGACGTGACTTTGCCCGTGATATGGAGGAAACAAGTAACGGTGAGATTGAGCAGTACAGGCCATTACAGCAGACTAATCTCATCTACTTATCTATTCTATTCCAAAGACTCCACCTCCGGCGGTCAACTCCCTGTATTTGCATGCTCAGCTATGGAATATGGTCGACTCACACGTATGACCATCTTTCAATCTTTCACTCCCACATCCGACTTGCTCAAATTTTTCTTCTGGTTCAGAACGAATATCCAATGATGGTAAGCAACCAAATTTCTCCCGAATCGAAGATACACAGATACCCGCTCTTCGTGAATGGTGCAAACTGCTAACACTCAACAATCAAATAAATGACTACGAAGATGCCTTTTCAGAGTTAATCGGGCTATTAGAATTGGTTTGGGACTGTCTTCTCAAGGAAAGCAAGTTCAATATACAGATCGAGCAACATGATATGTTGAACAGGTGGAAATCGAGACATGGCAGAGATAGCAGTCACAGTCCAGGTCACGATGAACATGAAACTCCTTCCTCAATCAGCGATATTTGTGGGGTAGCCACTTGTGGTTGTGCGCAAGATAGAAATTGTATTGGACCGATGTTAGCAAGGGTATGGTGTCTCCTGATCTGTATCCGTCGTGTAATTCAACTGAACCACCTTTTCGAATATTGTATGTAGAGATTACAAGAAGATATAGTTTCTGTAGTAGATACACTCAAAGACCATCTTCGTACTCGAATCGAAGCCTTGACAAAGGAAGCAAACAAAAACGTACGCATATTTTCAACATCATTTCTTCCGACTTGTACTTATCAACTGCTGATTTTCCTCCTTATATCCATCCATCGCAGGCGATTTCAAGCTCTGTAGAAGCGATAAATGACATTACAAAAGGCATTTCCTGGCACACCCTCAATGCACGTATGTCTTCCTCTCGTAAATCTTATCTTGCTCGCGTTCAAAAAAATTATACTTCTCCGATTCAGTGCTTCGCCGAAAAGGTAGCTGGCGTGATCACGACCTCAATAACCTCGTCACCCAAGCATACCTCTCCCAACTAATGAAAAATTGGTCTTCCATGATTCAAACAACCTTTCCGATTTTCGAAGCTTGTCGTACTCAGACGAATCAGAGGATTACAAATCTTTTGGATGAAATCATTCAGTCTTGTTCAATGGAGGATATGAAAAAGCTCACCAAGTTTGAAGGAGAAGTCGCCCTCTACGAAGATCGACTTGCTTTGACTTGCAGTCGAGAAGGATTTCAATACACTTCAAAAACATGTTCACAGGAATCTTGTAACTCATCAGGGAGAAGTTGTCTCAAGGTTATGAAGGAGCTTTGAAAGAGACCGGAAGTGGGAGCCTCAAAAGGAGGATAGTGGGTATTTCTGTTGTTTGTTTCAATCCTTTCCTCACATGTTTCGAACGAATCATATAGGAATATCTTCAAAGACATATCCTTCGATATGAGAATCCTATCTTCAATGATTGCGCAGATGTGTTGATAGATGGAATGATGGTGATCACCAAAGACATAGAATGGACCCTTGCTCAATTTTGCCAGAAAATTGCATTCAAGGTAAGATCATAATTTTAGTGTTGATCTCTATCTGACTGATTTCGAAATGACGGTACATATAGATTGAGCGAAGTATCACGAACGTATGGGTACAAGAGCTCTCCGATGAAGGTTTCTATGCACCGAAAGGTATACATGATATCGAAGGGTCAATCAAGGAGCTGCGAATATTCATACGTGATCTGCTCTAACCTGTTTATTCCTAAATTCATACTCTACTGAGCCTTTCAATCATAGACCGAGACGGATCATCAACTGAATATTTTCTTTGATTCTTGCCCTAGTATTTAAATTCTAGTATTCTGTCATTTCTCCTTGTAGCTTGAGCTATCACTCGATGTGATTCCCTCTTGTATTGTCATTCAAACATTTATTCACTCATATTATATTGTGCCTATGGTACCGTCAGAATGAATCACTTCGTGCATGAAGGAGTAGAACTAGAGACGGCTAAATTCACGGTCGAGGTGACTGAATGGTGAATTTGACGACGCGCGTCAAATTCGAGGAGCGAACAATTATGGGCGCTTCTCTCGAGTACCCGCAACCAAGTTCATCATCCGCTGAATCTTACTCTTCAACCCTATCAACGAACCAGAAAAATGAACTTCTTCAAGTCCAAACCCGCAATAGAACTTCCTGAACATAATTGCGTTCTTCCTCATGCCCTCAAATTACCCGCAACAAAGAAATTAGTCGGAAAAAGGGTAGTGTTGGCTTCGAACAGTCCAAGGAGGAAAGAGATCTTACAGACTTTCGTTGAGTTCATTTTATATTGGTTTGATTCTAACTGTTACTCATGAAAAGATTGATCGTTTCAATATGTATGTAGGGATTACAACCTGAGATTGTTCCTTCGACGTTTGAAGAGACATTGTCGTATATGGATTTTGAAGATGTACATGAATATCCTGTTTCAACCGCTACACATAAAGGTGTCGAGGTTTATGAAAGGTTGGTGGTGAGTAACATACAATACATACATATGTTATCTCTGCAGATCTTTTCGTTTCCTGTTCTTCTCCTTCCCATATGTTATGTTATGTTCTTAGAATCTTGAGGACTACATTTCATCCAAAATCGATGCCGTCATACCATAACAACCACTTTCACATTGTTTTTGTTTCGTCGACATTCATTAGGAACGAACCAATACACATTCATCAAATCTTACCTGTCAATTTCTGCTCAATTATATTATGGTCAAGGAAATCTGCTGATAATTTCCTGTTTTCGTGTTTTTTTTTAGAGACAAGAGCCAGAAAACCCTCCAGATCTCGTTATAGCAGGTACGTACTACGTTTCCATTCAATATTATCATTCTATTCATTAATCTTTATACCGTCAAACCGCATTCCGTCACTGATGCGTTCTGGTCTCTCTCTCTTTTTCAGCCGACACAGTGGTTCTCACTCACCCATCTCCATCCCTATCTCAAACTCCATTCGCAGACGCTCCATCAGGTCCACAAGAAATTTTAGAAAAACCAGTAGATAAAGAAGACAATCTTCGTATGCTTTTGGATTTAAATGGTGGCGTATGTGAAGTCGTTACTGGTGTCAGCGTTAGTAAGTTTGATGTTTTTCCTTTGTCACAAAAAATGAAACACATGTTTGACACTGTTCGTCGGATTATTCAGTATATCCCGTGTTAGAAGCACCAGGATATAAAATCAAGTACGTGGGTCGCCCATCCCCATTCTTTCTCGCATCCTGATTGAAAACACGACTAATCCTTTCTTTTCTGTCGTCTTTTTGTTATTGGTGATCTTAGGTCAATTGAGGAAAGGACCCTAGTATACTTTGTCGATAATCCAAAGCACATTATTCAAGCATATGTAGAGAATGGAGAAGGGATTGACAGAGCGGGCGGATTTGCAATTCAGGTTCGTTATTTTCCTTCTCAGCAGTTGAATATTTTGGAGCTGCTTTTACGATCACACCTTAAAACAGGGTCTTGGAGGTCTCCTAGTCAGAAAAATAGACGGAGATTATCAAAACGTAGTTGGATTCCCTGCTACTTCTTTCTTCAAATGGCTCGATTTATTAATCGAAGAAGAGGAAGATTTCTTGAACTTGGATTGATTGAGCCTGGGCGGAAGGAAGGAAGGGATATATGTCTTCACTTAGACTGATTACCACGTGAAGAGGAGGACGAAGCAAAACAATGATAATGATATACCCGCTGGTGCTCGCTCAGTTTGCATCGAGGATGCGAGTGGTTTCTTCGTCTCTGATGATACGTGTATGATTTTAATCGAAGTAGTATACGGACATTTTCGTTCGAAGAATATAGATTTTTAACGCGAAGTATCAACGCAGTTCTGAACTTTGTACCCTGACGTACGTATCGCATAGACCATAGTCTGATGATAAAATAATGTTTCTTCCCTACATTGAGTCTTCCTCTGAATAGACACCGTGTTCATCATCATCATGGAATCGGCTGCCAGCGAAAAAAAAAATCGGGTTAGGTGTGTTAGAAAACGTTTGAGAAGTTGTACAAAGGCCGGCTTGTCATGGCTTGTGTTTGAGGTTTTTTGCTTTGAGGCCAAACACTCGATTGAATTCGGCCTTGTCGTAAGTAGATATTTTATGAGAAAATTCTGGTTCTCCCGGCCTTGACGATGACGAGTTAAAGATGACGGCTATGGATCTAATTCGAGAAATTGGGAGATGACATGGTAAGACAATCAGCTGCTCTTGAATGCCTCGTCATCCGACTCATATCCTTGTCTGGTACGGAACAAAGCTGGAAAAGAGATGAGAAATAAGAGCAAAGAATATATACGACATACTGGAAGTGTTGTCATTGTTCGCCCAGCAACTTGGCGCATCGGATACGACTGTGAATGTTTTGAACATGATGGGTTCGGGGAACTAATTCATGCCACGGGAACAATACCAACAGCGTTGCCGGCGTACGTACTGGGAGTGTTCGAGTCTGAGTCTGTGAGTGCATGTCCTTTCGAGTTGGATGTTCGATTCCAGGACTGGCAGAGGCGTTGTCTTGTCGAGAATGCTCAGCGGAGGGCACTACCCCGCAAGTGGAGTCTGAAAATAGACTCGAAGTAAGGTTGGCAGAAGCAAGTGGCCTGCTCCAACTCCATCAACCAGGATGTTGGGATTTGATGACGTCATCACACCATCGATCGCATGCACAGCCACAGAACGTGGTGGTAGACGCCCATACTTGCAGGATGCATGTCCATTTCCTTTGAACATGCTCTCACCCGAGCTACCCTCCTCCTCCTCCGCCAGTCTCTCCACCACTCCATACCACCTGCTATCTCTCGTGAGTGTCTCCCCAATCCTCTTCCACAAAATTCTGACTCTACAAACCCTTTCTTGCACACAGGCAACCTCGTTCGAATACCTCTAGCCTCTGCGTTTCGAACGATATACCTTGCGACCAATAAACCGTTTAGTTATGCCTTCGTCGTCCCCCACAGCCACCACAGCTCACCTCAACGGAGCTAGCACTAGCTCAGGGCAATCCAGTTCGAGCTCCACTGCTACCACCAAACATGTGACCCCTAGCAGTAGCAATACGGCCACTACCTCCTCTTCCACGTCAGCGACGAACTATGGCCATCCACCGAACTCCTCAAGTAAACCACCAACTGCATCTACTTCCACCTCTTCATCCACTACCCTCCCCAACCATCATGCTCACTCCCATAACCACCACATCCATCCCCACGGTACTAACAGTACTCACATAGTACACCACCATCATCAACAAGTTCTTCTTCTCATAGCCGTTCAAAAATGCATGCTAGCACCACCCGAAAAAGGAGGAATACCTTCATCATTAACCGTAGGACCTAACATATCATTAATCCTTCATCAAGCCCGTAACGCTCCTCATCCTCCTCTAATAATTCACGTACGAAATTGCGGAGATATAGGCGATCCAGACGAACCGAACACTAAAGGATGGGAATTAATTCATACACCACTCACGAATGAACCTATAATTGACAAAATGAAGAACAACGCTTTTGCTGGTACAAAGTTGGGAGAAATGATTAAACCAACTGATGAAATTATCGTCGTTGGTATGCAAAGTGATTTTTGTATCAGAGCTACTTGTTCAGCTGCTTTGGGAAGAGGGAATGAAGTTTTGTTGGTTAAAGGTGCCCATGGGACTTATGAACGTTTGGAAGCTTTCAGTCAGGGTTTAATCACACCTGCTGAAACTGTCGAAAAAGAGATTGAAGAGGAATTGGAAGAAGCTGGGGTTTTGCTACTGGATATGGAGGATTTACCTAGTATTTTTAATGATAGATAGATTCTTTTTCGCCGGTCTCAGGCTTTCTTTTTTTTTCGTTGGGTATTTTTTTCTAGTTTGAATCCGATGTTAGATAGATGGTTGGTTGGTTGGTTGGCTGGCCCTGGGATGTCGACTCATTCTCTCTCTCTCTCTTTTTTGGTGTTCTCAATTTTCTGTCGTCTCGTTGTTTGCTGTGTTCGTCTCGTCCTCGTCACGCTGCTATCGTATCTTCTCCATCGTTTAGTCCCTCTCTATCTGTACCATCATATGGGTCTAAAAGCTTGCTCCCCAGGCCACCGGATATGATATCTACTCTACAAATTATATGTATCGAGCTGCTAATAAATCGTCACTTTTACGACCAAAAAGTGGGACGTGTTCAACGCCAATTGTGCTACGATATAAGTACGTCGATATCTCGCACATACTCGATCTTCTAAGCTGTGCCCAAAGTTGCTTTTCCACAATTATCGATAATCATTCGCCCACATACATAAGCATAAGTACTGTCACTAGAAGAGTAACTAGTTTATAGCCATGGAAGAAAGCTACTCGCGATCGGGAGACTCTGATATAAAGTACAACAATCATGCACCTATAATACATAGTAACATACAACCCGCCAATTATGAAGTACTAATAGTATCGTATTCTAAGATGAGGAATGTCCACAGTGACCGATACACGTCCATATATAAAGTTTAAGAAAAAAGAGCACTTCCAAAAAAAACCCTCAATCTTCAATCTTCAATCCTCCAGAAACGTCAAAGAATGAATTCAGAACATACAAATCACTCTCAGTGTATGTCTGCCAATGAACAAAACAATCGGATGTCCAAAAAAAAATGAAGGAGGATGAATCGAGAAAAAAAAAACCTCATATCATACTAAAAATCATCATCGATCATTGCAGGAATGAAGAATGTTAAAACTCCTCCATTATCGGCTTGTTCTCCTATGTAAACATATAGGATTAAACAGTGATTTTGGCAGAGACCTAGAGGAAAGAGGGAAGTTAGTTTAGGATGGATGGATGGATGGACTAAATTGTCAGTTGGCAATTCAATCGAGTTTGGATGTTTAGAAAAATCAAAATCGATGGGTTCGGTTGGGAGGAAACGTAGAGTGGGGGACTTACAAGCAATAGTCGTACTCGACAAAACATAACTATTCAAAAACTTTAAAAAGCTCTTGATAGAAACTAATATTCCAAATTTCTTATTTGGGTCTCTTCGTTGTGTTTGGGAAGGGTTTGTTTCTTGAGATTGAGATGAAGTTGATCTATCTGAATAAATAGTGAGTGACCCAACAAAAAAACCAAGTATTAGTATAAGTATAAGTATAAGTATAAGTATAAGAAGAAGATATCGTTGATGAAGAATACGACCCGGACTCGGAAGAGAAGGAGGTAGTTGTTTGGTATTTGCTTACCATAAGTAGGATTACTTAACCCATTCCAATCAACATCCATCTTTACAGAATCCGTACTAACACTCAAAGTTAATTTTCCGGAGTTGTTAGCTTGGAATTTTATAACGTCGGATAATGATCTTAGTTTTTCGACTACTGTTCGGAGTTTGGAGAGTGGAGGGAGGATTACGTGGACCTTGAAAGAAGAAGAAGAAAAAAAAATCAACCAATGCAACCAATCGATAAATCAACCAACAAGACAAAGAGTGGAGATGATGAAGATGTAAGTGAATATAAGCTAGAGCTAGAACTAGAGAGAAGAGAAGAGAGAGGAGATACGTACATCGGGTTCAGGACACATGGGTTCTTTCATAGCATCAACTTCAGCTGGACGAACGACTTCAATCCGAACGTCATGTGAGACTCGAACTGGTTTTCCATTTTTTGAAAATCCAGTTATTTCAAAGCTTAACACCGCTTGGTCGCTTTTTTTCGCTAACCTATTATAAGTAAGAAAAAAAAAACATGGTTAGAATGAGCGAATTGAATGCAGTTTGGTGAGTGAGTAGACGACGAGGCCGGACGGACGTACTTCATGACAATCATAGTTTCTGATAAAGGACCTGAAGGGTTCGATACGGAATGCAAAGCTCCTAGTAAAGCATCGGTTGAAAGTCGAATTGTGATATTATTATTCGCATTCGATTGAATACGATATTCACTGAATATCGAAGCGATTCTAACTTGCCTATACAAGAAACCAACCAATCAGTAATTCGTTCGTTAGGCAAAAGATAGGGTGGGTGAATATGATATGATACTCAACGACCAAATTTGAACGTTTCCTTCGTTAGCATCTGCTAAACAAATAATGTGCATTTCATCTTCTGTGAATTTGATCGTGCACCGTGATTGAAGTTTGTTTATGGATTGAATTATTCCTGGTTTTTTGATTGAATAGATTCTAGTCAGCAGATAGGAATTTCTTCAGAGTAGAAGCGAACCGTACGAGAGAACGTATTTGCATGCTCGACTTCAGCTCGGAAGCGCATTTCTGATTTTCTCTCTGTCGCTGTGCAGTGTGGTCGCGGTGAGACAAGACTGTGATTCAAGTTAAGGCGGTGGCGCCTAACGTGACAAGTGACTTGGGGATCTCGTGACACGCGACATTCGCGGTAGATCCGTCACGTCCCTAACTTCCTCGCGATACCTACTAGTACATTATTTCCATCGCCCCCCCTACTTGCTAGAACGGCTTCATAGCGACTAAATACCCGTTTTCTGACGATCATAAATCCTACGCAGTGAAAGTCTAATCTTCTTGAATTTGAAACCTTCAAGTTGGAAGATGCCTCAACAAGTCGAACCAGCCATTCCAATCAATCTCTCTTCTATCACTCATAAGCACATTTCAAGAAAGCTGAGAGTCGTAGGAAGGTCGGTAAACTTGATTTCACACTCAGACTTATTTAACCCAACTCGACAGAGTACATACATTCGATCCTTCGACTTCTCTCCTCTACATAACCCAATCTTCCTTCCGAGTCTACCCCCCTTCAAGTTCTTCCACCAAAAACGAAAACACATCCACAGAATCAATCTTACTAATCGACCTTTCCCTCTCTCTAAATCCATTCACTTCATACCCCTACTTAAACGAATTCGGATCAATAGTAATGATAATAGGATATCTAGAATCATTTCAAGCGGAATGGACAAGTTCTGAAATGATCTTGAAAGCTATACTTTGTAAAGAAGTAAGGGATTTGGATTTGGAAGTTTGGGAGAAGAGTGTTAGGGAAGTTGAGGGTATCAATATCAGTAGGGAGAGTCGTTTTCCAAAGATTGAGTATGGGAATGAGCACGGGAGGGGAAGGAAGTTGGGGGTTTAATTTGTGGGACCGGCAGTCTGATGATTGAATTTGGGGCGGCTTGGGAGATGGCATTCATCTTTGGTGGATTGATTGTCGGAAGTTCAAGGTTGGTCTTAGTCTCGTCACGGTACCATTCGTTCATCATGCATCCTACAGTTGAAGAACAACTGACAAACTCATTGCGTGTCCGTGTTGCAGGTATCTTCCTCTGGAATCCATCGTGAGGATCCATGGTTATGGCTAGTACTCGTAGAACTGCCGATCCGGTTTTCGGACATGGAGCTATCGTTAACCGCATCTGATCTTACTGCAAGCAGCGGGTGGTAACTGGTGACCAAAGTTCGCATGAATGAATTACACAGAGGAGGAGGCCGCAGAAGATCTGAAGACACGGTGCAAATGCACCCTTCCTACACGTCCTCCACGATAAACATCATGAACTTTTGCCCTAAACGTGCAATACTATCTTGTTAGTCTTCTCTTCTTGTAAGTTCTGAGCTTTAAGTTATGTATTGTTACTAAGTTATCGTATCTTCTTTTATATTTAGTGTATCCTACAGCTCACGCCATAACCTTGGGCCGTATTTTACGACATTGCGTAATCTGTGCTGTGGGGCGCATTCCCTTCCTGGACCCTGGGTACATGATGCGTCTATGGAAGGAACAAGAGTCAACAATATGCACACAAACGAAAACAACTGAACGGGGCCGGGCGGATCTGAGATCAAAACACCACGTTGACGCAGTGTGTACTCATACATAAAACCTCCTCGCATTCAAAACATTCGACAACGTTCAACGTTCAACGCTCAAATTTCTCTATCATCGGTCTAGTAACATCGACAATCCGCCTCTCATCATATTCGATGGCCACCCCACCTAGTCACACCTTGCTCCCGATGTACCCAGAAAAGAGCCCTTTCGAGCCGGCTCTTCCCAACGTCTTTCCAGAGAAACATTTAGCGTCGCTCAATCCTGGAAGTGACACTGATTTAGATGAGGCAGATGCAGGCTCAGCGTCACCGAAATTTCGGAAGCTACGATTCCCCAACCCATTCCTACTTTTCAACCCCGATATAGAAAATCAAGCTCCTCCCCTCCCTGATAATATTCCTCCTCCATTACCAGAACTTACGATCTTGGATCTGCACTTTCTTGAGAAGCTCAATCCAAAGGGCCGCTATTCTGTTTACAAAGTATCAGCAAATATTGATGGAGTAGAGAGATCTCAGTCAAAGACCTTTGCAATGAAAGTCGTATGTGACATTTATATCAACCTCCATTTTTAATGATTATTTCTCTAATTCTATCATTCAATTCTATTGCCACAGTTTCCAGATCTTGATCCCGACGAACAATCACAGGATTCTCGCGAAGAGGAAGAGTCCGGACTCCATTGGTCCATGTTTCGTTTTCGAAAGGAAAAGGAAGCCTATGCCCATCTCATTCATGCTGGTTTGAGTGAACGTGGTATCGTACCCCATTGCTATGGCTGGTTTACACTCTCTCGATCCCATGTCGAACAGTTCTCCGTACTTCCTGTGAGTGAAGATGATTATGAATACCTCATCAGGCAGAACAACAGAGAGGTGTTGGATGAAGGAGACTATTCTTCCAAAATGCAATCGCGATTGGATGATCGTCGTCCTCCGAAAGCATTGATTTTTGACTACATCCATAATATCGAACCTATCTCCCATCTGAATATCACAGACAAAGTCGTCCAATCTACGTTGATGAACCTCTATGAGATTCATCGCAGTAATGTATACCATGGTGTCATCGCTGCTCGAAACATCATGGTTTTGCCTGGAGAACGTGTTATGTGGTTCGACTTCGATCATGCCAATTGTACGACCGATACTTCCTGGTTGGCTAAGGTGACTCGATTTGATATGTTCAGAGATCTTGCTTTCACCTGGGAATTATGTGAATCTTTTCTCGTACGTCTTCACTTCTTTTTTTGCATTGTTTTGTTGCTGATTCTATGATATCTTCGCAGAATGGTCCTCGTATGATATACGTGGAATGACTCATAACACAATTCTAGTCCTCCTAGTCCTCTTGACTCTTCTTAGCTTGTGTATCGAATATAACTTGACATGACTGATAGTGAACCATTTGCATTCGACTGGATTCGGATGTATCGTAGGTCGAGCCCATGAGTTATTTAGGACTCTTTCATTCTAGCGAGTCACGTGTTTTCTTTGTCTTTCACTTTGCGTGACAGCTTGGTACTGTAACTGGCCTTGCGAGTCTTGTCCGAGCGGCCCGAACCAAAGGGGCAAGAAGGTAAACAATTAGACACAACAGCACACAATTGAGGACAACGTTGACCAAATGGCAAACGGTGATGGGATCTCAAAGGACGGAGAATTACGCCACATTGAGACTCAGAGAATATAAAAGCCTCTGACTTTTCACTTCTTCAAGTTATCTAACCCACCCTCGATATATTCCACATCTCCTGCCTATCCACGTCAATATGGACCCATTATCTGGCCAGATCCTATTCTCGACGTACCCAGAAAAGAACCCTTTTGACCCCCCTCTTCCGAATGTTTTTCCAGAGAAAAATCGAGGGTCGCCCAATCCTGAAAGCGACACAGGTTCAGACAACCCATTCCATCTTTTCGACTCCGATGAGGAAGATGAGCCTCCTGCCCTCCTCCCTCATGATCTTCCTCCTCCATTACCAGAACTTACGATCTTGGATTTGCACTTTTTTGAAAAGCTCAACCCACTCGGTCGCTATCCGGTTTACAAAGTGTCTGCAAATATTGAAGGAGTAGAGGGATCTCAGTCAAAGACTTATGCATTGAAAATGGTACGTGCCATTTCTCTCAACAAAATTCATTTTCAAAGGCTATCATGCATGCTAACTCGGTTGACTTAGTTTCCAGACCTTGATCCCGACGAACAACGCCATGATTATCGCGGAGAGGAGGTATCTGGACTTCATTGGTCCATGTTTCGTTTTCGAAAGGAAAAAGAAGCCTATGCGCATCTCATTCACGCCGGTTTGAGTGAACGTGGTATCGTACCACATTGTTATGGCTGGTTCACTCTCTCTCGATCCCACGTCGAAGAATTCTCAGTCCTCCCTTTGAGAGAAGATGATTATGAATCTCGCGTTAGGAAGAATAATAGGGAAGCTGGACGAGACTATGATTCCAGAATCCAGTCACGATTGGATGATCGTCGCCCTCCCAAGGCCTTGCTTTTTGACTATATCCACGATATCGAACCTTTCTCCCATCTGAATATCACAGACAAAGTCGTCAAATCTGTGTTGATGAACCTCTATGAGATTCATTGTAGTTATGTATGCCATCGTGACATAGATGCTCGAAACATCATGGTCTTACCTGGAGAACGTGTTATGTGGTTCGACTTTGATCATGCCAATTCCACGACTGATACTTCCTGGTTGGGTGAAGTGACTCGGAGTGCTATGTTCACGGATCTTGTCTACACCTGGGAATTATGTGAATATCTTCTCGTACGTCTTCACTTCTTCTTTTACAGTGTTTTGTTGCTGATCTATCTTCGCAGAAATTGTCCTCGCGTACTTTGGTGAAATCATGACTGTCATCTCGAGCTCAATGCCCCCTCTGAAGTGATGTTTCGTTGTTGTCTGCTAAATAGAATATCATATCTTCTTGGAAAGTTATCGAATGAAGAACTCAAGTGTCGCGATCGTTCAATGTTCTACGATAAACCTGGCGTCACGCAAACCAGAGTACATTGCAGCGGTATATATTGCACTTTCAACTCTAACAATTTAAGTCATAAAAACCATCATATATCCAAGCGTACAAACGAATCAACATCTAAAAATGTCCGGGTAAATAACTCAATAGGTATTGTAACACGGTAACACGAGCAGCGTCGTGTGGCATTATCATGAACTTTCCTGCTGTACAACCTCAACTTTCTTCTCTTCCTCTTGACTTCTTCTTTCTCTTTTCACTTCCTCGATCTCAATACTATCACCTTTCATCCCAATCTCACCCTCTTCATCAAACTCCCTCTTTTCTTCTAAACGTCCACCAACATCCATACTATATTTTTCTTTAACATTGTCAGTCTTGGTATCGGTGTCTCGATGCCCAACAATTCCAACTCCTCTCAAGAACACAGCAGCTAGAAGTGGTCCACATATTCCAAAAGCGAAACCTCCCCACATCGCAGTTTTATAAGGAGTTGCATCTGTAGGTGGAGGTGGAGGTCCTGTAAGAGGAATTGATGAAGATGGTGAATCTCTGTTGAACGATTTCGTAGCTTCAGAGTTGAATATGATTGTCGTAATCACTAATCCAAATGCAGCACCGAGCTTAATAAAAATAAAAGAGAGGTTGAATAAATAATAAGAATGAATGAAAGTATCATGATGCAGGACAAGATTAAAGGAATTGAACACACCTGCATCATAGTTTGTAACAAAGCTCCACTGACACTTTGTTCATGAGGAAGACTAACTTTAGCCACGAATGCAGCGAACACAAAATCAGCTCCGAATACACTAAGTATAGCAGCTGGGAATCCAAAAGCCCAGTAAGGCGAATCAACTTTTATCAGCGCGAAAAGTAAGTTCGCTGCTGCTGTGAGTGCTGTTCTGATCACTATAGAAGAAGTAAACAATGTCATTAGTCCACAGTCGTCCGATACTGAATTCTTTTTGAATGGGGAGAAAGTGGTACTTTACTGATGAGAATAACGAATGGTACTCGACCGACGAACAAGGCTACTATCATGTTGCAAATGATACCTGTTACAAACATGGAAAGTAGTCAAACAATGGTTAATATGAGCGAGAGTTGTAAGAAGTCTTGATAGTACAGCTATTAGAAGGGGGAAAAATCAAGTTCTGAGTCCCTATACGGTATTGGGCAGGGCAGAGAAGGGATTGAACAGGAAAGAAAGGTAATCACCTGTACCCAAAAACCCCAACTCAAGAAACTACACCATTCCAAAAATCCAATGATCATCATGACAGCCAGTCTTCCATTGGCTCTTTTCCAAACTGACAATTTTATGAGAGGAGGTGGAAACCATGAACTTGATTTATCTTCCAATGAAAGTGTTGTTGAATCTTGGATTTGTTCTAAGTGGTATTGCCAATAGAGAAATAACAATACCAAGAATACACTGACGATGAGGAGTGCAATGATATCTGTTGACAAGGAATGGGATAATGAGAATCCCACTCTGAGTGGAAAGATGAAGAGAGGGAAGAGATGTTACAATCAGCGCGGTTATCTTTTCTTTTTCTTTTCTTACATAATACGGAGTTATTGCGGACTATCTAGCACTAAGGGAATTCCCTGCGTAATGACTAACGTTGTATTATTAGTTTCTCCATAGTTTCTCCTTTCCTTTCTCACACAAGTTGTACCAATGTTTCTCCTGAGTTTCCCCGAGGTTTCTCCTTCTAATTATCCATAGTTACTCCTTATCTCTGGATGATACTCTCGCATTTATCAGACTAGGGCAGATGTATAAATACTTGTACTTTAGCTAGGTTGAAGTCTTAACTTCGACCTCCTGTTTCCTCCTAGCTTAGCAATAGACTTGTTAAGTTTCATAGTCTGTCTGAGTACTTTGAGTCTCAGCTCGATACTAAGTCTTGATTTGCAATCAAGTCTTAGTCATCTGAATTACTTAAGTCGAAGATCACAGTCACAGTTACATCACAGTCACAGTAACGAGTCACGTTAAGCTCGATCCTTAACATTAGGTCGAAGTTAAAATACAAGCGCCCACTTATTATTAGTGTAGGCACCACAAATAAGGAACCACGGATCCAAGAAACCAACCCAGCGGAAGCAGAAGCTTCCGAGAACCACAAACTCAAGACTCGGACTCAGAAATTGAAGTTGAACCTACAGGACCACCAACTCCAGTAGCATCAGTACCAGTTCTTAGCTTTAACGATTGGAATACTCAGAACCCTAGTAACAGATCTCTAGGATACAGACACGATCGCTACAGAAATTATCTCCAAGTAATTGATCTTACCAATAGAACCAATTATTTAGGAGAATTCAACCAAGCAGTAGCTAACTACGAAAGAGCAAATAACACTCGAATCCCTTATACTAGACCGCCAAGTCCGAATCCTCCAAATCAACCAGAAACTGCAGTAGTAGCAGTACCACAGCCTCCTCCAAGAAACAACCCAACTCCGCCAGGAAACAACCCACCGTCTCCACCTCCACCCGTTGTAACTGCACCAATGGCAGCACCTGCACCCACCATCAAGCTTGGCAAGCCCGAGAAATTTACCGGGAAGCCGGAGCAAGTCAGACATCATCTGGCGCACTGTAATCTATATTTCATGGTAACCGTAGGATTAACTGGAATCCAAAAAATCATTTACTCTTTATCGTTCATGGCCGAAGCCGGAACAACGGGAGAATGGGTGACCAGGATCTACAACCAACTAGAAATAGATGCAGTAATTGCAGAAGATCAGAGGCTAATGAATGAATGGCCAAAATATGTGGCTGCATTCAAATCCCAGTTTGAACAAGGAGACATCGAACAAAAGGCAAGGGATGAGATCTACAATCTCAAACAAGGAAGATCATCGGCGGATCAGTATGCATCCCGATTTTTGGATATACTCAGTAGGACTGGAATTGGAGAAGAACTCATGAAGATCGAATTGTTCAAGCGAGGACTTGATCGGAGTTTACTCTTGGTCTGCCTCAATACCGAAATCCTACCCACTACATTGGAAGGGTGGATCAAGAGAACTTCAACCATCGATAACAATTGCCGAGCGGCATTTCACAGGGAAGGAAATACCTTCCGATTCTACAACAACAACTATGGGTCCCACAATCAGGGGCAATCTAGGCAAAGGGACCCCAACGCAATGGACGTTGATCGGGTTAACACAAGAGCGTTGACTAATGAAGAAAGAGACAAACGCAGGAAGGAAGGTAGATGCTTCTATTGTGGAGACAAAGGGCATATGGCACGAGACTGTCAAAAGAAGAAGCAGAATGGGAATAACAATAGACAGGTTAGGGAAGTATTAACCGAAGGGGCAGGAGCAAAGATAGAGGAAGTTGCCGAAGAACTCCCTAAACACGAAGAACCAAAGAAGGACAAGTTGGCTGCAATAAGGGCTATAATTCAATCGATGGACGATGACGAAAAAGATTCTGCAATCGATCTATTCAATGATGCCGGTTTCCGTGTCGAAGACTTGGGTTTTTAAAGAAGCGACCACCACTGGTGTGTGGATCGCTCGGAATCTCGCTCTCTCCTGTAATAGTAGCAAACACCGAATATCAGTCATTTCGAATCCCTATTACATTGAGAGCGCGAGATAAAATCATCAGAACCCAAGCCTTAATCGACTCTGGAGCAGGAGGGATCTTTATTCATAAAGACTTCGCAAAGAGACATGATCTCCCATCAAGATCACTGAATAAACCCATTTCGGTATTCAATGCTGATGGAACGGAGAATAATCAAGGAAGAATAACTGATTACACAATATGTTCCCTTGACATCGACAATTCTCTTATTCCTCAGAAATTGTTCCAAACTGGAATAGGGAAAGAATCAGTTATCATTGGACTTCCTTGGTTGAAACAATTCAATCCAATCATAGATTGGGAGAAAGGAAGAGTACACTTAAGTCAAGACCGAATAAAGGAAATTCAGAACAAAAACCTCAGACAATACGTCAAAGAACACATCGAGAGAAAGAAGCGAATCAGAATGGCACAAACGTTGATGAAAGACAAGGGAACATCGATGTTAGTAGATATGGCACCGGACACAGACAATTTCCATCGGTATCATGAATATTGGGTTTCAGAAGATAAGGAAAAGGTTAAACTCAGATCGGTTTGGATACGACTCAAGGTAAACCCGGCAATGAAAATGGCACAGGAACAACAAGAAAAAGAAGTCAAGAAAGGGTTAGAAGAAATGATTCCAGAATTTCTTCAAGACTTTACAGACATCTTTGAAAAGGCAAAATCGGAACGGCTACCGGAACCTAGACCTTATGATCATGCAATCGATCTAAAGGCGGATTTTATTCCAAAGGACTGTAAGGTTTATCCGATGTCTCCGAAAGAACAGGAGGCATTAGATACATTTTTGGAAGAAAATCTTAGGAAAGGGTATATTCGGCCATCGAAATCTCCTCAAGCGGCGCCATTCTTCTTCGTAGGGAAAAAAGACGGCACCTTTAGACCCTGTCAAGATTATCGGTATATCAATGAATGGACAATCAAGAACCGGTACCCGATTCCATTGGTATCAGAACTTTTGGACAAACTGCAAGGAGCCACAATCTTTTCTAAAGGAGACATCCGATCAGGATACAATAATATCCTGATCAATAATCCAAAGATGGAGATCAATGGAAAGCGGCGTTCAAAACCAATCGTGGATTATTTGAACCTATGGTAATGTTTTTTCGGACTATGCAACTCCCCCGGCAACCTTTCAAGCAATGATGAACGAAATCTTCAAAGACATGATAGATGAAGGATGGCTAGTAATCTACATGGATGATTTCCTCATTTTCTCGAATGACTTGAAGATTCATCACGAAAGGACAAGACGGGTTTTGCAAAGACTAAGGGAACATGATCTATTCCTGAAACCAGAGAAATGCCTATTTGACCAACCAAAAGTAGACTTTCTGGGAATGGTAATTGAAGCCGGAAAAGTGGAAATGGACCCAGTGAAATTGAATGGAATTAGAAATTGGGAAACACCAAAATCCGTTAAACAAGTCAGGTCGTTTATCGGATTTTGCAATTTCTACAGAAGATTCGTATCACACTTTTCAGATATATCTCGGCCGTTGGTAAACCTTACCAAGAAGAACGAACCTTGGAAATGGACTAACGAATGTCAGGAAGCATTTGAAGAACTCAAATGGAGATTACTTTCACAACCGGTTCTACAAATGCCTGACAAGAATAAGCCATTTGTATTGGAAACGGATGCGTCCTTAGTAGCTACGGGTGCAGTACTTCGACAACCAGATGGAAATGGTAATTGGCACCCTTGTGGATACATTTCTCAATCGTTTTCTCCTCCAGAGAAAAACTACGACATCTATGACCGGGAACTGCTAGGGATAGTTAGAGGACTAAAAATGTGGAGACATTACCTTGAAGGATCCACGTTTTCTACCACCGTGCTTACAGATCACCTCAATTTGACTTATTTCAAAAGCCCGCAGCAATTGACAAGAAGACAAGCACGATGGAGACTATTTTTATCGCAATTCGATTTGAAATTAGTCCACACTCCAGGAACCAAAATGACTCAGGCAGATCCACTAACTCGGCAACATTATCTCGACACTGAAGAAGGAAAGGAAAATATGTTGACATTATTACCGGAAGAACTGTTCGTAAGAGAAATCGATATGAACCTAGTGGAGAAAATTCGGATCGCCACAGAACAAGATTCCATTGTAACGGAAGCATTAGCAGCAATCAAAGGAAAAGGACCCTTTCCCATGAGGTCCACCCTGTCAGACTGGAAAATCACCGAAGAAGGAATCTTTTACAAGAATCGGCAATATGTTCCACCAAACTCTTCTTTGAGAAGAGAAATCATTAGTCGATTCCATGATTCACCACAAGCAGGCCACCCGGAGTTTTTAAAACACATGCGGCAATAGTACAATACTATTGGTGGCCAGGGTTACACGCAATGATTTCCAATTATGTCAAAGGATGTGCCTCATGCCAACAAATGAAAACCAACACGCATCCTATTGTACCACCATTACAACCAATTCTGCCGAACTCGACATCTGGACCCTTCGATGTCATCACATATGACTTTATCACGGATCTTCCTCCATCCAACGGATTTGATTCTTTATTGGTCGTTGTGGACCACGACTGTACAAAGGGGGTAATTTTATCTCCTTGCACCAAAACGATTGATGCAATTGGAACGGCAAAGCTACTTCATGATGGAGTATACCGACGATTTGGCTTATGGAAAACAGCTATATCGGATCGTGGACCACAATTTCACTCTCAGGTCATGAAAGAGTTCGGGAGAATTCTTAAGATTGATACACGATTCTCTACTGCCTATCACCCACAAACAGATGGTCAAACCGAAAGGACGAATCAAACCGTAGAAACCTACATAAGAATCTTTTGTGCGAACAATCCAGAAATATGGAGCGATCTAATCACCGATATGGAAGTATCATTCAACTCACATTTACCTGATGGACGAAATGCCACCCCTTTCTACCTAGCTTCTGGAAAGAACCCATTCTGATTCCTTTATCGTTCGAACCAACCAATCTTTCGTCATTAAACGAACGAATGGAACTTCTGACTAAGGCTAGAAGGGAAGCAATCGCTACAACTAAACTAGCCGCAGCAAAAATGAAAGCACGAACCTTCAGCAAGGGGTTCAAACCATTCAAAGAAGGAGATCAGGTTTGGCTAGAAGCAAAGAATCTAAATTTAGGAGTAACCAACAAGAAGATCACTCCTAAACGGCAAGGACCCTTCACGATAACTAAGGTCATCTCCGCATTTGCCTATCAACTCAAGTTACCAGAAAAATGGAAGATTCACAACGTGTTCCACGTATCTCTGCTATCTCCCTACATAGAAACATTGGAACATGGGCCAAACTATCTCAGACCTCCTCCGGAAATTATCAATGAGGAAGAGGAGTACGAAGTCGAAGGAATCATCACTCACAAGATGATCAGGAGAAAGCGCCATTATCTGGTCAAGTGGAAAGACTATCCCACATCTGAAAACTCATGGATCACGGCAACCGAATTCTTTGATGAAGACGATGGATATCTTCCCATGTTCTTGGAATATCTTCGGAGAAATAAGCTTCCTATTCCCATCGATGAGAAAAGACAAGAAAGAACTGAGGAAAAGTCATTCTACATTCACCGAAGAAACTCCAAGGAAACTCCGGGTCATTCGAAAACTAGATAAAAGACACTTGAGATCGAATCTCTTCTCTCCATTCCCCAACGACTACTTACAACAACCACTCCATCGACTATACAAAGTCTTTACTCAACTTATTCTACTCTCAGCAATATGAAGACCTTCTCCTCCTCCACTTCCACTCGATTCAACCCCTACACCCTTACTGAACGCGACCAACGAGTTCTCAAGGCCATCCGAACCACGAACCCGGTTTTCGCAACGAAATCGCTACACCGTCAGCGGAGGCCACCACGTCCTCGACACATTAGTCCGGTTCGAGACCATTCGAACCAGTCACCTTCAGATGAATGAGCGACTTTGTGGAGTAATCAAGGAATGCCAGGATCTCGCTCAAGAGGTGAACCAATACATCACCTCGCAATGGAAGGCCAAGAGCAGCTAGCAAGGCTCTTAGTCGACTTAGGAGTTCGTGATCCTGGTCAAGATCGTCTCGACAATCGCACCCCAACTCCTTTCACCCTCAACGAACTCCCCGAATTTCCCGAATCCGAATCAGCATCTTCCCCTTCCCCAATCCCGATTCCACCTCCTCATCGTGACGAACCCATCTACGTTCCATCGTCCCCCTCAGAAGCTGAAGCCGAAGCCGAAGCAATCAGGAACTGGGGAAGAGCTGAAGAGTTACTAGAAGAAGTAGCTCGAGACGCAATTCAACAGTCCTTTCGAGTCGCTTCCCTCTGGAACTCCAGAGAAATCATTTCCGAGCTGAGCGCGGTACCGCTCTCGTCAGCAAAGCCATCCCGCAAATACCTCTGCCAGAGAATCCTGCAGAAGTTAATTGCGAAGTCACTAAGGACTTTGCCAAGCGGAACAGAAGAGCCAACAGAAGGATGCGCAACGAAGACACCCGAAGTAGAAAAGTCGTCCGAATGTCCTTGGACGATTTCAACAATAGTATCCTTGATCGAGCAGCTGTCCCGGTGGCTACCCCTGCGTTTAACGAATCTCTGTTGGGAAGCCGAAATCCCCGTTTCCCATCGCCATCACCACCAACATGGACGAGATCGCCTTCAACAATACCGCCACAATGTTCCCATTCGAACCAGTCCTCGAGCCTTCGACGTTTGTAAACGATGTGGCGACATGGACATTGGGCACCTCATTGTAACCAACCAGATGTGCTGCCTGTGGTAACGTCAGACACGCCAACTCTTCGACTACAAATTTTGCAGTCAATGCCCACCTTTCCGATTCCCAGTCCTCCAACCTGCTTCATCGAGATTGACTTCTTTGAAGTCCATTCCTATTCGAACAAGCACCACTTCGTCACAAGGACGGAAATTATCAGGTCGAAGAAAACCTTGCGGTACAAGAACCACGTCCCCTGTATCCGGCGAATGGAAGCTGGACAGGACCTCATTATTTTTCTCGACGATCTCGCAAGGGATATTCATTTCCGAAACAATCTAGCGGGGCCAGTCGAAGCAGTGGATCAGATGGTGAACGAAAGGGAATGTTAGAAGAATCATTCGGGAAGTTGTTCACTGACAGGTACCCAATCGTTCTATCAAGAACCTATGACGACTCGATAGGTCTGCAGAACGAGCAATTTGTCAGGGGAGTGTTGAAGTATTCAATGATGGAATCATTGGGTAGTAATGGGGTAATGTTACAATGACACGGTTATCTTTTTCTTTCTTTTCTTACATAATACGGAGTTATTGCGGACTATCTAGCACTAAGGGAATTCCCGCGTAATGACTAACGTTGTATTATTAGTTTCTCCATAGTTTCTCCTTTTCGTTCTCACACAAGTTTTACCATGTTCCTCCTGAGTTTCCCCGCGGTTTCTCCTTCTAATTATCCAAAGTTACTCCTTATCTCTGGATGATACTCTCGCATTTATCAGACTAGGGCAGATGTATAAATACTGTACTTTAGCTAGGTTGAAGCCTTAACTTCGATCTCCTGTTTTCTCCTAGCTTAGCAATAGACTTGTTAAGTTCCATAGTCTGTCTGAGTACTTTGAGTCTCAGCTCGATACTAAGTCTTGATTTGCAATCAAGCCTTAGTCATCTGAATTACTTAAGTCGAAGATCATAGTCACAGTTACATCACAGTCACAGTAACGAAGTCACGTTAAGCTCGATCCTTAACAATGTATGTGACAGTTTAACTTTCAAACTTGAACTTCATTGCACGAAGGCTATTTCGTTTAATGGATATGCTGACAGCAAACCTGTACCAACTTCTCAGTGACAATGGACAATCACTGTCCACTATTCTAAACCACTTGCTTCTCACCCCTTACACATCACTCTCTGATCAAGCTACCTCCCTCCTTGATGATGTCCTCACCTATGGACCATCTATTGCAGCATCATTCTGTCAATATCCCGCTGTCCATCAATTCATTGACAACCAAACAGAGAAGACTCTCATCAAGGAAATACAAGAGCTAATTTCCATCGAGAGAGGATGGTATTTTTCTACACTAAGGGCCACTTCTGATCAAGTCCGGGATGTTAAGCTGGAGTAGATGGCAACAACTATGGAGGAAGTTGCACCCAACTTGACTTGAATTTTTGATGCAATGATTCATGCTAGGGACTCACGCAAACATTCTTACAATTCTATGGAACTGGATAATGAAGATGAGAAATATTACTGGGATATCATCGATGGAATCACACCAAGCTCAACTCAGGACTCACAAACACACCCAACGGGGAAAACAGATCAAGACACATCAAAACGCAATTAGAAGAATCATAAGGAATCAAATTATTATCCATTTGTTACTGCTTGACGTGTAATTTTCATCATAGTGACATGTCATAGCTCTATCTACAATCATGTTCACAGCCAATCAAAAGTGTAACATACTCACTAGTATTATCAGAATATTCTGTCATGCCCACAATGTACCTGAGAAAGTCATCGATATTCTCTCTTGTCTTGACATGTTGATTTCAGTTAAAGCAATTAATGATGCTATCACTTCCTTATCTGCTGAAGCTATGAATACGATACAAGCTCTTGGTAGTACTCTCATTGCTGCATATGCATACGATAATTTTGATATTGAACTCAAGTCCTCACAACCATGACTAGAGAAGTCAACAGACTCTCTCAAGCATCTGACATCAGGCCTACTATTCCTACTTCTGAAGTGTGTCAAATGTAATGATCTCAAATGTGCCAAGTGGCTTTGGGATCATTTATGGACTAACAACAAGCTTTCAGATAATAGACCCAATCTTGCACCCCCCCTGACTTTCAGAATCTTATATGTATCCATCTACGACATGCACAAAAGGATCAGAAGAAGATGACTATCCGAGATTGATACAATACTTGGAAGTTTCTTACTGATCTCATAGATCATGGCCCCTGCGAGTATTTCCATCAGTTCAAGAAGTACCTCTCGAAGCCAGAGGTTATTGATCAGGTGCCATTGGAGAAGACTCAAACTATTCCTACATGCTCGATGAATATTCCAAACTCTACAATCAAGGGAAATATTGAGACAATTGCAAAGTTGCTGAAGCAAAGTGGTATTAGAAGTCTGGAGGACATTACTGATGAGATCATTGAAGAACTTATCGAATATATTCTTCTCTTCCACAGTGATCTAGGGACAGAAGAGAAGATTACTGCTGCACAGCTTCATCATTCAATTGAAGACTCATCAATGAAGAGATATCAGTTTGTTATCTTTGTTCTTGGTTTGTTTCATCTTAAGATGGCATGTACTGATGCTATTTGGTGTATATTTATCAAGCCTCCTGAAGCACGAACCGATCCATCTTCTGTTATAGCTCATATCAACATTTTGCGTCCTTGGGAGATTGAGAAGTTTATAAGTAATCTAGGTTTTTGTCAGATGCATCAGTTAATCACAGATAATGGAAGATGTCAGAGAATTGATTGTTAGAGAGTTGCAGTAGAGAAGGTGTCAAATGGAAAATACAAAACTCTAGAAGAGTTTGCTGCTTCCAAACCAACACTCGAGGAGTTACAAACCCTTGCCGACCACATTGCCATGACCTATGATCTTCATACTCAGTTGAAAGATGACCATGATAAGCAGTATGAAAACTCTCTCCTGATTCATCAGTACTATTTGTTGTATGAGGAGTTATCTTATGCAATGAATGTTGGAGATATTGGAAGGGTAGAGTGTTTGTTTGCTCCCTGGGCTTTTATTTTTCGGGCTGTTGGAAAGTACAAGTATGCATCTACAATAGTTTCATATATCATAAATGTCTTTTTCTTCTTCCCAGAGGGTCTAAAGTAAGTACACATTTTATGTAGATTTATTTAATGGTACTAACTTGCACTCTCATATCAACAGATAGGCAGTTCGTTATAGTATGCTAATAAACCTCAAAGGTTTTGAAGACACATTTCGAGCTATTAACTGGGTAGTGGAATTGAACAACTTATATACAAAGGTAATTTACATTTTTTACACTTATACCAAACTCATAATTATTACAGACAATCAATGTGGCTGCTGGTCCAAACAAGACTGTAGATAATATTATCAAAGAATCAAACCTGATCAACATCTTCCGAGATATGTATATGACGCTGGAGAAAAATCTGATACTTAATTATCTCACTACCTTACATGGTGAGTCAGACATGAAGATTACATACAAAGTCCTCTTGAAACACATTGAGAAGGAGAATCTACATAATAGAAAGAAGGGTAGAAGTAGTGACTATATGATTAAAGACATGATTAACAAAGGTCAGAACATATATATTGCTACATTGGGGTCTGGTGGTGTAGATGTGGCAATAGAGAATGATAGGGAGGAGGGTGACCGAGAGACTGCCCTATCAGAGGAAGATATTAGCATAGATCTTTTATTTTAATACAGAGGACTTACCGTGACATTTTGATGAGATTGTACTGACAGAGATGCGAAGATTGAAAGAATATCATTATTACTTCTAGGAAAATGAGACAATGGTGGTACGAAGGGAGACATCCCTATTGATAGTGGGATATTCGAAGTAGATGTAGGTGAAGGATACATTGGTATTTGAACAAATGTTGAATCTGGGTTTATCATACTTGTAATCAGTAGAGGTAATCGATGATGAATATTAGACATTGAAGGAAGTCTAGATCCTCATTGCAGGGAAGCTGTACTTGTGTGAGGGTTTAATGATGATAAACCCTCACTGTGACCTCCTATAGAAACTTGACAAGTTGGTATTTGGGTATACAACACCAAGCTTGAGGCTAAAGGAGAAGTCTTTGCCATCTTAGTGGCAATTTTTAGAGGTCCTGCTATCCCTGCCATTGAATTTGATGTGTCTGCCAATCCTTTTAGTGGGTTTTTACAGGTTCACTCTGTATTGCATTAAATGATGTCAGTATAGAAGGAATGAGATGAAAAAAAAAGGTACTGTTATGATTAGGACTGCCACAGTTACTGTAAGACTGGTTCTTCACTTCAGTTCTAGTCCTTTTACGAGGTGCAGCATTCATGCATGATGTAGCCTTCCGAGATTCATTGATTGGAGTTGCACTGCTAGATGCAGCTGGTGGATTCACTGGATTAGTAGAACGTGAAACCAAGGAGGTGGCAGGAGTTGGTTGAGCTGATTTTCCTGCTGTCTTCATAGGTTTTTCTTCTACTTAGTCAACATTAGTAGTATGAATGTAGCAAAATTATGAATGAATACTTACTAGGTTCAAAGGCAATTGGATACACTTCCTTGATGATATCAAGTACCTTCTAACTATAAAGGTGTGTATCCATCTAACACGTTTGAACAGCAAGGTCATCCACTGTCATAACCTTCCTATGATAGGCCAAATTCACGATCAAATTGAGGATGTCATTCATCATGACTAATGAACTTCTAAGGTCCTTGGTCCACACATCCCCATAAAGGCTGTCTGACTTTTCAATTCACCTCTCCTTTAAAGTGACGTGAAGTTTGAATTTGTGAGCAGTCCGTTGATAGTTCTTGAGGTGCGTTCATCGAGTTTGTGGGACTTTGGGCATAGTCGTATCCTTGAAATCATGAAAATTAAACAGCAAGGGGATGCATAAGTCACAGCAGATGAGAGGGGAGGTGACAGTGCAATGTGTGTATCCTGTAGGTACAGAATCATCACACTGCTTATGGTCACTTGCTAGAAGATAAACACAATCAATAAACAAAGTTCATTTCCCAAAAAGAAAATAGATGTTCCAACTTACTCGTCTGATCAGACTTGAAGTACAACTTGATTGAAGTTTGTCGACACTGCAGGCCACATTCACCAGCATTGATCAAGTCATTTATTGCTAGTTCAATGATAACAGCTTGTCAGCCTTTATCTTCTTCACTGCCTTAGACATGTACCCCTTCTCGAATTCTTCATATAGTTCCTACCATGTTTCTATTAGAACCTGTTCTGATGGCTGCCTATCCATCTCTAACAATTTATTTAGCTTCTCTTCAATCATGTCCTCCCTTTCGTTCTCTCTATTGTTAGCCATTATGACATTCTCCTCACTCTCGGCTTCATCTATCACTATGTTATCTTCCTGGGACTCCATTGACATGTCTTCACCTGCAGCTGCAACATTACCTCAAGGCTCAGCCAAGAATTCAGCAGCAACATGACGTGAGAAAATACACTGTACCTTAGTCGATAGTCAAAGTTGTTGTCATTTTAACCATGCGTTGTCTCCTTTTGTCTTCTTTTATTTTGCTAAATTCTTCAATTTTTATTCTTCACTTGCCTTTCGATAAACATCAAAGTATTTCTCTTCAACAAAAATAATAGCAAGGGCCTCGAGAGTCAGATCTCATGCTTCATGGCCCAGTCTCTATCACAAAGTACATACATCATACAATGTCTGCCATTGGATCAGTACTATGATATCTGGTAAGTCTACACCCTTTTGAAAGATGAGAAAACTTGTGATCTAAAGCTTTGTGAATTCAGGCTCACCATTTTGAATGAATCTGTGGCATAGATTCCCCAGATTTCTCTATTCTTTAGCTTCTCGACTACCATTTCTTTAAATGAGGACGACATCTCTGAATGAAACCATACAATTTTGTGATAGAATTTTGAAGACAGCCGGTGATGAAGAAATCTCCCCGCATTGATAGAATTAGGAATACTGTTGAAAAAAATGACAAACTTTAGGGGCACTTCATCGCCTAGTTTCCAACCCTCTTTCACAAGAAACCCAAGATCAGCATACTTTACAAGCTATGTTTGATCTTTCATATGTAGATATGAATGTTCAGACGGTCATTTGAATACCGAATGTGTACGAGCTTATCCTGTTGGAGTCGAAGAAGCTGCTTCAAGCTGATAAGGAGTGCTTCTGGCAAGGTGATCAAGGCAACTATAAATGGTATGTTAGGAAGTAAGTATCTTAAGCATTCTAATTTCTTATACTCTGGTCTGAAATCATTCCACTGCATGATATAGTGGGCTTTATCAAAAACCATTGTAATTAATCTCGAGGAAAAGTCTTCTTTGCTAAACAGTTTCTCGAAGCCTCCACTAGGCTTCATAACTTGTTCAGGGCTAACTACAATTACATGGTACTTCCTGTCCTCGATATCCTAATAAAATTATAACTCATTTATTCTTCACAGATCCAAATATTCAGGAATTGACTATACCTTGAAATTCTGGTGAGTAGCTGTAGCACCATTTATTGCTATTCCATGTATGCCTGTCTTTGCTAATGCTTCTACATTCTGATTTCTAAGGACATTTAAAGCTGTGACAATAATTTCAACACCACTGTTGTGACAAAACACTGGCAGAAAGAAAGACAGTATCTTCCCTATACCTGTTCTGACATCGATGATCATGTTAGATCCTTTTAATATGGCCTGTGATACTTCACACTGCTATTTGCAAGGTCTTCTTCTAAATATTGTTTGGTATTTTTGTTGTATCTCTTGTAGAGTTGGTATCTATTGTTGCATTTCTAGGCTGAATCTGTTCGAGTACACAGCAAGATAGTGACGAGTTATTAGTATTATATAATCATATGTTTTCTGAAACTCTACATGTTAAATTTCGAGGTCTGATCACCTAGGCACCCTGCAGCCACTGTGGCTAGCTTTGTTTACAAATGTTTTACACCAGTCATCTGTGGGTATTCACAAACCAACATACATTTACACAATTAATATTATGAGAAAGATTAAAAAGGAAATATTATTAGATAATTTGCTTGTGCGAAATAAAATCACATCTTTGTGTACACCCACAGTAAGAGTAGGGAGGAATCTGGTCTTATTCTAGTTATATACTTTTGTATATGTCAGATTTTAGTTTCAGTTATCAGTTCTAGTTATTTTAGGGAAAAGATAGAACAGGACAGAACTTTACAACACTACTCTAAATAGCTTACATATATTATTTGCACTATATAATACTTATTTGGATATATTTTTTATTTATATTTATTATTGCTTACACTATTTTATATACTACTAAAGAGATTGATAATATTTTATTTGACTCTACATATTTGTATCTTGTGTGGTACATGATGCATTCTTGATGTACCTACTTATATTATTTTTATTACTTTTTTGATATTTCTATTAGTAATATTATACAAATTTGCTACTAGAAGATCTAGTTTTGATAATAATGAGATAGCAAAGATGATCAAATATAAAATAAGAATTACAGAAGAAGAGATCAAAGAGAAGAAAATAAATAATAGTAACAGTAATAATAATACTAAGGTATGTGAGAGAGAAATACCAAATAGAGAGGTGATTGAACTTTATAAGAAGTTAAAAAGAACCTATCTTGATAGGATAGATATATTAAGATACAGTATATGTTATTGTAATTATTTTATTTTCAGCTTATTTTAAAGCTATTCTTATCAGTTTGACAACTAATTATCTTTCTGTCTGTTATGATAAGAGTGTATCTCTTGATTGATGGATACTGAAATGACTGATAACTAATAACTAATAACTGAGTATTTATAAGTAGACTCATATATTGTAGTACTAACTCGAATATACTGAAATCTTGTGGAATCTTATAGAATCTTCTGTATATAACTAAAACTTACTTGTAGCTACTTTTCTAATAGATACTTGTATTATAGTACATTTATTAGTAGATTGAGCTTTCGTATAAATAGCTGACTATTTCAGTATCGAAGTTCTCTAACTTCAACCTCTTTTGTATAATAATGTATAAGTAGTTGAATAACAAACTCTTGATGTGCTCATTGTAACCAAGTTTGAACTAGAATTCTTACTAGATATAAATGTTCTTGAGCTCAACAAGATCATCGATAAAGATTAAATTATCTGTCTATGAGAAGATAGAAGAATAAAATAGTTATCAGACTGATAACTACTTATACTTTGAGTTAAAGCAGAGAATGCCTTAGAGTTAGACATAGCCAAGTAGGCTAAAGAACTAGAGGTTGAAGGACTGACCTAGCAAGGAAGGCTAAACATGTGAATGCTAACAGAGTAGTATAGCCAAGAAGGCTAAACTGAAGAGAAGTTAATAAGATAAACTTAGTCAGAATAGACTAAAGATAGTAATAATTGTAGTGACACATACTATACCTTAACACTATCTTCTCTTAAGACAATCAGACTAATTATTTAACTATCAAGTTAAGTTTGAGTTTGAATTCAAATAACTAAGTTTACAGTTCAAGTTCAAGTTCTAGCTTAGTTGTAACAAGTACACCAAGAGTCTGTATTTAATATCTTGTATACTATTATACAAAAGGAGATTAATGTTGGAAAACTTTGATATAAAATAGTCAGCTATTTATACACAGTAATAACAGTATCTATCAGAAAAGTAGCTACCTAATAATATATATCTCAGTTATTAGTTATAATTAATAAACATAGTCTTAGTTATTAGTTATAGTTTGTAATACAAGTACTTAGTTATCAGTCATGATTATCATACATATCTCAGTCATTGGTCTAAAGATCCTATTAATAAGAGATTAATTCTTATTGTAACAAGATGATGATCTCTCCTATAAACTGCTCTAAAAGCTTTAATGATTTAAAGAAGTTCTTCAATGTAAGGAGCTATTGAATGTAAAGTAAATGACATTGAAACAATACTTCAAGTAAATTTCTTGTAGTTTAATTTAATTTACAGTGGCTACTAAAAGTTCTTTACAGAGGTTTTAAGAGTTCAATAATTTTGATGTCTTTCTGTTAATATTAGTTAGTACTATATTATATTGACTGTATAGATAGTACATATCCATAAGAAAATAATAGTATGAATATGTATTGAATGAGTATGAAAATCAGCTAAGATTGTAGATTGATCTGATCTTTGGTATCTATATCTCATTTAGAATAGGTGCTATATTGCACTGGCATTGTCACACATACTTAATTGAACCTCACTCCTTCAAAAACAAAACTTATTGATTATGCTACTCTCTTTCCTCTCCTCATGACTCTTATTGGCCCTGTTAAGAAAGACTGCATCTTACATCTACATAAAGAAGGGGTCAAACCTATTGGTATTGCTGCACAACTAGAACTCAAAGCTACTACAGTTTGATATATCCTCTAAAACCTTGAAGAATATCCTGATATATTTTACCAGCCTCTACAGTCAGGTCGTCTTCGAGTTTTAGATGACCAAGATCTCCATCAAGCTGCCTGCACTATTACAAGTGGATTTGCTAGTAATATTACTGATCTTAAATGTAAACTTTTTCCAAAAGTAAGTATCTAATCAGTTCAAAGGGGGTTAAGTAAGATTGGCCTACATGGGAAAATACGAAGAAAGAAGCTGTATCTAAATCTGAGGGCTCAGAGAGCAAGGAAGATTTGGGTAAAGGGTATAGATGATATACTCAGGAAGAGTGTATGGCGATGGAGCTGGATTATATTCTTGAATAAAGCTAAGTTTAATATTTTTGGGTCAGATGAGAAACTTTACTATCAGAGGAGGATAGGAGAAGAGATATTACCCTAGAATGTAACAAAAATGGTGAAGCATAGAGGTGGAAGTTTGATGGTCTGGGGGTGTATAACAAGAGAGGTGTTAGAAGGTTGTATAAAGTTGAGAAAAATATGAATGTAAAATAATTTTGTTATATTCTAGATAAAGTGCTTCTACTTATCCTTACTGACTACAATCTATCTCTGAAAAGGGTATGGTTTTAGTAGGATAATGATCTTAAGCATACTTCTTATCTTGCAAAGGTATAGTTCTGTAGCTACAACATCTGACTTTTCTCTTGGCCCTCATTCTCTCTTGATATGAATTTGATATGAATATCATAGAGAATGTCTGGAGTCTTCTTGATAAACAAATTCATAAATGTTATCCCCTTCTAAGTAGTATGGAGCAGCTATAGGTTGCAATACAGGAGGAATAGTCACACTTTGATGTGAAAGTTATTTAGAGATTGTACAGATTACTGACTATTCATGTTCATATCTTGTTGAAGTACAAGGGAAGCTATACCAAATATTAGAATATCATACCTAACTGTACTATAGAGTGTTAAATAATCTTACTAATCTCAGTTGTAACAATAAGTATGAAAGATTAAGGTTTGCTTTTTCACTCATTTCTGCCTCAAACAAGTGTTTGTAGCCTTCATATAATATGTGATACATTACATATATGTACCCCTACAGATAGTTTAAAATATGAAGGAAAATATCTAATAATTATCAATCTACAAAAGAAAAGTAATTACATAATATATATGTAAAGAACTTTTGATAGTCACTATACTCGTAGTAAAATATAATGTAATTACACCTATGCGATCATGTAACTAATTGTTGATATCACACATCATGATCAGTTTGTTATTTCATACATATGCCCAACTATGGAATCTCTGAGCTAACTCCCTTGCAATGTATAATAATATATACTTTCTACAATATTTTACACTTATATCACAAAGTTGCTGATTAGACAAAGATCTCTCTCTTTAGAGTTTGGAATATTGTTCAACATTTTTGAAAATATCATACTTTTTGATTACTTTCTCATTTTGGATAACTAATTATCTTCACTCCTTGTATGCAATATCATATTATCCAAGAGGCTCAGAAGTACTGAATAACACCCTTCACTGAAGTCACAAAAGGAGTTGGAGGTGTCACTGTGGCACAAGTTCGATGTGTCTGCTATGTTACTGGATATTACTACTGTTGTACTCACAAGAAGCCCTTTTTAACAAAGAAAACAGTCAAGAGACATTTTAAATGGATAAAGAAGATTAAAAAGGTAGATTGGGATAAAGTAATGTATACAGATGAAACTACTTTGGAGACAGAGTTGAGACCAGGAAAATAGTATATGACTTAGAAGACTAGTGAAGAGTTTCTCTCAAAGAATATTCAATCAACCTTGAAGAGTGGTCGAAAATCATTGATACTGTAGGGGGCTATTGTTCAAAGGAAAAAAGGTCTACTCATCTGATTGGAGTTGCCTGGGAGTAATAGAGGTGCAATAGTCACAGGTCAGAGAAGGGGTTTGACTAGAGAGAAGTATATCACTCAAGTAGTTGAGGAACCATTGAAGTAATTCTATAATAAGATTAGTGAGGAGTGGGGTGGTCTAATTTAGGTCATTGAAGATGGGGCTCCTGTGCATAGAAGTAAGATTGCAAAAGAGGCTCGAAACTGTCTTCACATTGTCACACTTCTACATCCCCCAAGTTCTCCTGATCTCAATCTCATAGAACCTCTTTGGCTTATTTTCAAACAATGTGTGGCAGATATTAGTGGATCCTATAATTCCCTAGATAAGCTTTGGAAAGTAGCACAGTCAGTGTGGGATGGGTTTACTGAGAAAGAGATTGCAAAGTTCACCAGGATCATGAAGGAGAGGATTGAAGCATTGAGGAAGGCAAAGGGGAAACAGATTGGTTATTAATATATACATAAATATAGGTAAACAGTGACTACATTTCTATAAAACAATCACATCCCAGAGTGTAGAAGAAATTGCACAAATGAGAACACTTTGTATGTTACAGGTCACATGACTTTGCGACAGTAATCACATTCATGATATCTCTTGTCACTGCGTTACGAATATGTCATATTTGTGACATTTTTTGTCTTGCATAACCGCAGTATTACATAGAACTGACGCCTCCCCCGACGTTATGCATTATGAGATAAACTACTGTACCACCATACTGAATAAGTCTACATACAGACCAGTGATCAAAGGAATGTTATCCAATAGATATCGCTATAATGTTGAATGTAATCTTTCATTGTTTGAAATGGATACAGCAAAGACAGTTAGTAATGGGAATGATAGCCCGGGTATTTCAACAAAACAACACAGAACCAACAGCCCAAAGCGAAAACGAAGTAAACACATGCAACCTAAAGTCCCAATACGAAGGTCAAAATGAAGGGGTGTTAGAAAGAGAGTAACGGAGCCAAGTCCAGGCCAGAAAAGGAAGGGGAAGGGTTCGAAAGCATACGAACAGAAACTAGGGTTATTTTCTATATACATATCGATCAAGTCCGCAAGCAAGAACTAAGCGAAAACAAACAGAATCCATCTTCTACTCGCCAGGCAGAGTAAAGTCAGGGAAATCAGGCCAATTACCGAGTTTTCCAGGATCACCGCCGATACGAACCCAAGCAGAATGAGATGGTGTTGGACCATCAAGGATGAATAACTGCCACCATCCAGGAGGTGAAATGTTGACATTGGGAGGAGATGTGATTGTACAAACTGTCCCTGAACACGAGAATTCAGGGAATAATGTACGTCCGCCCATGACGTTTCCGTGAGTGCTTGATGTAGCTGTGATGAAGAGACAAGACGTAAATAAACATCGTGAGTGAAGAACGAACAACGAAGCCGATATGGAAGACTTACCAGCGACCAAAGATACTCGCATAGTCGATGCTGTACCTTGGTGCAAGGTGACATTAGTGATTTGATGTTTGGTACCGTAGGTCCAGTCAGTATCTGTGATGGTAAAGCTCGGCGGTGTTCTTCCCTGGTTGAGGTATGGTGGAATGTAAACTTCGATACGGAACTCCTCTGGGAACTTAGGAGTTCCATCAGGGTTGTTGGTTTGAGGGTCACTTCCAGAGATGAGGACACGGCCGTCAGGGAGTAACTATTGACGAGCAGATATTATCAGTTCAACCCGTATAATCCTGATAGCACAACACTTACTGTCGCTTCAGAGTGGTAAAGACGAGCCACGATGGTGGTGTTCAAGATTGAGATTCTTTGATGAACTGGTTGACTCGGGTCGTAAAGAAGTGCTCCGAAATTAGGGAAGTCTGCGAGACCGAATCCTGCAACGCCTTGCTCTGCACCGTTGACAATCAAGAAGGTACCATCAGGAAGAGCGGCCATGCAAGGCATGACACGCTTGGAAGGCTACGATAGAACGTGCGAAGTCAGTAAGTCTTATTCGGCTGCTCGTCGAAATGGTAGCAGACAGGAACTTACCATTCGTTCAATAGTCCAAACAGGATTTTCAACTTCAGGTTGCATGCTAACACAGTTGTCGAGCGCGACGCCAAAGTCTGAGCCACCACAAACCAGGATGGTGAGAGGGTCTGTATACGGAGCATGCTACGACGAAAGGTCAACAATACAGTTCGAGGTGATGTAGTACTGAACAAGACCATACCTGGGGTAGTAAGACGGCAGTTCCTTCCATGGGGTACGTACGACCAGCTAAGAAGCTAGTGACTGAGCCAGGCATATTGGGAAGAGTCTTGATAGTATCGAAAGTAACGGGGTTCAGGATACGAGCTTCGTTATAGTAGCCTATACAAAGGTGTTGGTCAGTTGTGTCGCACGACTATCTTCGAAGAAATTTACTGACCAACAAAGATATTACCACTCGGGAGAATATGAAGGAACGGGTAAAGGTTGTTGGGATCGGTACGGTTCAACCAATCCATGAAGAGATAAGTTGGGCCTCCCGCCGGAGTAGGTAGAATCTCCAAAGTAGGTTCTGGAGCACCGTTACTACCAACTTCACCTCCCACGACCAAGATTGATCCATTGGTCATAACGAGCGCACTGGGATACCAACGCCCTCGCTAGAAAATGTCGTCTTGTCAGCGAATTTGAAAGATGAGATAGAAAGATGAGTGTCTATACCTGAAGAGACAACTCTTGGAAGTTCTCCTGCCAATCGTTTGTGCCATTCACGCCAGCTGAACCATCGGGAGCATACAGCCGAACGCCAAACGTGCTCTGTAAACTCCAACCGCCAATATTCAATACTCTGGCAGATACATCTGGTAAGATGACACTGCCTGAACAGAATACGTCGGATTTGACGTGAAGTGGGCGCCAAGCATGGAAGAAGTCATCGGTGAGACTGAGATCAAGTTCATAAGCACCCGTGGAGTTTGGGAAACCTGTACCAAGTTTCTCCAGGAAGTTGACTTTATTGTTGATACCGAGAGTAGCGACGAGGGGGACGACAAGACCACCGATGAGGAACTGCAGAGATAGGTCAGTTGAAATGCCACGATGTACTCAAGACTTATCATTACGAACCTCGTAACGACCAATGTTGTCAGGTTGATGCCATACATCCAAGTTGCCGTTGAAAGCATAGTACTATTAAGAACCCACGATATCAGCGTTATCAGACGTGGGTATTTCAATGAGTGAGATTACCTGAAGACGAAGAGGACCGCCACACAAATGAATCGCATCGCCAGAGCAAGGAATATTACAGTCAGTTTCAGGAGCGAGACCGGGACTGTTAGTAGTGACGTCGGAAAGATCTCCGCAGAAGCATTGATTTCCAAATTCCAGGCCAGCAGCGGGGAAACCGTATGTAGCGCATTGATTAAGACAAGCTTCGACGGTAGTGTTTGTGTCCCAGATGTTTTCGTAGGGGAAGACTCGGTTTTGCCCCTCTCTGGAGCGAAACAACAAAATTAGTTCCTCCGTGTGTAACAACCAAAAGCTTTGATACGCACTGAAGACAGCCTTTGTATTCCCAGCTAGTTGGTAAGCTACTGTTGAGTACAACGGGGACAGGCAGAGCCGTGATATTCTTTGCATCTGTTGAATAAACAGAAAGCCTGTTTGGACCACCGCAAGCTTCGCTATTATATAGCGTCTTAGAGTTAGAACGTGGCCAAGTTTAGATAAAGTTGAACAACATACGTAGAGTTACCACCACAACCCATATTGCAATCCGACTCCGCACCAAGAGTGGCACCGTTGATCAGGGAATCACCACAGAAACATTGAACACTGAATTCCATACCAGCGACTGTAGTATTTTGAGCGCTGCAGGTCTGGATACAGGATTCGACGGTGAGATTTTGGTTATCTGGAAGTTCCGTAGCGAAGATACGTCCATGTGCGTTATCACTGTTAACGTTGGGTGCGGGTTGAATATGTCTGATTCGGGTTGATAAATTCGTGAAAGAACGTACACATAACATGCTGCGTAAGCCCAAGGAGCGAGAAGGCCTTCGGTAACGGGGAAAACAACCACAGGTCCAGCAGGTCCTCCACCAGCCGGGGGAGTCGGGGGATGAGGAAGTGTACCGGTGAAGTTATAGACCTAACAATCCCGTTTGGTGGGCAAAAGACTCGGACATGTAGATATTACTCAAGACTTACGTTGATACGATCAGGTCCTCCACAAAATTCAGAACTGTTACCGATGCAAGGCATATTGCAGTCAGTCAAAGGTGTAGGCCCGTCATCCGGGTTAATGATAGTATCACAGTCTGAAAGCCATCGATGATGAGAACAGAGTCATTCGTGCGATACGGCAATGATTAACTTACAGCATTCTTGAGCGAACTCCATACCAGCGAAACCGAAACCGAGATTGAAGCAAGTGTTCGTACAAGTCTCTGCGCTGAAGTTTCCATCCGGGAAGACACGATTGGCAAGTGTTCGAGTAGGAGCGGTGTCGCTGTACAGTGGGAACGGAGGGGTGTCAGCCAAAGGATGGCGCACGATAACTCTTCGAAGCTTACCTGTAACATCCGAGAGATTCCCATAAACCAACTGAAGGTACAGTTTGAGGGGGTGGCGGAGGTTGCTGCCCACTCCAGTAAAGAGATAAACGACCTAACAACCACGATTAGTCTTCTCCAAATAAAACTGATCACGTGAGGGAGATACTGACTTGCACCACCACATATCTCATTTTTGTTTCCAGTGCAAGCAGCGTTACAGTCGGTGGAAGTAGCGTTGGAACCACCGTTGGATATGTTATTACCACAGTAACATTCCTGAACAAGAAATTGAGTGAACAACATGACGACGGCATCCGACGAAGAATTACCTGAGAAAACTCGACACCAGCGAAGACGAAGTTTTGATCATTGCAGAAGCCGACACAGCTCTCGACGGTCATGTTTTGAGTGTCAGTGAAAGAGGCACTGGTGAGACTACGTGCAGCAGGATTGTCGCTAGATTCAAGAGTAATTAGACGATGAATCCAGCACTGGGAATACGAATGCACGAACGTGATACATCCTTGAGCACTCCAACCTCCAGGGAGGTCGAGGGCGCGAACATGAAGCCTATGCATATGGCCAATAGATACGTGTGAAGCATGAACGAACTACACAACGCACAGATATCAGTAACGATGATGCATAGCTCAAGAGAGACGACTTACAGTGGGGACGAGCGCTGTGAGCGTTGCCAGAGAGAGAAAGACAGAGGCCATGACGACCTAACGGAAAGCTGAGGTGGCAATCTGGCTTGAGGGAACATGCCAGAAGAGAGGCAGTCCTTTTTAAATCTGTCAAAAGTCAGACATGAAAAAAATAGCGACTATTCATGGAATATCCAACAGTGGGTAGTTGGCGGGGCCTGAAAGGAACGCCTCAAGAAAAATGGTGGTTCGTCGGCACCAGCAAATGTTTCGAAACTCAAAGTCTCGATCCGTCAAAGATAGATGTGATGTAAACGGCAAAGAATGCATACTCTTCTGCCGGTGTACAACTCGTCCGTGCATCGTGGAGGAGCGGGGTGAACGCTGGTGAACATCACAAGGAAAGACTTCTTTTGGCCTGCCAGGAACGTTGAATATTGCTGGTAAGGGCAGGAAGAAACCTCTGTCTATACGGGAATTGGTGAAGAGGATGATTCTCGACCGGCGACTGAGGACTATAGTGCGGACGATATCACTGTCAGAAATATCAGGATTGTTGCAGAAGGAACTCACTGCCCGCTGTCAACTCTTGTTCTCAACATGTGACAGGACCCTTGCTTATGTAAGCTGCTTTTGAAGCAATATGAGGCATATTCGGTTCACGAAACAGGGTTAGGTTAGCCATGCTCGAAACACGGAGAAAGACATTGATTCTGAGCGAAACAAAGGTCAGATTTCTACATTTTGTGATCTGGTTTGATAATCACCGAGTTAACCACGCCAAGGCTGTGCCTTTACACAGAGCCGAGGTGCTGTTTGAAGGCAGAAATGCTGCATTAACCATCCGTAGAAAGACAGATCGCAACTGAGAAAGGGTACCTGATTGGCCTGAGATTGATGGTCCTTATTTCTCCGTAAAGTATGTAATGGGCGTTCGACAAACTTTCCTCCTGTTCGGACGCCCGACGTCCGTCGCAGGAACAAATCCATCATATACTTACCTTTCTCGGTCCCCACCAAAAACTCGACGCTTTTGACGTGTGTTTTTAATTTATGACACCAATAACTCGCCAGATAATTTTTGGATACAGAAAACATCCTTGGTAACCATATGCTCACAGAAAGCCTATCGTGGAAACATTGCCTATTCAGTACCGAGACCAGCTGGGCACTGGCAGCTTCCGAAAATAATCTGAGAGTCCCTCGGGAGTATCAAAATAAATAATGCTCTAGACGGTCGCAGAGACTACCCTTCGCTCACCAGGATCAATGAGAAATCCTTCCGATGGCAGAAGGAATCGCAATCAGGTGTATTGACAGAACGGAGTCCGACGATTCAGTCATCCCGGGACCAAAAGAGCAACACTGAAGTTGGAGAAACGGTTCAAACGAACGAGTATATTGCGAAGGTCTCGAGCCTATACCACCCGACAATACAATACAGCGGTGTTGAGTAGGTGTTGACATTCGTATTTTTAGGATAAACCCATATTGTCCGACGCAAGAGAGAGCCCCATGTCGCAGTTTCAAGGCTAGGCTCTGATACGAGTGATTACCCGTTTCTGCTTTCCGTTTCGATGCGGGGTTGAGATTCAGTGCCGGATGACAGCAAGAGCAAGCCGTTAAGGACGATACAATGCCGCCAAAGAACAAGTCGGTGTTGGAAAACAGACCTGGAGCAGACCTAGCAAAGCCGAACTAGATTATCCGGTGACATTGACAGAGAGCTCAGACAGAATGGCATGATCGGGAGGTATTTTGTGTGCGGTCGTTATACTGGTCCATACCCCTTGAAAGGAATTCTTGATTGGAACGCGTAGCGTTGAATAGACACGACTGCCCATGTGAAGAAGTGGTTGTATACTTCATGCGATATTGGTACCTTCGGAATCGCCCTTAGAGAATTCTAATCAATGAAAGATAAGTGATTCATGTTTCAGTTGATATGTTTAGTGACTGATAATTCAATGTACCTGAAGAACATATGAGGTGGGTAGCGAACACACATGTCAGCAGTCAGCAGAATTGCTGGTGAATCAGCTCTGCAGGGACAAAGTACTAGTGCCGGAGGTAAGTTAAAGATACTCACTCACCTTCTTGATATCGGCTTGCGTCAATGGTTTGCATTGAATCAAGAACAGAGGTCATGACGGTCTAAAAATGCGAAGACTAAGAATAAGACGGTGATAGTTGTGTATACAAGCCTCGAATTGGGCAATGGGGAAGGTGGGCTAGCTCACCACTATGTCCCTGATAAAGTAAAGTAATTCAAAGCCACGTTCGGAAGCATCCAGCAATTTACCGAAAACTTAATTATCGCATGGAACACTGGTAGGAAAATTTGGAGATATCAGTACAAGGTTTACAATGAATGTGAATGCGGTGTGATGTTACCTAAGTGTTAGAGGGTTATGACCAGGCGAAGATGACATGATGTGGGTTTGGGACACACGCATGAATACGCACTCATCCTCCCAGTCTACTCTGCTGCAATTTTCCGCTCTGACTTGCGATCCTGACAAGACGACAGTGAGCGAGGGGGACATTGCGGACACAACTCACCCAGAAAGGATTCTAGCTGATTGCAAGATCTGGGGTATCGCCAGGATAGGTAAGGTGAGACGCTCAGGTCTTGGGGTGTCTGCATGGCAGAGGACGACAAAAATGGGTTGAAAACGGGCCTTGGGTCGAGCTCATCGTCTGCGACGTCTTGATCCAAAATTTAGGATGGTGAACGACGAAAAAAAGGGGGAGGGAATATATTTTGGGGGATGTGATGGTCGATGTTGAGAGTAAGAAAGAACTAAGCGTGAGTGTGGAAAAGTTCCCACGCCTCAATCACCCAGAGGGCGGAGCGGCGGGGCACGAATTTCCTTGCGTTTTCCCCTCAAGACCTCCCGAAACTTTGCCCCGGTCAGTCAACTTTGTTCGTGAACTTTACTTTTAATTTTCGTTGCTAATATTCTACCCGATACTCACATGCTCTCTCACCCGTCTTCTCCTTCAACCTTTCGCATCTTATCCACCATGCACTGCCTTATCAACATGCAACAGTACACCGCCGTTGCGGCATGTCCAACGACTCTCATTCTGGTTCGGGCACCTCGCAGAATAACCAGGCAGCATCATGGACTGAACCTCCTTGGTCGGGCTGGATAGAAACTACTGGTGATGCCCTTCTCATCCTTGAAGCTGCAAGACGCGGCATAATCCCTAGGGTAACTCGACGTCTCGTCGACTCTGAACGCAAGATGATCACCTCTGGCTCCGTATTCGTCTTCGACGAGGACGAGAGCGGAATTAAACGTTGGACGGACGGTTTCTTCTGGAGTCCTAGTCGTATCCTTGGCAACTTCCTCCTCTATCGCGAGACAGAGAAGCGAGGCGCTGGTCATCGTAGTGCTCGAGCAGAACACGATGTCTCTGATGAAGCCGAGGTCAACAAGCAAGATGGCCAGTCTTTAAGTCGACCAAAAACTGAGTCTAGTCGCATGGGCATTGACAGACAACGAGAGAGGAGTTTAGTCGGCAGTCTTACAAACAGCTACAAGTTCAAACCAGGGGGTATGATGAAGAAGGTGCGTATATATGCTACCCTTACTGCCATCGCTATGTTCATGGACCTAACCCACATGGTAGACATTCTCTTTAACCATTGGCGGCGTTGCTCAACATCTTATATCCTATTATAAGATTGAGGACGTTGAACTAGGGCGTCTGAGACCGCCTTCTTCTCTCCCCGAATTGGCGTCTCTAGACATTTCACCTGAATATCTCGATAAGACTCATTTCAGAAATCCTCCAAAGGTTGAGATTGGAGTTGACGGCGTACCACGATACCGAGGAGAAGCCGATGATATCGACAACTCTCCCCAACTCATGACAGCACCCCTGTCTCTCCCTTACGAAGAATCCACTACCAAACGCAACAAAAGATACGATCCCTATGGCACCACTGCAACAACACCGAAACGCACTCGCAAATCCAAGAATACGACAGCTACATCCTCACAAGAGAGTAGCCAACACGACTCTGGATCTGCATCTCAAGCTCTCGTTCACCCTGCCTCTTCTTACCCGGATGCGAGTCTCTCAGCGACTACAACGTCTCATTATGGCCATGCATCATATGGCTATTATCCAATGGGGGCTCCCGGTTACCACTTACCTCCCCCTCCTCCTCCTGTTTATTCCCCTGCACCTTACACAAGCACACTTCCACCGACATCATCACCGCCACCCCAAGAAAGTGGAACGCCTGAGGCGTCTCCAACTCACTCACAACCACCCCTCTCGTATCCTAGTTATCCGTCAGAACAAACCAGTCAATCATCGCAAAGCAGTCTCTATCCATATTACCCTCCGCATCCTAGCTACTCTCCCTACCCTCCTCCAGCTGTCCATTGGAGTTACAGTGGGTATCCTCCATCACACCCCCAGGCGAATGTACCGCCTCACTCTGAAGACCCAGGCCAAATTTCCGATAATTCAATTGTGGGCGGTCCAAGAGGACACGGAGGGCGCACCAACAGCGCATAATCCGCGAAATTTCCCTTCCATCTTGATTCTTGGATTCATTAACTCTTCAAATACGCGATTCTTCGAATCATCTTCTTGACCGTTGATTGTAAGTCTTCTTCGGTCAAGTTCCTTGTGTTACCCTCTTCCTACATGACACATTTCACCGGGTTTCATAGATAAACGCTTCAAATTCTGGCTCTATTCTGTATGCATACTCTTTCACCTTTCCATCACTCCCTTATCGTCTACTCTTTCTTTTCTCTCTGTCACGATACTTCATATGATATTTCCTCCACTATACCTGTCTACCTGTACCGCTTTGATGATGACTTTTGTTGTCTAGTTGATTCTCCCGTTCTCTACTTTCTTGCCCCTCGTCTGAATCCCCTTTCTCTCTTTCCTTCTGGCTTATCGTGAATATACGTAGTTTTAACGTACACTTGTATCATGTAGTATGTCCTATCATTTTCTTGTTCGAGATCGATGACTTTTCGGGTTATTACACAACAGTTTTATTATCTTACCCCACCCTCCCCCCTCCTCACTCTCGATCATCCTTTACAGTAGTGATCGCGAGTGTTTGTCTGTTTGAATATGTTTTCCTTTTGTTTTGAGGAGGGTTTCTTTTTTTGCGCCTGACATGGCCATGGTCAGTTGTGATTCAGATTCCTGCGATGATTGGTTTGTTTGTTTCTTTTGTATGTATATAAGTAACTCCGTTGTAAGTTTTTTGGACGTCGTTTTCAATGTACATATATTATTCTGTTAGCTCGAGCGAGTACTTTGAATGCCTTTGAAGTTGAAGTTATATATCGTAAAGACTCGACGACATTGATCTAAGGAGGTCGCCACTATTCGCATTGACACAAAAAATGCTAGATACTCATGATGATGATACAATAACAATGCATGATATATATGATGAATTGATTGATTGATATGTATATATATGTATACTCAGTACTACTATAGTCCCAGATGAAAACAATTATTACCCTTCAATGAAAAAAGTACTTAAACGGATTTGATATAAAAAAAAAGGGAAAGAAATTTAGAGTCCGAGCGAAAAGGAAAAGACAGCTTGGTAGGTAGTGAGAGACTAAGAATGCGAAAAAGATAGTGAGAGGTAGGTAGGTTCGCGCGTACGCGCAAACGAAAGGAATTTAGTAGGAAAGGTTAACGAGCAAAGGATTCTATCTAAGGAACGTTGAACACCAACCAAATTCGACCGCAAAAAGAAAAAAGAAAGAAAAAAAAAACGACCACCAAAAAACAGGGGGAAGAAGAAGGAAGGAAGAAAACGCACAATATGAATCCAAATCGTCTAAGTGAGTCAAAGGGAAAAGGTTGATGTTATGATTTATGTGGGGCTTGGATTGAGATAGATGATACTACAAAGGTCCGGGAGAGGTTAGAGGGACAGAAAAGAAAGTCGTAGAGGATGTTGGGGTGCTGGACGCGGGAGTGGGTGTGCTAGGAGTTAGTCGGGGTCGATGTTTAGTAGGAGAAGATCATAAGCCAAGGGTTCAACACGATCTAAACGATCCAACGCAATAGGACATGTCAGTGAAATATCCATAGAGAAAAAATGAGATCCGAGTCGAATAAAATCAAAAAGCATAAAAAAAGGGCAAGAAAAACTCACCGGCCAAAGAACATGACAACCCATAGTCAATGCAATAGGAACAATAACAGCCCAATCACCACCAGGTATTCTCCAACCCGTAGGTACAATCTCAGTAGAAAGTATGATCATCCCCACCGAGACTAATAAACAAAAAGCAAGTGTCATCCAAAATCGTTTTAAAATTTTAGGAACTTCGAGCCAGAAGTTAGAACGTTCGACTTCTTTTTTTGTAGCTCCCCATTGGATGTTGTAGGAGAATGTATGGGCGAGAAGGGCTTGGGAGAGATGAATACTGAGTCCGCCGAAGAAGAAGAAACTGTTTGGGGAAAAAAGAGATGAAGTGAGTGAGTGAGTGAGCGAGGATATGGATAAGGATAAGTTTTTGTTAGAAGGGAGGAGGATGAGGTAGAGAGAGGACGAAAGGGACACGTACAAGAAAGGTAACCATTTCAGCGTATCATAAGCCGACATCATCAAACTTCGGTGTCCAAGTCGATATTCCAATACGATGAAACCAACATTTCCAAGACAAGGAAAAACGATAACACAAGCTAACCAAATCTCGAATGATTTGAGATAAAACCCATCGACTTCGTATCCCCATCCGAGAAGGAGATAGTTCATCAATGATAGGACGAGACCTATTGCGATACCGTCTGTAGGGAGGGATTCCAGTTAGTTGGAATAGACATGAAGGCGTCAAGAAGAGGAGGGACTTACAATATGAGAACATGTCTGCGAAACGAAACGAATTTTTTTTGTGTTAGTGACGAAAATTTTTCTTTTTCTAACGATAGAATGGACAGGAAGGATGCACTCACAGGACATCATACTTATCTTGTAGTGAACAGGAGCATCCGACCATACGAAGATCCGTAGTTGTTTATTGATAGGACCGACTTTCCACCAATGAATCAAAGGGTTGAAAATCAACTCATTACAACCTATTGAGAAAATTTGAATGAGTTTTTGCGGTCAAAGAGCAGAGACAATCCACGTACCATAGGCGTATTTTTGCCACCTATTAAGCTCATCGTCGCAAGTCAAAGAAACACCTTCCTTGAAACCACCTTTCGAATAAGTCGCCCAACGAATAGCGTACCCCTTGAGTTGAAGTCTAAGCGCCATATCAAAATCTTCCGAAACGTTCGCCTCTGACCAAATCTTCTTAATCCCATCCGTATCCACAAAAGCAGCATCCTGAATAGCAGACCATCTCAAAAAAGCATTATGTCCAACGAAAGGAGCGACTTCTCCATTCGCACAACCAAGTGAGATAGCTTTGTTAATCCTCCGAGTGAAATGAGCTATACCGTTTTCGAAGTAATGGTGAGCTACTTGCATAACGTCGGATTCGTGTTGAATTATAGCTATATCAGGACATTCTGCCAATTCTCTTGCTGCGTCTCGGAAACAATCTTCGGGTACGAGTGTATCGGCGTCGACGATGAGAATGATTTCTCCTATCCGAATAGATTTAGCGTTAGATGCCCAAGGTCGATAACGACTCCCCGTTTCTTGAAAAGTCTCCTCGATAGCTAATTCTAAAGCACGTTCTTCTAAATCATCATAATCATCAGGATCTTCACCACCTTCAGAAATTTGTCTTGAGATTTCTAAAAGATGTTTTTCAAGTTTGAGTGAAAGAAGAAGACCGTAGTTCATATTGGAGGCCTTTTTGAAACGACCTGCTCGTTTGAATCCGTCGGGGGTACTTTCATGTTTGGGACGAGCAACCCAACCGATGTTGTTGTCTGCGTAGAAGGCCACACGTTCTTTGCGTTCTTCTTCTGAGATGAGTTGAAGACCGTCGTCGTGGACAAAAATGGCAGAAGTACCACCTTGTCGGGCGTATGTCTGCATTGCCTTCTTGAGAGAATATACCGAAGGGGCTCTATATAAACCGAAAAAAACATGCAAATCATTGATCAGCATTGAAAGTTTAAAACAGTGGAAATGAAAAAGATTTGCGAGCAGTGAGAGTCAATCTAAGCTTTAGATCGGTACATTGACAGTCGGGGTTTCCCGTAGTAGTGGAGCTGAGAGGAAAGAAGCGGTGTACGCACATGGTTTCCTTCAAAGACTCCTTATAGACGGGGAGTTCGATGGTGATATGAGGAAGGTTACTGTCAACCTCTTTGTTGGGGGCCGGTGGGATGGCGGAATAATACCGGGAATTCTCAAGGTACTGAGCGACAGGACCGATACTATTATTATGAACCGTTAATAACAGTAGAGCAAAGTGGATTGGGTAACACGTACATCATGGAGATATTTCCGATGATTTGAAGGGAGAAAAACTGGATAGGAAGATGTAAAATTATTAGCGTAATTATGAAGTGAATTTTTTACGAACCAGTGAGATGCAGTAAAGGAATGGTAGAGTGACTAGCAGTGCGAGACGGACGTAGGAACCATCGAGAACGATCTCTTGAATCATCGTGTTGACACCACTACCGAGATAGTCTGAAGGAATGCAATTTTTCGTCAAAGATGATACAGAAAATGGGAGAAAGTGTCGCTTACAAACAGACAAACCCGCGGCAATACCACCATAGAAAGGAGCAAAGAGACGAATAGGACGAGGAGAAGGACCATCAGCTGTCTTTTCAAGATCATCCTTTGTCGTCCACCAATTACTGAGTCCCCATTTACGACCAGACTTTGGTTTCTTTGGTTGTTCAGTCTTCTTTGCAATGATAGCCAGTACTTCTTTTTCGTTGACCACGCTTTCTTCTTTCTTCTCGACGAGATCGTCGTTGGAGGAATGAACTGTGGATGGAACGGCGGAAGAAGAAAGTGAAATGAAGTTGGCACGTTGACTCCAGACAAGTTTGATGAGTTTGTCTTCGAAATCTTTGCAGGTTGGAATGATATTGTCTAGGTTGTAAGCCCAGACGACGAGAACTCGTTCGTCTCGCTATTAAAACAGGGTCTGAGTACGATTTTGAGAAGATCAAAATTATAGGCCGAACTTACGATGAAGGCGCCACATTGTTCTTTGTCGGCACGAGGGAGCCAACTCATGGTATCTAGAATTTGAATGCGAGTGTCATCGTCGATGAAGATCGCATCAGCGTCGTCTTTGCTGCACGATAACGATAAGTATCATTAAAGAAGACTAAAGAAGAGTAAAACGTACACAGTAGAGAGGGCAGCGTGGATGGAAGCACTTCGCATCTTGACAGCGACAACAGGATTGAGACTACGGATAGCAGCCTCAAAAGGTTCGAGATAGCGATTCTCGTAGGGAAAGACACGAAACTGTCCATTCCCTATACGAAGACAGACACCAGCGGATACGTTTTCTTCGGATGGTTTGAACCAAGCATCGCCCTGGGTTTGCTTAAAGACGTGGTGAAGCAACGCATCGTAGGCGTCGTAGTCCATGGAAGTAAATGAATGACAGGTACTGTACGAAAGTACGGGGGAAGGGGGAGGACGAGGACGAGCCAAGGACAGCCAACTGGGAGGAGAGAAAGAGGAAGGCTGAGGAGAAAGCCGTGAAAGGAAACTGATAAAGTGAGGTCTAGCTTATATTGAAGAACGGGTAGCGTTGTTATTCGGAGGTAATGCAAATGCTGGAAGAGTTACTCCCAGCCGATTGGATTCGTTGATTCTGTGTTCCAAGCAGGCACGGGGGAATGTTCGAAGTGATGAAGGAGAGACAGATTGGTGACATAGGGGGATAGGCTGATATGTCGGATTGGAGGATACGAGCTGTCGAGTGGCACGCGTTCATTCTATCAATGCCATTCTGCGTGATGTGAACAGATCTCTCGAAAGGCAAAGTCCTCGAGGCTATACTTCCATCCTCTTCTCTCTATCTCCATAAACATGGTATTGGTTCCCCCGAGGCAGGGCCGCTGTAGACTCGAATGGTTGACGTGCGGCTTGAGCTGTCGAACAAATCAAACTCCTGGATGGATCTCAAAGCCCGCGTCAATGTTCAAGGTATATTTTTGCACATACCGACATTCCATTCTGTGAGAAGAGAGACTACAAGCGCGAGTAGTCGCTGCCGAACTTGTAAGAGGACGGAAAGGGGCAATGGAAAGCATAGCTAAACGATTCCCAATTAATCACGGATCCAACCCAATCTCACCTTTCAACTTGGGTATGCTGCATTCTGCTTATGCTCAACGGGCACCGACTGCCAGGAAACGCAACAGGTAACCCTCCGCGTCTGGTCGGGAACTTCAAATTCTGCAAAGCATGATCAGTGTACAGTTTGGTGTATTCTGTAAATCGCAAGGGTAGCCAGACCTTTGAACGCAAAGCAACCATACAAAGTAAAGTGCCGTCAGCGTGACAATGCAGCCGCAAAACGCGATCATTTCTCGCTGTCCTGGCGGTGTCTATCACCGACCCCTCGAAGGCGTCGAAATTCGAAGACGGTGATAATACTTGGTTCCAGATTAAGATGCAAACAAGAAATAACAAATTCTTTCTCATGTTGCCCCACCACGCGTGCGTTCAGTAAGTCCCCTCCAATCTCCGTTTTAAACATCTTACTCACCTTCCCACCAACTTGCATCTCAATCTTCGTCCTTTTTTTGTAAAACCCAACATGGCAATTGGAATCCTTACCTTGGATTCGTTTCCATCGGACCTTATCTCATTCATTCACTTGGTGTTTCTTCTTGACAATGACAGCCATTACACAGTCAGCCATGTCATTGATGTTTTTATGCCAGGTACGAGATTCTTGCCTTTTTTTTTCCCCTGTAAATGTCCCACGTAATCTACATAGGTGCATTATGAATTTAAAAAACGGATCACTTCTACACCCGATGCGACGTACAGTACATTCGTTCAATCCGTTCCTAATTCTAGGATCCCTTGGCTACAATTCCGCGATTCTATCTCTCATCAAAATAAATACAATACAATACAATCATCTCTCTATCACCGTGTAGGTACTAGGAACGCAATCGGGAAGCCTGCTACCAGGTTCTTCAAATCCCTAGGCCTTCAAAGCTTCATGCCTTGAGGACTCCCAAAACTTCATACGGGATTACACAATGATTATGACTATCTCGCCCTGCGAGTTGCATTGTGCGGTATTGAGTGGATTTAGAAGTTGGAAACATTCAACTTGTGGTTGAATGATGTGATGATGGAATTTCGAGTCCAAAGATATCGATCCTTGGAATTCACAGCGTTTCTTCCAACGTTCCGAGGTCCCTGGTATTGAGGCTTGAGGTATTAGTATCGGTATTATGGCAAGCCCTGCATACTACTGCCGAGCCTGGTGAACAACAACAACAACAACGACCAGAACACGAACGGAAGAAGAAGAAGAAGAAACATGAGATAATCTATCTATCTTCTTTGTTACATGTTGCCGAGGAATGTTGGTGTTGTTAACGAGGCTCTAGGGAAGTTCAACAACGTTCAAGGCTCGCTGCTAAGGGTCCAGCTTCTACTAATAATAACCGGGGGTTGGTTGGTATGTAGACGAGTGGTTCTATATCATGATAGGTATGATATGTAAGACTTCGGCGGAAAGATTCAAAAGTAAAAATAACTCGAAGTATGTGCACAGACTACTACTTACTTAGCTAGACGAGGAGAAGGAGGAAGTGTGAATGATTTTTCTCTTTCAATCATCATCGTAGTATGGTATGTATCAAGATATGATACTTACTGTACTACCGTATGTATTTTTGTAATTTAGAAAGGTATTTTGAAGTAGTATCAACTTGTCGAACAAAGTCCTGTAGCTACGGCCTCGAATGAATCCCAGACGTAAAAAAAAAAAGCAACAGTAATCTCAATATCAAGTACCCACTGGTCCCCATAAAATAAAGCAAAAGCGAAAAAAGTACAGTGAACGTCCAAGCTCGAGTCAAAATAATAGCGAACGTATCCCTATCATGTCCTAGATTTGAGTTTTTTTTTGGAATATTGCGAAAAAATACCGACGACGACGACGACGAAGCTCCCAGAAGAAACTTGAAAGTAAAAGAGAAAAAATCTACACCGATCACAACCCGAAAGAAAAGAGAAAAATTGAAAGGAGGAGGAGGGACTAAGACGATGACCGTGACAACCCAAAGAAAAGGAAATTTTTTTTCTCTATCATTTACTAGTCTAATCTAAACACCCCCATTCAGACCTGATACGACTCCACGACTCACCGACCCCCCCGAGAGAAGAAAGAAGAAGAACCCAACCCGACAGTACAGAACAAACGACAAACCCGCAGCCGGCACGACGCACGACCAATTCTCATACGTTCCCAACCCACAGCCTCATCATTGAACGTTGAAGCGGGTAAAGGTAGAGATACAAGGGGATGTGAAGTTCAGAACCACCAAGGATACCACCAGAAAGGAAACTTGGGATGAGGGATATGTGGGATTGGTTTTGGATGATTGACGATTTTTTGACAAACTGCTGTTGAGGGACAGTTGGTTTGACGAGTGTTGGTTAAGGCTCCAGACTATAATATAAAATAGATTACAAGGATAATTATGATGATGATTAGAATAATGTCAATGAAGGAGAGTAAGAATAACGATGAGAATGAGAATAGGAGGAGGAGGAGGGAGAGAGGGAAAAGGGATAGTAGAAGATACGTACAGAATCCCAAGTACATGCACCTTCAGGATAAGCGCATTGATATCCTGTGAAATAGTTGATGAGAACACCTGTGTCGTTGTTTAAATCCAATGGGCATGTACATCCTGTACTTGGACAAGGAGCCGAACTTGGACAGTTTGTTTGAGCGATATTCATAAGTGAACCGTCCTATAATAAAAATTCAATTCGAAAAACCCAAAACCAAAAAAAAAGTCTAGTCAGTCATCTGATCATATCTAGTATTACTAATAAATCGTATTTCTTCAATTAACATTCGTTCGAATGAACGAACGAACGAAGAAAAGAAACAAAAAACTCTTGAAAAAATCAAAAAAAAACCTTTACTCACCTGATCATCCCAAGAGCAAGCTCCATTCGGATACGCACATTGATATCCAGGGAAAAAATTGATCAAAACTCCAGTATCGCCATTGTTGTCTTTAGGACAAGGACATCCACCTGCTCCACCTGGATAACAACCTATAAGAATAGGTTGAGCATCCGAAGGTGGGGTGGTACGCGTTTCGAGTTCGAAACTACTTGCGGGGGTTGGTGAGATATCGTTATCAGCGGCGGTAGGAGGCGGGGAGGCAGTAGTGAGGGTACTGGTGAGGATGGAAGTGAGAACGAGGAAGTTGAATGTGAGAGAGACCATGGTTTAATTTTCGTGAAGTGGTTTGCGACGACGACGACGGTGTATACTCAGAGTACCTTGAGCACTGATTTTTCATCTTTCATTCGTTTTGTGTTCGTTTATATAGCCTGAGGACTCGGATTGATGATGTTCTGTCCTGTCCCTTCACATGTTCAATGGATGGTCCGAGTCCCCAGTGAATCCAGCCTGAGAGTCCTGAACATTTGGACCCGTATCCAATCCCTGTCGTTCAACGAGCGGCCATTGCCATCTACATTCAGTTCCAATGTCCCCTCCAAAACTGCTTTGATTTCATTTCGGATTTTCTTTTTGGTTTGATTCAAGTCCCGCCGCTTGTACGTGTGTAAAACAAATCCTAGGCCTATGATGACAAGAAGGTGTGAGTATGCATTTACGCGTACGGTATGTATTTTGAATGATGGACTCGGATATCGACGTGAAGCATCAACTTGCCATTCTTCCATGTCCTTTCTTTCCACCTTTGCCTTTTTTTCCTGTTATTTCTATTTCTGATTCGTTGTTTTTTGTGTTGTTCTATTTCTGATGTGAGTGTTCGAGGCGTGATATTGATTGTCGTATGGAATGTTTATTGAATTAGCCATTCGTTTCACTTACACGTTAGACCCTTAAGCTTGAACACAAAGCTGCAGAAAGTGTCAATATTAATGTCAGTGTCAGTGTAAACGTATAAAATCAACGAAAAGAAACCGTGACCGTATGCATCTAGTCACTCCCCTTGAAACATAGAAGCACTATCAATACCTTCCAATAAACGTCGTCCAGAGTCCAGAATCCAGAGTCTAGAGATTCCCTTGAGCTCAAGAATCCATAAATACACGATAGTAGTGGTATGCGTATTGATAGATCATTGTAAGTAGAGGTATCGTTAGTCGTGCACTCGCATCATGTGGGAAGAAGTTTGGCTCTCGTACCCGGCATCACTGGCATTCATTGACACTTCTTCACAACTTCACGCCGCCTTTCATGTCGAAAATGTCAAACTTTTTCTAGACTCTAGTATATGGCTATGATAGCAAACAAAACGGCCTGCCTGTGGGATACTGCAGGAAGTAAGGAGTACAGGGACAAGGCACCGTTTTTGTTTCTTCTCGTTCCGCTTGAAAGAGCCGACGTCAAAAGAAGGACTTGGAAGTACTTACTGTATAATGTGGTATGTTGATCCTTAACAAGCTTCAATGAGTACTTCATTGAGACCAAGGCCCAGTTATTCAGCGAATTGTTTGTACATGTCGATTTTTCGGATGCAATCCCAGCCTCGCAGATTCAACCTTGTTGATTGTTGATGTATCTAAACCCCGAAGCATCGATATCTACACTCAAACGGACGAATCACAGGTCTTGAACCACCGAACGTTCAGTATCTACGCATTGTGTCTTGAATATTGAAGCCTGGAGAGAATTTACTTAAGGTACGTATCAATATTCTTTCAATTGATTGATAATTACTTATTCAATTCCAATCTTCATGATGATAACGGGCCTATTCAGCTTTGTATAGGATGATTCAAACGGATCCGCAAAGTATCAAGTTTAGTACCTTGACACTTGACAGTATTCAGCAATTCGTTCAAACGCCACGGCGGCCAAACTGTTATCAATGCCCATCTAGCTATAGTAGCCAATTGGTACGTGCGTACGTGTACCGTAAGTGGTATCTCGGAATCTATGAATGAATGTATGGTATGTTATGCATATCTATCATAGTACATCACAATGAAACACTGTCAACTTGAACGTCGTGCCAATTATTGATCAAACTCAACTCGTCGCGAGAACGGAAAATATTCAATGATGATGAGCCTATAGTCGTATCGTATTGGAGGTACGTGTACACACTACTACTACTCTTGCCTTTCTGCTATCTGCTTAACGTTTAACCTTAAGTCCGCAACCAACGTTGAGCGTTGCGTTTCATTATGAATGATTGAAGTGTCCGATATCATTAATGATTGATCATTGCAGCAGGTTTATGAATCTCGACTTTCAGAGTAAACATAGGATAGAATAGGATAGGACATACGTTCGAGAATCGACGACGCTGGCACGCCTAATCTAAAGACCTATTATAGACAATCTGAATACGAGGAAGTTCAACATTCAAGTAACGAGCCTGAGAGTCAGACTACTTATCTCCATAAACGTGGATGTGGACTCGGATTCAGAGAGGCCGACAGAATACAAGAACGCAGCCTGAAGATCCATACGAATACAATTGCAAGGAATCAGTACAGTACAGTACCGTTCATATTCAGACTAGTTCAACTTGAAGTTGTCTGGCCATGGATCGACTCTGACTCTGATATTGATCCCGGGGACACTTCTGAAGACTGAAGAGTACTAGTGCTAGACCTGGACCACTTGCCAGAAAGCCTTTGTATTCATATATAGTATACTGTACACACGTACTACATGATATCGATAGCACATATGAATGTAGGACTTCGAAAGAGGAGGACTACTTAGAGGAATGAATTCGACAGTTTATCGGAGTCGATCATGAATCTGTCTGATATTAAAATTTTCCGGAGTCTCAGGTTCTGAATCTATTGAATAATTGTTAATTCTATCATTCGGTCGGTCGAGTGTGTTGAATGAATGTGAATAATAAGTATAAGAACTCCTCAGAGTCGACGTCGTATATATGTACAAAGACAAAGACAAAGATGAGAAAACGAGGGATGAAGGATGAAGCTGAAGATGAGAGATTTGTTGATCATTGATCGATGCGCAACCACCTTGACTCTATAAAACTTGAATAATCATGAAAGTTCTATCAACCCTGAATACCCTAGACAGCCATACCCGTAGCCAAAACAAAAAAGAAACAGGAGACAGGGAAGGCGAGATCATCGGAAACATAAACAACGAGAGCCGGACGAGGACGAACGCTTAACACTTCTGCCACATCTTGACTGAATCAATGACCATCGCTCTATCTTCAATGTTCTTCGGCCAGGTAGAATACCAATTATCTTGATCTTTCGCAAAGTCTCTCATAGCAGCTAAAGAAAAAAAAAAGATGAGCGAAAAGAAAGTCTACCAGATAGAAAAAATGTGAATAAGTGAAAAAATACGTACTGAGAGAACCATCCAACCAAGGTTTATCGCCAACACCATCGGGGAACCATCCATTAGTCCCTCCAACTCCCAAGTTCATAACCAAATAAAAAGGTTTATCAAACGGTGAAGCATTAGTTCCATCTTTCCAAGGATTAGGAGTAACCATCCATTGTGAACCATTAGCCACCGTCTGAGGAAAATCACCTCTTTCAAAGAAAGGTTCATTGAATCGAAGGTCGATTAATTTATGTAATCTTGAATCGACGTAGATTCGTATGAATTTATCTGTCCATTCCATTCCGTAGGTGTGGAATCCTTCGTCATAGGATTTACGACGGTCGGTCCATGCTCCGAATGTTTTGGAGACGCCGTTTAGGAAGGTGAGAGGACCCCAGTTGAGTGATCCACGAACCCAATCGATTCCCCTGTAAAATGTAAAGTTGAATATTAGAATTTGAATTCAACGCGAGAATAGGAATAGGGAATGGAATGGACGTAGACGTACTGGGCTTTATAATCTGGACTATTTCCTCTTGCTTGTAACATTGCGATTTCTCCAGAAATGGGCCAAGGGCCGTAAAAGTTGTCAACTGGGAACATGGAGATGGCAGGGTAAAGCCAATCTCCTCTAGGTAACTTTGCTAGAATTTCGACTTTACCGAATTGAATGTGATGACTCTTGCGTGTGGTAAGTCGAGCGGTCATGACTGGATTGATGACCGAAGCCGTCGTAAAGTTGGAAACTGCACCACATGCAGATACTATAGATGGGAAAGAGCAAATCAGGAACCGAGGTAGTCTATTGTTTCACCGAGAACTTAAAACGAAAACGAAAGAGAACGTACCGTTGGCGTTGGTACAGCCGGTGATGTTGTAAGTGTAACCGTTGAAGATGGCATCTGAACCGATAACGTCTGAAGTCAACGTCGGGACGATGTAGAGATGGCCATCCTGCACGAAGGAGTTGTTCTGGGAATTGGTAGTCATTTCAAATTGGCCATTTCTAGCAGATAAGAGTGATGATTTACTATTAGAGTCAATAATATTAATAGAAGAAAGAACTTGCCCAAATCCGCTCATGTCAACCTCATGAGACCAAGTGTAATCGGTATCGAAGATGTCGAAGTTGTCATCCATAATGAGGCAAAGGTTTCCGACACGTGGGACATCCTTCCAACCGAAGTAGCACAAAAGGACGGAACCAGCGATTCCCAGGAATCCACAGAAATAGGTCGTCCAGTAGGCGAGACGATTGTAAACATCCTTTTCTCCAATCCAAGGCTTGTGGATAGCACCGCTCAACATCGTAGAACGTTGACGTTTCGCCTTGGGTGCAGCGAGAGAAAAGCGAGAGGCACCCAAGTTGTCGTGTACTGTAGTAGCACGACGAGCGAGGATAGGCGGTGCCATGAACGAATCACGAATTTGAGAACTGACTCTACTCGTCATCGTGCGAACCTCTCTAACGTGAAGGTCGGTAGTAGAGTTTCGAAGACTGGAATGGATGGATGTACGTCTTGAATGGGATCTCGAGTGAGCAGATGTGTTTGTTGCAGATGCGATACCAATGTTGGCATCTGCACTGAGATTGATGACACTGGACGGTGGTGAAAACGGGTTGCTAACGACGCTTCGAGGAGTCATGGGGGGACTCGAAGCCGGTGAGTGGAAGGGGTCGCGAGGGACTTCATCTACATTGTTCAAGGATGGTTTGCGATCGAGGAAGAGTGGTTTGGGAGGTTGCAGAGGATGTTCTCGTTTTGAGCCCGCTTCGGAGGCAGGAGGAGACAATGAACTTGTGGAGGAGGTGGAGGAGGCAGTGGAAGGAGGGGGAACAGGCATGATGGGAATAACAAATGAATGGATAGTGGCCGGAGACACTAGGTGTATGATGGATCGTCGTTGAAGGTATTAGTACTGGGAGTTGGCTGCAGAGGAGGGTCGAATGGAGAGTTTGGCATGGGTCATCATTCGGGGAATGTCAAGGTGGACACTGGCGTTGGCAGGTAGAGGGATGATTGGCTCCTGGAATAGACGGTCCAGTCGTTGGCAAGTACCTGAATTCAGCAGCGAGTATTCCGATGTCTGCATTCAGGGCAAGGAAAGCTTGTCACGGAGGCAGAGAAGCGCGACCAACAGCACTGGTCACACCCGCCGAAAAAACCGATCTGGTAGCCTATGTTCAACCGAAAAGGACGAAATCAGAGTCAGGGGATGCAAGAGCTGGAATAGAGGGGAACATCAACATACTGTGTCCGCCATCTCGCCGGCACGATGAATCAGAGAAGGGTCTTGTCTTGGATTGTTACCGAAGGCTTGACAGGAATCCAGGCTGGTGGGCACTTGCCGCAGAATCACCGTCGGTGAACGATAGCTGTCTTCTATCCTTCATCGTAATACAGGGGTCCAATGAAAGATTGTTCCTCGAGGGGCAACGCAGCTCGGCCTGTCTCTGTACGTGAGAAGTGAGAGTGGTGTGTGATCCACCTTGCTGCCGCCAATCCACCGTCCCAGTCCTCTCATGAGAAAGATCGACAGAGCCAGCGAAATACAAAGAGTTTTGCTCCACTTGAACACTTTTTCTGTCGTTGATCATTAATTAGCCCAAGGTTTTAGAGTTACCGCAGGGAGGAGGAGTGCTCAGAGCGCTACTTCACACGTATGGCATGCGCCACAAAGACAAAGGATCTCCCGAGGTAATCAGCCTTCTACTCCCCACGTGCATTGGAAAAGATTGCAAAGTTCCATTGGGAGCTTGTTGTGTGGTGGTTCCAAGGCACTCGAGTCGTAATCTGCACTTGATAATGAACCTTGAAGGGCAAGTTGACTGCCCTGGAAGAGAAGGATGAACTTTCTGCTCATAGTACGTGCAGGCGCCTACAAATATCTCACGATCCCTGGCTTTAGTTTCCGAATTGACATCTGTAGAATACAACATCACTGTCGCTCAAAAGTAAGCCTTGTTATATCAGATATCGTTGAATACTTACTAGGCCGAGTGGCCAAAAACAGCTGAATCAGTCTAGATTTCAACGACTCGGATGGCATGGGCTAAATTCTCAGTTCTACATCTGCGTCTGTTCGCTATCTTGTTTGACCCTTCGACTAATCACATTAGCTCCAGTCGACTCCGGACATCTTTCCTTCACCGACGAATGCCACGATCATCGTCAAACAGTCACTGCCGAGGGTCAGTCAACACGTCCTTTGGCTTTGGCTGTGTTAAACTCCTATCCCCTTGAACTTGAAGTTGAACGAGACTCGCGGTTAGAGGAAAGGCGCGATGTTGGAGAAACATGATCGTCCAAAACAACAAAGGAAAGTCGGACATGTTGTTTTTTCAACGTCAGGTACATATTACATACCTTTGACACTATGCCATTGCAGATGTAACAACCGTGCATGTCGGGTTTAGGGCCTTGGATGGTATTCGAAAGGATATATCTCTGCCCGACGCACATTTCACCAATGTGACTGGCTGAACGTTAATTATTCAGGTCCTCGTCGCTCAGTTTGCTACTTGTACGGACCTGGACCCAGCTTGTTCCTTTTGCGTTAAGCCTTAGATGGTATTCATAGGTACGTGTATACTAATCTCTGACGCACATTTCACAATGCGAACCTGGTTAAAACGACATTTATTCAGGTCCACGTCGCGCTGTTTGGAAGTTGGGACCTAGTCTGAAGACGGTTCCGTTACGTCTCAATAAACGCGTTTCTTTGGAAATGGAATTGACAATGACAAGACTAGTAGTGAATCTACCCATCATGCATCATGCATGCCTTAGCATATGGATCAACGACCGCCGGTTCGAAAATAACCGTGATCAGACTCGACCGGGACTTTGAACTGTAATGAAACGGTACGGGAAAAGTTGCGGTACACTTATCTGTCTATCTCTATCGTCTCAGGCCTTCTTGATGTGGACTTTGCGTATGCATATAAGAAGTTGATTTTTTCCACTGAAGGTGAAGCAGCGTCAAGTTACTCGATACTCGTTCAATTTCAACTTACTCCCAGTCTCTGACAACGACAAAGTCGTCATTCGCATCACCACCACCCCTCACCACCCACAGCCTCGCAACACCACAACTTCACAATATGTCAATCAAATCCTTCATCTCCTTCATCGGTCTCGCCGCAACTTTCGTCGTTAACAGTATAGCGGCTAATACTCCAACTAGAGATTTGAGCTCTTTGCTTGAAATCAGAGACGCTCCTCAAGGTGTTCTTATTGGATGTTATCCGGGTGGATTGGGTGGATGTCCTTGTCCTATTGATAATTTCAATAATACTGGGGTTCTTATCAATGTTTTTCCGGGTTATCAATGTGCGTATCCGAATGGAGCTTGTTCTTGGAATGATAGAGTGAGTTTTTTTTGTTCAGTCTTTCCGAGTGGTGACAGCACATCATAATCTGACTTGTTTGTTCTTTTTCCCCTCCTTCTCCCTCCTTTTTGGTAGGACGGTTCGTTGTTCAACATAGCTCAAGATAATTGTCCTCCTTCGGCTCCCTGTCCAAGTACGGGATGTGTTTGTCCTTTGGATAAACTTGGAGATATCGGCGTCATGATCAATTATTTCACTGGGTATCAATGTGCTTATCCGAATGGGGCTTGTACTTGGGATAGTGTGAGTACCACCACTACTATAGTACACTACACTTGTTTTAAATTTTCTTACATCTTCTTTCACAATCCTTGCAACTACCACCATTTTATCGCATATCTTCCGATTTGAATCATCCATGACAACAACCAATTGACTTACTGACTAACCCCTTTTGGATTTGGATTTTTCTTTTGTAGAACGGATCTTTGACTAATATTCGACAAGGAAATTGTCCTGTTTCCGCTGCTTGCGCACATTTCTCCAAGTAGAACAGAATCAACCGTAGCTGTCCTATCGAAGAGGATAATAGAGTGGTTATTGAATCGCAGAGGTGTTTAGGTCTTCTTTTTTTTCTAGTTTAGGTTTGGTGGACGATGACCCGTATTCTTTAGTTCGACGTTGATGGTTTCTTTGTTTCTTTGTTTTACGGTTGGGTGGACGTTTCTTTAATTGCTGGTTTTGAGTTTTGAGTCCTCTCATTTTTTCCTGGTTTTCCGAGTGCTTGATTTGCTGGTAGTTTATCCATATATGCATTATACTTAAATGAGCTTTCTTCCCTTCCCTTCTTCCTTTCCCTTCTTCCTTTCCCTTCTTTTTCTTTTTCTTGTTCTTTCTCTGCACTGTTAATTATCGCTAGGCCTCACCGTGACTTAGCTACCATAGACATTCAGAATCTTTGTCATTTTTGGTATATATATATTGAGGTAGCAGATGGACTCTTGTACTTCTGATTTATATTGGTCCAGTGCAGGAGGAGTAAATTGTACTTCTTGTGATATGTAGTGGTTATATGTACGTACCTTGACGTTGGCTACTAGGTGATTGGTGATACTTGTTATATACACATACTTGTTCTCGGTATGACTGTCGCACGTACCGTTTGAATGTTGAACATTGAACGTCTATAGGGACTCGAAGGTGTTGTGAATGTTGCACCATAGAGAGGACGACAAATAGCTGACTGGCTCTTCTCTGCTCCCGAGTTGAAGGGGAGAGGTACGCCGACATCGAATAGTAGGTGCATATGAAACTTATGGCCGTGAGATAAATTTGGAACAGGAACTTCAGGATGTACAGTAGACTTATCATCCACGAGGATGATAGTCAACAGTTCAGCGTTCCCGGCCAACCCGGACTCTATGAAATGAAAATGAAAATGCACATGAATTGGAATAAGTATACCGTATACATACCGTTTCATGGTGAAAAAAAATAGCCATTGACTGTTACGATCGTCCTACTATTATGAGAAGTTGAAGTTTGAAACGATTGTTATTGATATCGGTCTTTTGAACCTGAGGTCTATTCCATGAGATGAGTTGAGTTCAGGACAAAGTTGGATCCACGATGCATGAGAAACCGCGACACTGACCTAGGCTATCACAGTCTAGAAAACCAGTGAATCGGAACCGTTCGTCTTTATGTGTATGTGGAGAATTTAAGAGAGTGAACCAAAGGACAGGGACTCGGATTGAGTTGGGCGCAGAGATCGGGGACCTACCTAAAGGCAATAGTAGTGAATTTGTAGGCCGCAAGTTTATTGAGTTTGAGTTTGAGTTTGCGTTTTGAGTTTTATGAATATGCAAAAATGGCTGGGGATGAGAAGAAAGATAAGCATAAGTTCAAGTTCAGGTGTGTTCGTGCCAGGTTACCGGTTAATGTGTTTTATTGTAATTGTTACAGAGAGCTTGAGCTATAAATGAAACATACCCGGGCCAAGAATGAGCGTTGAACGTCAAGGGATAAGGAATAAGGAATAGAAGTTTGACTTTTTGTCCTTCTGAGACCGTCTACGCTTGCTTTCCCTAGTTTTCAAGTGCCAAGCTTCACGATTCGTGATTCATGAATTCGAAGAAACCGCCATCTTGAGTAGAAGTTTTCATTAAGCTCAGCTCTGCTTTGATATTAGGTATTGGTTTTATTATCATCGACGGACCACGGTATATCCTGAAACCTTCTTCTTTCTTGAAACGCGATAGTGACCGGGTGGGAGATATACAGTTTGGTCAACATTGAATTCATGAATGGTTGACAGTAATACCTAGATAGTACCCTAGATCGTATGTTCCCTTCGAACAGAGCTATGACATATGATGTGAGTCGCACGTGAGGTCCGAGTGATCATTGAGAGACACATTACCGTATGTCATGAATTAATACCGTGGAACCTTTCGCAGATCTCCCTTTGTTGGCTCAGGTTGGTGTGGTACATAGGGCGGTGATTCCGAGTCGACCATGGAAAAGCCCTTGGCCAGTTTGCTGAGTAGATTATAGGGGATTTGTAATACCTTCAGAGTGTAGGCTTGTCCATTGAGAATCGCTTTTCTTATAGTATACGTGCAGTGGTTGTACATTTATCCTGAAGAAATTTCAGGAATCACTTGAATGAAACCGTGCCACAAACGACGCACCTTCGTAGATGAAGAGAATCGTTCAGGAAGAATTTTGAGAACCTGAAGCATGAAGCATGATTCCTCGCCATTCCATGTACATCACCTCACACAACTTGCAGGGAACCTTCAAGGAGGGAACCTTCCCTTCCGAGGTCTGTTGAGGAGACTGTAGGCATTGATGAACTTGAATGATGATGATAAGAAGCAGGACAGCTCTAGCTCACATGACCGCGCAGGATCCCGTGATCATTTTTTTTCTAAGCGCTTCAAGAATGATGCGCACGTGATTAGACCTTGATTAAATCGACACTTAGTATCGTTGACTGAAGAGTTCTGACGTGGTTTTCAAACTTCAAAATCAATTCGAGGGTACTTCTACGCATGATCCAAACCTGTGAGGAACGGATTGCATCCAAGACTTCTCCATTGGTAGGTAAAACTCTCTCGGTTGATATCGCACGGGTAACGGACGAATTTTGTTAGCGCGAGTGTGTTCAGCTGACACTCTATTCCCAGCGAACTCAGATGCGTTCTTCCACGGTGACCGACTGAATTGCGGACTAACACCTTAAAGATCCTTTGTTTGTGAATGTCTACTCAAACGAATTGGTGTGTTATTTTATTATTCAAAAGCGGGATCAACTTACCCATTTTAAAGGATGGTTTAAATATTAATGTCACCCTCACAGGAGTAGAGTTCGGAAACAAGTTTAGTGGCTGACCTTGGGAAGCGAAGTCTACACCGGAACATACAAGCGTTATGCTATCATACTTGCCTTAAAAGATACTCGTTTGCCCTCGCTCAAATTGACCTAACATAAGTGCTGTATCATCTGCTCAGCTTTCCAAACGCACTTAAAACTCTCGCTTCAATCTTGAAACCTCATTGGACCTTTTAGCTCCTTATCCTACTCCATGGCTGTTCCCTTCGTCGTTGCGGACCAACTTGCGAACGCTGAAGGTCTTTCTGGAGGCCTCAACTTGTACAACAGTCGAAAGGCGTCGCTTTCTCTCGATATCATTATCGTAGGCTGTGGTCTTGGAGGACTAGCAGCTGCTCATTGTCTATCTCAAGCAGGGCACAAGATAACTTTGCTGGAATCCGCTTCAGCCATTGGAGACGTAGGAGCTGGGATTCAAGTTTCTCCTAACGTATCCCGTCTTCTTCAACGATGGGGATTAGGTCAAACACTTGAGAAGATCGCGGTGATGCCAGAGGCGATTACTTTCAGACGATACAGTACTGGTGAGAGGGTTGGATACACGAAATGGGGAAAGAAGATGACGGAAGAATATGGTGCCCCGTATTATCATATTCATCGAGCTGATTTTCACAAACTTCTCTTCGATCTTGCCGCTCCCAATATGAAACTTCGATTGAAGTCGGCTGTTGTTGACGTCGACCCTGATGAACCTTCAGTTACTCTTCAAACTGGAGAAGTCGTTCGGGGTGACCTTATCATCGGAGCTGACGGTGTCAAGAGTTTCCTACAACAAGCTGTTCTCGGTAGAACGAATCCCGCACGAGCTACTGGTGATGCGGCCTACCGTGCTATCATTCCAACAGACTTTATGCACGAAGATCCGGAACTTAAAGCATTCGTTGAGGAACCTGAGATGACGGCGTGGATGGCTCCAGGACGTCATCTTATGGCTTACTGCATTGTGAGGACTCTAATTTTCATCTCACCCTCCTTTTTCATCCTTAAAATATAATGTATCCAGCGGGCCAAGAAAGAGTTGAATTTGGTTCTTCTCCATCCAGATGATGGCTCCGTTGAATCCTGGTCTGCTGAGGGTAGTGCGGATAAGATGAGAGCAGAATTCTCTGATTTTGAACCTCGGTACGTATTCACATGAGTTGATTCTTAACCTTTTATATGTTTATGTTTGTTCTAATTCTCAATTATACTTCAAACAGTGTTCAGAAACTTCTCGCTAAAGTCGATTCAACGCTCAAATGGCGTTTGATGGATCGTCAACCTCTCGAGACGTGGGTTCACAAGTCTGGCAAGATTGCTCTTCTTGGCGATTCTTGCCATCCAATGCTGGTACGAAACTATTATTTATCTCTTACTTTGTTTTCCCCCTTCCCTTTGATAATCGATGCTCACTATTCCATCTTTGAAAATTTTTGTAGCCTTACCGTGCTCAAGGAGCGGCTATGGCTATTGAAGATGCTGCAGTTATTGGTAACCTGTTCTCACATCTATCTCATCGAGACCAAATAGCACCACTCTTGCATGCCTATCAAGATCTTCGTTACGAACGAACAGCAAACACTCAAGCATCTTCAACATTGAATCAGAAGATATTCCATTTACCAGATGGACCTGAACAAGAAGCTCGAGATTATGATATGAAGATTGCTATGGAGGCGGAATTGAAAGCTATACGTGGGGAAGCTGATTCTGGATTTGAGGCAGAGGGAAGCGCGAATCAGTGGGCGGATAAGAGGAAGAGTGCTGTTCAGTTTGGATATGATGCTGATGAAGAAGCGGAGAAGTGGTGGAGAGATGTTGGAGAACGTGTGTTGGGTTCGATTGGAACTCCCGTTGAACAACGACAGTCTTGAATGTTTTCTTTTTTCAAACACTCATCTGAAATGCTATATCACATTTTTGTATATTCTTTGTTTTGGATTATGACAAGACCTTGTAGGAATATATATCATCATATGAATGTTCAGTAATCGTCACGGTTATTACCTTTCTTCATAAAACCTCATCGACGTCGACATTCTATAGAACATCGAGCTGTAGCCTGCCTCAACGTTATCTGTTGCTCAAGTTACTCGCAGTCCTCCAAATAGTATATCTTGAGCGGTATGTTGATTAATTAAATATCTGGGTACAACTGTGGATATCTATAACTAGCATGTGTCATTATATACGCCCGAGGGACTGCGATGTACAATAGGTCTAAAGCATTATAACTGCCGGATTACTTTTTCTGTGGAATAGTCTTCTTATACGCATCCTCGAGCTCCTTTTGGACTTGTGGGAGGACAGGCATATGGTTCTGAGAAAGGAAAAGAAGTAAGATAATGACGAGAGTTGAGACGGGGGAGAAGGACGCCTAGGCCAAAATACATACCTTGTATTCCATACTGAACTCGCCCTTGCCTTGAGTAGCACCACGAAGTTGGCTTGAGTAACCAAACATGTCGTTCAAGGCAACTTCTGCAACACAAGTGAATTCTTCATCACGAACTTCACTATCAATGATAGTTCCACGACGTTGATTCAAACCACCGATGACAGCACCTAGGAAGACATACAATATTCAGTTTTACATCACAAATGATGATGTACAAGTAAGATACACACTTTGGAACTCCGAAGGAGCAACAACCTCGACGGTCATGATAGGCTCAAGAATGACGGGTCTGGTCTTAGAGTAAATGTCACGGAAAGCACCAATGATAGCGAGACGGAAAGCCAGTTCGGAGGAATCGACGGCGTGCGAGAGACCATCCTTGAGGACCAAGCGAACACCAGTGATAGGGTTGCCAGAAAGAGTACCCTTTTGGAGAGCCTCGTAGAAACCCTGGTGATTCACTCATCAATAAACTATTCGTGATGAGTAGCCACATATAACATACCTTCTCACAAGCAGGGATATAGTTGGAAGGAATGTTTCCACCCATAACTACGTTCTCGAAAGCGATATCCTTTCCGGTCTCGGGATCCATTTCCATGGGCTCAACGTGTCCAATAACACGAGCAAATTGACCAGCACCACCAGTTTGCTTCTTGTGGGTGTAACTGAAGTCTGCACGTTGGGTGACAGTCTCCCGGAACGCAACACGAGGCTTTCCGGTTGTACAGTCGACCTTGTATTCACGCTTCATGCGCTCAACGTAAATCTCAAGATGTAATTCTCCCATACCAGAAATGATAGTCTAAGTGGTACAATGTCAGCATATCACTTGGCAGGTTCAGAAGATACACACGGACCTCTTTACTCTCGGCATCAATGTGAACCCTGAAAGTAGGATCTTCCTTCTGGAAACGGTTCAAAGCACGAGAAAAGTTGGGAGTCTCTGCACCAACGGGCTTTAGGGCGAGCGAAATGACGGGTTCAGGAACGAACATAGAGCTCTAAAATTTGAATCGTTCAAATCAGTTTGTTTCCGGATTTCATAAGGGGGACCGTACCATAGTGTAGCTTGTGGTACCATCAGTGAACGTATCGCCTGATGCACATTCAACACCGAAGATGGCACAGATTTCACCTGGACCGATTTCTTCGATATCCTGCAAATAAAGAACAGTAAGAAAACCAGGATAAGGAAGTTTTGAAAAAAAAAAAAACATACCTCCATTTCGTCACTGTGCATGCGCACTAAGCGGGGAACCTTGACCTTCTTACCGGTGCGAGCATGGAAGATGTTTTGGCTCTTCTTCAATGTACCTTGATAGACCCTGATGTAAGTCAATTGACCGAAACGACCTTCCTCAAGCTTGAAGGCCAAAGCAACTAAAGGAGCCTCGGCAGCGGGCATGAGAGGGACAGGTGGAGCAGCAGCAGGGAGTTTGGTATCGGTAGCCGTAACGGAAGATTCAGCCGGGTTTGGAAGATAAGTGCAAATACCATCCAGGAGAGGTTGAACAGCAGTATTCTTGATGGCAGAGCCTAAAAAGACAGGTGAGAACTTAAGACCAACAGTAGCACGGCGGATGGCCTGAACGAGTTGAGCAGTGTTAGGTTCTTCGTCCATGATGATGAGTTCTGCAATCTCGTCGTCAACTTCTGCAAGTTGTTCGAGGAGTTCACGTCGCTTTTCCGTAGCCAGAGCCAAAGCCTCTTCGGGAATCTCGTCTGACTCCACGATGGTGTTACTGAAAGGTGTCTATATGAGTAATGTAGTCTTCATCGGGCAAAAATCACGTACCCCTTTTCACCTTCATTATAAACAGCCTTCCAGCGAACGAGATCTACAACACCGCGGAGGTTATCCTCAACACCGATTGGGACCTGGACAGCGGCAGCAGGAATCTTGAGCTTAGACCGAATTTGATTAATGACCCGCCATGGATTTGCACCAGGTCTAGATCCTCCGTCAGGACTGAATGTACCATATAAGAGGCAAGAGACCTTACCTATCCATTTTGTTGATGAACGAGATCCTAGGGACGTTATACCTTCGCATTTGACGATCAACCGTTGTCGTTTGACTCTGAACTTATGGTGAGTATTCGACTGGGTAATGTGCAACACTTGATCACTCACTTGAACACCAGCAACAGCACACAGAACTAAAATAGCACCATCCAAAACTCGGAGAGCGCGCTCGACCTCAATTGTAAAGTCGACGTGTCCTGTGAACGGTCAGTGACAAGTATCATATAGGCAGGTTCTATGACGAACCTGGAGTGTCAATGATATTGATAGCATATTTCTCTTGTTTTCCAGTATCCGGCATAGTTGCAACCCAATCGCAGAAGGTAGCAGCACTTTGAATAGTGATACCTTTCTCTCGCTCGAGCTCCATGCTGTCCATCTTGGCACCGACATTATCACGGCCTCTAACCTAAATGGTAGAACAGTGAGATATCGGCTTGTAAATCGTTAGAGTGAATATACCTCATGAATATCCCGAATACGACCAGTATAGTACAGAATCCGTTCCGTCAAAGTAGTTTTCCCAGAGTCGATGTGTGCCGACACACCAATGTTCCTCTGAAAGTTCAGTCTCTGGTGGTCCTTCTCCGAAAGGTCATAGGTGGGAGGTGGGGGGTATTCAGGCTCAGCCTGTTCGGAAGGAGCTGGTTTCGTAGCTGTGGCAGTTGAAGCGAACCTGTGACAACATCCAGTCCAGTATCTTGGTAAAAGCGAACGTGTGGGGGCAGCTCCTGCAGCTGCCCTAGAGTAGAGCTGAGATAGGTGAGGACCAAGCCTCATGCTGGACGACGAACAGAGCTCTTCGACCGACAGCAAAGACGGTGAGCAAGAAAGGCTTGAAAGCAAGCTCCAGACTGACCCGTAATTTTGTAAAGCCCGAAATTTGGATTATGTAAGCATTGGATCTAATCTTATCCTGCGCCTGACCACCTCGATATTTCTTCCTCATCGCCGTTAACAACGACCATGCTATTGGTAGAGACAATTCTCTAGAGACTGCGCTGTGTGAAGTCAATATGGAATTCAACAGTGGATTTAAAAGCAATCTGTCTCTTGGTGTGAATTTAATTATTGATACAAGTCAGGAGCACGTGATCGCAGCGACTGAAGATAACTTTCCAATTGACGAGTAACAATCTGTATGTTTCCAAGCAAGCCTCTTGCTATAAAACTAGGTTCGCTGGTAAAAGCTTTCTTTAGCCTTTCTACCATGACTCTCACATATTCCGCTGAGCAGAAACTTGCCCTTGCAGCAGTCCGTCGAGCATGTGTGTTGACCGACTCTGTCTTCCACAAACTCGTCAAGAATGAGACTCTTACGAAAGACGATAAAAGTCCCGTTACAGGCGAGTGATCTCCCCTTCTCAGCATATACATCAATTCATGAAAGTTGTCAAGAACAGTTGGTGATTTTTCAGCGCAAGCACTGATTAATACTATCATCACTCGTGCCTTCCCCGATGATCCAATTGTGGGGGAAGAAGATGCCTCTGATCTTCGCGTAGAGTCTGGCATCACACTCAGAAATCGCATCGTCGAACTTGCCAATGAAGCTTTGACCGCAGAGTTGAAGCAAGGAGATGATCCCGCATGGGGGATCGGTCCGGGAGCTACTCAGACCGCAGAACAGATTATGGATGTCATAGATCGAGGAAACTATGGAGGTGGCCCTAAAGGCAGTAAGTCGCTTTCAATTTTATACACTGGTACCATCTCAAGCGTATTGTCAAAGGAATGTGGACTCTGGATCCCATTGATGGAACCAAGGGTTTCCTCAGAGGCGAGCAATATGCTGTCTGTCTCTCGCTAATTGTCGACTCTCGCGTCGAACTTGGAGTTATCGGTTGTCCAAACCTCCCAATTGATCCCTCCAACCCATCTCTCGGAAAGGGGTCAATCTTCTATGCCGTTCGAGGACAAGGCGCGTGGCAAGTTCCCCTCATAGAGCCTTTCTCTTCGTCCCCCAAGCGTCTCACAATCCCAGCTTTCACCAACGAGACTTTAAATCTACTTGAATCAGTAGAAAAGGCCCATGCAAAGCTGTCTTTCAACGATCGCGTAGCAGAATTATTAGGAATTACTCGTCCACCTACTAAGATGGATAGTCAGGCAAAGTACTGTTCACTTGCGAGGGGCGACGGAGGTGTATATTTGCGCATGCCTACTGGCGTGGGTTATAAAGAAAAGATCTGGGTAAGCATCATACGATCTTGGGTTTTCGGGCCCGCGTTGATAATTATTGCCATTAGGATCATGCACCAGGTTCAGTGCTTGTGGAGGAAGCTGGCGGTGTCATTACGGATTCACGAGGCGAACCGCTAAACTTTGGATTGGGCCGTACTCTTGGTGAAAATTTCGGTGTGGTCGCTGCAGGAAAGGCTGTTCACTCCCGAGTTCTGGAAGCCGTGCAGAAAGCTAAGGAAGAGGAGGCTTTAGCTGCTCAAAACGCGAAAATCTAGGAGATCAACAGAACACGGACATGTAAATTCCACCGTTAGCTTTCTATGTACTCTGAATGTATACTTTGTAATACTCGGTAAGAGTTAGCTCTTTAGAATTCTCTGGCAGAGATTCTATGCGAGTCCTAATGATTCTGAAAATCGCCGTCAAATTCGGGCCTCTCTTCCAAAAATGAGCGCTAAACTCTTTACCTAACTCCTCTCGAACCTTGCTCGGTTCGCAATTCCAAAACTCTCGATTCTAATATGACTTGAATGTCACAACCTAAAACTTTTACCGAATGGATGTCTGGCCTTGGACTGTTCAGCCTCGTTGGTATGGCAAGAATGCGAAAGCCACAGGACCTACCGTAATCGAAAGTTCAGATGCATTCTCATCATATCAAGGCAGCTTGACGGCAGCAAATCTACGGCAACCAGTAAACGAGAAGGGGAGTCTTGAATGGTCTTTTCTTGCGAAGAATGATGTTGGTCAGTTATATTTATCTCTTTCGACGAGTAACCGGACCTAACGTGTTGTCGATGATAGGACGAAGATTGGTTGTAATTAGAGATGCAGCATTGGCATACCCACCTTCATCTCTGAAATCCCAATCTGATGTAAAATTGTCAATTAGGAAAAGAACTAATAAGACGGTATGTATCCTGAAAATTTCGAATGCTATGAGTTAATCGTAATGTACTCTTCTAGCTCAAATTCATAGCAGATGTTCATCCCAATGCATGGATCCCCCTCCCAATACTTCAAGAACATCTTGCCGAGGATCTGGTTGACAAGAATAAACTGCGTTCGTTTGATCCATTCGCTGGAAATATACTCGATACACTCGATTTGCGACATCCAACTAGCGACTTAAATTTAATGGTTGTACCTGGGTATGAAAACGGGAGCGGGTTGCGTAAGATGTTTCTCTCTGAAAAACGAGATTCTCCTCTGATATATGTCTGTTGAAGAGTTCAGCGAACTCCAATGGGATCAAGAAAATGGTGTAACAGTAATTCCTCGATCTCACCCCTCCCACGTCTTCAAAACCCCAATAGTACAGATCGTCGCAGGACCTACATATGATTCCAGTTACCAAGAATCCAGTACTTTTTTTTCTCTCTGACTTTGGTGCTATTCTTGGTTGTTAATTTTGCATTCATAGATGCACTTTTGGCTGTTCGTCATCTCGGAGGTGCCTCAATCATCCACGTCCAACCTGCTGCGAATCTCGAAACAGACTGGCTTCAGGTGACTGAATTAGTAAATGTCACAAGGGAAGACTTTGGTGGATCTCAAATTGTTGACGTTATTTTTCCACCGTCTTCCAATTCAAACACTACATCCAACCTGTACGTCAATACAGAAGGTGAAATATATCAATGTACTCTGAGAGAAGGTGGCAAATATATGTACGTATGCTTTTATCCTGGTTCCATTCTGGGTTCAACATCTGACAGATATCCAACATTAGACAGAGGTTAAGCTCTTCCAAAGAAACAGTTGATAGCTTTTATAGATTAGCTCAGGGATCGCAACGGAACTCGACGATAATAGCTTCTCATTCTTCACTAGACCTTCTCGATATGAGAGTACGTATTGAGCTACCTTTCCACCATACGGTTGTTGACCATCTCGAAGTCTCAAGGCGCCGCATTGAATCTTCTCTCAGTCTCCGGACGACCTGAACTTTTCACCTCCGTCGAAAGGCCTCAAATAGATGGACTTATTCGAGCCGCAAGCACACGTCATGTCTTCTGGATCGATGATCGGTATCCCGGAAGGCCCTTACTTTCAGTACAACATGGGAGATCCTTTGACCGTACGCTTCAAATGCGAAGTCTAGATTTTCCTGACAGTACGTAGATTTTTTTTTCTACCCTTCATCTATCTTACAAATTTCTTCCTTCTAGGCTCCATTACTATATTACTGTCTCGTCGTACCGGCATTATCACTGCATACGATGTCTCGAGATCCAAAGGGTCATTTACATATCTCGAAGCACCTCCCTATACGATCCCCCCTCTCCCGCTACCGGGAGATTGTCAAACGGGTCATGCATTCTTTAGACATCCACAAGATCCTAATCATCTGAATGCATCACTTATGTTGTTATCTTCTCAAGGCAGCGGATACAAAGTAGATCTCCAGCTGAAGAATCATGATCAATACCAAGTTACACGCCCTGATGGACCAGGATACATCTGGACTGAACATATGAGAATTATCAGTAAGGGAATGCAGACAGTGCCGTTACGAAGAGGACCTTTCCAACCGACAAAATCTCAAAAGGAAGACTTCGAATACATCTATCATCGTAGGTCATGACCTCTTCTCGGTAGTACCATTTGCTGATCTAATCGTGAAGGGATATTTATGCGTGTTGACATCGACAAGTCAGTTGCCGTGTACGACCTTTTGGAAGCAATGCCAACTCTTATGCAAACTATGGAACCGCCAATCGAATATGTTTTCACGATGTCCGTTCATTTCATCACTCAACTATCCTGGTTTTTTATATCTAAACGCCACTCAACAGCCCTCAAATCGCTCACCTATTCGAATCAGACAACTCGGCGAAAACTCGATCTGATAGTCTTGCAGCCACACTTTTCAATTCCACTCGAGGATACCGCGCTTTGATTCAAGATCGAATCCCATTGCAACAATTGATCAAACAAGCGACATGGCATAGAAATATACTTGCGACTATCCGTCTATTCATACCAGATATCCAAGAAACTGCTGAACAAACATCCAATTATCTCACACGTTATGACCTTTCAACCGAAACTCGTCGACCTCCACAATCCTACATTCGAGAAAAGGAAGCTAGAGAACAACTCACCGTTGATTTAATGCTCTCCTCTGATGTGTTCTCCCACCGACCACCTCAACCACCTCCAACTTTGGATGCATCTGTCGATATGATGACACAGGCTACAGCAGATATGTCAATTCGTGATCAACCACCTCCTATCCATTACGGTTTTTTGGATCCTGTACCTAAGGCTCCCAAGAAAGTCCGAGGAAAGAAAGCCATAGAAGAGCACAAACGTAGATTGGAGTTGAAAGATCTTTCCGTTCGATTACTCTTATCGGAATGGGAGATTGGGGCTGATCCTGCAAAATATGTTTTCTATGATCCTTACGCAATATCCGTCGAATCACCCCCAGTTCAACATACGAAACGCGCTCCGCAAGATCCTCCTGTTCGTCCAGTAACAATGACACAACCTCCTGCTATTGCGAAGGTGGCAGTTGTAGAGACTTGTCCGTCTCGTCAGACAATTATACCCGGTTCACAGCCTCAGGTTGCTACACCTCCACCCCATATTGTATATGGCACACAAATACCTGTGAAAACCCCTGCTGTATCTCAGGAGATCCCTCCATGGCCAAGTACTCAGGTGCTACCGGGCAAACATGGTGGAAGACCTGCAATCAAGAAGTCTGCGAAGAAACGAGTTGCTGGATTCTGAAGCGGCCAAACATATGCCATGGAAAATATAATAACAGGAAGTACAGAGAGAACTAATGGTGAATGTCATGTCTACCCTAACTCGTCATATCACTAACACACTCCCAAGCACCTTTCAAGTTCTCCTTCCACAATGTGACTTTTCCATCTCCACAGCTTACAGCCAGAATATTTCCGGCCAATGACCAAGATACACGCCAAACAACATCAGGGAACTTGCCTGCAGGAGGAGGAGCAGATCCAGTAGTCGGAGAGAGGGAAGCGGATGCCGATGGGTCTAAAGCAGTCTTAACCCATGGAGAAGTTGGGGTATCTTTCGTCCAAATGAGAACAGTCTTATCCTATGTATATATAAATGTATTTAGTTTCCATTCTATCATTTCAAACTTGTGCGAAAGAATACATACCTGAGAAGCAGTAGCGATATAGCTTCTAGGAAGACCAATGTTGGGTGCCCAAGCGACATCTCGAACCCAGTCACTGTGACCCTCAAGAACTTCCTCTTCAACCCAAGTCTGAGAATCGTCTCTGTATCCCCAGATCTTAACCAGGTTGTCGCATCCTGCACTTGCAAAACGTTTAACGCTATGAAGTGAAGCTGGTTGCTGACCAGATGCATCAGTTGGTTGAGGGGCAATCAGAGATCCTGGTTGGACTGCGGGTGCCCATGAAACTGCGTTACAACCGATGGCATGTCCGATGAAAATATCAGCACCCCATTGTCCGTCATCTATAAAAACAACGATGTGAAATAGGTGATAACGCGAGAATTTGAAAGAATTTACGCACTCTTGAAAGTGAGGACAGAGATTTTGCCATCAGATGATGCGCATGCGAGAATAGCACCAAGTTCGTGCGGTGCCCAAGAAACTGAGTTCACTGCAGAAGATAGAGCTTAACAAACACAAACTTTCGGACAACTCAGTTGGATGATCGTGCTTACCTGAAGAAACGTGCAACGAATGCTCTTTAATCTTGGACCAACCACTAGGACCTGCTTGGCCTTCTTGTTCCTTCCAAATGATGACTTTCCCGTCGTATGAGCATGACGCCAGAATATGTCCGAATTTTGGATGAGCCCAAGCTACTTGCCAGACAGGACCGGTGTGTCTTTTCAAAGTACGCGGCTGGTTGAGCCTGAGGTACAAAGGATATCGAATGGGAAGATGAAAACTCACCCTTTAAGTGTCTGACCTGCAGACCTATTGGTTTCCCCATTGACTACATCGAATACTTTCACTGTGCGATCTGAAGAGCAAGTAGCGAGGCGTTTTCCGTAATAGTCCAATTGTGCATCATGCTGATTTTGTTTTAAAAGATCGAAATTGAAGAACGTAGATAAAACACATACGATCATGTCCTCATGAGAGGTTTCAATAGGTATAGGCTCCGCTGTAGTAGCTGAAGGCTGAAGGTGCAAATCGTTACGACAGGAAAGAATGAAGAGTGGTGAAGTTGCGCACCATGTTGGGCCACTAAGCGATACAGACGAAATATCAAAGAGTACGAGGAGAAGGATGAGTTTGGGTTGTTTGAAAGAGGAACGCGCTTTGGCGTTGTGTTGACGTGGTGAAGAGTATGATTTAGAGCCAAATTTAAGCGCTTGAATGTACTCGTACTGCCACCACGACGCTACTCAACTCCGGATAATACTAACAATTTGTATTAATATTTTGATTAGAGCTATATACAACTACCGAAATATACAGTGTTCATAGAGTACATTTAGCGATGAAAAAATGTCCGTTACAGCACAGAAAGATTAATCGTGTCGATCATATTGTATCGTATTCATGAAAGTGTTCAAACTTGTTGTTCTGCTGAAGCGGCGCTAGCTTCGTTCGTGTGGTTGAACTGTACTGTTACATGAGCAACATACAAGGATATATAGTACGGAAACTCTACCTACTTCGATAGTCAAGACATCTTGGCTGAAAACACTGTCCATCGAGGACGGCGCCGCGTTTTCATGGTTCGTAGGACGTGATTTGCAATCCACAAGAACCTGTTTGGACTCCATCAACTGACGAAGTGCACCTCTCGAATTCAGCGTGGCAAGCAAGGCATTCACATAGACTGAAAATAGTCATTAGACATCATAAATATTGTATCACGCTAGATCGAATGTCATGATTGCATGCTTACATTTGCTTAGGACAAAATAGAAGGCGAAGTAGACATATCGTCCGGGGAGCGTGATGAACTACAATTTTTATTGATGAACATTAGGAGAATAGGTGCACAGCACTGAATGTAAATGTACTTACCGTGATGAGGCATAACAAAGCACAGATGCTGGCCAAATTGATGTTGAATATAAGCTGAGTAGAATATTTTCACGATTTCAAGACGGACCTAGTGAGTAGACCTGTATTGATCATATAGGTCATTAAGGTATTGATGACTCTGTCCACTCTGTAGGGAAAGGGCGAGATTATATACAGCTTTTGTATCCAAACGATACTTGAGAAGCCCGCTAACCTCGTAACACCTGTTCGATACTGCTTCAGAGTTAGACACTGTGCCGTGACGATTAAAGCGTCCAATGCAACTTCAACAGCGAAACCACTATACAAACTCCACTTTATGGCGAAAGAGTTGAGTTGACTCAGGAAAGTCGAAAGGATGCGAGAAGAACTTACACTAATCCCAGAGACATCTTCGTAACTATCGACAAAGAATCTGCACCGTGGTATAAGTAATATATTGTGAGAACACAACTTGAAGAGACCGTCTAACTCACCCTTCGACAGCAAAAACTAGCGTGATGCTGACATGAGATTTTATAAAAAAGCAAAAAAATATAGAAAATAACATACAGATTCCTGCAGCTGGTAGGAGAAAAATATGAGAAAGGATACACACAAGAAAAGGCGTAGTAGACACTCACCAAAAACGTAGAAAGAAAGGAGTGTCTTGAAAGAAATGAACACCTTCAGATGATGATCATGAGTTAAGACGTTGGTGAGAACGTACTATAGCAATGCAAAAGAACCATTGGAGGACTTGTTGCTTGGAGACTAAGAGTATTTTCAGACGCAGATCTCGTAGATTAGTTGTGTTGAAGCATACGTTTCCAGAGCCTGTAGACGACGACCCTGGATGAAAGAGTGAAAGAGATTAAGTCAACGTAATTCTCCAAGAGGGGATATCACCGTACCCTCGTATGATCGCATTGGAAACATTCTGTTCACCGCGGTATTAACTTCCCACAAGCCTGACAATAGTACATCCATACGACTTACGGAGACCATGACCATCACCTTGATAAAATGGCGAATCATGATGACAGTTAGAATTCAAAATCAATAATCTTGAACGCTTACGAGAATCTCCCTAAAAGAAAGCTGGAATAAATTCCAATTGCAACGTCTCATAGAAACACTATCCTGTACGTACCAAATAGGCACCGCTGCCGATAAAATGTCTCCATAGTCGGTAATGAGGTAGCGATACATTCCGCTAGTGATCAGCCCAACATGGAGGGTGTCCAAGATCCAGACGACGCAAACCTAATGAGATATTTCTGGTGATAGGAATATTGTAATTATAGACAACTGAACATACCAGTAACCGCAGAACTAAAGCGTCGCCGTAATGAAATTTAAAGTAAATGAAAGTCTGAAGACTTGTAATCCCGTACAAGCTAGTAAAGATCTACTGTCAGCCTCACGATTTCCAGTGAGGGTGTTTATAGTGTCACTCACACAGCAGCAGCAGTATGTCCAATAAAAGCTGCACCTAAAGTATTGTCAAGGAATGTCATAGTATTTGTGTAGCCGGCACCGTTTTCGTGGTGTATATCGATTAACTAGAAACAAATGAAAGTAGTATAATATATGCAAAAATAAAGCAAGAAAGAAAGGAAAACAGCTCGCAAGCGAGTCTGAGTGTGAACGAAGGAGAAGAGGAAACCAAAGCCTGGAGGAAAGGTCTACCTCACACGCCTACCATAGTCATAAATACGGTTCTGGTTTGCTTCTGGTGTTGACTTGGGTGAGATGGAATTGTCTAGGGAATTGTTAATCAAAAAGAGAACACTTCGAAAAGATAATTCTTGAGCTTCAAGTTGTACTGTTATCATATATGATGACAGTTCAAACCGCTCAACGAGCGAGAAAATGTTCAGACAAGTCGTTTTTGTCTCCACTGAATTTGACTTCGATGGTATGACTGAAATGGGGGTTTTGTCCTGAATCTACAGGCCATCCGCTATGTGGGTGTATGTATAGGAGTTGATTACTGTCATGTTCGAATCCTTTTCCATGTGTTGTCCTACTAACTTCAAGTTGAACGTTTGAACCACTGGCACCGGGCGTATTAAGTCGAAACCGAAGGGCGTACCGCACGTTTCAGCAGAGCACAATCGAAGTTGAGAGTGATCAACTGTAGGCAGATGGACAGGGCATCTGTCATGATACTAGTATGTCGTTTTGTGAAAGGTGTAGACATCGGCATGGATACCATGCAACTTGTGATACGTGTCAGAACCTAGCTCAGCCTAGTGTAAACGGCAGTGAGAAAAGTCCTCTCGTCCGAGATGTCGCCAGGAATAAAATCAACATCAACTCACACTGTTCTACAATCATCTCGAGCGAAGTGATGTTTACATGACCTAGAATGCGTAGAAATAAGAAGGAAAACAAGTAGTTCTGAGTTCATGATCGGTAGTGGGTAGTAATTTACCTACTACTACATCCGATGCTTGTTCTAACACTTGCACACGCTTTAACTAGTCAAAGAACGTTGACTTAGAAGAAGATAGGAAATGACTACAACGTTCATGAACATTGACATATTGCTTTGTTTTACATACACTTTGATTTCCATGAAGCTGCCTACGGTACATACAGTACTTATAATCATACATTTGAGTACTAGTGATCAAGATAGAGAGAGAAAACATGTTTGAGTAGTGTGATGGTGGTGGTGTCAACGTTGAAGAAGAAATACTCGAATTCAAACGGAACTCGAGAAAAGTCCCCCAATAATATACAACCCATTGATGAATTCGAGACAGAGGGGGGAGGAAAGAGAATAACAAGAGACAAGAAAAAAAAGGGATGGAAAGAAGAAGATGAGGATCCGCAAGAGATCGACGGCGGCGAGTGTTCCCGACACTAAGATAGACAAAACCCATCTGATATTGCCCTTGATTGCTTCACATGAAGGCCAAAGCAGACCAAGCAGCCACAGCTCCAACAGTAGCGATAGCAGTTGTTTGAGCGATAGTAGAAACCACTCTTGAAAATTTCCTACGTTTGTTAGAAGTAGGACGACGACGAGCAACATGATCATTGCCATCGACATCTTGAAGTTCGGAAGAAGATTCTAATTGTTCTTCAACCAAATCTCGTTTGCGTTTCAAAGATGGCATGGGCATAGATGAAAGAGATGAAGACGAGGAAGGAGAGGTAGCTTTCGTCTTCTGCACGATTTTAAAATGAAGAAAAAGTATAGCAAAAAAAAAAGAAAACGTACCATTTCAACGTCGTCATGATTCTCAATGGGATGTACTGCAGTAGCTTCGCGAGGCATTAATCTTGACAGCAGATTATCCACCTTCTCACGAGTCGAAGCTGCATCTTGTAAACACTTTCGTGCGTCGTTACGCATTTGTTCGAAATCCTCTAATGATTCTTCATGATACGGGAAGGAGCGTTAAAACAAATATTAGTATCATGAAAAATAGGAGCATACCTGTGAGTACTTTTCTAACTGTAGCAACAACTTCATCACTGTTAACTTTAGCCACTACCATCTGCTTAACCTGGGTCATTTTCTTCTCAATATCTGCAACAATCTCGTGATATTCAGGTGGTGTCATCAATGCAGGAAGGAGTTCAGGTTCGGGTTGTGTTTGATGAACCTCGAGTTCAGGTTCCTAAGATCGACGACGTCAGTCGAGGTAAAGTAGCAAGCGAGATGACTAACCTTGTTAACTAAGTTTTCGGCCTGATCACAAGTAACTTCGACTATCTTGTCATCGAGAACTACATTGTTCTCAACAGCGACTGGTTGTACTGTAGAGGCTGTTTCTGGTTCTCGGTCAGAGTTATTTGAAACAACTTGATCTTTAACTGTAGGGTCTTCATCTTCGACTACCTTTTCCTTCTCCTCCTCATTAGCCTTATTCTCAGCCTCTGGAAGCGAAGAGGCAGGAACCTGAGGAGTTAAGAACTCTTCGTCGCTGCTTGTTCCAGGCCATGCACCAATTATTTCTGGATCTTGAACGGTAGGCGCAACAGAATCTGACACCTCCGGAGAAGATGCAACGACTTCAGGAGAAGGGCTTGGATAAAAGACATGATTATCTTGAGTATGAGGTTGATTGATGCGAGGCAGAGTCACAAGGCAATCATCGATTAGATCAACTGTGCTGCTGTGTGCGTTACGGATGCCTCTGTTGAACAAGCTGCTTGGACCAAAAAGTTCGCTAACAGAAGGTAAATTGGTGCAGCTTTGATCGTTGTTACTGTTACTCGGTGTGGGTTGAATCTCTTCGATGTCTGAATCGCTATCCGAAGATGACGAAGAATCATCCGAGATCTCCAAAAAGGCACCAAACCGACCGGAAGAGGATGTCCTCACAATTGTAGGAGAAGGCGAGGATGTGGTAGCATCGGTCGTGATCGTAACGGGAGAAGCAGATTGTCGTTGAGGAAGAGTAGAGAATTTCAGCTCGACCTTGACGGTGACTGGTCTGACAAGGAATTGATCTTTTCCGACAGTCTTTCCAAAGGTTAGGACATCTCCATCCCCGAGAGGACAAAGTGTCTCAGGAGTGATGGCCATAGATACAGACTCTCCTCTTCTTAGGATATGCGTCCCATGATGAGAATGTAGATCGGTGACATATACCTTTGTTAAATCAATATAACAAAGTATAGTTAAGAGATTATAAGTAGGGCGAATTTACTCACATTACCGTACTCTGCGAATGTTATCGTTGCATGTTTACGACTTACAACTGCGCAGGGAAACAAAGCACGATCTTCCTCAACTGTATAATCATCTTTGGATTGAGCAGATTTACGCCCAATGTTGATCACTCGACAGGATGTCTTGGAAAACTCGAATGTAGGAGATGGGTTTGGACCGGTCATGGTCAGAGAGAGACCTTTCAGACGGTAAGATGGATTGGGTGGGTTGGCTGTATGCATAGGATCTTACCAGTGATCACTCTGTCTGGGCTGTTGCGCATCGTTGTCGACATCGTTCAAGAGCTTGAACCTGGTCTGTGCGCAGAAGTTAACTCTAAAAAAGTGGGAGGATGTATCAGGAGAAATCAAGAGAGAGGTTAACGCAGGACTGAACCACCCCTTAACCACCTTCCTGTAGGTCTCCTAATCTGGCAAATGACTCTTTAGATAATCTTATCTCCTGCATGAATCGCTCAGAGATAATAACTTCAAATAAGTTTGACGAAGGTCGTTATGAACATTGTTCGACTAGAAAAAACTACAGTAATTATAACAATAGATGGTTGCATCTGTAATCCAAAGCAAGAAAAAGTAAAGAACAAAATAATCACATCCCAAAACTAGGGATGATTCTTCAGTACATCTCGAGCCAACGCACGCAACATCGCAATGGTGACTTTGGGCTTGGATGGTGTATCGTTCATCCCGACAGTAGAAGCATACGTACTGGGAGGAGGGGATACAGATGTAGATGTACCGTTCGTTTGAATCTCCTCCATAGCACTATCGTCGTTCGTCGACATCGACAGAGTGGGTTTGAGCCGTTTGGATGAGATTGACGGACTATAAACATATATCGTCAGGACAGTTAGGTACAAGCCGACATAATACAAGCATACCTTATGACATCCGTATCGTCTTCAGCTGGACGTTTAGGTGGCGTGTTCATCGCCGCAGTAGCAGCAAGTTCTCGAAGTTCCCCACTAATGGATTGGATTTTCGTAGTGATGGTGAACACCGCACGGGACAACTGGTTTTTGGGAATCGAGTAGCTATCACTAAAATCGGACCCCAAGGCTCTGGCAGAAGACTGTATGATAGCATCGACATGAGCTTCAAGGAAAGGGCCTGTTGCAAAGTCTACAACGCGAAATCAAGATCAGATATATTTTTTGGAGTTGTAACTATTTGACTTGCCGATGTCTGGGTGTGAGGGCGGTTGAAGATCATCCGGTAAGACAACTCGAAGATTCACTATAGACGGAGACACGAGAGAGACAATTTGCAGAGCAACTTCTCGTTCGGCTGTTGTCATCGCTCTAAGTACTTCGCCATATCGACTCCAATTAACTGCAATCTATGTTAGCAATGGTGATCGGATGGAAATGAGATTCCACGTACATTGTTCATCAACCCAGCAACCATAAAGCCAATCCTCGGCGGCGGATCGAAAGATCTCAACGAATGTATTAGTTAATGCTATGATTCCGAGAATTAGTATCTTATCGAGCCTCTACATTATATGCAATAGAACATACCTTGCCAAGACATAGACTGAGCCGTTCTATCTTCCACATCGAAATTGATGTCTTTAACAGAGTCTTGAAATTTGGCATCGAGGTCTTTAGCAGTAGAAGATATCTTAAATGTATGGACTGATTTGACGAGCCCCTCTTCCACAAGTTGTGAAAGCTATCCAGGAGAAAGAGGAAGAAATAAGTCAGCAGCTGATGAAGTATAGGCATTGAATCACCATACCATTGATGTGAAGTCTTCAGTATCATCTTCATCGTGATCTGACCATTTGACTGTGAGGAGGACAGGAAGATATCGTTGTTCTTTATTACGGTCGAACTCCATTATGACGTCTCTCAATCGAGCGCAATCATCGAGGACGCGATATTTCCTAACAGATTAATGAAAGTTAGACAACCAATTTCGTAGGACAAAGGCAATCCTACCTCTCGATAGGGTCATCGAATGCATCCAAGGGAGTACACTCGAAGAAGATCAAACCCGGAGATTCAGTAGCGGAAGTTTGATGTCCAGATACAGGTATCGAGAAAACGTTCTCCGACAACCATTCACCTGAATTAGGCACATCGAATTTCCTCTCGAGCCAGATGGCGGTTCCGTCGTTATCACTATTCAAAGAGAGCCAGATAGACCATCCGGGAGGAAACTGTTGACCTTCCAATCGGGCTTGCAACGTCTGCTGGATCGTGGTCAGGAACGATCCCGTTGCCCAACGTTTCTCGTTTTCTTCCTTGTTCTATGTGAAGATATTGGTAAGGCCGACATTGAAAAATTCAGGAGTAGGCACGTACCTCCTTCAAACGCTGAACTAATTGTTCATCCGTTAAAGGTACCTGGTATCCCTGGGATTCACGTCTCCTGGTACGTTTCTTCCTAACAGGCTCGATGATTTCATCAGATACCCGCCTTTTACCAAGGCTAGACTCTCTCTTCAAATGGTTTAACCCATTGACACTTTCCCTTAACCTCTCCCCACGTCGAATCTCATCCTGATAAGCTTCACTACGTCTGACGGCCTCTTCGTAGGCAGCCCTATCCATGGTTTTCTGAAGCCACTTCTCGAAGCTAGTTCGAACAAGGAGACTAGTTCGAACAAAGGCCACAGCTCGTTTCTCCAGATCCACAGCAGTCTCCTTTCCCTTGCCTTTGACATCAGGCTTTATTTCTGGAGTAGGAAAGCTAGCATCGGCCTTTGTTGTTGAACGCAGTGGCGAGGGGAAAGGAGCTCCCGGTTTACCAGTAGGAGTTGGACTTTCCGTAGTTTTAGGCAACCTTGAAATACCGGGGGATGGGAGTTGTAAAGGGCTGAGAATTTCTTCTGGAGTCGGCGAAGTGAGTTGCAATGAGAGCAAAGATTGTTTTCGGAGAGCTAGCGAATCCCCTGGCTTGGGAACCGGTATCGAAGAGGGATCAAACCATCGCGCAGTCGGAGTAGGGGGTAAAGCGAGGTTCTCATGTTTGAGGGGAGGAGGTTCTCTTGGTGAAATTGGAAACTGGAAGGAAGATGATGAGGTGAGATTCGTTGGTGTATGGGGCTCAGGTGGGCTTTTAGCTTGAGGAGAAGATGTAGAACTGGTGCTAGGAATCTCCCATAACGTCTGGCTACGCTCAATAATTCTGCGTTTGGGAGGTGACGGCTGTTGTGGAGGTTGCGCGGGGGTTGTCTCCGTCTTGGCAGAATCAAGTACTGCAGGAAACGTTGGTGGGGTAAGTCTGGCTAGTGTAGGTTTAGCCGCAATCGGTGCAACACTGGATGTGAAGTCGGAGGGTTGGATGGGTGCTGGAGCTGTGAAAACTGGTGGTGCTGTAGGGGGAGAGAAAAATGTAGGTGCAGACGGAAAGGGCGCGAATGGCGCCGCTTGAGGGTTCAGCAGGGAATCATGCGGTGTTGGGAACGTAGCCGTGTTGGAAGCGGAAGGCTGATGCATAGAGGGCGACCCATTGAAAATGTTCAACAGGCCTTGCTGGTGAGTTGATGGGGCGGAAGTGACAGGAGTAGACATCGGAAAAATAGATTTGGATACTTTTGAATCTGTTATAGAATGTGACAGATGGGATGTACTGTCGGGTGAGGGTGTGTTCTGCATATCGGGCAGGGGAGGTGCGTCTGCGAGCGAACGAGTTCGGACAGGAGAAGTCGTTGAGAATGTCGGCGGTGCTATAGCTGTAGCACTTTCATTCGAGGTAGAGGGAAATGATGAACCAGATCCGAATACTGAAGTAGGTGGCTTTCCGAATGGCGACGAACCAGAAGTGAAGACAGAACCACCTCCAAATACATTAGTTGTTCCAAACACATTAGGCTGCGTGGTGAGATTCGAGAAAGCAGACTGCTTGATAGGTATAGGTGTAGGCTGGCTTGAGACTGGTTGCGAGGCTCCAAAAACGGAGCTCTGAGGATTGGTTTCCGTTGGAGAAATAACTGGAGGTGGTGAGACGAAGGGGTTGGGTTGACCAAAAGGTGTCGAGACCCCATCTAGAGAAGATGTCTCAGGAACGGCTGACGGCGTACCGTTTGTTGAGGGTAGCGGTCGAGAAATTCCGTCAATAATTTCTGGGATAGTGAGATCACCTCTAATGGCTTCGATATTATCTATGGCATCCTCCCCGAAGAGAAATTCAAGGAGGCAAGCCACAAGGTATATCATTACGACGTTGTTTTGTTGCCGAAGGACGGCTGCAAGCTCAGCAAAAATCTCCATACATCCCGCATCGAGCTTGAGGGACGACGTCTTGGTGATGGGCGAACTGATTATCTGAACTCGAGCACGAAAACGGGTTGTAAGCTTGAAAACGGGATGGTTCTTGATAGCGTCTGGAACATGTTCTGCTCTTTCTTTTTGGTCGCGCATCTGAATAAGACGGTGATAAACTCGCATCTCTAGCTCCGTCGGAGACGAGTAATTTCCCCGCATATCATCATAGAATTGCAAGAGGCTGATCAGAGCTACAATACCCATGAGCCCATGAACACATTTGGTCACTTTTAGAGATCACATACTATAAGACAGTTGTTGGTGTTCCATTTGTACGGAGAACGCAGGATTCTTGCGCTCAAGGTGAAGTGCGAGAATATGAAACCGTGCACAGCGGTCATGACATTCGATTGCGATGGGACCAATTTCTTGCTGAATACTGAATTCAACGCGGACTTGACGGGATCGGTCTCGAATGAATGCATAGGTTTCGGAGAATCCGCCCTTCTCAATCAGGTCGTGGAACAAGTAGTCAAGTGTTTTCTAAACATATCGTGAGTTTCATATAGACCAGGCAAAACTTACCAATCACCTTCAAAACTTCCGGTGGTCGCAAATCTGAGGGTATAATTTTGTCACCTGCGCCACGTTCATACTTCTTGACTGCTCGTTTATGGTCAACGCGTTTTGTCCCAGGAACCTTCGAAAAAGTTTTGAATTTATTGCTTAATTATAGGTAGATGAATCAAACGACGCACCATCTCCCATTTATCCAGGTTGTTCTCTCTCTCTCGTCTGTATCGCTCAAACCTGGGGCACATATCCTGACATGTTCCTTTCATTGTAATGGCCTGAGACAGGTCGCGTGCTTCCCCTGAATCCATTTTCCCCTCTGCTATCGCCTTTAATCTTTCTTGTTCTCGAGCTTTCACCAACTACTCCTCATCAGAACGCGTAGATGATAGACCTTAAAATGACCAAGCACGCACATGTTGGTAGAAGGTCTCTCGTTGCGCCTGAGTAGCACTCAAGGGCAATTCTTCTTCCTCCACTGAGTTGTCTTCCATAACTTCAGCATCCGTTTCAGCACCTTCTTCTTCACCGCTGGTTGGATCTTCATGGTTTTGGGGAACAGTGAGATGGGGCGTGTTTCGACCCGAATGGCTCCCTCTACCTCCATAAGGTTTTCGGTGTCCACCTCTCTCCCATCTCTCCCCATCGTTACCATGATTAGCATGGTCCTGTCCCGACACCCATCGTTTGTTTCTTGAATGAGGACGTCCTCCTTTCAGACCTCCACGGCCTCGAGGTTGATTTGAAACGTCCATCATATCACCCACCAAACTGCGAGGCAAAAGTCAACCCAGAAAGCCGTCGTAAGTCGTTTTTGGCTGTTAACCGAAGACCAGAAAGAGATACAGAAACAGACAGAAACGCGGAAGACGTGGTTGAATTGAAGTTCGATAGTGAAATGGCCCGGGAATAACAACCGGGCGTCTGCGAAAGTCAATGGGCGAGATTAGATCTGAGATTATATAATCGAGGTCTGCAACCTCAATGTTTACCAATCTCCAGCAAACTTTCACCTTCACTTCCATCCCTTTTTTCTGTTCTTTACTGGCTTCGCTTTATTTTCGCTATCAATATTCACAACTATAAGTGTCTGGTTTCGTTATGTCTACAACCACCGCGCAAGATACTTCAACAAGCACTCCGGAGAAGAAGCAACCGATTGTAATTATAACAATTGGCATGGCCGGTGCAGGGAAATCGACATTTGTACAACAAATCAATTCCTATCTGCACTCACAAAATCCTCCAAATCCTCCATATGTTCTAAACCTTGACCCAGCGGTAGCAAATGTTCCTTTCGAGCCCAATATCGATATCCGAGATACTGTCAACTACCATGAAGTCATGAAGCAGTGTGTGGTCTATTCCACCTTGCTCGGTATTTGTAGTAACATTGTACTTATATGAATTATGTCAAGATATAACCTTGGTCCCAACGGAGGAATTTTGACCGCCCTCAATCTGTTCACTACAAAGTTTGACCAAGTTCTTGACCTTGTGGAAAAGCGGGCAGATACAGTCGAGTAAGCAGCTCCCTTCGACGATCATAACCCTATGACTTATCCATGTATATCTTCAGTTATGTTATACTCGATACGCCCGGTCAAATTGAGATCTTTACCTGGTCTGCATCAGGGGCGATTATAACAGATGCAGTTGCTTCTTCGCTGCCAACTGTAGTGGCTTACATTATTGATACACCGAGAACAACCGCACCCGCAACTTTCATGTCAAATATGCTCTACGCATGCAGGTATGCGATAGCCCTTTCTCTGTCCTTATTGCTAATAGATCCGGCTCTTAGCATCTTATACAAAACAAAATTACCTTTCATACTCGTATTCAACAAAACGGACGTCCAGCCTCACGATTTTGCTATAGAATGGATGCACGACTTTGAAAAATTCCAGGATGCCCTGGCGCATCATAGTGGAACTACGGATGACGAAGGTGAACCGACGTACATGAACAGCTTGATGAACAGCATGAGTTTGGTGCTTGACGAATTCTACCAACATCTTACGGTAAGCATCATTGGTTACCCGTCGTCAGTCATCCTGATCGGTCTTCAGGCTGTTGGTGTGTCTAGCGTGACTGGTGACGGCATAAAAGAGTTTTTCGACGCAGTCGAAGCTTCACGCACAGAATACGAAACGTACGTTGTCAACTCCACATCTATAATACTCCCTATCTTCTCACATGAACGCAGTGAATACCTGCCGGAACTCCAACAGGCAAAGGCGGCCCGAGAACAACAATTGCAAGCGGCGAAAGAAGATTCTATGAATAGACTTATGAAAGACCTCGCCGTTGATCGTGCGCGCAACCCTGAGGCAGCTGAACAAGACCGGTGGGATCCTGAGGAGGAGGGAGATGACGATGATGACGACGAAATCAATATTATTGACAGAAGTACGTCACATTTTTGTTTTTTTGAAGATGCTGTTCATGTGCTGACTGCGATGATCGTCAATAGGTGAAGAGCCTTGGCCAGGACAATATGTGGATCTGACCCGTGCGAGAAGACAAGAAGACGAAGCTTTCGCTTGGCCGCGACCTGTATGATACAGTAGCCTTATCTGTTGTAATTTACCCTATGAACTTTGAATGTACGTTGATTCGCGCGACTTCCTGCAATACTAAAAGTTCTCTTTTCTTTTGAAGTCTTACGTTTTGGCTCGGCTGCATCGCGTCAGCTACGAAGTCATTGACATCTGGTTTCCTGTCAACCATATATCGTCTCGGTCAACGTTAATCCAGGATTGAATCTACGGCCAACGGTGTATGTTGGAGTGATGAAAGGCTTGTCTGATCGCCCATGAAGCATACGAGAAAATATCTGTGACGAACACCCGCCCGCGCACTCAGTAAAAATTCACAAGAATCAGGTTACATTGTTTCTAAATGCTTACACGTTTCAATCCTCTCGGTGGATGTACAGTGAGCCCGTCTCTTCCTCCGATATCCTCCTACGGTAATTATTTCTATTGCAGATGATTTTATCGGAATAAATCCATCCCGGAGTGTTGTAACCCGTCTCTTATTGTTAACAGCTCGTTGATCAGGAAATCCACGCCCATTTGGAGTCATCTTCAATTCGCAATACCAATTCCATGACTGGGGCTGGGAGGACAGGAGTATGCATCGACGAATGATCGGTACTTGATTCAGCTGCTTATCTGAATGGTATCACAAGAGACTGAACCTATGGGTATACAAATAATTTCAACACATCTGCTCACCCAAGATGCACTGCCTCCCTTCACAACGAACGGCCGGTTCGTGACTCCGGAGAGTCAGTTGTTATGCTAGCCATCAGCGCACATGTCAACAGGTTGCATGTAAGTTGCATGCGTTTTATTCGAGGTGATTGTTTTCTGGTGAGCATATATTGGTTTTTCTCATACACATCATTCAAAGCAGGAGCCTTGTGAGAAGAGGGTCTTTCACGGCTAGTATGACTACTAGTCCAACACCGCAGCCATTCATCTGTCTCTCTGACAGATATCTCGCACTAATATTTACTCCCTCTCAGGGGCACCGAATCTCCAACAATTTAGAAACACGATCGTCGAACGAGTTTATGGTGTAATTAGTTCATAACAAGACTGACTGACAGGATAAGACATTTATGCTTGGACTAGTACTTACTAGTTCTAAGAAATACTATTCAACTCTAATAAAATATGCCTGACATATCAAAGCAAGCTACAAACATGTTTTATATTCGGACTGGCCTGGTCCTGCGCGCCGGGCTGAAAGAGAGTTGCTAGTATTCAGATTACTATAAAGAGAACGGCTCATCGATTACGTGATGCAGTATAAGTACCTTCTGAGCTCTGGTCTGCGCCCAAGTTTACATCGGCACCCACAACTTTTCTTCTTCTTACCTTACACTTCTCCCTCCTCGGCCTTCCTCAAGCCTGCTAATTCTCGTCTCCTTCCTCGTCGTCGCAAGCCTTCGCAGTCACGTTCACCAGCAAAACAAGCATCAAACTTATTCAAATCCACTGGAATCTGATTGTAATGGAACGGTCAGAACACCTCTTCTGTCACCTGTGGCGGCACCCTGACAAGCCACGCTTTTCTATGTGCTCTGCTCAGTTATTCAAAGATTGAGAAAGTTGGTGAGTTGTTTGTCGTAGATACCCTTTGTACTGCAAGGCCTTCATGCTCGAAATGGAATAACAGGAGAGGGTATGTGTTTTTCACTTGCTACTTGTCCTTTCAAGCTCACTAACGAAAATACTTGTGCACAACGCAACGCCGTTTTAAGGAACTTATGGTGTCGTATACAAGGCCAAAGATGTTACGACCGGCGAAGTGGTCGCACTGAAAAAGATCCGACTTGAGGCAGAAGACGAAGGTGTTCCCAGTACCGCTATTCGGGAGATCAGTCTTCTGAAAGAGCTGAAAGATGACAATGTTGTTAGGCGAGTATGTCCCGCTGTATCATCTTTCGGCTTAATGTCTTATCGTCTTCTATTTAGGCTTCTTGACATCGTTCACGCAGACCAGAAGTTATACCTGGTCTTCGAATTTCTTGATGTAGATTTGAAGCGCTACATGGACAATGCTAACAAGTCGGGATCACCGATATCCCTCCCACTTGTAAAGGTGAGCGAATTATGCCCGATCAACTGCCGCTCCCCTTATCCCATTCATTGTTTGCAAATTCTCTGTTTGCCCGCGAGTGTTCTGCATGTTTGACGCGTGTATTCTGAAGTCTGTCGCGTCAGAACGCGTCCGCACAAAGGAAATCTAGTGCTGAATGTATGCATCACGTGATCCACTGTCCACGGGCAGCAAGCTTTCCCCGAACTTTTTTTTGCTTGCAGACACACGAATCAATATGCTAAAGCCGTTTTGTAGAAATTCACATACCAACTCGCATCTGGCCTTTTGTACTGCCATTCACATCGGATTCTCCACCGGGATTTGAAGCCGCAGAACCTCCTCATCGATCAGTATGACAATCTGAAACTTGCTGATTTCGGTCTTGCAAGAGCCTTTGGTATTCCAATGAGGACATATACACATGAGGTATAGTTACATATCACAGTTCTTCCATGCCTTGTTGACAACAGGACCGCGCTTTGATTCAAGGTGGTCACCCTTTGGTACAGAGCTCCAGAAGTTCTTCTTGGATCACGTCACTATTCCACAGCAATCGACATGTGGTCCGTGGGTTGTATCTTCGCTGAAATGGTCATGAGGGGACACCCTCTTTTCCCTGGCGACTCTGAGATTGACCAAATTTTCAAGATCTTCAGGTACATACACATCCTCTCTGTTGTTCAATTCCTGAATTAACTCTACATTCTGAAGGGTGTTGGGAACACCCAGTGAGGACAACTGGCCAGGGATCCGGCAACTACCAGATTACAAGCCGACTTTTCCTCAATGGTCGGCTCAGGATTTAAGGAAACATGTATCTTTACTGGATGACGCGGGTCTTGACCTTTTGAAAGTTCGTCCCTGTCCTCATCCTTTGTTGCATAAATCATACTCAACCTTCTTTCACGAATTAGCTGATGCTCACATACGATACTGCCAAGCGCATCTCAGGTTCGTCGTCTTTGTCCTTGATATTCATTGAATCGTTTTCTCACTTGATTGTCACCTTACGTCTATAGCTAAACGTGCATTAAATCACCCTTACTTCGCGGACCACGATCCATAGGTGTTCTATTCCCAAATTACGTGTAGTATGTATGTATGTATGTATTCGTCCGACCCCCATTCGTTGCCTCGTATTGCCTTTCGTCAACCTTCAGTTCACGTTTACGCGCTGTCCTTCTGAGCTTGTTTTTATTTCATCAGTCGCAACTTGCCTCACCTACTTCCGTTATTTTCTCTCATCGCGCAAACTCTTCCGCAACACGCACGCATATTCATCCGTTCCTTTTCGCATACAGATATTCGATCTTGTCGTCTCCAAACTCCTCAGTCATTTTATGCATTCCCCCCCCTTTAAGTAACTTACAATCATTGATTCGAATCCGCATACATGTATATTGTCTCTCTTTTTTCTGTCTCCCTAGCATCATCCTTTTACCACTCAATGTTGATACTGATCGCGAATCGTTATTTTCAAAATTCAAGAGGTACCATCGAGATCAGGCTGTTCCAAGCTATGTTGTCACCATGCACAAAATAATTGGGTATAAAATGCCCTGTGCTGCTGCACTGGATCAACTAGTATATCAGTGCGTGGTGGCATGTGTTGGGGGTATAAGTACAACAAGGCGCAAAATGGCTACAGTCCACAATAAAAATCTTTGACTAAAGCCCTAACACGAGCCCGAATAAATCTCTCCAAGTCCTTCTCACATTGACTTCCACACCTCCACCGTACTCCTCTCCCAACCATTCAACAAACTTCGCATCCAAACCACTCAAAGGTGACAATTCTAAAGACAACAAATCTTTAGCTGTGAAAGTGACTTTGCGACTGTTCGACGACTGTTTCGATGATACAATGCCCTTGAACTTTGGTATCAAATGACCGGTAGTTCGATGGAACGATTGAAGAACTGCCAGTGTGGTCATCGTCTGTTGTTCTCTTCTCCGTAGACAATATGATAATCGAGAAGCTTCGTCTGGTTCTTCTGAATCTTCGTCCATCATAGTCCGATCTTTTGGTGATTCTGCCGGATTTCGTCCAGAAGCCCAAGTCCATAGAGACATACCACTTGTTCTTCGCGACGATCTTGTATTTCTTCGGTTAAAACTAGAAGAACCTTGCTCGTGTACGCCAACAGAACTGACTCCTCCGATGGTAGGTTCAGGCCTTCTACCCTCGATCCCCATACCGAAGTTGCGAACATAAGCGTACGAATCATCGCTCTTCCGAATAGAAATATAATCGTCATCTTCTCCATCGAGGTGGATACTACCCCAATTCTGAGCGTAAGGTGATCCTCCTGAAGGGGAATTTCGCCACGAGCCCATCCATATTCCTGCGCATAGAACGCAGACATCTTCATACACTTTCCACATATCTGTCCATGAGGATAATGCCCCTCCCACGTTTGGTGCGCCAGATCGCTGTTTGGAAGCAGACAAGGTTGATGCTGAGGCTGAAAGAAGTGAAGAGCAGCAACACGGTTGAGTTGTCGATGACAAGATACGATCCATCTCTGTCCACTGTAAAGAAATCAGGATCTTGCTAGGAAAGACCACTTCAAAATGCATACCAATTTGACATCATTCCATGTGAACCTCACAACGGAAAGTCTCTGCCTCCCACTTCCCGTTGATTCTCCGCCAATTTTTGGAGAGTAGAAAGTCGGACGAGCGAACCTTCCGTTACTACCTGAAGGCGGACTTGCGGTTGTGAGATCAATGAGTAGATCGTAGTATTGCGGTCTTTCTAAAAACAATGCATCCGTCGTACAAGCTACCCATCCCCGTCCTGACTTATCTTCGCGGGTGAGTCGGTCAAGATCATTCAGGGTAACCATTCCTAGCACTGAAACTCCCGCTTTTGACTTCCCTTTGAAGGAGTTCCGCCGGGTGTCAGCAGTGCTTGTACTCTTTCGCGCCGGTCGAGGAGAAGATGAATCGAAAGATATGAGATCGTCCTGCTGCTGGTCGTAGTCGATTTGGTCATCTAGGCACATGTCCGCAGCAACGTGACAAAGGATACAAGCAACTTCAACAGGCGGGGCTGTGAAGATGAGTATCCTTTTCCGGCCGAGTAGGTGTTTATAAAGGGTGAGAGTTGATGGTCCTAGTATATGTAGAAGATGTGGGAGATGCAATGTTGGAGTTGGATCTGGTGGTGGCAATGATGAGGATGGAGAGGAAGAGGACGATGCAGATATAGGAGAAGACGGGTTGAAATCGCTGGCATTAGTCCTCGAACCGAACGTTGAAACTGAGGATGCATCGAATTCAGCACTCCAACCATCCCAATCACCTGCCCCTCCTAGATCCGCTCGTTTCACCTTCCGTTCTTCAAAAAACCTCTCCGCAGGTTCCCAATCTCCTTCAGTGGGTTCTAACACGGCTCTGTTTTCAAGTGAAGTATAGATCGAGTGAACCAAGGCCTTGAGGGCGGGGACATGTTTCCACGGACGAGATCTTGTAGATTTAGCCAGAATAATTCCAAGTGAACTTAATCGAAATCCTCGGTGCCCATGTTCGGATGTTTGACGACGACGAAAAACGCATACGCCTTGGTGACCATCTTTGGTGAAGTAACTTTTCATGAGTGCGGTGAGAAAAGTTAGTCTGGCGAGATAGAATGTACTCACACTACGTCCTCTTCAATCAAGTGAAGGCCACTGGGTAGACAGCTGAACTCAACATGACTGATGTCGAAGTCTACCATTGGAAATGTGAACTCAAACTTCACATGATCGCAGTGAATTTACTTACCTTCACTAGCCTTCAACGACCAATCAATTATGTTCCCCTGCGTAGGATGAAAAGACGCATGAAATATAGCAACTACAGAGTAATAAGAAGGCATGAAGTGAGACGAATGTGGGGAATGTGGGGACGTAGAGTTTTATTCATTAAAGGAAGCTAACTCACCCAAGTCTTGAGGCACTTTGATCTTCGGTTGCTGACCGTTCCCTCTACTCGTCGAACTCATTGCGGTTGTGTTCGACATGAACCACGACTTCCCCTCGCTGATATAAATTAGACTGTGAAGAAATTGCGGGGGAAGAGTGAAGTGGGGATGGTCGTCAAGAACTAAAGGGGACAGCCTGAGTTTTGCCTGTGAGTTCGGCGAATTTGTTGCCTTAGGGTTAGAATTACGTAAACCACTATATGTCTGATCGAGTCTGGGATTTAGCAGCGACTCGGATTTACTTAGGCAGAATTATAGCAAAAGCTAGTAACTCTTGTCCTCAACTTTGTCGCACTCTCGAAATAAAAGGTCATTGCAACTCTACAACGTTGGTAGATTTCTCAAGAAATGGCGATGAATCAACAGCAGCCTCAACAGATAAGCATCACGGATTTAGATCTTCCTCAGCTGGCAGATGTACGGAGACAACTCGAAGAGGTATGCTTTTTGTTCTACTTCTACTGTCTGTGATACAGACGGCCATAGATGTTGTGTGCTAATAGTGGATTACGCTAGGAATTGAATCATCTCTCGAACTCGTTCACACAGCTCAAGCAGGCACAAGCAAAATTCAAATCCTGTATCACAAATGTTGGGGAGGTTAAACCTGAGAATAAAGGTGTGTTCAATTGCCACTGATATTACCTTCCAACAAGATCCCTTTGTTATTGAGCACATTCATCCTTTTTTGTTGCCGGTAGATAAAACAATTCTTGTACCGTTAACGAACTCGTTATACGTACCCGGAAAGTTGTGCGATTTGGAAAACGTTATCGTTGATATTGGAACAGGCTATTATGTCAAGAAGGTGAGCTTAACTATCAGAATTCAATGCTTATCGTTACTGAAGTAGGTTCTTTTGTTTCGTGAATTAGTCACGTGCACAAGCATTAAAACACTATGAAGCCAAGGCAGAATATATCCGTAGTAATCTTGACGGCTTGCAAGAAGCTATACAGAGGAAACAAGATAACATGAATTCTATCGTCAATGTTATGCAGGCAAAGTTGCAGGCCCAATCTCAAGCACAGTCTCAAGCGTCGAAATAAAGGCTCGAGCGTAGATAACTAGAGACTTTATTTCTGTATATTACCAGGACTCCCTTCCCACCCTGCCATCTTGAATTGTATAACTACTTGCGCTATCGTTCCAAGAGGGTTCCAGTTGGCCAAGTACAGGCATCGGACTTGCTTTCCGTTTCCGTTTCCCAAATTGAGCCGCGTGACATTACATAATCTCTCCCCTTCTCAGCCCCGGCCTGTGGCCCTGCTTCAACCATTTCTCTCATCCCACAGCCATGTCGGACAAGAAAGTACGTTTCTGCTCCTTTGTTTCCAAGATTTCTCTATCTAACGTAATTTTGCAATATGAAGGGTCCAGTTGCTACGGCCAACAACAATAGACTTGCCATGTCTAAAGCTCTAGGGGCTGCCTTCCTCAATCATCAAGTGGAACAACTTGAAAAATCTGTATCTGCTACAGGACCTCGCGGAAATTGGAGAGAACGCAGGAGTACACCTTCCGGGAAATACGACTCTTCTGATCGAGGTTCAAATTATGGAGCAAAACATCGTTCACATCCGAGTGGTATCACTATTGCCAAGAAGTCAACCCAGGAGATAGTAGCGAAGGACGGTGGCCACAAAGTGGAGAAGGATGCTGATATTGTCGTTGTGGATGCTAGCGTGTTGATTTATGGGATTGGTCAATTGAAGAGGTGGTGTAGGGAAGGACGTCAAGAAGTGGTCATAGTTCCTCTTGAAGGTGTGTTCACTTGACATATAACTCAGTTGACACTCATAATTCTTGTCGTAGTTCTCAACACTCTTGACTTACTCAAGAAGGGTACTTCTAATCTTGCTCAACGTGCTCGCACCGCTTCTCGTATCCTCGAAGCTCAGGTCGGATCCAATCCTCGTATTCGTGTTCAGCGAGATGAGGCATACATAATTTGGGACAATATTCCTTTGAAGGACATTCCCGCAGGTTCCGCAGTCAATGCCTCCCCCGAATGGGTACGATGCACTATCTCTTGCGCACGGTGGGAACTTGAACATGCCAAGGAAGAGGTTTCTAAACCGGATCCCAAAGTTGTCCTTGCTGTTCTCCCCACTCCTCTCGATTCACTTCTCGATAGCGCACCCGGAACTACCCAAGTTTCAGCTTCTCCCGTTCCTTTACCCGCTCCTCAAATTAACAGACACGAAGCCCGCGCATCTGGTACCCTCGTTGCTCTCTGGGCCCCGAAAGCTGGTATAGAAGTCTTGGAATTGTCTACTCACCCGTCCTCTGCTCCGACTGCTACCGGGCCGACCGTAACCACGAATACCATCAACGATTCCACTGCCCCCAATACGCGCCGTTCAGCTGAACAAGCAAGACGATCCGCTGAATATGGCCGGAGGTCTCCAGATGACGATCGCAAGAAAACGCAACATCCTCATCCAAGCAACGGAGGAGGTCGTGGACGTCGAAACTCGCATCTTCGCAACGATCGTGGTACAACCCCTCCATCTGGGGGTCTGGTTGAAAGACCTCCTGCTGTTATGGCCATGATGGAAATGGTCTCTCAACCCAGCAGAGTCGTTCGTGTACTTGCTCGAGGTGAAAAGTTGGATCCAGATCCGTAGTCTCAGAGCAGATCAGTTGAACATCATAGCATGATAATTTCTGATTTCCAGGTCAGTCGATGTAGTTTCTCTTTTGCTGATTTAATTCCTCACCTTTTGCTCTTTGCGTATAGTGACAAGGCCATTCTGCCATCTTTTAGATGCAGTCCAACTTTCTGCTTGCTATTCCGGTAGCTTAAAGTTAAAGCAACACAACAAGCATTTTAATGCTACTGAGGTACAAACGTCTCCCCTCCCATACAACGTTTCCGTTACTGTCGTCATCGATGCCGAAGGCAGTGCGGTTTGTTGTGAAGATTTCCTACCTCGGTTGCGAATTACTCGAACGTACTACGGTTTCATCGATCATCTATGACCTCCCAGCCTGTTCTCGGATTTTGTGTTCTGCGCCCAAATCAGGTGTTTATATGGAAGCCTCAACTTAAGAGCAATAACGTTAGGACTTTGGTGTTTGGTATACAAAGGGTTACCTATCCTGCGATATCTGGTATGGACCTTTCTGATTACTATTTTGGGCTTGTTTCAGGGTTATATTGACTCCTTTTGTGCTTCATTGTTCGCCTTCTAGTATTCTTCACTACTTCGTTGTGACGAGTCTGTCGGTCTTACTGTTTCCCCACTCACCTCTGTACGATCCTTCTTAGTTTTTCCATGAACACTACCACCTTCACGGCTGTTTGATTTCTCCCTTTCTCTTTTGATATATGTCTTTCGATATTTCTCTTGTTTGTAGCTACGATATGTTTGGACCATACTTTTGGAATATTACAGGTATGACTCCTTGAACTGCGTGCATCAGTACCGACGTCGTGTAGACGCATGAACAAGTCTGCTCATCGATATGAGACCTACAGCAAACTCAAACCCAGTGAGAGCAGAACTTGGACCCAGAGCGTCTGTCAAGGATTGCCGGAATGCCGACACGCGGTCAGGTGAGGTAACGCGAAAAGAATTGTGGCCCCCACGTGGGATTATGTAATTACTCGGGCACGCGTTTTCCATGTTCAAGTTTTGGTTCGGTTTCGAAGGAAGTCGGATCCAAGTGCCATCTCTCTTCAACTCCAACCACCTCACCGCTCAGCTGCGAACCATCAGGGTTTCACAGCGGCCACCTCCCCCTCAACAACCTCAACAACGACATCGACGGCGTTAGGCCAGTCTCAAGCAAGATGTCTGCTCAAGTCTATTCCAACATGCCTCCTCCCCCTCGTCGCCACCCTCTTGCAAACCACCAAGCTGCTACCAACCAAGTACCCCAAGCTTATCAACAACGACAACCAGGAACACCTATCAAGCAACAACAACAACCACCTCAAGTACCGGAGAAACAGAAACAACCGCAAGTTCAAGCTACAGCTCAAGCACCTTCTTCGCCTCCGTTACCTAGGCAGAATGCGAAGGTTACGCCACCTTCCCCACCCCGTGTTATCGTGGACAAACATAGTACCCTCCAGTTTGTTAGGGTTGGTTTGCTGGGTGAGGTGAGTAATGCCTTCATTTTGGTTGCTGTTTCAGACACTTTGCGTCGGACATACCTTCACGTGTTTGTGGCGAGATTGCACAAGTTTTGGTCCAGTTTTCCATGTTATGACTTTGCTGCCAATCAATATACAGAGCGTTTTTTCTATTGTTTGATCTGGCAGTCGCTCTTATGTTACGAAGTTGGTTGATCAAGGCAGACATCTTTCGTTCTCTCGTTTTATTATCGTTAGCAAAGGCTTGGTGTGAGATTATGTTGAATCCTAGGAGAGATCAAGCTGGTGCATTTCCACCTTTATCCCATGTTCCCAAATGTGTTACCATATGCATTCGACCAGACTTCGCGGCCTGCCAGTAATTTGATTTTTTTCGAAATGGGATCCTTCAAGGACCGTGGTCCAGATATGTTGCTTTCGTATTACTTCCCCCTAATCCCTTTTTATATACACTGTATATACCGGCATACTAACAAAACATCTGTAGGGAGGATTCGCTCGTGTTTACGAAGTCAAGGACATCGACGGTGAAAGGGTAGCCTGCAAAGTCGTTACGAAGTCATCCCTAAAGACTAAGAAAGCTAAAACCAAAGTAAGACACCGAGTATGTGAGAATGCATGACGAGATGACTTACGTGGATATAGCTTTACGCAGAAATCAAAATCCACAAATCCTTGGACCACCCTAATATTGTACAATTCCAGGAATGTTTCGAAGACGATGAAAACGTCTATATGACCCTTGAACTTTGCCATAATGGTTCTCTTATGGACCTCCTTCGCCGTCGTCGTCGCTTCACAGAGCCTGAAGCCCGCTACTTCATGATTCAACTCCTCGGCGCATGCCATTACATGCATACGCACCAGGTTATCCATCGGGACCTCAAACTGGGTAATATCTTCCTCGATTCCAACATGAACGTTAAGGTTGGAGACTTCGGATTAGCTGCCTTGATCGAGAACCCTGGGGAACGAAAGAAGACGATATGTGGAACCCCCAATTACATCGCCCCAGAAGTTTTGTTCGATACTGCAAATGGACACAGTTTCGAGGTTGATACATGGAGTATTGGTGTCATTCTCTATACTCTCGTTGTTGGCCGCCCTCCTTTCCAGACCAAAGATGTCAAGGCTATTTACAAGTACGGTATTTTTCTTGTCAGCGAGAAATGAACATAACTAATTCATCATTTCAGGCGTATCCGGGATAACGAGTATGAATTCCCCGCCGACCGCCCGATCTCCATTGAAGCTCAAGATCTCATTCAACAAATTCTCACTCCTGATCCATCGCAACGCCCTACTCTCCACGAAATTTTAGATCATCGTTTCTTCACTCACGGCATCATCCCAGCGTACATTCCACACTCTGTTCATGACCAGGTGCCAGACTTCCGAGGGATATCTCGAAGAGAGAGTGATGCTAACCTCCGAAGATTGCGAAGGAAAGCCAAGATCGACGATGAGACCACTGTCAACAATACAGTCCGCAATGACAGTGGACGCGGAGGAGATGCAAGGAGTGGCATGACAAGTCTCGCTCAACAAGAGAAGGAATTCCAGAAGGCCGTTCAACCTGGATCACCTATATCTGCCTTGTTGAGTTCGGCAAGACAACCTTTAATTGTCGCTCCCCTTGCCAACAACGGAGCTGCCTCTCCGGCTTTCAATGCCCCCAATAGAGAGCAACCGTTGATTAGGAAACTACAGCAAGTTGCAAGAGAACGCGAGAGGCAACAACAAGTTGAAATTGGAAAGGGACAGTCGCCGGCAAAGGTCGCTAGAACTGTGCCTTCTTCGAAGAATCTCCACGGACTTCACGGCATTCAGGAAGAGGAGGAAGAGGACGAGAGGGCCCTCGGAAAGAAAGAGGAGGAACAACGTAGGAAGGAACTTGAGAGTCAGAAAGCCAGAATCGTCGCTCAGATGGTTCCTCAACATACTGGCACTGGAACGGTTGTTTCGTCGAATGACGACGAAGTCGACTATCAACGGGAAGAACAAGAAAATGTTCCCCCGGAAGCTTACGGTATTCGAAGAATCGTTCCCGAAAAAGAGAAGGTCAGAACAAAGGACCGCGAACGTGAACATCACCATCAAGCCTCTCGGCAGACAGCAGGTGCATTACCGACTTCGACCACCTCCTCCTCAGTTCCTTCAGTCCCCTCAAATCCCTCCATTCCTACGCTTCGTCCCAATTCATTCGACGCTGCTGCCCAGACTTTAACGTACGCTTTTGAATGCCGTTCTGCTGGAAAAGTCTTCCGTGATCCCCGTCATGATGCTAATCTACCTCCGACAAAAGTTTTCATGGCATCATGGGTTGATTACTGTAACAAGTATGGAATGGGATACGCGTTAACGGATGGAAGTGTGGGCGTGCACTTCAATGATAGTACGTCTCTTGTGTTGGCAGCTGATAAGAGGTACGTCCTCCACCCGATTCATTACACCGTCCTTGTATACTAAACTGATCTTCTCTCATCGTTGCTAGCCACATGGACTACATATCCAGTCGACGCCAAGGATCTGTCTACGTTCGTAAGAACTATACCGTCTCCGAATACCCGGAGGATCTCAAGAACAAGGTCTATCTCTTGAAGCATTTCGAGAAATACATCATGGATAGATTGTACGGTGATTATGATTTCACCTATCAGGACTTGGAAAAAACCAAGGGTATGGACTTCGTACAGAAATATCTGAGGATGAAACATGTGATTGTATTCAAGATGAGCCATGACGTGCTTCAGGTAAAGCATCACTTTATTCTACAGCATAGCTTTTCGACCTGACTTAGATCCATATTTCATAACAGTTCAACTTTTACGACCACACCAAGGTCATCCTTTCTTCTCAAGGTCTTTTGGTCACGTATATTGACAAGAACTATAACTTGAGCCGATTCCCCCTTTCGCAAATCATGTATCAATCTGTCCGACCCTCTTCACGCGCGACAGAAGAGGATTTGAAGTTCAACCAACGACTGGTTGACAAACTGAAGTACTGCAAGGAGGTCCTCGTGAGCATCAGGAATGCAAGCGCAAATCTGGAGCAGCATGGCACTGGAAATGGGGAGGAAGGAGCTGTTTGATATGATCATGATCGTGTTTCATGATTGGTGGGGACGAGGATGGCGGGAGGGAGAATGGGAGATAATAGGTCTCCCTTCTCCCTATCCAATTGCCCTACGGTAGCAGACTTTGGGGCTTTGGTTGATACATTGACACTTGTCTCGTGGTGTTCTTCCTCCTCTCTTCACAACGCATTCATTTTTAGCATCTCTCAACTACATATATTTAAACGATACCCTTCGGCACGGTACGAACACTCATGAACAAATGCCTCCATGATTGTTTCATCCTTTTAAATTTCTTCGGTTTCAATTTTTCTCTTCTGCAATGGTTTTATTGACACTCAAACATCTTACGCATCTTTCTTCTTCGTTTCTATCTGCATTTATACCTACATACTACCATCTCACATAGTATCATATTATGAACTCTCGCAATGCAAATCATCAGAATTTATAAAGCATCCTTTGATTATAATATGAGAGCGCATACATTACGAATTCAATGAATGCTCTACGTGCGCTTCGCTACGTCAAGAAACACCTTGGCTTCCTCCCAACTCATTCTCTCCCTCTCCTTGCCCTTGACTTCGCCCCGTCTAATCTCCTCAGCATCAATCAACCTCCAGTCCTGATAATCCGTCACCAGTCCACCCTTCTTCGCTTTCACCACTTCCTCCGGTAAACTCTCCCAATCGACTTCACTCGGAAGTACACCTTGCGCAACATTATCTCTCTGTTCGCTTTCGGCAACTTTGGTATCAGCGTCGTCTTCTTCCTTTCTGAATTCTCCGGGAAACGAATCAGCCAAAATTGTATCAGCAACGGCATAAGCATCCATCATAGTACTAGCTAAAACCCCTCTAGCTCCCGTAGATGCCCATCCACTTGAATAGACATTTTTGACAGTTTGGCCATGTTCATTGACGACTCGACCACCAACTGTTCGAACGTGACCTAATGCTGGTTCAAACCAGGGCGTTGAAGGGTCAGCGTGATGTCCCAGTGAGGTAACAACGAAAGAAGTATCTAATGTTGATGTTTCTCCCGTCGGAATGGCTTTCCTAGCTTCGTTCAAAGTGTTATTCGCCAACGAAAGTGTGAGAGGTCTTGATGAAGACGATGATTCCAATTCGGAGGAAGGTACGGCTAAACCTGTCGGTGATTTAAAGAATTCCAAAGACCAAGATTTTGGAGTCGATCCAGGTTTATTCTTCGAACCTTTCTGGAGTAATTGCAAAGTTCTACTTTGTTGTCTTGTTAACTTTTCTCCTGCGTTTGGAACCATTAAACAAGGATCCACAGGAACCATATACGAGTCTTCTAAATTCATCATCTCTCGGAGTTCTTTTGTAGTAAAAGCAGCTTCCAATGGACCTCTTCTTCCAATGATTGAAACGTGTTGAACGGCAGAGCGACGAAGAACTTCGAGGACCGACTCTGGAACGTCGTATTTCTCGAGTGTTGAAGGTGGCGTGAGAAGCATTCTCGCAACATCTAAGGAAACATTTCCTTGTCCTATTAAACTGACATGTTCAATCTTTTCCAAGGGCGGAGGTGGTTTATGTGCGACAGCTGGATGTTGAGTGTACCAATGAACCATGGAGAGTGCAGGGATGCAATGACTAGATGGTGGAAGAGCGGGATGATAGTTTGGTATTGTGCATCCGGAAGAAAGTAGTAGGTGTGTGTAGTGAGGGAATAGCGATGAGAGAGATAAAGGAACAGCATGTGGAATGGGTGAGACGGAAGGTGAACTGCTGACGTTGACGTTTCCGAAGAAACTAAGCCGTGGATCTGAAGCTGCCTCGTTGAATTTGTGGGTACAGTTCTACTCGAACAAGTTGTGAAATGTCGAGCACTACGATACGGAATGAATACTTACCTTGACTTCTGGATGATCTGGTGCAACACCATAACGAACCAGCCCATGGGGTGCCCATAATCGATCATACATATGTATCTTTAAAGACGAATGGTATGGATTTGAAGCGGGAAGGAGCGAAAGCAATCGGGAGGCAACATAGAATGAGGATGGACCACCTCCAATGATAGCGAGCTTGATCGGTGCCATGGTTGAAGGAAAGGATCGATATATTCCTGTTCAATATTCACAGTTAGTATCCCGGCAGACATTGAGTGGTTTCCAATTATCATACAAAAGGATGAAGCATACATACCTTGAGATTATTAGCGAAGGCAGCTCCACCTTCAGCCTTTATCTTTTCGCGTCAAGAAAAGGATACCAGGTAAATTGGAGTTTCAGTGACCGTCCATGTACTCGAGAGTTTAAGAAAAAGTCGAACATGACGGTTTAGTGTAACTTATGTGAAAGGGTCATGATGTAGAGGCGCCTATTAATAATCGAGCTGACGGAGCTGACTCAAGTCACAAACGGTCACGCTTAACTTGCTCAAAATTCCAAGAAAAATCGATAGAAACAACAGCAAAATATACAATTGTGTTACCGTGAAATCAATGCCTGACTTCCACAGTGTATTCTCGTAGTGAATATTCCGTATTTTTGAAATCGCTGCAAGCGAGCTCTTCCACTGTCAAAACAACTCGACCCTCACACCTAATCGCTTCTGGTTTCGCATTCAGTCCACATTGACAGTCATATTGTTTCGTGCAAGAAGCCGGTGCGGTCGTCTTAGTCTGAGTCGTGGTTTTCTTGTTAGTCAACCTATATTGATTCGTCATTGACCACTTCATATCTTCGCACTGCAGAAGGATGATGGAACTTACTCAAAGAACTCCCAATTCAAACCCGAAACAATGTCTTCACAAAATCGTGAAACAGCCTTATGATTAACCTTCATAGTGGCCTGAGCGACAGCTTCATAGGAACCGATGAAGTGGTCTGGTAGATTTCGGGGACGACAATGTGAAACCCTGTTGAACAGGTGAACGCTAAGCTCCCTGAAGAGAAACTTCGCCGAGTTATACACGGTTTTTGGTCCTGTCTTGATGAGCATCGGTGAATGAGGGTCTAAGTTGGCGATGTTGACTCGTGGATAAATCCAACCGTCCTTAACGATCCCAGTGGAAGAAGACACCTCATTTCCTGTTACCGGTTTGCGGTGGGCTATCAACCAACGCATGAAGGTCTCACATTTTTCAGCCTGCTCCTTGTGTTTTGTTGCTTGCCGCAACAACTCCTCTGCGGTCATCCCGTTGAGTGCATCGACGGCATTAGGTTTGTCGTCGTAGGATCCGCTCCGTTGTCTCTGGGAAGAAATCCTAGAAACCTCTCGACAAGATGAGCACATCTTGTGGCCCTCGATGGAAACAATATTTTTGCACTTCTTTCGACTGCAAAGACCGTAGGTCCCGAAACTAGAGTTGAACGCGCGAGGCTTCACTCTACCGTTGGACATGTAATGGCTGTGAACGCTATTAAAGGACTTCAGATTCCTCATCATAATGATAATTCATAATTCATAAGAGACTCACCAATAGCAGAGTAGTAGAATGTTCGATAACACTTGTAGGTAGGATGTGGAAAGTATCCAACTTGAAAATGGGCGACGCAAGCTGAAAATGTGAGTTATTGTCACCCGAAATCTATCACCGAAGTCAGCATCGACGCCGCGGAGAATATGCGGGTGCTTCCATCGACACTGGTAACAGTATCGTGAACTCAAATGCTACCCGAACTTCTGAACTTGACATTGAAGTGCCTGCATATGAAAGTTTATGTAAAACCACGAAATTCTAGTACGGTACCTACATATGTAAGGGTGGCCTCATCGAGTTTTATATCCCCGCGGCATCGGAAATGAAATAAACGTTGAATGATGCAGATATGAATATTGAATATTGAATTCGTAGATACGAGACCTTTGCGATTTTTTCGTATCATGCGTTCCGGAAGGTTCAAGCAGAGGTGCTCCAATTTACGTGTTGAAGGAACAAGGTTATGACTTGACACGTTCGACGGAATGTAGCCTGTAAGTACGTGAGATAAAGGACACGAGTTGGCAACACAACTACGCACCGTTATGAAAACACGCGACCGAGAAGTGATTGAATAGGATGGAAATCTTTGAAAAAACGACGTCCAACATCTTCAATGAATACGCAGTGTTAAGCGTTGCTACAATCATGATTGTTCATTATATCGTCCGTAAAGTTCATTAGCAGCATTACAAAATCGTGAGATGTCGTTACAGAGTTGAAACAGCCGATCGAAAGTATACGCATAATACAAACCATAAAATCATAAATATAGATTTTTCAGCTCAATTTCCAGGCCCAAAACGGACCTATACATGCATGTCAGGATCGTTGGATATCATGATACAGATACAAAGCGAAATGACTGACCAAGAGGATCCATACTCTCATGTAGCGCTCCTGTCCACATCCCGATAATTCCAATAGCAGATGTTGGATGAGCGATCTGAATGCCCTCAGTCACCCATTCATCAGGACCATCTTCACTGGAAGAATACTAAAACCATAAGTTAAATTGGTATTGAGAAAGGTCAATGAGATACCAAGAGATGAACTCACCAGAATCCATCTGATGTTTCCGTCAGCGATCATTCCAACTTCTCCTCTGACGATACGCACTGAGTTTCCAGAAGGACCTTGTGTCGTACCGACGACGTGAATATTAGGCCTATCGGGATAATCTGAAACCTTGCTTTTTGTGAAATGTGAGATTCGAATGTCGATAGGGACTATTCTTGTCGCCTCTCGTAAATTCGGATCATTGAATTGTGAGGATAGCTAGATCAGGTTGTTCAGAAACGACAAAACGAGGAGGACCTAATGAAGGCTTGAACGTACATTATGCGCTATCGGGAAACGAAATTAGCATCTCGGTCGACGGCAGGACGAAGAATAATTACTCACTGATCAAATCCCTATAATCCATCCAACATACACAACGCCTTCATGAAACCATATCAGTTGATACACCTCTACGACAAAGTACGCAAAAATCATACCTCCACTCTCCCGTAACACCTGCCCAATCTGTTCCTTTAACCTCTTCTTCATCTTCTTCCGTCACTTGAGACGAACTTCTACCAACTTTTTGCCGATCTTTTCTTGCTGCAAGCTCCTTATCTCTATTCCTAGACTCCTCATTGTCCAATTTCTGATTTGAAGCCCAATCCGAAGCAGGTGCACTTCCAACTCTCAATCTATCTAACCACCACATTCCAGATGCATCAGTTCGTCCATCACCAAAAGCAGCAGCAGCCTCCGGATACTCATCTCGTATGTTAGCTTCTACTACAATCCTAGCAGCAGCAAGATATGACCAATCTGCTCGTAGTTTGGAAGAAGACGGAGGAGGTTTATTGTCATGGAATTGTTGATTAGCTCCAGCGAATCTTCCCAACATGAGAAGTTCATCGTCGAGATCGTTGGTAGTCGTATCGGTTGGGAGAAGGTATGGCCCCCAATGTCTCTCTTTTGCAAGATAGCGAAGGTTATATACTCGCATTCGAGCGATACGGCGAGCACGTTGACTTTGAGCTTCGATGGACATGTCAGCAGGGAATACTATGAGAGGGTCATTGCCGTTATATGTGTCCTGGAGAGTTAATTCTTCGCCGTTTTGTTCAGTATTCCTGTCGTTTTCTTCATCAGAAGAACCTCCTTCTGAAAGCGATGAGGATTCTGAAGATGTAGGAGGTTCGGTGATATCATCCTCGGAGTCAATCGCGTTCTCAGTGCCGGTGTTAGTCTCCATTGTATGTCGTTCCTCTGGGGAAGGGTTCGGAATAAACCCGACATGAGCGGTGAGCTTGGCTAGTGCTCTCATCATCCTGGTTTCAGTAGGACAATCCCAACACGCCTGAGTACCACCGGGAAGATGATCGCCGCTAATGGCATGTGTGAGATTTGGATGAAGTCCGTTCTTGAGCGTGTTTCCTATCCATTGAATGTTTGCGGATGGAACGTATCCTTTGTCGCTGAGATGAACAACCACAGTGGTCCGAGTTTGTGAAATATTACCGCCAGAAAAATGGTGACCAGGTTTCGAAGAGATAAAGTCCGTAGAAGGAGGTGGAAACTTGACTGCAGGCGGATGCGACGCCGAATGAGCATCAGCGTCACGGATAGCGGAAAGAAGGAGGGTCGGAGGAAACGGACGAGCTGTCTCGATAGCAAAAATAAGAGTTTCCAAGATATCAATCCATCGCGACATCCATTGAAGGCCGTACTTTCCAAAACCATAAGGAGGGGTGTTCATTGAGCATCGGAGTGCAGGGTCAACAGTCATGAACGAAGGGGGAAGAATCAAAGGTTGCGAGGAGCAACGACGAATGTGATGCTGAAGAATAAAGCGTTTGCGAAATTCCTCGAGCCAGTCGAAGGTCTTATGCGCATTATCGTACGACGAGGCTCCACGGAGGTCAGTCTGTGGGCGTGGAATTATGTTTACAAGCCTGAAGTCGTCAAAGTATGCAACGAATAGCTCTCTCCAGAGGTGTTGATCTGTGGAACCGTATATGAGGTTCCGCATTGCACGACATGTCTCTGCTACAGCAGCGACCGACTTTGGAGCTCCTAGAACTGCCAAAAATACTAAAGCATTCTCAATAAGTTCAGGGGGTAAGGTCGCGAGATGCAACGCAGAGCCCTGTACAGCCATCGCAGGTCCTGAGGGAATGGTATGGTCAGAATCCATGTTGAAAGTTGAACGAGATATGAATAAGGAGAGATCACATATATAAATGTTGGAAACTTGACGATCATGAGGCGAACACGAGTTTCTCGGCTTCATCGCCGAATTATTGGTGCAATTAAACCTGCACCTAGACAAAGCTCCCGCGAAGAAAGGAAGCGGCTATCATGCTGAAGTCTCCGGGACAGGTCAGGAGGGGACGTAATTGAACTCACAGTCGAAAGATATAAGAGTCCAGTTCGTCGGCTCAAACGGACTTATAATTTCAGCAATGACACCAGGATATTGTCAAAGGTGTTCAAGTATTTAGACTGCGAATAGGAGAGTGATTAGTTGACTGTAGTATAGTGTAGAAGGATAACGTTGTAGCGGCCAACATTAGAAGACTAAAAACACAAGTCCCGTAATCTGCGAACTCGTCAGAGCACAAATTCACCGACGGCGCTGGCACACCGTCTCCATGACAGATGCACAGTCATTTCGAAGCACCGAAACAAAAGAAAAACGACGAACAACAGCAATGTTTCAATTCAAGTTGACATTAGACTCACCAAGTTGAACGAGAGAGAAGGCGCGATAGACGACCGGAGTCAAGTTTCGAGTAATCGTAGCAACGGAATAGAGTTGCAAGGATCCTCAACTGACCAACACACTGAGAACATAATGTCAGTAATGAACATGTGTGAGCTCGAAGCAAGGATTTAAATTTGTGATAAGCTAGTGAATTGATGGGAACTCGCCTGGAAGCTTGTAGGTAGGCTGATAGAGAGGGGTGTTGTAGTTTCCAAGAAACAAGAATGCGAATGTTGTATCTACAAGAGAAAGCTTGTTGACCTCACGATGAGCGTAAATGCAAGCTTGTACGTACGAGGGTGGTGAGTAAGATTGAGCGATCATTTTGCGTAATAAGTCATAGACGCCCTAATGAGTTCCTAAATTATCGCGTAATGGTCAACAAATAAAAGACAATTTGGCTTTCTACAGGCTATGGGAGAAGATTCAGATTCCACTTTGCGTCGAAGTTTGGATATGTTCGGTTCGCACACAAGAAGAGGAAGAGAGGAATGCATCTTCGTCACCAGTGGCCTGTTACGTTTGATCTTCAATTTCGACCATTCAATTTGATTGGTCGTGAACTCTTCAGCCAATCACAGTGTGTGAATTTGTAAACATAAGAAAAGACATACGGTAAGTATTTGAACTGTGGAATATCGAAGGTGTTTCCTTCTCCCCCTCTTCCTCGATCCTGGCAATTATACTTCCCTCTTCTTAGCGGGTTTCGTACAACTCGGTCTTCAGGAGTGCGAGTACTCATCCAGACGTTGTGTTGTACTCGTAGACGTAGAGGGAAAGTCTGCTCAACTGCTCTTTAGGCTTACTTGGATTGATGGCGAGATCCAGTAATCAAAATTAGTTGGTGAATATGTGCTTATGATGTATGCTGATTGTGATACGTTATCAAACCATTGCAGAGTCCTCAGATTGGAGCTTTCGGATATAGACACCAAGTGCGAGAATTTCGGCCGTCAAGCTTAGAATTTGGGTTGTTGCTGTACATAAGGGAATAATACGATGTTTGTAGAATTTAGAAACCCTCGACAAACCCGAAATGAATCTGCAAGAACTTGGACATGTCGTCAAGATTTGCTAGCGTGCAAATCGCCGGGGTAAGGGCAAGCCGGTATATATGACTTTGAAAAATTTGTAGACTGTTCCTGTATGAACTTGAATGTCAAATTCAAGATGCAAGAATAGAGGAATGAGCTCAGATACACTAGGCCGACACGATTCCGAGTCGAGTGTACGGATACCAAAGTCTAGAAGCTCAAGCTAGCAAGCTTAATGCACTGGACACGCAGAGCTACAACCAATATCAAAAAATTGTCAAAAAAGTATGTCAAAAAGTCAAGTGTACATATTGATACACAAGGACCCGCAAATCCTCGTGAAAACATTCGGAATGTGGAGGAATTCCGAATTCACGACGGGGAAAAGAGTTTGCATGTCTTTTTTCCGTGAGCTTACCCGGCGGGGGAACGTCGATCAGGGCGCTTCCTACTTTGCGGAAGAGACTTTCTCGCGCTTGGGGATCTGACTTTCTTGTCTCTTACCGCGTTCCGAGTCGAATCCGTCCACGATGGCACCATCCTTTAACATCCCTCGCATTTGGCCTGGGTCGAGTTTATTGCACCGTGAAATTGACTGCGACGTAGAGCAGAGCAGGTATTTTCTAAAAAAATTCAACGAGGTCAATTGCCAGCTGGGTCTAAGCACTGTCTTCTTTTCGTGTAGATACAACTTGAAAACTGCTTGCTGCCATGAAAACTTGTAGAATGCGTCGACTCCGGTACGATACATCAAGATCATGCCTTGGGTATTGTACGCAGTACACGAGGCACAAATTCACCGGGATGCGAGATTTTTACAAGGGCTCAAGTAACCGAAAATCGCTGTTGAATTCGTTCAACCTTGGCAGACCAACAATCAAATCGCGATCACGTGCGGGTAGAAATGGCAACATCTGTGCTCATTCTCCCAAGTCCTTTCGTGTTCCAACGGGCTCATTGCGCAACTCAAATAACAGCATTCGAACTAGCGACAGGGCAGAAATCTACAAAGCAATTTCACTAAAGTCAAATTTGGGTGTCTGGATCGAACGTATTGTTGCAAAGGCAAAGGAAGCTCTACGATTCTTCGTACTTGGGTCTGTTCGAAGCATCGTTTAAAAGCAAGCGTAGAAATGTAGGTTGCGACTCAGTGCTCTTGTTCTCGCATCCCGCATCATCTCGCAGGCATCCCGGGAAGTTCTCTCGTGAACACTTCAGCACCATGTCCGACACCAAGAAAGAGCTCACGCCTACTTCTTCGATTCTCGAAAAGGGATCCGAGTCCAAAGAAAATGCAGCTGATCTTCTCGCTCAGTACGATCCTAAAGAGGTTGAACGAGTATGGAGGAAAGTCGACTGGCATATTATGCCACTTGCAGTCCTTCTCTATCTCGCATCTTACATTGATCGGTGAGCAAATCTCATCGTATTCATATTTTCTTACGGCGGATTCACCGTATGTCATTCAGAGCCAACATCGGTAACGCAAAAGTATTGGGAATGGCCGCAGCTTTGAAGCTCACTCCCAATCAATACAATGCTGCGTTATCCATTTTCTTCGCTGGTTACGTCATTTACGAGACCCCTTCGAATATCATTTTGAAGAGGACAAGTCCTCGGTATTACATTCCTGCTATGACCGTGAGGAGCCTCATTTCCACCTCTCTTTCAACTACTTTGATACTCAATGAATATGTTGTTTATAGGTTCTTTGGGGTTTAATCTGCTCTCTATTTGCCGTGGTAAAGAACGCTCATGGGTTAATCGCTATTCGATTCTGGCTCGGTTTCGCCGAGGCTGGTTTCTTGCCTGGTATTATCTACTGGAGTATGTCCCTTTGTTATCTCACTTTGTCACTTCGTCTGATGGTAGCAAAGTTGGTTGCTGGTATCCCCGTCCTTTGCAAGGAAGACGCTTCGGTGTCCTTTACTCTAGCGTATCGTTGACCGGAGCATTTGGTGGTCTTCTTGCTACCGCTATCCATGCACTTGATGGTACTCACGGAATCCCGGGTTGGAAGTAAGTCAATGTTTTCTTTCGCTAATGAATGGAACACTGACAATGTGCATAGATGGATCTACATCGTGGAGGGTGTCATCACAGCTGGCTTCGGCTTGATCTCCTTCATCTTCATGACCGCTTATCCTGCACAAGCCAAATGGCTTAACGAGCGCGAAAGGGACATCGTTATCCTGTCTAATCAAGCCGATCGTGCATTGAAGGCTCATGAAGCGTTCTCCAAGTCACAGATCATCTCTGCTTTCACTGACTGGAGAACGTACTGCTGGTCCGTCATGTACATCACCACCTACATTCCTGTCTACAGCGTTATCCTCTCATTACCATCCGTTGTCACTGGTCTGGGTTACAAGGGTACTACTGCGACATTAATGGCTTGCCCTCCTTACGGAATGGGTTTCTTCGCCGTACTTGCTGTCGGTTGGTCGACGGATAGATTCGGCCGTCGATTCTTGCATTATGTTGTTGGTATTGTTATCACCATGATCGCTCTCATTATCCTCATGGCTGTCGAGAACCTTGTCGCTCGATATGTGATGTTCTTCTTCATCATGTACATGTGCGTCAATTCTTCCATTACGTTCAACCCGCGCAACGCACTCAATGCTCACCGCGTTTTTCTTTCACATTTAGGTTCGTCCCTATTGCCGTTATGTGGGCTTGGTTGTCCTCCAACGTCGCCGGTTCGAATAAACGCGCTGCTGCAAGTGGTTTCATCTTCTCCGTTGGTGGTTGTGGTGGCGTTGTTGCCGGCCAGATCTACCGTGCGGAATGGGCTCCCCGCTACATTCAAGGACATGCGATCAATTTCGGTTGCTACGTTCTTGCTTTGATCTCTGGTACCATTCTTTGGTACAGTTACAAGAAGGACAACGAAGCGAGAGACTTGGCTGCTGGACATAGAGTCGAGAACGAAGACATGCTTGCTGATGAACTTGGTGAATTGGGTGATAGGTATGTCATTTCTCTTTATCAATTTTGTGTTCGACGATTAATAACTTATAACCGTCATTTTACAGGCACCCTCACTTCAGGTACTACTTGTAAAATTCCTTATTTCTATCTCATGGGCTTAATTAGGGTTACGACACATGTTTCGAGGTTTATTTTGAGTGGGTTGAATTGTATAATAGACAGTGTTGGGTCTATGTATCCCAGCACAAAAGTAATCACGCTCCTCTAGATATTCTAGTGTAAATGTTCAACGGCCAGGGACGAATCGAATATAACAATGATCAATCACGGTTTATACCCAAGTTTAACTTTTAAAATTTGTGATCGCGTGATTCACATGGCTTTTCAGACTCGACGGATGCCTTTCTGACCTCAAGCTCGGTGCGCTCCGAATAGCGTTGCGATTAAATAAATGAATAAATTCATAGACTCGTCTTCTCATCAAAAAGTCACCACTCGCGATGAACAACGATCAAGTTTTACGAACTAGCTAGACTACTTGAATTAAATCAACTTGACTATTCGACTACAATTCGACCTTCAAGAATCGACATCGGGCCCGACGGTGTTCAAGTCAAATAATATGGTCGACGAATAGCGACATCGACAGTTGGCCAAGGCTATAGTGCGAGATACACGAGGCAAAGTAAATTCGCCAGGAAAAAGGTTTACATAGAAGAAAGAGCGCCCAGTCGCGATCACGTGCACGTAAAAATGACAACATCTGTGCTCATCGCCTAAATTTCTTTCGTTTTCCAACCATCGCATTGCGCAACTTGATCTGACCTGACGAGTAAGTGGATTCCAAACTAAATAACCGGTATATCTGCAGAAATTTCGCCACACGCTAGTCAAATCGGGTGCCTGTATCTCTCGCCTCACAAAAATTCTGCAATTCTTTGCTCTTACACCGTTGGCAGCTTCTTTAAAAGCAAGCTCAAGATGAAGATAACAAACTCGTGCTCTTTCACCCCGCGCATCTCTCTCAGGCTTCCTAGGTCGTCCTCGCCGTTCACAGCACAATGTCGGACATCGTCAAGCAGGACATTAGTTCGCCTACGTCTTCCGTCCATTCCATCGAGAAGGGTCCTGAGTCTCAAGAGAATGCCGCCGAACTTCTCGCTCGATACGATCCCAAGGAGGTCGAACGGGTATGGCGCAAGGTCGATTGGCACATTATGCCAATTGCCGTCCTTCTCTATCTCGCATCTTACATCGATCGGTGAGCTCGGTTGTTTGCTAGTTTCCTTTATTCATTGCAGGAGGCTCATCAATTTTTAGAGCGAACATCGGTAATGCGAAGGTCCTGGGAATGGCTGCCGCTTTGAAGCTCACTCCAAATCAATACAACGCTGCTTTATCCATCTTTTTTGCCGGTTACGTTGTTTATGAGACACCTTCCAACATTATCTTGAAAAGGACGAGCCCTAGGTATTATATTCCTGTCATGACAGTAAGTTTACATTCTATGTTTCTTGAGGCTGGTCGATAATAACCAGTATATATTCAGGTCATTTGGGGTTTGATTTGTGCTCTGTTCGCTGTGGTACATAATGCATCTGGATTGATCGCTATCCGGTTCTGGCTCGGGTTCGCCGAGGCTGGCTTCTTGCCTGGTATTATTTACTGGAGTGCGTCTTCTGGCTATTTTTAATTTTTTTGAATTGCGTCTGAACGATTCTCTATAGTTGGTTGCTGGTACCCACGTCCCATGCAAGGAAGACGTTTTGGTGTGCTGTATTCAAGTGTTTCATTGACCGGAGCATTCGGTGGTCTTCTTGCTACCGCTATTCACGCACTTGATGGTACTCATGGAATTCCCGGTTGGAAGTAAGTTCATTTAATTATCTCTTCAAATGCCAAGTACTTACTATTTGCCTAATTAGATGGATTTACATCGTTGAGGGTGTTATCACAGCTGGATTCGGCTTGGTTTCCTTCTTTTTCATGACCGCTTACCCTGCCCAAGCCAAATGGTTGAACGAACAAGAAAGAGATATCGTTATTCTTTCCAACCAAGCTGATCGTGCATTGAAGGCTCACGAAGCCTTCTCCAAATCACAAATTCTTTCCGCCTTCACCGACTGGAGGACGTACTGTTGGTCCGTCATGTACCTCACCACCTATATCCCCGTGTACAGTGTCGTCCTCTCTCTGCCATCGGTTGTTACTGGTCTCGGATATAAGGGTACTACTGCTACTTTGATGGCTTGCCCTCCTTACGGAATGGGATTCATCGCTGTTCTCGCTGTTGGTTGGTCAACCGACAAGTACGGACACAGGTTCTATCACTATGTTGGTGGTATCTCCATCACTATGATCGCTCTTATCGTCCTCATGTCCGTCAAAAACCTGGTCGCTCGATATGTGATGTTCTTCTTCATCATGTACATGTACGTCTATATCTTCTTCCTTCTTCATCTCAATTCTCATTTACTAATTACTCATTTCCCACTTAGGTTCGTTCCTATCGCTGTCATGTGGGCATGGCTCTCTTCCAATGTAGCTGGTACAAACAAACGTGCAGCGGCTAGTGGATTAATCTTCTCAATCGGTAATGCTGGTGGTGTCGTCGCTGGTCAAATCTACCGTGCCGAATGGGCTCCTCGTTATGTTCAAGGTCATGCCATCAATCTTGGATGTTACGTCCTCGCTTTGGCTTCCGGTGCTCTACTTTGGTACAGTTATAAGAAAGATAATGAGGCAAGAGATGAGGCTGCCGGACATAAGGCCGAAGGTGAAAACATGCTTGCTGATGAGCTTGGTGAATTGGGTGATAGGTACGTTCATTTCCGACTTTTTTTTTGCCTTCTTCATTAACTCATTTGTCTTCTTTACCACAGACATCCTCACTTCAGGTATTACCTGTAAAATTTTATCATTATTGTCATGATTGTTAGTTTGCTTTACGATACACCTTCGACGCATTTATGAAGGACTTTATTTTTTGGATATATAGTTGTAATGTATTATTAGACGTATGCGACGATGCGTAAAAATGGCAATGAATACCTTGTGATATCAATCACTTTCTTTTGCTCAACTTCAGTTCCAAACTCGAGTGATGTATGAGTCTACTGGTCATTCCGCGGTCTGTGGAGGAGACTATGAAATTGGGTCATCCAGAAGTCTCTCCATGACTTGGATCCCCCCCGCGATTATAAGCTTTTTGACTTTGTACACGTAGTCAGTAATTGAGATTAAGGAGATCGTCAAAAATTACAACATAATTGTCCTTGTTTCAAATGAAATCCAGTCCAAAACGAAGACGAGTGAACACAAGTCAACAAGGAATGAGAACATAAGATCACATCCCTTGACTATGCTCTTCTCTCTTCATCTTCTCATAACACTCCAAAGTCACACTCGCCAAAAAGCCAGGTATACACTGCTCCTCTTCAACCCAATATCTCATCAACTGAGGTAAATCCTCAGGACCACCTTCGCCCTGCGCAACAAGCTTCATAGTCATGCCTTCACTAGTTCCTCCTGCACTCGGCTTCGTAGGTTGGAAAACGAAAGCAGTCGTTAGATCAAATCGAGATGTTACTCTCACTTGACCATTCGGATAAAATGCAAGTTTGACTCCTAAAATAGAAGCGATGGCTTCTTTAAATTCTTCCGATTTGGCAGAGAATACCTAGTAAAAACATGGTTACGACAAGGCTAACAAGAGTCGAGAAGTATCGCTCACCTGTTTCAATCGCAGTAACCTCTTATCTTTCTGCTTCAAGGATTCTTCGAGTTCTTCCTTCTCCTTGTTGACAACTTCCCAACTCTCTCTCGGTACCAATTCCCCTTCCGCGTGTCCATTGCTACCACCTTCAACTCTCACACCCCCCTCTTCGAGTTCTTTCAATCTTTTCAAAAGTGCTTCATTCTCTTCCTTCACTCTCTCCATTGCTTTTCTACTCAGATCTTCCCATTGAGAGGCAGGATTCTCTTTGAGAGAAAGTATCCGAACGCCGGGAGGAACATGACGCCCCCCACCGATTTCCCCCTGCAATTCGAACAGTGTTTGTTCAAGTTTGTCTATGGTTTCTAGTTGTTGGATAGTAGATTCTTCAGATTCTTTGAGAGCTGCAATAATCATTGTATGAAGGTCTATGTGTTCGTATGAGCGGATGGAGATACATACCTGTTTCAGCGGTTTGCCTCTTTGTCTTCTCTTCGTTCAATTCGGCCAAGATATCTTTCCTACCTCGACGTTTCTGACCAAGGGTCGTTGGGTCCCCACCTAAATCCGATACTTCGGCTTCAAGCTTGGATACAGTTGATTTATATTCTGTAAGGAGTGTCTCAAGTTGTTGTACACGTTGGACAGCAGCTTCGTCGACACGATGGGAGGCACCGTCCTGCGTTGATTCTTCAGCTGTAAAGCTCGCCTTTGCAGACACACTAAGTAACGACACAGTAATGAAGAAGATTATAAGACATACCACCATAGCTTGCAAAAATCCAACTTCTCGTTCGGCGAGAGAAGCTCGCTGTTCGTCTCTGAGAACTTTCTCTTTGAGTGCGTCGACATTACTTTCGAGCTCTTCGACGGTACTCTGCAGTTCCTTAGCTCTTGCTTCGGAATCAGCTAACTCAATCTCACGTTGTTTTAACAGTGCGGTATTCGATCCATGTTCTTCGAGTAGACGCGCATATGTTAATCGAAGAGAAGAGAGATTCTGAGTCAAGGAGACAGGAGTTTGTGCCGCAGAAGTTGCCCTGATATAATTAACCAATGATTAGCAAAATAGAAAGTATACCACTGAAAAACGAACCATTCTTCTCGTTCCCTTCTGGCAGCTTCTAACTCTCCTTCTAGTTTTACCAATTTCTCCTTCAACTTGTCCATGCCTTCAAGTTTCCTCTCTAGCTCGTACTTTTGCTCTTTCAGGACCTCGATACTAGCGTGCCGCTGCCTGAGCATGTTCAACTCTACATTCATCTTCGCGTTTGCAGCTTCGACGGTCCGGAGATGGTTTGCTTGTCGATGCAACTCTTCCCTAACAATCGACCAACTCTCATCTTCAGCAGCAACGCTTGCTATCGACTTGTTTGCGTCTTGACCTTCGCTCAACTCGTCAAACTGTGCCTGCAACTCTTCGAAAGCATGGTTTCGTTCCTCAGCAGCAGTATTTAAATCCTTGACTTCTTTCTCCAAAAGTTCCACTTGTCGGGACAAAGTAGCTATCTTTGAATTCTGTGAATTAATGGTTTGAGATGATTGTCTTGAAAGTTTAGTGTTTTCGTCTTTAAGATCTTCGTATTGTTCTCGAAGACCAATGAATGAATTTCGTAAAGCTCGAATGTCGCTATCGGATTTACGCTGTGAATTTGACGGGAATCGTTCACAGTCAACATCAATACACGGAATAATCAGTTTTGAGCTCACCTTCTCTTCCTCGCGCTCCTTTCGTTCACGTTCCTTCTCATCCCGTTCCTCTTTCTCGCGTTCAGCTAACCATCGCCTGTCTCCTTCTAACCGTTCAATCAAAGCATCCTTCTCTCGTAGCTTGGCTTCCATCTCTGACTTTACAGCCTGAAGAGAAGCTAATTGCCTCTCCATTGAAGCCTGTGTCATATGTGAACTGAACGCTTGCACGCGTTGTTTCCGCTTAGCGGTAGATAACTGTGGATCTAGCATTCCGTTAGCATCCACAATTGACTTGCCTGACCTAACATTCATACCTCGCTCCAGTTCTGCAGCTAAAGAATCGCGTTTAGAGGCGGTGGAACGGATTGAAGTTAGTCTTGAGTTGAAATTGATCGGCGTAGAGAACTTGTCGTTGTCCATGGTGGTGGTGGCGGTGGCTTCAACGACGAAGTATTGCAACAAAGAAACAAATCAAGTAAGAGGCCAATAGAATCCCTTGTCAGTCACCAAGGCCTTGAGTGAGTCCTCAAAATTAAAGTAGAGACAGGAAGACAGGAAGAGTTGAAGCTTGAAGGAGGGTCAGTTCGCAGACGCCTATAGTTCTCGTTTTGGTGTTGTTTTGGTGTTGCTGAAGCCTCACTCTCACTCTACTTCTGACCCGCCACTTTTCTCTATTCTACATCTCCTTTTCTTTCACCGCGGGCTAGTATTTCATGTCAGACTACAGTTACTCTGGCTCGGACGACGAAGCAGATGTTCCACTTTCCTTGTCACAGAGGCGGATAACGGAGGATACGGAGTACAGGATCAAGGGTGCTCTTAAAACACCATATCCCGCTGCGCATACAGTCAACACGCTTTCTCGTATGTTCTCTGGTTCGGTTCATCTTTGGGTCGCGAATTCACGAAATGGTGGTAGAAATGTGGGAAGATGGCGACATTGACTTGGACGCAGAGTACCAACGAGGTGAGTGTTCTTTTGTCGAGGTCAACAAGAGTAGCGACTAAACGGCATTTATAGATGTCGTATGGCCTGACGCGAAGCAAATAGGTATTACAGCTCCTCTTTCATCACTGTAAATGTCTCACACAGTCTACAGGCCTCATTGATTCTATTTTTCGCAATTACTATGTCCCACCAATAATATTCGGTACGACGAAATTTTGTTGTGCACATGCCGATTAATGCTTATCGTACATGCAGTGGTGAAGAGAAATGAGGACGGAATGGAGCGAAGGGTTTGTGTAGACGGAAAGCAACGTCTGACGTCGATATTTCGGTGCGTACATTTCTGGGGCTCGCGATCGCATACGTGTTCATTACCTGCAACAAATCAGATTTTTGAGGGGAGAGGTGAGCTGAAATGTCCTGGGTGATCATTGGAAATGTAGACTGATAAAATATCACAGATACCTTGTACGTTGCTGCTGCTCTGTTCCATTGCTCTATTCTGATATACGCATTACCCTTTGGACAGACAAAGACCCGTAAGTGATTCGTCTAATTTAACACTTCTTCTGCTCAGAATAGTATGCAGAATAACCGGAGACAAGTATTGGTATTCCGCCGTTGGTAATAACTTCAAAACTGTCAAACTACTCCCAGAACGGTACCGGAAGATCTTTAAAACAAAATCAATTGTTTGTATCGAATATCATAACCTGCCTCAAGATACTGAAAGAGAGATATTCAAGGTAAGTCTCCATAGTCTTGAGAAATCGTCTTCACTCACGTCTTTCTCAGCGGGTTCAACTTGGGATGGCGCTGACACCCGCAGGTATGCGAGAATCGCTCATCTATATCGCACCTTCGCGAACTGACGATGCTATCAGAGCGATTACAATCCACGTCTTCACCAACGGCTTCGTTTATACGGGAAATTGTCAATACTTATGTGGAGAAGAAATTAGCACATACGATTGCATGGGATACATCCCGAGGTGGCGACTTCCGTGGTGTTACGAATGCAGTTTGGGCCCTCTTGAAGCAAAGGACATTGACGTCTCCTCCAACGTTTAACCAATTGGAATCCTTTCTCGGGAACGAAGAACCATTGGACGAGACGTTCTGCAACAAAGTCAGACAGGTTTTGCATATCTTTTTGAAGATGTCTCAAGATGAGAAGCTAAACTCGTGTTTCAACATTCCGGACGTCAAGAAGGTTGCTCCTGTTGAGGTGATGATGATCTGTGTACTAATCTCCAAGTACAAGGAGAAATTGACTTTGGGGCAGTTGTCGGAGGCTATCATGATGATGAGGAAACATATCAGAGAGTTTGAGAAAGATATCAGGATGAACGGAAGGGTGGTGAAGGAGATGACGAGCTTTATTCAGAATCTCAATAAGGCTCGACTGAAATCCGATTACGGTCAACCGGTAGCTTCTAAATGCGTTCCCCGTAGTTTGAAGCGGAAACGAAAAGCCTCGGAAGTGGAAGAGGAGGACGATGAAGAAGAGGACCAACTTGATGAGGACGAGGATGGAGAGGATGAAGAGATGGCAGACGTTTCGACTTTACAACCTCAGAGGTTTGGTAAACCAACTTCCTCAAAACCTCTATCTAAAACTTCGGGACGAAAAGCGGCACAAGAGACTCCACCTGCTAAGAAGGTTGCCATTCAGCCTACGACAGCTTCAATGCCTGGACCTTCAAGTAAAGTTGAACCTATGGAACCTTCTTCGTTCTTACCTACTCCCCCTCTCTCTATGGCGCAACCTTCACCTTCACCCGCTTTTCCTTTGCCTAGAACACAACAGCACCCTTCTCAAGTACAGCCCTCAGGATCTTATATTCATCCGGATAGATTAGCAGCTATAAGAGCTGTGAAAGCATCACCCTCTGTGGCTGAAGCAGAACAATTTGGAACACCTCAACTTTTGTCATCTCAATATCCGAAGTGAGTATTGTTTGTCTTTGCAAGGATCCGGGAGTTACTGATTATCGTATCAGTACCCAACCATACCCTCCCAGTAGTTCAACGCATAATAATACAGACAGATATGGGTATCCCATGAGATGAGTAGATTGCGGTGAGTCGGTTTGTCTGGTCGTTCCCCTAACTGAACTTGCATCCGTACTTACTCAGAAGTTTCGGACACCTAGGTAGTGCCTAGATTCTTGTTGACTGTATGTATTGTTGTCCTGTTTTTTGTTGTAATATAAGCCTAGGCCATTGTCTTGAAAGATGTAAGTTTATCCAACTCGAAGAATGCTTAGTTTTTTCGTCTGAAGGTAATCTCGTGAACAGCTTCAATCGCGTTCACGTGATTACGAAAGTGCGTATTTGTTCCTTTGTTTATCGCTCGCGGTTCTCGAAGGGATGGATGGTCAACCGCAAGTATGTAAGTCCTGATTCACCTTTTCCTGCATCTTCGCAATACGCTGTGCTTCGACGTTTACTCACGTACTTTCTAGATTTGAAATGCCGAAGTCACCAGTGCAGCTACAAATGGCATTCTCTCATCTGTAGACTGTAGCCCATGAGGACATACAATCTTAGTCTCTTCCTCAAGGTGTCCCCTGCGCAAAGCTATGAAACAACTCTAGACTTATCTCAGGCAATCTCTCTGACACCTTGTGAACTAGAGAGGATGACGTCTAAAGATAGATTTTATTTGACACGAGTGCGGGAAACTGTCGTAGGGGGATGGGTATGTGTAAGATGTTTATTTCTCAGCTTCAATCTTGGCAATATATTCCTCTTCACTGCAAAATCCATCGCAACTTAAAACCGAAAGGCAAAAGGAATCGTTTGCTTTCCTAGCTCCTAGCAATCAACCCCTTCAAGCGAAAAATCTGAACTTGCAATGGCAACTCGTACGTTGACCTTCATCTTTCTCCATACTGCGTTTTAAAATCTAATGTAAAATCCCAACTTGTCGTTATAACTTACTTATATATGTAACAGCAACTCCAATTCAAGGTCTATTCGCACCACTTAAATCCAAATCAACAACTATAAGCCAAGTATCTTCATTCCTAACCTCCGCACTCTCATTCGTCCAAGATGAATTTGAACCTCAAACTCTTCAATGGTTTTCTCTCCACTCTCCCCCTTCATCATCCTCTCAAGCATTTTGGATATTCGATACATCTGCATCTCAAGAAGGAGTTCAAGCTCATTTGAATGGAAAAGCTGCTGAAGCTTTAATAGCGAATAAAGAAACATTATTCGATGATATTCAGATAAAACAAATTAATATTTTGGCTAGTAAAGTTGGGTTGAAAACTCAGGATTCGGGAAAGGTTAAGAAGGGATTGATTGTGTTGTTTAAAGCAAAGGATGGGAAGGAAAGTGAATTGGCAGAGTTCTTGAAGGTATGTACTGTACAGTCCATCATCGAGTTCCCTTTGTACATCAGAGTCTACAAGACGGTCGGACTGACTGATCAACACCATCGTGTCATTTGTTTACTAGGGTCCTGCCATACCTCTCATCGAAGCAGAGGAATTCACTCCCATTTGGTATGCTTTAAATTTCGGATCATCGGGAGCTCCAAAAGAATTCGCGATTGTGGACTTTTTCTTTGACGATGAAGGGAGACAGAGTCATCTCAAGGGGAAGGTTGCAGAAGCACTTATCGCGAGTGCACCAGAGTTGTTAGATGGTGGACTTGATATCATTGAAGTTGATATTTTAGCTGTGAAAGTCAAGTAGTCTAGATGATTTTTTTCTACAAACTCAGACTGTAAACGATAAGATGTCTTGTACGAGTAGTCTACTAGATGGATCGTCTCCGAAATCACCCTCATTGAAGGGTTACTAATCCAATGAACGGGGAAATAAAGTCAGGAATCAATGACAAACCACCCTCATGTTTTACTAATAGTAAATATTAATGGCTTCTTCCCCGGGTCAACAATATTAGTACTGGTACTAGTGTATTCCCATCGGATTGCATAGGAACAGTGCGTAATTCTCGTTGGAGACAGCCGAATGTATTTTTTCCTGAATTTTGCGCAGAAATACCATTCGTTTTTTTTTGCGAGCCTTGACGAGACATGCTTGGAAGGATGGTTGGTTGCAGTGACCAGTACAACGTGACGTCACTTGAGTATGGGGGAAATTGATTTTTACTTTGAATTTCAACTTGAAGCGGAGAAACAATTTTAGACGGTGGATCCCAAAATGGAGATCGAACCTACCATCGAGCGCTTAGCAACTCTTCTACTCGCCGTTGAACTCGGTATGGCCCCAGGCTGCTGCAAAGTCGAGCTCACGGGACGCAGGCCACATCGCAACCTCTGGACTCTCCGGGAGAATAAAAAACAAAAGATCATTCAGAAGAAAGGAGCGGGCGTTGGTTCCATCGCGTAAATATGGTTCCCTAATGCTTACCCCGGCTCCACCCCACCCTGATCGGTTCATCGTGGAGGAGAGCGTCTCCCCGCAATTTTTTTTCTGAAACGCACCCCGCAGAATCGGCATCCTCAAAGTGAGCTATTCTGATCGTTGTATGTGAAAACTGAGAACCATCTGACATACCTTTCATTGTCGGACATAGTCTTCGTTCCACGCCCTTTATCTTCATTCCGGGTGACCACGGCCGACTGCCTGCATTTTCTGTGTGTATTTTGAATTTCTGAGCGGAACATGTCTGGAGCATGTGGTCCATATGGCTCAAATTTACAGGCGCACCGTCAATCGGACTTTTGAGTAAACCGCGGTTGGATGATAGTCGTGACATCACTCCAACAGAGGTATGCCAACCTCCAGCGGAGCATATAAAACGTATTCGGCACTCCACAAAACTTCCCCACTCAAAAGATCGTCTTTAACGTGTCTTCGATCAACTTCTCTTTCCCACTCATTTATCTTGGGACTTTCTCTTCCTTCCATCTCTTTATCTTACCACCACCATCTAACAGACTACATCGATGGCGAGGTTCTACGTGTACGTCCCCCCCTCCCCTCACTCTCTCGTATGCAAATGGGATGTTGAATCTTCTACAGTCAAGGTGTACCAATTGGCTACATGGCCGTCATGCTCGCCGTCTTGGCGAGTATGGGTGGTGTAAGTCTCATTCTCAACTTTCCTGTTATCTCTCTCACCAGAAGTTTCTATCCATAGTTCATCTTTGGTGTAAGTTTCATTCAAATGTATCTTCATTCACGGTCAATCTTAACCGTCTCTCATAGTACGATACTGGTCAAATATCCGATATCCTCGTGCGTCGTTTTCGTTTCAAACATGTTCTTCTATTTCTGACATATAATAACTTCATAGCTTATGCAAGATTTCCTCCTCCGTTTCGCTACATGTTCCGACCCTACCAATGCCTCTACATGTCAATTTTCAATCGTTCGAGAAGGGCTGATTGTGGCCTTGCTCAGTATCGGAACATTAATCGGCGCTCTCTTAGGCGCAAAGTACGTCATGTTCAACAATTGTTACTTGGACCTGATGTTAATAGTACCCTCACATAGAATCGCAGATTTCCTAGGTCGTCGACGGGCCATGTCGAGCGAGTGCGGTATTTTTATCGTCGGTGTTATCATTCAGATCACTTCTTCACACTCTTGGGTCCAAATCGCTCTCGGAAGATTGATCAGCGGTTTGGGTGTTGGCGCATTGAGTGCCGCTGTTCCTATGGTAGGTTCACAGTTGCTTCTATTATATAACCTATCCGATATTCACCCGTTGTGCCCGGTAGTACCAAGCTGAAACTGCTCCCTATCAAATCAGAGGAACTTTGACCGCCACTTATCAGTATGTATCCTGTGTCAGTTGCGCATATCACTTCTTTCTAATCATGCCTTATTCGTACACAGATTATTCATTACATTCGGTATCCTAGTCGCATGTGAGTATCGTTTTTCTCCCTCCTTTCTCGGTCTCCAGCTGATGATGTAATGCACAGACTGCATCTCTATCGGCACCAGACATATGTCTGGATCCGGGTCATGGAGAACCGTCGTCGGAATTGGTTTCATCTGGGCTACTATACTTGGCGTTGGCATTTTGTTCATGCCAGAGTCACCTCGTTGGCTCGCAGCGAGAGGAAGGTTCGATGAGGCGAGGATATCTTTGGCCAAATCCAGAGGTATCCCTGCAAGCGAGACCGATGGTAACTGGAAACTCCACCGCGAGGTAGGTCGCTTAATAATCCTTCAACGTGAACGATGATTCTCATTCTTGTACGGCCCATCCTAGCTTGAAGATATGAGAGAGTCGCTCGAATATGAAAAAGCAGTAAAGGCCGGATGGGTGGATTGTTTCAAACCCGTGAACAAGCAATTATACAGGACATTACTCGTGATGACCCTTCAGATGTTCCAACAGTTGACCGGAGCCAACTACTTCTTCTATGTGCGTGGTTGTTTTTCCTTTCTTGAAAACCTCTCGATACTAACTATATTTACCACTTTATTCAGTACGGAGCAACCATCTTCACATCTGTCGGCATCGAAGACTCTTTTGTCACCCAGATTATTCTCGGAGCAGTCAATTTCGTTTGTACGTTTGGAGGAATGTATGTTATGGAGAAGGTAATCAGATCTTTGCGAATGAGTAAGTTTCATTACTGATCATATCTCGTGTTCTCCAGTTTGGTCGTCGTTGGCCTCTGATTATTGGTGGAATGTGGCAATCCGCTTGGTTGTTCGTTTTCGCTGCTGCTGGGACTGCAAAGCCACCTCAAGATAACAAGAGTATCGGAACATGTACGTGGTCATCTTCTTTACACGCTTTCATTCCATCTTAACTCATCGTGTTGGTTCTCACAGTGATGATCGTTAGCGCATGCTTGTTCATATTTGGATACGCTATGACTTGGGCTCCGTGAGTGTCTTCTTTCTCCCCCCTCCTATCCTAAAAATACTCATAATCGTGCATTCTTCGTGCAGTGGTGTTTGGATTTTGACCGGAGAAACATTCCCAACTCGAACCAGAGCAAAACAAGCTTCATTAGCAGCGGCTTCTAACTGGCTTTGGAATTTCCTATTGGCCTTCTTTACCCCGTTCATCGTCAAAGCTATTCAATTCAGATATGGTTTTGTGTTTGCAGGTGAGCAGCCGTTCCTCTCCTAGCCTACTTATAGCTGATGATATTATATCTTCCACTTCCATTGTAGCATGCAACTTAACCGGAGCAGTCATCGTTTACTTCTTCTTGTATGAATCTTCCGATTTGTCCCTTGAGCATGTCGATCAGGTATGTGTCTCGTCTGTATCTCCGCTTTATCTCCACATCTCACTTTTCGAATAACAGATGTACAACGACCCGTCTTGTAAACCATGGACATCTGTGCATTGGGCTCCAGATGGTTTTGAGTCCAGAGCAGATTTGGTCGAACATAGGAAAGTAGAACAGGCTCAAAAACTTGGGTTGGTTGATGAGAAAAAGCATGGAGATGGAGCTGATGAGGAGAGAATTTCACATTCTGGAAGTCCGACTGAGCGAGGGAGCGTTGGTAATGGAACACAGGGGGCGAAAGCCGTTTGAGATGTCAAAATAATAGTTCTGATTGTCCCCCCTTTTTTTCCTTTTTCTTTTCCTTTTCATCATTCGGGTTTACGACTCTGACAAGTTACTTACTCAATCCTGACGCGCAATACTAATGAATTAATGCCAGCATCATCATCATCATCGTCCTCATCCTCATCGTCGTTTCTTGTATTTGTTATAATTTACTGTGTACCAATAGGCCATTCCTGTAACATTTTTTCTTTTCCCCGGTTGGATATTGTTTTCCAGGATACATACCAATCAAGCTTTATTCTTTCGCACCTTTAGAAGTCCGAGTATCGTTAGTGGAGGGATGAAAATTCTCAAAAAGTACGGACAAGCATAGACATGAAGGACATGTTCAATCTTGAGCGGTTCTTATGTAATTCGAGCGGAGATACAATTTTGACCAGTTCCGGCGGTTGTTATCATGTGATCGCGTCTTCCAGACACGGTCATTGTCCAAGTCACTTGCAGTGGGGTTGTATGCCGTCAGGTTTGTGTTCAACGCTCATCACCCTCCCGAATATTTGGGATTTCTCTTACTACCGCTAATCCTTACTCAGCAGAATACCAACCGTATTCATATAGACAATCAGGTACTATCTCCATTACAGCAGACTCCACACTGGCATGAGAGATGATCTCTTTGAAGTGATAAGCAGTATAAAGATCATAATATAGTACTACTTGATCATTGTTATTGAAAGTAAGTAGGATGTCCATTTCAATCATTGCCGAGATACTTACTGAGTGAAAGTTGAAACACGATTTACAGCTGTTTGCAGAACGATAGGCGACTTCGTGATTTTACGCATAAGACAATAGCTTAATGACGGGATACGAAGCGGAACAACAATCATTGGCTGACTTGTGAGCAGCTGACTATCTGTGCCACAGATTTCCATTCGATTCAAGCACCGAACCATCAGGAAAAACCTCTCAGTGTAATCGAGGTATAATCGGCATAATCGTTGTCGGATTATATGATTTATATCATTATGTGATTTATGTTAGTGGTTGTAACGAGACAATAATGATGGGAGAATTAGACCGAATTATACAACATTATGATCTTTGAGATGTTTATAATATTGTTATAATCACAATTATCGTTCAATTATTCAAAGAGTATGATATATTAGATTGCAACAGTACATTACATGAGTGACATTAATGGGTGAATCATTAACGAAAGTCATAAAGGATCTAGAGATTCGGAGATGACTGAGAGAAACATGAAGAAGTAAATTCGATGTCACAGCCCATGTTCGCTGATAACGTTTTGGAAGTTAGCCATGAATGACCGCAAGAATACTTGGAGCGAACCTACGAGTCGACTTGTTCGGCTGTTATGCTTCAGTGATGTGCCCAATGGGAAAACTGTCTGCGTCGAGCTTGTCAAAAAACCTGGACGAGGCAGTAAGGCTGGTACCATTTACACGGGCTCTAATCATCGTAGCAACAGATTAGCATAATGTAACAGAATTAAACTCTAAAACATACCACAAGTATCACAACGATCGCCATGGCTTTAGGAATCTCCAGCACATCCCGACATGGTGGATCACCAGATGTGAAATATTACTGATACTCTAAAGCAAATAGTGCTGAACTCACGAAGTAGCCTCTTTTGAAAACAAACTCCGTCGTAAACCGCATAGACAGCAATTCTTGGGGAGTCTAACACCGGATTTTGCGCGATGCTACGTTTCGTCAGGACCTTGGAGTTGATGTCTTCTGTGCGGTCACCTATGTCAATGAATCGGTCGATTTCCCTGTGCGTAAAGCAGTACTTTTCTATGAGAGAAAACTAGAATAGGGTTGGAGACTAGAAAGCTACAGGAGGAGGAGTGACATGGGAGAATCAAGTTGGAAAATTCAAAACAAGTATCGGCGCCCAATCATGTGACCACAGGTTGGCGTCCAACGCGGAATGAAACGGAATTCCATCCTTAGCACATTCTTCAATTTCTTGTCACCACCTCGAAGTTTTGTCTGTTCATCGACAAGGACTACCACAAGGCCGCTACTGTCAATATTCGAAGACAATCTGAAGACAACAGGAGTAGCAGCATCACTCCGGCCTCGAAGCTCCTGCGCTGGAAGCGTCAAGCTGGTTCGGCGCAAATGTGAAGTCTGTGAAGAATTATCAGCACCTCATCAAACAGCTCCGATACTATCATATGTAGAATAGTGGTGAAGGTTGTCGAAGATGTCTCTAATCACCGGGGGGATTGAGGTATGTAACGCTGGATTACATAGGCAGAACACGCGCTGGACATACTCGCATATAAAGTGCATGTCTTGAAGTGATACATAGCCAAAAATACAATGATTTCTTTGTTGACTTAACAAAGAGATCATTGTAAAAAAACATGCATGTTACATACCATCATGTCTATGATATGTTCACACTATATAATGAGCCATTACATAAGGCAATCTCCCCAGTGTAATGTACCTAAATGATGACTTTGCATACTAAATGACATTCAACTTCAACTTTTGACTGCTAGAAAAGTTTTCCTGATGTTGAAGCCACTGAACCAATTATACCCAAATGTCATTGCCTGAAATTATGAACTCACATTATCGCATACATAGAATCTAGATACAAAAGCTCTAATTATACTCAATTACACGCGATTATGAATGTCCCGGCGCCTTATGCCGATTATACCTCGATTACACCGAGAGGTTTTTCCTGATGCACCCATCCAATAGATTATTCAAGATGCCTAGTATCGTTCTGAAATGGATTAGAAAAACTTCCCGAGGCTCGGTGGGCATTGAATAGCTAAGACCGCAGTGCTTATTCAAGGACCCTAATTGATTAACTTTGGTAAAGTCAATCGTTTCAGATACACTGTTCAATGTTCGAGACATCATGCATCATCATCTGATTTTCAGGACAAACAACGCAGCACACTTGAACAAAAGTAGCTAACGTCACTGTTCGGCATACATGTATGCTCTTTTTCAACGGACGACTTCAGTGCTCCAGCCTGCCCGCTCCTAGTACATGTCTTGACATGGCTCAAGACCTTGGACGCTAAGTCTGTTCTTTATATGTTTGCATGCGCATAACCTCCATTAATATTATGACCACAGATGTGACATTCTCGTACGGAGGGCCGCAGAGTCATTCTCTCGCCAAGTCGTGCGCTTTCACCTTTGCACCGCATTCCATTTAGCACAGCCCAGAGTTTTCAAGCGACATCACGGTGCTGAGTGGATAATCTTTCGTTTTCACTTGCCTTGGGCCCGGGGTGACCGATGGACTCTCGACTGTTCTGAGTTCGGTTCCACACTCTAGAAGGGAACGACTAGACTATCTTCCCTTCCGAAGTCTGTGCAGGAGACTAGGTTCCACAAGCGATCTGATTCTGTTCGAACGAGTGAGGACTTATTTTACTGCCCTCATGGTTATCATCCCTCTCGCAGCACTCCGTTCTGCACAATCATCATTACACTCGCCCACTGTGTACCGGAGAATCTAGCCACCGAATATGCACATCATAACCGTCACTGATGCTTTTGCTCGAATTTCTGATTCTAGTGACATCGGGATTCGGTATACAGCGTTGATTCTACGATTGGGTAGGGGAATTTACCGTGCAAATGATCAAAAATCATTCTGGCCAAACCGATTTTTGAACTTAATTTTGCGCTTAGTAACCGTCGCATACTCATAAACACCTCTGGACTTTTGGGATTCTACTGATTCGCTCATCATTTTGAATAGATATCTTACACGCAGCTATTTCTAGGAACGTATGTTTTTCTCTTCACAATCATCAAAGAACCACCGGGAATAGAATGATGTGAAGAAGTCTTCCCACTGCGAACTTTGATCGAATCTCAAGTTTGGTGACCTTGGTGTTGCAATCACCATTATCTTCACACTTGCCCGTACGGAAGGGTGTTTTGATACCAAAAAATATGATGAACATAACGGTGTAACAACCGGCGGAAGGTCAGTCTCTGAGTCCCTGTTCTAGGACGAGTTTCCATATTAGGCCCGACACTGATACTACCGTTTTGCCGACGTGGTGTCGCAGTGAACAGCTTGGGAGATGATGTACATTCTCGTCTACTTTGACGTGTGGCTATACCCATACTCACATGTCTACCAATCGCCGTAATATCTATCCAGGTCAGGGCCAATGATCAATATTTTGTTTCATGCTTGTCGAGTTTCAAGGTGAATTCAAATATTTCTCTTGATGAACCATCCTTTTTCAGTGATATTCTTTGTGACTCAATTCTTACTATATTGATTTGCAGGGAGGAGGACCAACAGATATCATCCCGCCGCATCAGGGCCACTTTAACCAACGGTGAAGGCTTCACAAGATAGGTTTGTCAGTTAGAATAAAACGGTTCGTCATATCTGTCAGTTTTCCAAATCAACCGAGTTGCAGTGATGATCATTCTTATTAGACGCTTTTGCCAAAAGTCAAGCAAGGTGTACATGTAGTCGTGGTATTGTTTTTCTTCTTTATCCGTCCGTTAGTACTTTCAGTAAATTGATGCTGATCTCCGACATGATTTCCTTCAGATCTTAGACGTTTTCGACGATCCGGTTCAATACATCCATGTGGGCTCCCGAACAAAGGGTGGATGATCCCGCAATTGACATTGTTCTGCCCTTATTCACGTTGTGACATTGCGGGGTCTATACAACCGTCATGCAGATATCGTCTTGTATCCCACGGGCGAGTCACAATGATAGTTGCTTTCAAGTATAAGTATTTCATTTCATATCTATATATATTCGTAAAAACTGCAGAACCAGCCGCCGCAACTATTTTTTGTGAGTCAAATATTCCTCCGATGTCGAGCACTCGAACTTAAAAAAGTGGTATTCCAAGGTATATGATAATGTCTCAGGTTGTCGCGCACTGGTCGACGCTGCTTCTTGATGATCACTTATGTCCCCTTGACTAGCCTTGACAGAGAGATGCATCACGAGCTCAATTCAATCCCAGCGGTAGGACAAACTATGGTTCTCACTCTGACTAAATTACTTTCTATGGGTCACTGAGCATGATTTGGGTTGGATTCTCTCACATCGGATAGGTCGAGATGCGATATACCCCTGGATTGAATACCCATGTACACAAGAAAATTTTCTCAAGTCCTCCCCCCGCATGGGATGATCAAGCTGACTTTACAACCTTGCCATGACATTGATATTTGACGCGCGACATTTTGACTTCATCCAACGGGTCAATGTCAATCACGGATAAAACGGAACGCTTGACTGCGACCTTATGATAAGTATATCTACATCAAGGGTCAAAAGGCAAGATCTTTTCTTTTCCTGTAAGGTCTTGCAATTCGTCACTCCCGGAGAGCGTTCTGCATCAACCCTCAGAAACAATGGCTCAAGCTTCTCAACCTGTGGTCCTCCCCAAGCTTGACAATACTCTCGGTGCTATGTTCATCGGTACGCGTCTGCTAGCCTTGTGATTGTGCATACGTTTAGCTCAATATCTCTCTAAACATCGCAGGTGTTGTCATTGCTGCAATGTACGTTAGATATACTCCGTCCTTCATCTTCAACTCAAATCTAAATCACATGCCCGAATAGTTTGTACGGTGTTACTTGCGTACAGACGTATGTATACTTCACAGAAGGCATGCGGAGGGATCGTTGGATCCTTCGGTCGTTGGTTCGTCTCAGTGTTTTCATTTATAATTTTCAGATATTTAACCCATTCGATCATGCTCTCAATCTACAGGTTGCAATTCTCTGGTGAGGGCAAAAATCATGCAGATTCTGCGGAGCATCACATTGACCGAGACGCATCGCTCAGGATTTTAGATACACTGGATCTTATTTTCGTTTCTCATCTGGTATATTTTTTCACCATCACCAACTATGCCAACCCCAAAGCTCTCAGCGGTGTCCCTTGGTAAGCCAGCACTTTGACAAGTTTATGATGTTTGCAACGCCTCACCCCCGATTATGCGAATAGGTCTGTTGCAGTGAGTTGACCGTACTTCTATAATTCCGTTGGCATCGTTAATGTGTCATTCTCCGACTATTTAGGGTTTCAACATCGTTGCTGTGAGTGACATGAACGCTTCAATCCTGAAGCTTCTCTAACATTCTACTGCTTGACTAGAATTTGAATGATGTGATAATCAGAGGGTACGTCTCTTCCCTTATGTGTATACAACAACCTTGTTTAATTGCCGATTTTGCTCACAGCATCCTTATTGATCGGATTTGGAAAGGTATGGCCGTCACATTTTTGTTTTGTACAGATAACTTATGGGCATGATGATGTGATCCAGTGAGCAAGAACATATATCTTGCTGTTGGCCTTGTACGTACAACTTTTGTGAGATTGCGGTCGCAGTTCGCTAACCGAACAGTTTGTAGTGGGTAGCAAATCTTGCCGTTAGTGGTAAGTCGAATTTCGGAACTTTGAGATGGTGATGATCATTCAACCTATGGGAATCTGTTGCAGCCTTCTCTCTGGGTAGGTCATCAATACAATTGAGTATCGAGTATTTCTGATGAGTATTTCTTTTTACGATTGCAGCATCCGCCATCCGAATGTGAGTGACCTTCAGGATATCTTTTGGAAGCCGCTACATATTTAAATTGTTCTTAGTGTGCAAATTGGCAACCTCCAGAAACTAGATGGCATCAAGGTAACTGACATGTGTCCTGACATCCTTCCGGCATTACTCTAACGCTGTTACTACGAAAGTGGCTGTTCTACATCGTATACACATCAATTGCTTCGATTGACACTGTTATTGCCGTCGTTCTTTGCATGATTTTATGGAAGAAGAGAACAGGATTTACTCGGTAAGTTTCATTTTGAATCTCGCAACTTAGAGCTAATCTTTAATTTGCACGTTTAGCACTGACTCTCAAATTCACATGTTGATGCGATACAGTATCCACACTGGCGCATTGACTAGGTGAGTTGTTTTGTTTACATACCCTCCTCGATGTCCTCATAAAAAAATCCCGCAGTGTCGTAGCAATTGCTATCCTGATTATTGTACGTCAAAATGGGAATAATCATTATACCCTACAAGGAAATGACGGTTGTCATAGTTTGCAGCAATGCCTCACAATTTCATTTACATCGCTATCTTCCTCGCATTGCCTAAGCGTATGTATTTCTCCTCACGAGTATCCTTCCAAAGCTAATCAAGTACTTTTAGTCTACCTCAATGCTCTTCTGGCTATTCTCAACGCACGCGATTCGCTGAAGAACAAACAAGACGGTAGCAGTGCGCTTTCTGCGGTCCAACTTTCAGGAATCAAGGTCACGACAACTACTATCAACGATCAGACGCAACCACATCATATGAGCATCGTAAGATTTTGTGAACCTTTTGGTATATACTTTTGATTTCCTAATAAGATTTATATCAGGCCGGCGAAAGGATTAACACTGACAATCGACAAGAAATTGTGATTGGCATGGATAAGTACCAAGATGACCGAGATTTCTTGGACGTTAAGGTTTGAGAGTTGGCCGGCCATATTGCTTGGCTTGTGCGGGTGCATCATCGTTCGTTTAATTTTTTTAATTTTCATTTATGGGGCAAATGGACGTTGGATTGGATTTTGTATACATATTACCACTCTGTTGTGCTATAATGTATCACCATTTTTACGAGTTGGTATTATTTATTATGTGTTGTAAATGAGGCGTAGGTTTTCTTTTCTTTGTTGGTTGTACTAGATACGATTATCATAACGGACAATATCATTAGGCGCCTATAGAAACAGTTCAATAGCCACGTGACAATCCTTTCCATGATCTCCGTCCGACGTTGTTTCAAGTCCAACGTTCAACTTTGACTTTGACTTTATACCTACTGCTACCATCTTTTATTTCGACATGCATAACATTCGCCATCGGTGCCCTTCTTCAACAATGATTTCACCTGAGCCTGAAATGAGAAACTAAGAAATATGGCCTATGTTGTATGTCCTCACGCAACTTGAGACTTGCTTGAACACAACATGCAATTGAGATACGTGGGTGATTCGTTTACTTTTATATGTGTGGGTTCGTCCGAACTGATCGAACAACTTCTACATCATCAGCGGGGAACAAACGGACCACAAAAGAGGGTGACCAGTTACTGACGGTGTCTATATGCACTGCCTAAACACTGAATTGAATATCTAAGTTCTACTCGTCGTGTCTCGCACCTTAATCATGCTTTCTAGGTACAACTCATCAAGTTCCTTTCCAAAATCACCGCCTATAAGCAATCATTTTTGGTGAATGGCGCGGTTATTATGCCAAACGCCACGTACAAGTTTCAAAAATGTTCAGAGATGAACATGCTGAACATCCTTCTATCTGATGAACAAAAAATTCTCTCTAGGTACAAACAGCTCTTCAGGGTGCGGTCGGAGTTTGCTTGCCTCTTGCCAGTTGTCGAAGAAGTCTTTGAATCATCACAAGATGAGGCCTCGTCGTGGAAACAGGAAGTTTGCGTGATCGAATATCAACGTATTCACATTCGAACACAGAGCAAAATACTATAGCTAGGTGTGTGTATTCACCGGCTGTATCAACTTTGTTCTGTAGAAACCTGATGCCTAGACAATTATTTAAGGTGAGAGACCAAGCATATTGATATTTTTATCTGAGGTACTGAGAATCGAAATTTTTCAATCACATGATGATAAGGTTCTCTTTTCTGACCGGAAAGTTCGGTGGCCCAAAGTCGTCATGCTATCACCTCAAAATCCCCCTGATAGAATTCAAGTTGAATCAGGAGGCACACAGGTTGTAGGAAGTATGCCATGTCAAAATCCCATCGGGGGCTTACCTGATGCCCAAGAATCCCAGGTTGTATGTGCGAAGGTCTCGATGAATAACTCCTTTTAAAATGGTCACCTATCCAGTATCTCAGGGTACCTCCACTCCGCGTCTTGTTTGCATTATTGAGAGTCGAGACAATGGCCCAACCTCCAGTAAAGCTTCCCAAACTTGATAATACGCTCGGCGCCCTGTTCATTGGTATGTCCCATTCCACTTGATATATCATCACGGCCCTCAACCGATTACCCCTGCTATCTCTAGGGCTGATCGCTGCAGCGATGTGAGTACATGTTCAGCATGTTTATCATGTTCGCTTTTATGATGTCTTCGTAGCTTGTTTGGAATCACATGCGTCCAGATGTATACGTATTTCATGGTCAGCATGAAGAAGGACAGAATCGTCCTCCGTAGTTTGGTACGTCCTTTATCCCGCCATCATAGTCCCGTCAATCTGAATTTTTGTGGTCCAGGTTGCTTTTCTTGGGCAAGCATTCACTGTTATTTGTTGGAATGTAGTTCTGCTTACCGTTCAGGGAGTACCAGGTTTCTTGATGCCCTCGATCTGATATGTGTGGCACATGTTGCCTACTTTTTCACCATCACCAATTACGCCAATCCTTCTGCTCTTGGTTCGGTCCCTTGGTGAGCTACCTGCGCATCCTTTCATCTTAAAACTTCTAATTTCTTTTCCAGGTCTGTAGAAGTATGTAAAGTCAACTTGATTCAGTGTTAAATCGCTTAGCTTGGATTACTAGGGATTCAATATTATAGCAGTGAGTTCCAGATAATCCAAACATTCATACGTATCCTGATGCTGACCTGTCGTGTTCAAGAACCTAAACGATGTGATTATCAGAGGGTGAGGATCGGCGATAACAACGCAGGATGGTTTGTTTACTCATCGACGTATTTGCAGCATCCTCATAGATCGTATCTGGAAGGGTTCGTTGTCTCTCATCTTATTGTTGAAGGATGACCCTCAATCATTCTCTCGTTTAGTTAGCAAGAATAAATACCTCGTGGCCGGTTTGGTATGTAATATTTACCCCATCTTACTGACGAGTATTGATTCAACGCCGTACGGTAGTGGTTTGGAAATCTTGCTGCCAGTGGTAAGCCTCAGATTTATCCTCTTACCAGTTGAACCAATTTCACACCGATGATGAAATCAGGATTCTCTCTATGTAAGTCTACATCAACTATCCGTTTACTTCCTCATACTGAATCCTTGTGTCTCCAGCGTCGTCAATCAGAGTGTACGCAATTTGTTGTCGTTTTTTCTCTGCATATGTTCACATTTGAGTGCTAGTGAGATCATCCATAACCTCGAGGACCTGGATCCGATTTTCGTGCGTTCGCGTTCATTATCAGATGTCTCGATTTTCCAGTTTGATCCTGACATTTAAATACAGTGGCTGTTCTGCGTTGTATATTCCTTAATAGCCATCGAGGATACCGTTCTTGCGGCTACACTCTGTGTTATACTGTGGGGAAAGAAAACTGGATTCAAACGGTGAGTTAACTTGTCATTATGTTATTGCTATTAAATTTCAATCATCCACAGAACGGATACACAAATTAATAAGCTGATGAGGTACAGCATTCATACCGGAGTCCTCACTAGGTGAATGAAGGAGCTTATTGATTTGAATCGTCACTGACGCCAAAATTTCGCTTTTAGTATGGTTGCAATATGCATCGTGATCACGGTATGTTGAAATTCAATCTGTGATTAAATGTCATTGGAAGGGACTTACTTTCTTTCAGTATACCGCGATGCCACATAACTTTGTCTTCATCGGCATCTACGTCACTCTGCCAAAATGTAGGTATCCTGTTCGTCCTCAAAAGGTTATATTTCGTATATGGTATGCTGAGATAGTCTCTAACTTCGTTCAGTCTATCTCAACGCTCTTCTTGCAACGCTTAATGGGAGAGACTCTGTTCGGGCGGATGGATCGCAACCCAGCAACGCATCGATTAATCTCTCGAATATACATGTATCCTCCTCTCAATCTCACCCACCCCGACGAGTTGATAACCTTGTATGTGTTTTTTCTTCATTTTGCCTTTATAGACTCAGAGGCTCAATCTGCATTAATAGTCGTCCGGTACCGTTCCTGCGGTCACCGTTCTCATCGAAGAATCAGACAGCTACAAGTCAGATCCGTTCCATATCAAGGAATAGATTTTTTTGTTTTACTTTTGTTTCTCTCTTGGGTTATCATGATTTTATTTGGTATTAAAGGATAGGGCTTGGATATCATTCTCCGGGAAGTTGGATAGATGGCAATCTCCATCGAAAAGTTGCACACTTGATTGTCTATTTGGAACAGGATCATGCCTGACATGCTTGGCTATCGTTTATGACTTCCCACTCCTTGCGCTAGTGGGCAAAGACAGAACAATGTACTCTACGGTGATCCGTATCGATGATACTATGGGTTTCTACCATTTTGGTGGCAACACTGTGGTTACGTTTTGGAATGAAGACGCTCTGAAGAATTGCGCGATTTGACCACCGTGTGTTACCGCATTGTTGTGGACCGGTGCAAGCGATCTTTCCGCCTACAGAAAATTCTCATCGGAGTCATGAAAACCAAATAGTAGGTAAATCACACTCCACTAGCTCATCATGCTGAAAATCCTCCTTCGACAGGTCTAGATGGAGACTAATGTTTTCATGGCACGGACAGCCCCATCTCTAGTTGGTCGTGTGTGATATGTCTATTATCTATGTGTTAGTGCCAGTGAAGCGTGGGTATTAAAGTCTTAACATATTGAAACTCCCCCCGCTGTCAGTACCGAATACCTCCCGAGGTGCGGTCATGTCTCACTTTCCTTGTTGGGTTACTCAGAGAAGACGATGAAGTTGAAGATCAGCTACTTGACTTAAAGTTATACCCACGTTGTGACAATAGAGGACTGTTCACGACATGCACTCCTAGGAAGAAGAACCTGTGGAGACCTCAAGTACGATGTTTATATTCTTCTATCAATCTCTTCATCAACAAGTCCTGATCCCTGTATTCAACTTCTAGGATCTAATGACGGTTGCATCACCATCATGTGTGACAGCGAAACTCTTCGTGTTGACTGGAAGATATAACTGGCTATTGAAGCACACCGACACCCCCCTAGACCTCTGCTTCGTTATGAGGTGAACATACAATCTGTGTGAGTAAAAAATTATCCTGTTAAGAAGCTCGAACTTGTGACCTACCTTAGATCACTTATGTCTCCAGTGTCCGACACATTGGCACGTTTGTGTTCAAGGATCCACTGAAAAGTTATAAGAAACAAAGCTCCAGTTGGTGACTGGTAGATCTCCTCGTCTCATTACCGTACTCTCAAAGCCGCTACAATGGCCCAATCTCCTACTCAACTACCCAAGCTCGATAACACTCTGGGTGCCGTGTTCATTGGTATGTATGATGTGTCGGAATCTCTCTTTTTGTTCTTACCGAGTACCGACTATCTGATCGTCGCTTGTAGGGGTCATTGCCGCCTCCATGTAAGCCAATCTTGTCTGAACCAAGTTGGCCGATAGTATATCTCACCAGTCTAATGCGTTCCGCAGCTTGTTTGGGGTGGCATGTGTCCAGGCTTTCACCTATTTCATGCATAACATGAAGAAGGATAGCATGTTTCTTCGTAGTATGGTAAGTTTTGTAAACTCCATATATCTAGTTCGACTCGACCTTATTCACGAACCACTAGGTTGCTTTTCTATGGTAAGTATTTGAAATCGTATGTAGAATCCCTGCCTCACTAATGAAGAATTATTGCAGGATCTTGGATTTTGTCGACCTTATATTCATCGCACATTTCGTCTATTTCTACGCTATCACCAATTACAGTAACCCTGCTGGTCTTCTTGATTATCCTTGGTGAGTCGTTTGCTCAGCGACGTCTCAAGACGTACAGGATTGTTTTAAACATCTGTGTTATAGGTCTGGACCAGTACGTATTCAATTACACGTGTGATTTATCGATGTGATTCTTATACTTCCCGATCTCCCCGTTGAAAATCCGTCTTCCCAAAGAGTTTCAACATTGCAACAGTGAGTCCCCGTGAAATTTACCTCTTCAAGCCACTCAAAATTGACCTTACATCTCAGAACCTGAATGATGTACTTGTTAGAGGGTCTGTACTGTGTGATGTTTGCATGTCATGCATCTTACTGATGAGTGCAATTTAAGGATTCTTATTTATCGCATTTGGAAAGGTTCGTCCTCTATTATATTATATCACAGTCAGACCGCGCATCTCATAGCATGCCTCTCATACAGTCAGCAACAGCAGATATGTTGCAGTAGGTCTTGTATGTACAGTCTTCATTCCTTTTGAGGGTGTTATCCGCACGAGTTGCTCACTTTGTGGTATTATTAGTGGATAGCGAACCTCACAGTCAGCGGTAAGCACTGAACACCTGAAGAAAGCTCATTAATCTCTCTGCTCACGATGGGCTTTAGCATTCTCCTTGGGTATGTTGTCTTATCTGTGTTTTACCCCGTTGAAAAATAATCGAATCTCTACTTTTGTCATTCAGCGTCAGCACTTCGGGTGTAAGTTTACCTGAGCTGCCATTCACAATGATGATAGAGTATTGAAGCTTGCGAATATAGCGAGATCGTCCACGATCTTGCGAAACTCAACAGTGTTTCGGTCAGACAATTTCTCCCTTTTTCAGTCATATATTCGAGCCGTACTGACAGCCTACGTCATTGCACAGTGGTTATTCTATGTTGTATATGCAGGAATCGCAATCTTGGACACGGTTATTGCTGTCGCTCTTTGTGTCATTCTATGGAAAAAGAAAACCGGGTTCAGGCGGTCAGTTATGAGCTATCTTCTTTGATATAGCAGAATCGTGACTTAAGTGATCTCTATAAAACTAGGACTGACACGCAAATCAACATGTTGATGAGGTATAGCATACATACTGGCGCACTTACGAGGTAAGAAACCGACCTTCTTTTGAAAGACAGAAAGTTGATGTGAACTCCAACTCTTTAGTGTCGCTTCCATCGGTGTGTTGATCACCGTATGTTATTTCTCAGATTCTACGTACCATTATATCCATTGAAGTCTCTTCTATAATCCAGTATGCTGCAATGCCTCATAATTATGTTTATATTGGCATTTATGTTGCTTTGCCGAAACGTGCGCATTTTACAAGCCCTATATGATCCTTGATATCCTCTTGCTGATGTACTAAATTTTTATTTAGTCTATTTGAACGCCATCCTGGCTATGTTAAATGGAAGAAACGCTGTGAGGGCGGAGGCAGGCGATCCAAGTTTCACGTCGGTGGATTTGTCGAAGATTAATGTCTCCTCTTCTGTAATATCGAGTATTCGACAAGATGCTGGTAATCACGTAAGTATCTTTCATCCACCCTTGTTGCTATTTTGAATGCACACTGATATTTCTATTCCACCAGTCCACGAGAATTAATGACGCTACAGTCGTTATACTCCGCGAGGTCGAGGAAGGACAATCCAAGGTGGATCCATTCCATGGAACTATAAAGAATTGAAGTGTTTTCCGCTATCATTATTTATTTTGCTCGGTTGGAATTTTGTACAATACTTTTGGAAGACAATGAGATCGAGAATGCCTCTCAAATGGCGGGCCATTCTTGAAATAGCTAACGTTCGCGTGTTTTAATTTTGAGACAATTCATAGATGCGATGATGAGTGCTTTTTCATACACCCGAATTATTGACTGACTGATGAACTGTCCTGCCAAACTGTGTAAACCAACAGGTAATTCAAGCTCGTTCACTCACAGTTACAACTGAATATATCATACTACAAACATAAAACAATATTTGATACAGCAGCTTTAGATATATCCGAAAGTTGGTGTCGTCGAATCAAGCGGCGGAAGGATTCTAGGGTCTGACAATGCGCATGTGGCCCGGTGAGGGCGCCTATTAGACTACTCAGACATTTTGATCTGTCGGTAAACGTGGCATGGTCACGGTAGTGCATTTGCACGACGTGGCACCGTGACTCCATCTCAACTTTCAAGGATATACATACATACACATAATACTGTAGTACTCATACCTCCACGCAAACACCTCACTGCTTCAAACCTACTTTTGCGTGTTATGATAGTACTTTGCGCAGCCGATGTATTGCTTTTACTCGGGAAGTTTCGCCTTTGAGGTAGGTCTGAATCGTTTGCTCAATGCGAGCGTCGAAGCTGATTGAACTGAAGTATTCGCGTTCAGTGATCCCCCCGCGAAGAACAACATTGCCATGTGGTCATCCGGAGGATGCACCCGAGTGCTAGCTACATGATGGACATCAAAGATCACCTCGAAACTTCAAGAAAACTGAAACAGTTCTCTTCATAGTGTCTAGGTCCTTCAGGTGCGGTCGTACTCTACTTACATCTCGCCAGGTCTGGAAGAACACCTTAAATCTAATCATAAGGCCACCCTCGAGCTCCTGATGCAACCGCAAGTGTCACGGAACGCAGGCAGTTTGCGTGATGAAATAGGTGACATAGTACACGCGCAAGCAGCGTCTTACACCCGAGCAGTGTGTGTGTGTATGGACCCTGTTCTGTAGAAACCTGATGTCTAATAGTTTTGAGGTAGGACACCAAGCATTTGATGATTGTATTTGAGGCACTAACAATTGACATCATGATAAAATTCTGTTTCTGACGGAAACACAGTCGGTCGCCCAATTCGTCACGCTATCACCACAAAGTCCCTTGATAGAATTCAGCTTGCATCAGTAGAATACACACGTTGTAGGCAAAGAGGGGACGCCAAATCCATCAAGGCAACTTTGCTGGTGCTTAACTGCGGCTTTCGTCTCAGATGTATTCGTGGGCAGGCTCCTTTAAAGAAACCACCTATTCAGTGCAACAGTGCTTATACCGACCCGCCACCTCTTGCTCTGTGATATCGAGAGTCGACTCGCGACAATGGCCCTTGAACCTCCAGTCAAACTTCCCAAACTCGACAATACGCTCGGCGCGCTGTTCATTGGTATGCCATATTGTATACATTATTATGGGCCTCAACCAATTATTTGTTGTTTCTAGGGCTGATTGCTGCAGCGATGTCGGTGAATGCACAATATCTACCATGTTCGCTTTTCCTAAGATGTTTCTGTAGTTTGTTTGGAATCACGTGTGTTCAGATCTATACGTATTTCGTGGTCAGCATGAAGAAGGACCGATTCATCCTTCGCAGTCTGGTGAGTCACTTATCCTGCCGTCGTCCGCCATCTTTCTGAATTTTGGCTGTTCAGGTTGCCTTTCTGGGGCGAGTATCAGTTGTCGTTTGACGAATATAACTCAGCTTACCGTTCGGGACAATTTCAGGCTTCTCGATGCTCTCGACTTGATATGCGTGGCGCATGTAGCCTACTTTTTCACCATCACCAATTATGCCAATCCCTCTGCGCTTGGCGACGTCCCTTGGTAAGCTTCCTGTGCAGCATTCAGACATCTACATTCTAAAGTTCTCGACAGGTCTGTCACAGTGCGTATATTGAACTTGATTCTGAATTCTACCGTTCATCTCTCCGTTGGGTTGGCTGCTAGGGATTCAATACCATAGCAGTAAGTTTCGATTTTCCTAATTATTCGTAGCATACATACTAACATAGACCTGTACATGTCTCAGAACCTAAACGATGTAATCATTAGAGGGTACGTATCGATGATAGTCACAGCTGAGAATGCTTTGTTTGCTCACCGGCGTACTGGCAGCATTCTCATAGATCGTATCTGGAAAGGTTCGTTTGCTCTAATATTACTGTTGGAAGTCGACCTCGATGATTCTTCCATTCTAGTTAGCAAGAATAAATATCTCGTTATCGGCTTGGTATGCGTCTTTGAATCATTTCTGGACGAGTAATTTATTCAATACCCATCGATAGTGGTTTGGCAATCTTGCAGCTAGTGGTAAGCATGAGAGACCGCCTCCTATCATCTCGAACTTTCATTGAACTATTGGCTACGAACGATGAACAGGTTTTTCTCTGTGTAAGTCAATGTTGACTTTCCATTTGGTTCCTTGCGTTAAATTCTGTGGTCTTGCATCTTTAGCATCTTCAATCAGAGTGTACGCAATCTATTGGCTTTTTTTCTCCGTGTATGCTCACATAGGTGTTATAGTCAGATCATCCATAATCTCCAGAACTTGGATCCGATCTTCGTGCGGCTATTGATATCCCCTGTCCCTGTTAGAATCTGACGTTTTGTTACAGTGGCTTTTCTGTGTCGGATATTCGTTGATAGCCACCGAAGATACCGTTATTGCGGCTACTCTTTGCGTTATACTGTGGGGAAAGAAAACTGGGTTCAAACGGTGAGCTATTAGACATCATTTTTCTCAGTACTGACTTTCAATGGCTTTCCCCAGAACAGACACACAAATAAACAAGCTGATGAGGTACAGCATTCACACCGGAGTCCTCACCAGGTGAGGGAAGAATTTATGGGTTTAGATTCGAGTCACTGACCTTGAAATCTCGTTATTAGCCTGGTCGCAATATGCATCGTGATCACGGTATGTCACAATTGAATTCTCACCTTATTCTATTGCACATTTTTTTTAATTCTGTTTCAGTATACAACTATGCCACATAATTTCGTTTTTATCGGCATTTATGTAACCCTCCCGAAATGTGCGTATTTCAAATACCACACCTTAATGGCACATGTACTGACCCCAATGCTCGCTCAGTTTACCTGAATGCCCTCCTTGCAACGCTGAACGGGAGAGACTCTGTCAGGGCTGAAGGATCACAACTTAACAGCACATCGATTGATCTTGCGAATATCCATATATCATCGTCTCAATTTAACCCCCCAACACATGTCGACAATTTTGTAAGTATTCTCTTTCTTTCCGCTCACCTCAATCAGTTGACTTGGCCACCGTAACTCAGTCTTCTGGGAACGTTCCCGCAGTCTCTGTTCTTGTTGAAGAAGGAGACAGCTACAAGTCAGATCCCTTCGGGAACGTCAAGAATTAGATTTTCCTATCTCAAAAATAGGGCTAATCATGTTGTTATGATCTCTTTTGGTAATAAATGGCAGGATAGGTATACTATTTCCGTTAAGGCGTGCCCGGTTTTAAGGAAGCAGCACTGCTAAGAGTATAGAGGCTACTGATGATGTTGAGCGATGCAGTTTGTTATAGTATTCGGTAAGAAAAATACTATATGCTTTCTTCCCTCTCACGCGACACTCATAGGCGCAGAATTTTTTAGGTATTAATAGAGTCCTCCGGGACAAATGCTATCAGATCGGTGATAGTTTTTTCCGCCTGCAGAAATTCCAATTATCATCGCCCCATTGTGACCGCCCATCTCAGAAGAAGCAACCCTCTGTGAGTACACGCTGCCTTTCCACTCCGTTCCCTCATTTCAACTTTCCTATCTTAGAGATCCTTTGTGATTGTGAACTATTCAGCAATGACTCCGAGCGACTAGCTGCAAACGCTGTCAACGGATTTCATCGTCCATTGCGCTTCTCATCAGACATACATGATCGTCTTATGGTCAGTTTGGCAACCCCTTGCCAAACCGTCAACCTCCTGTTGACCATAGCAAGGTGATACACACTGCCTCATTGAAAATGTTGACGTAACTAAGATATCCTTCAACATCGAGAAGAATTTGTAAGTATGACTGGTCGCGCCTCATATACTCTATGGCATGCGGACTTGCAACCCCAACAATCCCCGGATCGGATTGCCTTTCGACTGATCTCTGTCATGTCAAGTTTCAGATGTTCTGGCTTTAGCTAAGGAATCATCCCAACGTCTGAAACTTGCGGGTCTCTGTCATTGACAAGCGCAGGCGCAGACGGTGCTAGTATAAGAAAACTCCTCAAAGGCACCGGTGTATTTTTCGTCGATCCTCCACTGCAAATCCGTCGTGTACTCTGCTGTGTAGTCGCCATAATGTCCCAACATGAGCTCCCCGCCACATTTCCAAAACTCGACAATACGCTTGGTGCACTTTTCATCGGTACGTGTCTAATCCTTTTTACGGCTGAAAACCTCAAAAGTCATATTGATGTCAACCGAAATGTAGGGCTAATTTTCGCTTCAATGTAAGCGATATGACTGTACTCGGACCTACTGTCTATTCTCATCTATTCTCATAGTCTGTTTGGAATTACTTGCGTGCAGACCTATACTTATTTCATGCAAAGTATGAGGAAGGATACTACGATCCTTCGCAGCCTGGTAAAATGCCTGATTTTTCTTTGGAAATTCTTCCAACTTACGTTGTATTTGTCCGACCATTTTATTAGGTCGCTTTTCTGTGGTGAGTGGCAACAAAATCTTTGTTGTTTAGTCAAACTCATAGAAAGTTTACCATGCTGCTAGGATTCTAGATACAGTGGACCTCGCATTCATAGCGCATACCACCTACTACTACTGTATCACAAACTACAGTAATCCGGCCGCTCTCACTGCTAGTTATCCCTGGTAAGTTCCTTTGAGCTCCGTGGCCTGTGAATATTCTCGACTCAACCTTATCGAAGGTCTGGAGAAGTATGTATTTGGCATTCTACTGGACGTTCAAACAATATATTGACTTCCCATAGGGATTCAACATTGCAGCAGTAAGTCCTCATCCAAGCCATCGCCCATCGTAAACGTTCAGACTCAACGTTTCAGAATCTCAATGATGTGATAATCAGAGGGTATGCCGCGTTTGTATTGATATCTTTTTCCCTTGACTAATGAAATATTTGAAAGCATTCTCATCCACCGAATTTGGAAAAGTATGCCTGTCCTTCTCTGACTTCAATTTTCAAACAGTATTGACGGCGTCGTTGATTGAATTTTGAATAGTCAGTAATAACAGCTACCTTGCTGTTGGCCTCGTACGTGTTCTATTTCCTATTTATGTTTGGCAACTGCGCTCAAGATAATAATTTCATAACAGTGGATAGGAAATCTCACAGTCAGCGGTAAGCGTTATACCTCTCGCCATGTATTACTTCCAAGGAACTGATTTGCGGTTCATCCAGCGTTTTCCCTCGGTCAGTGTGCCTTCGATTTTTGCTGATGTGACAAGGTCCGCTCATTACTTCAATTGAACGGTCAGCATCAGCAATTAGGATGTAAGCTCGGAATGAGGGAGCCCCAATGTTCACCCCCAAAGCTGATGCTACTGATCCCCTCATCTAGTGAACTTATCCATAGTCTCGCAAATCTGGATGACATATCGGTCAGGACATCTGTTTAATTGCACTCTCTCCCCTCCGATTATACATACTGACATCATGTCTACAGTGGTTGTTTTACGTCGTGTATTCATTAATAGCCACTGAAGATACTATTCTCGCGGCTACTCTTTGTGTAATATTATGGAAGAAAAAGACAGGTTTCAGACGGTAGGTTTTTTCATTGTATCATACTGATTTCGGGCCACCAGATAGCCAACGCTAACATATTATTGTCAGGACTGACACCCAAATCAGCACGCTGATGAAATATAGCATTAATACCGGTGCGCTCACAAGGTATCCATTCAAGTAAACCCCCGGTGAATTGCAAACTGACAACGGGATCATTCATATTCCCAGCCTTGCTGCCATATGCATCGTGGTTACAGTACGTGTCTCTCATATACTCTATGTCTTACTTACTGGTATTGAATTTGTTTAATCTAGTATGTAACGATGCCTCACAACTTCGTCTACATCGGATTTTTCGTCGCTCTGCCTAAGTGTAAGTAATAGGATCTTTATCGTTCTTTACCTTCCTAATTTTGGTGCCAAACCCTGACATCCTTTCATAAATCAGTGTACTTGAATGCACTTCTCGCAACACTCAACTCAAGAGATTCTGTGAGGGCCGAAGGAATGGATCAAAGCTTCGAATCGATCGATGTCTCAAAAATACCTAGCGTATCTCCTTCTCAATCGCAATCCAGACGGGGCACTTGGAATAATTTTGTGAGTCCATTATTTTATATAGTATATCATCGATACTGAACATACTGATCATTCTTTCTACGATGGCCAGTCACGGTCAACAACTTCTAATAACCGTGCTACTGTCGTATTGATTGACGAAGGGGAGTATAGAGAGCATTATTTCAGTCCTGATTCTAAAGCATAGGTATATTCAATACAAATCCAAGAATCCGAAGACAATCTTCTTCTGTTTCATCGCATGAATCGGACACTTTCAATGTGGTCCTGTTACTGGTAACTTCGTGTTCATAATACTCATACTGTTAATTTGTGTATCAATTGATTTACTGTATCTCCGATATATATGTATTCATATTCTCAATGTAATCAGGTACTAAAATACAAATCTAACATGCCCGTGGTTTGAGTACAGTATGTAGAGCCTGAGTGGTTTAAATGATCACTGGCAAGCTAAACGTAGTGTGACATGTGACATGAGTAGGAGCGCCTATTACGACGCGTCATTCAATTATTGTACAGTAGTACCGCGTCTTGAGCTTGATCAATCTTGCTTTCTTTCTTACTCTCACCTTGGGTTTTACAAGAATCGGATAAAATTTATCGCAAACAAGAAATAAATTCACAGATTAACTATGTCTAACGACGATAACACGCCTCGTACACTCGGTGGAGCACCTGTAAACGATCCAATTCCTGAATCATGGCGCCGACCTTCATCTAACCAGAATAGCCGTTCTTCCAGTTCAAGTGGTCCAAGAATTGGAAGAGTAGGTGGTTGGAGCTCTGGAGGTGGCGGAAACAGGTACGTTAAATAGTATACTTGGAATAAATTTCTGAAATTCAGCAGACATTCAGCTCACATTCAGGTGGAAGCGGGAGAATCGCTACTCTCCGTGATATTGGATCTGGTTCTGGATCGGGTCCACCTTTGGGAGGATTTGGTGGCTCAGGCGGTGGCTTCGGTGGTTTGGGAGGTATTGGACGCGGTGGAAGTGACGATGACGACGACGATGATGATGAAAGGCGGGGAGGCGATGATGGCGAAGGAGAAAGCTGGTTCGCTGGTGGAGAACGAAGTGGCATCTCAGTTCAAAATCCTGGTAGAGGACCTGGTGGCGCTAATGAGCCTGGTGGCGATCTCGTCAGAGAATTGTTGAGGAGAGCTGCTGAGTATGTTTCTCTTTTGATTGGCCCGATTTCTCAAAACCTAATGTACTGTTTTTTCTCATATCAGAGCTGGCGCAGCGCAGAGAGAAGATGATGGACATGGTCACGATCATGGTCATGCAGCAAGCTCTTGGGGCGCAGGTCATACTTTGGGAAGTGAAGAAGTTGAAAGTCAGTTTATCCCTGACCCCGATGCTCCTGAACCTGGTGCGTTCCCTCCGTTTACTATTTCATAACAAACTAACACCTATATTAGAAGAAGAAGAGCCTGCTATACGCCAGCTGACTCTTTGGAGAGATGGATTCAGCGTCGACGATGGTGAATTGATGAGATATGGTGTTGAATCCAATGATGAAATTTTGGAGCAAATTACTGCTGGGTATGTCTCTGCTCAGATATTCTTCCACAGGTATTAGGCTGATGTGTGAATTGTAGTCATGCACCTCCCCATATTTTGAACGTTCGTCAAGGTCAACCTGTCGAACTTCGTGTTGTACGTCGATTACATCAAGATTACATTCTACCTCCCAAAGGCCCATCGCTTCCCTTTGAAGGCGCCGGACACCGACTAGGTTCCCCTGTTCCACCCGTTGTTGGTGCTGCTGGATCTTCTGATATGCCTGGTGGTTTTCCGAACACTAGCAGTCGTACCGCTCCTCGTGACCCAATTAGGGACGTCGAGAGTATAGGAACACGATTTGAAGTTGATCAGACTCAACCAACTACAAGCGTGCAAATCAGGCTGGCTGATGGCACCAGAATGGTTTGTCGGATGAACCTTACACACACTGTTCAAGATATCAGAAATTTCATCAATGCGTACGTCTCATGTTTTTATGAGTTTGTATATCCAGATTCACTGAGATTTCTGATGATACAGAGCTCGACCAGAGAATAACACACGTCCTTATGCTATCATGACTACTTTCCCGAACCGCACTCTGGAGGATGAGAAGCAAACCATCAAGGATGCCGGTTTGGTCAATGCGGTTGTAGTTCAACGTTGGTTGTAACGGGGAGAATCTTCAACGTTCTATACGAACTGTGTATTATGAATCGTATTTGCTTTTTTCTAAAGCGAGATGTATCATAGAATCAAAGCATTGTAGCACATTTTGCTTTTCAATACCATCTTAGAGTGATCGTGACAAGAACGTGACACGATGGAGTGACCACTCGTGTTACCGCGTTGCATCGACGCGTAGTGCTTTACTCTAAACTACCTATTCAAATTCTCGAGACACCAGAAAACAGATTTTAGAAACATGGCGAGAGCAACTACACGCTCACAGAGACAACCATCAGGATCTCAATCTCCAAGAGGAACACAACAACCCAGTCGTTCACAAAGACCTCGAGCGAGTCAAATTGAAGAAGAGGACGAAGATGAGGATGCTATGGATGAAGATGATAATGAAGAGAGTAGAGGCGACGGAGTGAGTCTTATTCTACGCCTTAATCCTGATTTTTGTGTCGTTTTGACACGCTGGTGCTCATTTGACAATAGGAATTCGCTCGAAAAGCACACGATCTAGTACGGCTTGCTTTGTTTACCGAGCAGAAACGGGTTCCATTGAGAAGGGATGATATCTCAAAGAAAGGTACTGTATTTCGACCGTATTTAAGTATATGTCTACTGAAATACACACATCTCTGTCTCACAGTTCTTGGTTCTAAATCGCGTGCATTTGGAGAGGTATTTACTCGTGCACAAGAGATTCTTCGAAACACATTCGGTATGGAGATGGTAGAGTTAAGACAACGCGTTGAAGAAGACCCTAACGAAAAAGAAAAGGAAGCTATGAATATTAAGAAGAAGGGTACGTCTAATCTCCTTTCTCTCGGAGTTGTGAGGACTAACCCTTTTCATTTATAGCTCCACAAACAGGAACAAAAACATTCATCTTGCGTTCAGTGCTTGATCCTTTCCTTATCGAACAAGCCACAATTCCTGACAAGGATATACTGAAATCCGAACAAGAAGAAGGGTTCGGCTTTGGCGACGAAGATGATGAAGATAGTCAAGCTGCCTCGAGAGCTACAGGGTCGTTGTTTGCATGGCAATCATCAGATCAAGTGGGAAACATTGGCATACTTTATGTTATCCTCGCCTTGATTTTAGTGAATGGGAGAAGCATGACTGATGGTAAGTTTTGCATTGAAGAGACAACGAAGACATTTTGAATTATTTTTATCTAGCCGATTTGTGCTCATTGCTTAAACGTCTACGACTCCCTATGACAGCACCTTTACGAACTACCTCTCAATCGACTCATCAACACCTGACCACCGAATCCTACCTGACTCAACTTATTCGTCAAGGTTACCTTGACAAAATTGATACCAGCAAAATCAATGTCGGAGGTACCAAGAAGCGTGTCAGGGCGCCTACAGCCACGCAAGCACACAAGCAAGAGGATAATGCAAATTACGAATGGAGATGGGGTCCTAGATCGATGAGCGAAGTTGGAGAAGTAGGCATTGCTAAATTCGTCGCTGAGTTTATGGTCCAGCAGAATAAAGAATTAATCCCAGATGGCGAGGACGAGGAGGAAGGTGAAGGAGCATTGGATGTCGAAGGTTATCCAAGGGCGAAACAACAATTGGAAGCCATGATGAAAGGTGTGGAGAAAGCAGCTGCAGGTGGTAAATTGCTGGATATCACGGGGAAGTGATTCCAAGTGTGTATGTATATCTGTTTCGTGTCGTCGCGCTAATCGTATCCGAACTCATGATATCTTTCAGATCTTTGCTCCATTTTACGTGTATTGTCCAGTATATTTCTTACAGTATGTCACCCTATTTTTACTGCTTTCCAGGACCCCTGCAAGCTTATTTCCACAAGAGAGCATGCAAGGATACAGGGTGCTAAGATTATAAGTGGCGGTATACCACGCTCCGCGCTGTGGGGATCCCTCTGAATGTGATATCTGTATGTTCTTTCCATCTATCATAGAGCATCTGTTATCTAATTTTAGTGACATATGTTGTCCGTTTCCCCGATATCCCCAATGTACTAGATCTTTCTCTACTGACAATGACAACCCGCGGTATCACTGAGGAGCTGCGATCGGTCACAAGCACTTCTCCCCGAAAACCTTTTTTAGTCTGATCTCCACACCCTAATATCCAAGCAAACAAAGGTCTGCTCGAATCCGGATCATATGCGTTGATAGAGGTTGATAGCCTGAAGATACTCCGAGTCCTCCATACGAATACTTCTTCCGCTCTTCTAAACAGGCTCATTGAACAATCACATCTTTCTTACTCTTTCCCTACAAGGTGGTGATATCAACCAGAACAAAGGTTTGATCATCAAGTTCCTGTCAGACGTATATCAAACATCATAAACTAACTTACTTTTACCACCATGATCACAGCTTGTCAAGAACACATGGGTCTTTTTGATGTTTCTACTTTTTCTTTCACAGCTCCTTTGGACCTGCGCGCTGAGGTATCTTTCGGACATGCTTACACCGAGATTCGTAAGGAAGATGTCTTCACAGGTTATGTGACATTCCAGATGCCAGAGGTAGCTTTTGCGGTCGTAACCTGGTGAAAACGAGCGGCAGGTGGCAGTCTCTATGTTCGAGCTTCAATTTCATCGTTACTACAGTTCGCCGGAGTCCACATCGACATCTCCCTTAGTAGGTAAGTATCCTACAGGATGCATGTCATATGTTCTTCTACTTACACGACAATCATTCATTGGCTTCTCACTTGCAGACTCGACATCAGGATCGGGGTGCTCAGACTCGAGCAACTACTGATACGGAACAACGGGCTTGACCTGCATCAGGAAAATTGTACTCAGCGACATCTCTTTTTTATCTTTGAATTCCTAGGTTCATATGTTCTATAAACAACGTAGAGCCAGTGTCAGGGCATCGTAAGGATCGTCGTAACTTGGCGTTGCGCCTAACCCGCTCATGGTACTGCAAGACAGCCTCGGAACGCCCAGTCAACCCTATGTCGAGAAATGCTGTACGATTTGCTTCTGAAATTTCGTTTAGAATAGATCAGGGTCCAGAGGAAGAGAGGGGCTCTCTGAAATTACGGGCAACAATGCGATTTTTGATGCATATCAAAGTACATCATTGTCGAGCATGTAACATTTCTCAAGACCTGCACATAACAATCTACTTACGAATGAGTTTTACGATCTTCACAGCCAACTTGCCGGACCGACCTTGCACTCATTATTGATCGCTATATCGACTAACCAAGAGTGGAAATCCTCACGTTTCTCTGTTGGGACGCGCAACAGTCAAACTTCATCATCGCGCTAAAGGACCTCGTCAGTCAAATTACTGGCAACCCATGTACGACATCTGCTTAGTAGTTAATCGGGAAATGGTGAAACCCGGCGGAGGTTAAGGCCACCCCTTCATGATCAAGATATAAGAACGCTGAAAATGAAAGGTGGGAAGACTCTTTTTTCTGTCCACCCCTCGGATACGACTCACGATCGCGTAGTAACGACCCACAGGCTGGCAGTGTGACCTTCATCCTCGTCTCTGGATCTCTAATCAGTGACCTACCACGACTTTCCTACTTCCGTGAAGACGTGAAGAGTCTTGTTGCTGTCGTTACAGTTCAAGTCGCCCAGTTTACCAAGCCATGGCTGAACTTCCTGGAAATATCGTCTTGCCAAAACTCGATAATACACTTGGGTCTTTATTTATTGGTGGGTTGCATTTTATCCCGCGTTTTCCCTATGTCATCCTTGGCTAACGTTCATCGCAGGCGTTGTTTTTGCCGCAATGTGAGTGATTTCCTGTTTGGGATAAGCTGAAGATACTGACCGTGGTCAATTATCCGATACTGAATTCTGCTAGTTTCTATGGCGTAACTTGTGTCCAGACGTATATTTATTTCACCGAAAGTATGGAGTTGGATCGTCTCGTTCTCAAGGCAGCGGTGCGTAACTCAAACTATATAATATCATTAGCCCAAATGCTTACCTCCGACACTCTTCTGTTCCTCTCTATCATTAGGTCGGTGTTCTATGGTAGGTTTACTCTCATTCCATTTATCACGAGGATGAATCGCTGATATATAACCTATCTGTGTGTATGTGTGTGTGCAATAGGGTATTGGATTCTCTAGATTTAGCATTTATAGTCCATGTTGTATATTTCTATACTGTCAAGAATTATTTTAACCCGACCGCTCTTTTAATTGCACCTTGGTACGTCTGATCTCATCACTTCATCCGTTGAAATTTCCTTCTCCAGCTCTGCATGCAAATTGTGCTCACGGTCATTTTCGTATAGGTCTGCTGCCGTATGTTACATTTTCCTTTCTTTTTACGGAGCTTCCTTCATTCATCATGGCGCCCTTTTCTTCCGTACAGGCATTTAATGTCACAGCCGTCAGTATCCATTTTTCCCCACTTCACTGTAAACTGACTTCAACTCTCCACCTCCTACTTCAACAGAATCTCAATGATGTCATAATCCGAGGGTAACTTTTCTACTTCCTTTTCTCTCGTGCCCCCCAAACTTATATAAACGTCGCTGCAGTATTCTCGTCGATCGAATTTGGAAAGGTATGTAATTCCAACCGCTCCATAAGAAGAAATAAAATGTTGATCAATGGGCCAATTTGAAGTTAGCAAGAATATCTATCTTGTAGTTGCTCTGGTAAGTCGAATTTTCTGGGACCGTCAATATGTCACCCGTATCCTCATTACTGTTGCATGATAGTGGATAGGCAATTTTGTCGTTTGTGGTAAGCCTTCGTTCCTCATCAGATATGTTATCGAAGGGAGTACTGGATATCAGCCCGCTGACTGTCCTTTTCAATCAGGATTTTCGCTAGGTCAGTTACGTTTGATATCGTTCGTCGCCGGTTGAAATGATACTATGTACTGACAAACAACCTTGTCCATTCGAACAGCTCTCTCTATCAAACTGTAAGCTGTCCTTCACTATCCTGCGTTCTTTTTCTTCGACTTGACTATGGAAACATCTTACTTACCTTTTCATTAGCGATAATGTAGGAAGTTTACAAAAGCTCGATGACAATCTGTCGGTAAGACCTATCTCATATTGATTTTCAAGCATAGCGTAACAAACTCAAATTATACGTCTAGTGGCTGTTATATGCTGTTTTTGTGACTTTGGCTCTTGAGGATACGTTAATCGCTATCGCTCTTTGTGCGATTCTGTGGGCTAGGAGAACTGGATTTAGTCGGTAAGCCTTGCCCTTTATGTCTGATGAATGATCTTCTCTAACCATCACCTTCGCCATTCACAGAACAGATACGCAAATTCAGACTTTGATGAGATATAGTATTCATACGGGGGCACTCACTAGGTATTGCTATTTTCCCTTATGAGATATGGTTCGAATTTACAAACTTTTGTTTCTAGTCTTGCGGCTATCTTAATTGTTATCACAGTAAGTCTCATTCTATATAGTCAAACATCTGAGACTTATCGATATCATGATAGTTCGCGAGTATGCGACATAACTTCGTATACATCGGGATATACCTCTCTTTACCCAAACGTGCGTACTTGTATAATGACATTCTTCGACTCAACCAACATTGTTAATTCGATCAAACGTTTTTTATTTTAATTTATAGTTTACTTCAATGCACTCCTGGCTATTCTAAACGCACGAAAATCACTTCGAGCTCAACAACGAGAACCCAGTAGTGGTGCACTTCAACTTTCAGGAGTTAGCAGGGTTTCACATTTTGGTGATAACGTTACACATCAAGTTCAACCACCTTTTCATGCTACTACTATTGATATGGTGCGTTTTGTTTTCCTATCTCTGTCTTCTTAAATTTCTTACTAATGGTTTGGACCTGTATCTTTTTCTCAAGACACCGCACAGTATGGAACGTGCTGAATCTCGCGTTGGAGGAGTATTGGTCCTTACAGCCGACGGCTACAAGTCATCTTCTTTCGATGTTAAAATTCCACCATCGTAATAAGAGGTCTTGAAAGATATGTTATTAATATTATCCCGTTCTTTCACTCTCACACCATGTAATTAATTTATTCTCATTCCTTCCCTTCTCTCTCCTTTTTAATCTTCCTTCTTCCTTTCATTCATTCATTCATCTTGGTTTAGGCTCTCTTGGAGTCATCTCGGTGAATGTGACCACCCACACAGTGGACAAGTACTATCTGAAATTTCGAGATATTTACTTTATCCAATTTTTGTATACTGTTACATGTTAACCCCCCTTCCAATTGTTGTACTCGAGTACCGAAACGAAATCAACGTAGTCTATTATAATCGTCGCATCCGAGTACCAATAGTACTGACTCGGAGTACTTTACTTGAGGCAGCGACAACGGTTGTCCTTGATTGAAACGATACTTATACTTTAATATTGTATTGTTTTCAGGCATTCGTGGTGTAGCGGTAACATTGGGTCTTCCCATGGCCTAGCTCCGGGTTCGACTCCCGGCGGATGCATTTGAGAAACGTCCAGATTGAACTTTTTTTTATTTTACTTCGTGTCCATATCTGACTCTCTGCCATCCACTTTCCATTTAATGTCCTTCGAAATTCCTCACAATATGTGCCGGTAGTCTCCAGTGCAGACCTCTATAGTCGTTCCAACCGTGTATCATAGAAAAAGTTTGAAACTCGAGCGGAATGTACAGGTTAGTACGTTTTCGTTCTTCCTAATAGTACAATGTTGATCGAGGTCTTACTAGGACATTCACTGCAATTCGTCGGAATTTAGGAATGGAAGATACTGACTGTGTTACAGTATCTTCACGGACCGTGTATATTCCTTGAAGTTGAGGGTAACTTTTAAGTATTAACCGCAGCCGCTTTTGAGTCCGTCTGCAAACAGGACACAGAACAAGCTTTGCGATCCAGGTTGACATCCGACGGATAGAAACTTGCTTGCGTCGGAAGGGTGGTAGCCGTTATGAACATACCGACCAATTCGGCGACAGTCAACAACGCAATCACTTGCGCAAACCCGACATTCCGACACGTTACCTTTATCCGTCTCTGTCTCCGCGTGACTATTACTGGGCTGTAGTGCTTCAAGGTGGTTCTTTTCATTGACTCGCGGAAGACAATTCAACCTACCTTCAGGTTACCGTCATATAATGACGAAAGTACACCAGTAACATTATCATCATCCCCGGTATTTAGGAACTCGGAAATGTATGGAATATTCAACGCGGAATCCGGAAACATCATTTTCGTACTTTGCAGAACCTTTTCAAAAAAAGTATAAATATCAGTCCAAGTTCGATGAAAATGGACTTCAGCAAAATCATCTCATCCATCCTCTCAACAACACAAAGCACATCTCACTCGGACACTGAAAGTTTTTCTAACCCTTTTCTTCTAACCAACATGCGTTCTACAATCATCATCTCCGTCTTGAGTCTCGTCGCTCTCGCTAGCAGTGTTCCATTGGACATCGAGGCTAGAGGTGAGTTTTATTTTGCAACTAATCACTCCTAGTATCATTTCTAATACAGAATTCATCATTGTATAGCAAACGGAATGCCCGTCGTCGTTGACAACGGTAATATGCCCGTTACAAACCCATCTGGCTCAAGTAAGTCTATCTACTAATAGAATACTCAACAAAAATTACACGGCTAACTTTACCTCCACTTTATTGCAGACGTTGCTGGAGATGGTACTGATGAGATTACACGGGACCGTTTCGGACGACGACCTGGTCAAGATGTCTACACCAGACCTGCTGGAGATGCCAGAGGTGGTGATGTGACGGTTTCTGGATCATCTATCACCAATAATAACGCAAGTAAGTATAAAATCCATTGTCACTTCTTTTTTGCGACGTCTAATGTTATGTCTTTTTCTGTAGACAAAGGAGGAGACGGGGCCAACTCTAGAAGTGGTAACGCTGTAGCCTACTAGTTACAGGTAGATAGAGACGATGCTATCTCGGAATCTTTGCTATGGCGTTCTTGTTCTTTTTGTTTATTTCGGGTTTAGTGTTGTTATGCACAATTCTCTTCTGGACATTTACATTTACGAAATTAATGATACGCACGTTAGATTTTTATCATCTATTGCACACTTTTGCTTATAGTTGCTCTTCGAGTTCAACGTGTTGGGTTGAGTGGTATCACTGGTTCACCTTGGATTCACCCTTGACATTATCGATACCGTTGAAATTAACGATCTTTATATCGAAAGTCAGTAGTAAGAGCATCGTAGTAAGTCATCGTTACAATGAATAGACCTGAATAATCAACAATTGTTATCATCTATTTTTATCTCAGTATGCGATAAAAATGGCAAGCGAGTCTTTCACCTAAATCACCGCTTGGTAGAAACCGCCACCTTCTTCCGCAGGCCGTCATGTATAATTATAATGACTATTGTTTTGCTTTATATCCCTCGCCACAGTGCACAGTCCGCTCCTTTCTCTTCAGCCATCTTTTCCTCGTCCCACAACCCCAGCACAACGAGCGACTCCCACTAAATACCCTCTGGTAAAAACATCTTAACATTCTACTCGACCGGAGTGATTATGGCCTCATCGTACGTGGCAGTGTTGATCCCATTCTCTGACGCTAACTTGGACGGCTCACTCCTAGGTCCGATTATTTCTCTCTGCTTCTAGCGAGTTGAACTATTGCCTCGACTCTCAAGTCGCTAATGCTGACGAATTTGTTCTGACATAGACACTGTTCATAACCGCGAGTGCTGTGTATACCTTCATCGCAACCAAATATGCATACCACACTATTGTACAGCATACGAGACAGAGGTGGGCTCTCACAATATCTGGAATACTACGAAGACAATGATGTAGTTTGCGTCTTGTTGTTAGATTGCATGCCCGTGGCTACGACGTCTCAATCGATGGGATTAAAGTAATACCCAACATTCCGCCAACGTCGACCGCGAAAATTGACGAACATAGCTATGATATAAGAAGGTGCTGCGTCTCACTTCCTCGCTGTGCTTTTCCCAAGACTTATTCCAAATTTGATTTCACTGCAGCTTCGGAATTTTAATCTTTCGCTCGTCCCTTGTTCAATACCGTCGTCCTCGTTCGAACAGTGGGAATCATCTCACAGTTGAGAAACGGTCACATTATCTTCGAACCAATCTCAGAGAACGAGTTCGACGACGAAGATGTGCCAGTAGTTCATGAGCAATTTCTTTTTCTTTTTTTTAATCAAATCGGACAGTATCATCGTATTAAAGCTTCGAATTTAATCAGACTATGGTACATGTACAAGTACTCATCTACTTACTTGCAGGCAAGTTGTAAATATTTTGTTTCTATTTCTTCTTCCGCTGCATACAATCTTGTGTTCAAATTGGGCTATTTTTAGATACAGACATGATGACGTCAGCAATTGATCGAGCGGTGAAAGTGAATCTCAGATCTCGAGATCGGCCTACCCGACACAGGAAATGGAGCTTGTGAATTTCGCCTCCTCTTTTCTCTTTACCTCCAACCACCAGCATCTCGTCGAACGCACAACATATCCCTCCTGAATTCATCTCCCATTTTCTCGAGTAATTTCGAACGGGTCAGCCAGATTTTCCTTGCATCATTTCCCAGACTCGGCCTAGAACGCTTTATTGTCTATAAAAAGGTCCATTGAACACTTGCTGCGGGGTAAATTTACGACCACGAGCAACCTCAAAAACACCTACAAGTCTAAAGTAACAAAAGGGGGATGGCACGGCTGTGAGTTTTCTTGTTGCTACAAATTGTTACATCTCAGAACATCCACTGATACGAACGTAACAAGTATCGACTACTTTTCTCTGATCGTGGTGAGTGTTTAATAAGAATACGGTTTCATATGCAATACTCTAATGTAAAGTTTCATCTCTCGCCAAATCAGACTTTGTCAATCTTCGCCATTGTAATTTATGCTGCTGTAATTATTGTCAACAAAATATCATCAGCTGCTCAGTCGACGAAAGCATCGTAAGTAACAGTAATCCAACTCGTCTTGTTCAATGCTTGGATTCATCTTAATGGCGGGTTATCCTAGGCTAAAAGAAAAAGGATACGATGTGACAGGTGATGGGGTTCAAATCAAGAAGAAAATACGTATAGCTGATCGAGAAGAATATATCGATGCTACGCAAAGGTAAGTTTCAACCTACCTATTAGTACCTGTATCATCCTCGCACCTTCCTCTCGAAAGTTTTCTGACTTTTTCGTTTAATTACATTTAGAGGATTCGTCAAAGTCCTTGGTGCTTCGACTGTCGGTGGTCGTTCGACTGTTGGATCTCAATCTCAACCTGGTGCACCATCTTCAAACAACTCTAAAGTTGTATTCTCTCCATCTACTGGAGCTTCATCGGGAAGAAGACATTCTCCTTCTGGAAGCACTAGCAGTGAAGAGAAGAAGAAGGGATGGTTTGGAAGATCGAAAGCACATTAAATTCACTGAAGAGTCTCCTCTTCACTTTTCTCATATTTTCCTGCGGGGCCGATGGACAATTGGTTGGCTGTAAAGTATCGTTATCGTTATTCTTTCCCGTTCTGATTTTGTTTCTTTTTTCATCTTGATACTCACTTGGTTTTTTTTTCTCATACGCCGTTGAAGGTCGTAGCTGTGTGTGGACATTTTGTATTTTTTTGTTGATATTCCTGTAGCTATGTTCAGATTGTAGCAGTTCATTCTCATGCATGGTCACTATGATCACCACGTAACTTTGAAAAGACAATTGCAAGAAACAAGCCGACCATGTATACAAATAAGTAGGTAAAGATAGAAGATAGAAGCTCTAACGACGCAGAGTAAATCCAAAAAATGAATCCAAGATCCAGATATCCAATAATCACTGAGTCAGTCAATTATAAACCATCTGTCCAAAAGCTCAAAATCTAACATCTTCTGGTACCATTACGTCCATACTTCCGACGGACTTCAGGCTTCCCCTCCACCAACGTTAACCGTACCTGCTCTGAAATCCTCTCATCATCTTCCCTTACATCTTCAACTTTTTCTTCCGTGGGCCCAGTCCTAGTCGGATGAATAACTTCAACAGTCACTTTACAAACTGGAAGATTATCAAAATCTTCTAACCAAGATCCATTAACCTCGATCCTAACCGTTCCTCCACATATTTTTCCGATAATATGATGACTGGCGTTGGGTTCCGAGTCTGTAGTAGTCGATGAATATGGATATGTGGTGATGGGAGGTTCTGGGGAAGAGTGAGAGGCCCGGGATTGAGATTGACATTCGCAGGGAAATTCTGCTATTCTAGATGTCATTTTTGAACGTGTTGATATAGGTGGGTATATCCTGAAGAAGAAGGAGAAGAAAAGAAAATAAGAGTTAGCATGATTAGGGTTAGGATTGAAGGTTAAAGTTTCGGAAGAAGAAAAAAAAGATGAATTCATATTCATCCGAGAATTCGATAATGGGAAACTTGAGAATGAAATGAGCAAGAGAGAGAGAGATCGAAGAAGGATTTAGAACTTTCGAACACAAAACCAAAAAAAGAAATCCAAAGAACAAAATCGCAATGATAAACTCACCCAAATCTCAATGAACTTCCTCCCAACTTTGATTGAATCTCCTTCGCCAACAACTGCGCATAAACACAGTCCACAGGAAACCCTCTCGAAGACATAGTGTCGAAAATAAACCTATAATATCCTCTGAAATTAATCAATCCAAATCCATGACTCCTCAGGCTTGGGGTGGTACTAATAGGCTGAGGACTCCTGGATGATACTAGTGGTGTCGAATTCTTCGAATCTTCCAATTCTAATTTTTTAAGACGTTCTGATCTGAAAATAGATTTAAGGGATTGACAAAGTGAAGATAAGTTTTGGTATTCTTCATTTGGATCTGTGTGGATGAATGTGGTATGAGACATCACAGTGGGAGGAGGATGGATATTTTTATTATTGAAGGTGTTGTTGTTATCGAACTTTGAGTTGTAGGATTCGTGAAGGAGAGAAGGGGCCCGCGAGGAACTGCGATATCCACCTTGAAGACTTGGAGTAGTAGATCGAGGAAGATAGTTTGGGTTGGTAGTTGAAGAATGCGAATTCGGATTCAGACTCGGAGGAGAAGAAATTGTAGGGTCACTATTGATACGAGAGAGACTCCTTGTAGAACGAGATGAACTTGATGGTTCGCCTACAGAAAGAGGAATCAATAATCCATTCATAGTCGTCCTGTGTTGCTCGCGAATTGAATTCTGTGTTGTTCGAGCAACAGCCTCCTTGAAAAGTTCGACATTCTCCTCATTTTGTTGTTGCTGGGGATCGAGTTCAAGTCTTGCCAACTCCACCGTATGGTCTTGGCCAATATGCTCTTCTTCTTCAATCGCATAGTCCTCCGCTCGCATTTTACCTTTACCTTTATCCACTTTCTTCCCTTTTCCTTTCTTGCCTCTATTTTTAGTGTCCTTTTTCTCCTGGACCTTATTTCTCCCAATCAGAGTACAGCTTTCTTCTTCATGTTCACCTTCAGTAGCCTGTGCAGAACTGTGCTCAACCTTCTGGATACTACTAGGTTCTTCATCGTCTTCTCCTACTACTTCAACTTCTCGTACTCCCTCCCCAACATCAGAGTATTGTTCAATCTCCGGAGCAAACGAAACACTTCTCCTAACCGTGATCATACCATGACCAGATCTACTCCCATTCAAGTCGTTATCCCCAGCCCAAAAAGGAATTTCGGGTGAACTAAACCTATTGGACGTATTCTTCAAAGCTGATTTCAAGATGTGGGATTTTGGTTTAGGAGATATAGAACTCAGAGGTGTTAAATGCTGAACAGATGATGATGATTTAGGTTTTTCTGGAGTTTCGGGAACTTCTGTCTCCGAGTCATCTTCAGCTAAAGCGCAGGGAGAAGTCGTAGAATGAAATTTTATAACACGATGAGAGGTCTCGACGGTCTGTAAGTCGACGTTATTGTCATGATCGAAGAGTGTGGAAGCATCGGATAAAGCAGTTGCCTTGGGCGACGATGATTTCGCTTCGGAAGAAGCGAGGAATAATTTGGAGAGTGGGGTTTCATCTTCGCTGTCTTCACCTTCGTCGTCAGATGAACTAAAGACAGTGACCGCACGTGTTGAAGGAGAAAAATACTTTGATACTGGGAAAAAAAATCAGATTTATGATGGATCAGGCTAGATGAATAAGGAAATACACACCGATTGGAGTAGGTCCTGATGTCTCCTTTCTCTGACGTGCTTCCTTCCTCCTAACGATCCTGAATGGTTTCTTCAACTTGCACGTTTCACATTGAGAACCAAGTGGTTCGTCAACCGAGATCTGTGTTGCGCATCCCGGTCGCGAACACTTCTGAGTCGGTACGACTAGTGAGGGTGAAGGTCCGGGTGTCAACGATAACCGACTACTACGGCCCTCCTTCTTAGTCCTAGCAAACGAAAGAGAAAGATCAATGGATTGAGAATCTTTGTCTGTTCGAATTGTAATCGAAGGAAGACCTGTTTTCTTCGAAGAAAGAGAAAGGGTTTTCGTCGAGTGTCTTTCATGGGAGTTGACCAGAGAAAAAGCAAAACGTGATCTTCTCCTCCTGGACAATTTCTCTTTAAAGATCTCGCATGGGGTTCGAGCTCTTCGTCTCCATTTGTGTTTTGGAGATGATCCAAAAGACTCGGACGGAGGCAGAGATCTTTTACGTTTTGGCTTACGATTGAAGTTAGGGGAGGTATTGTTGCTTGACCTTGAAAATGAGCCAACGTAGTAAGAACGTCCAAGACGCGTCGGACTGCCATTGGAGTCTTTGTAGGCGCGATGCCTCACAACTGGAGTTGCTACACGTGCAAGAATGAATATGAGTTCCTCAGGGATAACAAATGTGGTCGGTAACGTACCGAGAGATTCATATCCTCTTTCCTCCTTTGCGATGTCTCTTGAAGAGGATGGAGAAGATGGTTGAAATGATGGGAAGTTGTCGTCGTCTTTCTGCTCATGATCAGGTGGAGATGATACAGAATCTTTTCAATTGGGCGATGAACATAATTTCAATTGATGAAAATCATACAGGTAGACTCACCGAGACATGAATCGAGAATCCAATTGTCTGAATTATCATGTTCGGACTCTGAGTCGGACACGATTCGTCTTAGCTTGCGAGGAGTCATGACGACTTTTACTCCCCCGTTTTTCCCCATCTCAAACACAAGTGATAAGGTGGGTAAGTAGATAGAGGAAGGGAGGGAGCCGTACGGTTACGATGAAGTGTACGGGCGACGAGGTTGAAGGAAACCTGTTCACCTTTCCTCCCCTGAGGCGGTGGGACTTAGTCAAGGGATGTATCCGTAATTCTTTCATTCCGTCGATATTATGTTTGTAGGACCCTTTTATAATTAATAAAAGGATTAACAGAACCTAAAAATGAGAAACGAGATGGAGGGAAGAAACCAACTTACATAATGAACAAGCGGATCAGGCCACGTTTTTCGTTTCGTTGCCTCGTGGCGTGACTCCATCACAATTCTGAGTCCTTCAAATTGTTTCTACTTTAACGACCTCTCATGGAAACACACTCACAATTTTTATAGAATAAAATAAAGTACGCCATAGCTGACAGTGGCTTTCTGCTCGGGCTGACAAGGAAATCTACTACCGTCATGGTCAGCCAAATTATTTCGATTTAAACCAATCTTACACAATTTTTGACATTTAGGACTCTTCTCCCGCTCTAAAGATCAGGTTGCCAGCCTCACTGACGGCATGTTCTTTCGATCCAGAGGTCAGCCAGTCAACCGCAAGTGGTTGACAGACCTCACTGTGGGGACATAAAAGTCGGCAACCTTTGGCTTTTTCTCTGCATCGGTCTTTCACTTCCAACAGCCACTACCCTCCTTTGGAAACAACAACTCTCGTCTTCGTCCATCAGACGTTTGCAAGACCTCGATCCAAGTATTCATCTACAAGTATTCCGACATCACGTTCACCAATCTGAAATTCATCTCGACCGTCACACTTCACTCGAATATCCCAACATTCCAATCGACATCAATCTTTTTTCATTCCTTCTACTTCTTCATCTCATCATAAACTCCACATAAACTCCACATAAACTTCTATTCTTTTTTATCTCAACTTCATTTATCATGGCTCCTTTCGTCAACACCAACACAGCAGCACTTCCCACCACCGACGCTGTCCCCGAGACCACATCCACCGCCGTCCCCCTCTACAGCTGGGTCCTCCTCTATCTCGTCATAGGTATTATGGGTCTTTCAGTCCTCGCCGGAATCTTCTTCTTCGTACCGCGTATCTACCGCTACTGCTTCCCTGCTTTGCAACACAACCGCAACGCAAGCGTACAGCAAGTATCGGTAACCACTGCGTCGAAGGAGGATTCTGTTATGGAAGACTCCGAGGAGAAGAAACGACCATCTTCTTACAGCTCACTATTCGAGAGGATCAACACAGCTGTCATGGTAAGCTCACTTCTTTTTTCATCGATTGCCTTCTAACGATCGATCTCACTAGGTCTACTTCCCTCAAGAGGCAGGAACCCGCCAAGATTCCAAACCGGACCACGACCTCGAGAGCCAAACCGCACGTGTTTCCTTGAATCCTGACAAGTCCAGCGATTCAGAGTCGGTCTACTCTCAAGATTCCTCCCCCGCCGAGAGTGCCATAACCTCCGAGCAATCGACATCATCATCATTAGCCTCTATACTCAATGATGGTTACCTTCAGATCACACTCGCCCAATTCCCTCTTCCTCCACCCATCCCTGCCAGCCACATTCCTTCCATCATGATCAACACCCCAGACAACATCTCTATTCCAGCAGACTCTCCCGAAGCGCCACCACAAACCCCCATAACCGCTTCATACAGAGAACCTTCCGAAGATCCCAACTTCCTCTCTGTCTTCGGTTATGCTTATATTGCAACTCCTGCTGCTTCGGACGATACTCCTGTTGAAGACAACGTCTCTAATGTCTCTGGCGACATATTCACTTTGGGTGCTCCCCCCTCTCCTAGGAAGGGAAAGAAGGCAGAGGGTTCTAAGGAGACGGCTATTAAGAGGGCTAACAGGGAGAGATTCGTCGGTGTTCATCCTTCTACTGTCGAGATCACTCCCTCCGTCGAGGTTGCTCCTCCTCCTCAGGCTGTCGTCAAGGCATCTCCTCCCGTCGTCGGGATTGGAAGGGGAAGGGGAGGTTGTTCCATTCCTCCAACAGTCGTTGGACCTCCTGCCTTCGGAAGAGGAATGGGTCGTGGAATGGGTCGTGGAAGTGTCGGAGGTCCATGCGGAGGTATCAGTAGGTCACCTTGTGCCATCTCCGGGCCTGCATCTGCTGTTGGAAGAGCCAACCACCAAGGACTCATCGATGCCATCGCTGCAAAGATTTTGGCAGAACCTCCGGTTGCTGCTGGGATGGGGAGATTTGGAAGTACTAGACCGAGGGCTGCCTCGTTGTCTACTTTCGGTGAAATCTCCCTTGAAGCTATTTCCGAAGCGGAGTAAATTGTCTTCACTTCCCTCCTTCTTGGCTTGACTTATCTTTTTTTTTTTGCTTCATTTTCTCTTACTTGATTGTCTTTGTCGGAATATGGGATCCCTTCTTTTCTTTTAGTGTTTAGTGTCTGTCTTTTCATCATGATTGTTTACGAACGACCCCTCACGACCTCGGAAATGCTTGTTTACTTACTTGACTGCTCAACATCATCATCATCATCATCATCATCATTGTATCTTCAGCTTGTATCATGACCTCGGATCTCATCTCTCATCTTGTCTGTAGCATCTTCATGGATTGTATCGGTAGCCTCCTTGTATACTTACTTATCTGAATCCTCGCGCCCTTTAGGATTCAAAGTTTGTATTGTAGCATGTACTTATTATCTTTCCCATTACTCGATAATGAAATATGTTTCAATATGAACTTGAAGGCATCGACTGTAAGCATTCATATATTCATATGTAAAACATGAAAGCGGAGATGCACGTCGCATATGATATATGAACGTTGAACTTTATGTGAAGAGGAGGGTGGATAATGAGCTTTCAGTTTCATTACAATCATCTGAATCTAATTACAGTATTGAGAGGAAGACGGTACACTGTTTCTAGTAAGATACACACAAAAAGAAAACATCGACGATAGTCTATCCAAAACAAAGGAAGTATAAAAGAGTCAAAGTCATTTGGAGTCGTGAAAGATGAATTGAGCATGAACGAAGAAAGCAACAAAGATAAAATAGTAAGCAAGAAATTAGCTCGAAATTTTCAAAATTCATGATGAGGGGTAGACCTTTCAACGAATATCTTTCTCAAGTCGTGTCCGTTATGTCTGGAGGGGTCCACTTCTATCCCAAAAGAACCACCAAACCAACGCCCATTGCAAACCATCCAACCAGCGAACTTCCACTAATAGTCCTCCTTGCCCCATTCTTACCTTTACTCCCGTCATTAACCCAGTCCCTCCAAGCACTTTGCATTTCAATGACAAAAGCCTGACCTTCCGGACTTTCGCTTCCTTCAACCCCAAATGAATGAGGATTAACAACGGGCGTTAACCACATGTCGCTTGTGAAATGAGCTAGAGAACCTGATGAGTCTGACGATGCTGAAAGAGCTTGTCGGGAACGTTCAGCATTTGGGAGATGTTGATGAATTCCTGCGAGGAGGGAGAGTCGGTAGGAAACGCTGGCTATGAGGGCTGTTGAAGAACCGTCGAGGAATGTTGAACTATTGTCAGCGTAGTTTGTGAATAAACCGTTTGATTGCTGTATTGAGCACATTGTGAGTGATTAGAAAAGTGAGGCAGAATGATTACGAACGATATTGTTATACATGGCACCGACGATTTGGTCTGCCCAGTCTTTAAGATCGTTGGCCTGATTTTTGAAACTCTTCTTGAACAAAGAGTTTTGAATCGTAGCAAATACTCTCATGATCCCGGCGGCCGCCCAGCCATTACCTGAAACAAAAAAGTCAATTAAAGACAACAGTACGAGAGTATAAATTCATTTACCAGTTGACCAATGTCCCGCATCGTTCCCGGAAGGTCCCAATACTATATGTCTCCACAACCCTCCAGCACTGTCGTCCGCCAAGTAATTCCTATACAACCTGATTTGATCGTATGCTTGTTGTATGAGGGATTCGTTGTTAGTTAAAACCCCGTAATAAGCCAAGAACGGTGGAACCATGTATACGAAATCCGACCATAACTGAACATCGGATACTCGATGTGATAGAGCTCCATCCGGGGTACGAGGGACTTGAGTGAGGAGAAAATCTAGTTGGTCCTGGGCAGCTCCATTGTAATTCAATCCGTCTACTTCAGATTGGCCGGTCCAGTTTGCTAACAAAACTGCGAAACCGATACTAGCAGGATCTGCAGCTGAACCGTCTTTGATGAGAGGCTGAGCACCCTGAATATTCCCATTTGATTGAGTCCTATTCGAAACGACACTTTTGACGATATTGAAAACGTCGGAAAGAGTTGAAGGAGGTGAATCTTGAGAAGGTGGGAGTGAAGTATCGTTTAGGACGGAATAGTCCGGTTGGTTGTATTCTATGATAGCTTCAGCTCTTGTGCCTAATTCCCAACTTTGCTTTGCCCCTTCTGCTAATCGTTGAATTACTCCGTTTACTTGAGACGCAGACAGTTCTTGTGCCAAACAAATGATGGGAAGGCAGAGGGAGTAAAGCGACAAAAGACAAGCCTTGTAGCAACGTCTCATATCTAATCCGAGGGCTCTCGAGGGTTTAGAGACTGTAGAGCGATGAAAAAAACGGAAGAGAGTGAGATGGTTGAAGGAGGCTTACAGCAAATACTGGACCTGGTTTGAGGGGCTGGAATTTAACATTCTATGCGAGTTTACGGACAAAACTCGCATGTAAAGAGGCTTGTGTCACAAAAATGATATCATTTCCAAGCCGTGCCTATACTTGGAACCATTTTCCTACACTGACACCCATTTTGCAGGAACGAGACGGAAGGTTATCAGGCTTTGAGCACCATGAACTCGTGCGATGAGGGATTTGGAGTGGCAGACATGGACAACCGCAGTAGGATGGTGGTGGTGGCAGGAGGAAAAGGTTGAGTGCCTCGCTTTCATCTAGAAATTCTTCGACAAGAATTCCCGTATATTAGATAGACGCCATACATTCAGGCAGGCCACTGTTCGGTATGATCATACTCTAACTTACATTTACATAGATTGAATGAAAAAGCTGCTGCTTTTATAAAGATATTGAAGCAACTTTGAGTAAACCATATATCGATATCACAATAGATGTGCTATCTCAGGTGAAACAGTCGACATGTAGTACGATTCATGAGACAAAGATACACACACCATGGCTTGTTTTATTGAGGCTGAACATAATATTAATGCAAGTAAAAGACGGCTACGGCAAACATAAGCAACAAGGGTTCGGTACTAATAAAACTGAATATACGATGGCAAACTGAAAACGGTATGGTACTCGAGGACTATCAGAGTAATGGTAGTGTTTAAAGAATAGAAAGATAATATAACAATTATGGTCTACGTTTCAAAGGGAATGTATCTGTATGGACGAAAACAAACGATCACGACTAGTTATGTCCGGTTCAAACCTGAATGCAGTATGAAAAGAGAGGCTGTTATAAGTGCGGTACACTCTGCGAACTTGGGAAGTGCATGAGATAAAGATGGAAAGAACGGCGGAATATATGAGAAAAAAAGCAACAGGACGGAGCGCGGAAAAAAGGGTCGGAAGAAAGGAAAAGTAAGGAATGCTGGAGCAGTAATTTCTTGAGCGTCAATGTCGTGAAGGATTTATGCCCGCAAACATAAAAACGCAATAATGAAACTTCTTCTCCGCCCCAAACATTCAATTGTTCATTGTAGACATGAAATCGAGCGCTGCCTGGAGAAGCAAAGGGTCAAAGGAATGAACGTGAACGAGCGAATGAGATGTATGGAATTGAGCGACCATACAAGCGCTTATCCCCACGAAATTCTCGTATAAAACCCACCAGTCCGGGGTACCAATCCTTCGCGAGCGTTTTGACCCTACGACGCTGTCGCTTTCACATAAGGTCATCAATCGGCTCAAGGATAAGGTCTGTACCTCCCTCTATCTCTGCTCGTATATCCACTACCGCCTCCACCCCCACCTCCATAATCCCTTCCTCTTCCTCTATCTCTCTCAAAATGAGGACTCCTTGGTCCTCGATTTCTGTCCCAATCCCCGTCTCTGGACCTGTCCCGATCTCGGTTCCAATCTCTTGGATCCCGATTTCTGTCTCTCCACCTAGAACTATCAGCATCATCCTTCACTCTTGTGGGTGACATTGGAGCTGCTAGAGTAGTTCTAGCATTGATTGGTGGGGGAAGAGGAGGTCGTGATGGAAGGGTTGGAACAGTCGATGATTTCCCCAGAGGTAGCGGAGTAGTGGTAGTCGTAGAGTTGTTACTATCTGTAGTTGATACTTGAGACTTGACGACAGTCGATGTCCCAGACTGTTGAGATGCTTGTACGTTAGGGCATGACATACTTGATGATACGGGCAAAGGTGGAGGGGGTGGTGCCATTGAACTGTCCGCTACTGGTACGCTTGTCGTGGAAGGCCCGTTTGGTTGAGTCGGTGTTGAAACCCGCGATGAAGGGTTGTTCGTCAACGGAGATCGCCTCGCGGCTAATCTCGGGTCAGCGGTCCTCGGTGTTTGATCAGTCATAGGAGAAATAGGTAGTGGGATTCCTTGTGTTGACAGGGTCCGAGCAGGTGCAGATCCAGGTCCACTGAAATAACCAATCTGGGTTTGAATGCGAGGTAATGTTGGGGTAGGTCGAATATTTACTTGCGATTCTGGAAGGGTAGGTGAATTCGTCTGCGAAGTGGTACCACCTGCATCACTTGAGGCGAGACTTTGTCGTCGCGCTGTTCCAACGGGTGGCACCTTGTCCCCTGAACCACCAGAAGACACAGGGACTTTCGTTATCCCAACACCATCAACTGGTAAATTCCTGAGTAAATTCTCAGATTCGGGTTCTGTCTTGATAGGTGGAGGAAGCATAGGTGACATCCGACCTTGAGAAGCAGCCAGTGGTGCATGTCGACGAGGTAAGGAAATAGGACCAGGTATTGAAGGTTTCGGTGATGCCGAGGTCCCACCTATCATAGTAGCAGTAGATCCCGCAGAATTGCTTTGGGAGACTGAGACAGTTGGGCTAGGTCTCGGCGTCTGCGAAGGAGTATTCCTCTGTGATGCGGTCGCAGATAGAGGCGTATTTGGAGTAGCCGAATGAGGCCTCGGTAGTGATGCAGGCGGTCTCGAGGGTGGTTTTGTGCGTGAAGGCGTTTTGATTGCGACTTGTTTCCCACTTTTGGCAGGAGTCTTCACGCTAGCTGTACTGCTTGTACCCGTGCCCTTTGCCATTTGTCTCGGGGTCATTGCTGAAATTGAAGGAGTGGATGTGGAAGCCCCAACTGCATTACTTCTTGTCGTGGTTCTCGTTCGAGTCTTCGTTGCTGGGATCGTAGTCTTTGAACTCGAGGCACCAGTTGCAGACGCCCGAGATTGTGACTTGGCGGCAAGTGTCATTGTCCGAGCTGTAGGCCGAGGTTGATATTCTTCTTCATCCTCTGAATCGGACTCGGAGTCAGAAAGAATTTGCCTCTTTCTTTTCTTGGTCTTGGCCTCTTCTTGTGTGGCTACAACATTGTCTGATTTTATGGCCACATAAGCTGGTCTGTCACCTGGCTCCCTCTTCAACTGGGCTATGTGAACCTTCTTCACAATGAAGTCCCATAAAGACCTTGTAACCTTCGTATTGGCTCGAACATCTGCATGAACTCCACGGACCGAGAGGCGCATTTGTTCGATCGCCGAAGATAATTGCATGAAAGACAGTTTGATGCGATGACTGTAGATGAGGACACCACTCATGACAAACTCAATGGGTGATAACCTGTGCTTCTTGTCATTGAAGCAAGATTTATATCTTGGGTCTCTTGCAAGCTTGGTATAGATCTTGAATGTTTCTTGAAGCTCATCTTTGAGCTTCTGGGGAACAGGAGATGAGTTCTGTAACCATTTCTCCAATGTAGGTGAAGTAGCCAGTTTTCCGGCGGGATAGGTATGAATAAGATGAACAATTTGTGCCAAGCATTGAAAATCACGACCTCTTGCATGACCCCAATCAATATTGTCCCCAAAACCGTCCATTCCTAGGACCTTTTTCTGGATGTCTCGGATGAAGCTCGGCCACGGTCCAGTGATTGCTTGCATACGTTCTACCACAAGGGTGAGATGATATAATACAAACCGAATGATATGTATTTACCAGCAGGTGTAAGAGCAACTCCGAGTTGCACTCTCTATGGAAGCAAGGAATTAGACTGATGTTCCATAAGTAGGTCAGATTTGGCTTACCTGAAAGATCTCTCGCTCTTGATCAGGACTTAGAGTGTCGTATTCGATACACATCACTTGTGACGCCGCAAACTGCTGAGCATATGCTCTCGGTAGTACCTGTCGTTTTGTGGAGCCTACTTGCTTGTAGTAGTAACGTTTACCTGTAGTGCTGAAGATATATAAGTCATTAGGGAAATCAAGACTCATGCGAATTCCAAAGAGCAACGTACGGATCTTTATCTACAAACAATAGCCATGAGTTTAGGATTAAAGCAGAACAATAAACTTACGGCATATCTATGTATATGGACGATAATTAGCAAAGAGTAGAACAAAGCGAGAAAGGGTCACAACATACTAGTCCGTCCATAAATCTGTAAACGTAGGTTAGAGAAGTGGGGTGCATACAGAATATCGATGTTCATACCTCTGTATTGATGTTAACCTCTGTTTTCCGTCGATGCAGGTTCGCATAGTACCGCCGTCGTCGGCGTTGGTCACAGCTAAAAGAAAGTCCGTCTGAGGAAGTCATTATGAGAGAAGCAAAACCGATACGTACCGAAGATAATGGGAGGAATATAATAATTGCGCAGAAGGGAATCGATGAGGCCAACTTGTTTGGATTCAGGCCATACGACCTCTGTAGAAGCAAATTGAATTATAGGGGGGATTGTCAAGCCACATTAACTAACCTCTCTGATACTCTGGATCAAGGTCGATGGTGTTATCAACGATGCAATCTATTGATGTATGGGTATCAACACGTTTCTGTACGATTTAACAATGTCCCGCACCGTAAAGTGTTTGGACGCTCAAAGTTTGAGGCCTGTATTTCTTTAAAGCATTGTGCGGCTGTTGCAAGAATGCAAAAATCAGCAGTTCAGACCCAGAATATATGAAGCAGACTTTAAACATACTTTATATTCCTGTTTGGATGGCTTCCTCCCCTTCCGAGTGGCTGGAACAAATGTCTCATCCTCAGATGAGGAGCTGAGTTCCGTGAGGTCGGAATCGCCGTCCCAATCGACATCCATGCGAATTGAAGAGTAAACTCAGGATTTCAGAGAAAAGGGACACTGGTGGAGATGGTGGTGGTTGTGGACAAAAAGATGAAATTTGAGGTTGCAATTTATTATATTGTAAAAGTCGGAGTGAAGAAGCAGCCAATCCGGATCCAGCGGCCCAAAACTCTTTGTATCCGTCCGGCGTCCGCCATCAAAATTTGAATTCCGAACACTCACGTGCCATTCGTTTGGTGGACGCGACGCGACGCGCTTTAATCGTGAACCTTTCTCCACGAAATGCGAATAGAAGAACTGGTACTCGAAGGTGAGCTTGCTTTTGGATAGAAATAACAGAAAACATGACTTCGTTCCTTCAGGCTTCAAGTCTTATCCAGTGCGGACACAAATCACAGGATGGGATCCATCTTTCAACGCCATCACTGGGCTGAACGGCTCAGGCAAGTCTAACATCCTCGACGCGATATGTTTTGTACTCGGCATTACCAACATGTCTTCGGTATGTAAGATACAACATATTATTATAACATGGCATCTGACAGCTACATAGATGCGAGCACAAAACCAACAAGACCTCATTTACAAGCGAGGCCAGGCGGGTGTCACCAAAGCAAGTGTTACGATCGTATTCGACAACTCAGATAGAGCAACGAGTCCAGTTGGGTTAGAGAATTGCAAACAGATCACTGTTACTCGTCAGGTGAGTTTCTCCTTTATCGTTACATGAATGGCGATTTTGAGTAGCCACAGATCGCACTTCCCAACGTATCCAAGTACCTCCTCAACGGCCATAAATCCCAACAACACACGATACAGACATTATTCCAGAGCGTTCAACTCAATATCAACAATCCCAATTTTCTCATCATGCAAGGCCGTATCACGAAAGTTTTGAATATGAGACCTCAGGAGATTCTTGGCATGGTGGAGGAGGCAGCAGGGACTCGCATGTTCGAAGAGCGAAAAGACAAAGCAAAGAAGACTATGGGCAAGAAGGAGAAGCGCGTACAGGAAATCACCTCTCTCCTCGTAGAAGAAATCAGCCCGAAACTAGAGACTCTGCGCGAAGAGAAACGTTCCTTCCTGATGTGGCAGAAGGCTTGTTCAGAGTTGGAGCGCATTGGACGTGTTTTGAGGGCTTGGGAATGGACCGATGGAAAGCAAAGGGTTGAAGAGAAACAGGTCGAAATAGAGGAGAAGGAAGAAGCCATGGGGGCACTGAAGGAGGCAAAGCGAACATTTTCGAAGGAGATTAAAGCTGCCGAGAAAGACATGGAAGAAGTTATTGCGAAGAGGGATAAGGAGATGCAAAAGGGCGGAAAGTTCAAGAAACTGGAAGAGGAAGTTCAAGAGTTAGAGAAGGAGCTTGTCAAGATCAAAACGCAGGTGGAGATACAGAACCAAACCATTACGGATGAGGAGGGGAAAGCGACGGGATTAGAAAAAGAACTCCAAGAGGTAAGTGATCCTCGTTTTACCAACCCGTTCACGATCATCATATCGCAATCCCCAGATCGAAACGAGCTTAGAGGAGAAGCAGGCTGAGGTCGAGAGGTTAACTAAGTCGTACGATGCCATCAAAGAAGAACATAGTCGACACCAGGCGGAAATGAATTCTTCAGATGAACTACTCCAAACTTTACTCACTGGCTTGTCTGGTTCGAACAGTGGAAACTCGGGCGGAGGATACATGGGCCAACTTGCTGACGCCAAGGCAGAAATGACACAAGGTAGCGCAGAGGAACATCAGTGTAAAGTCAAGTTGGAAATGAGTGAGAAAGAACTCAAGGCGTTACAGGCCAGATGGAAAGAGGTTGAAAGGGAAGCAGGCGAGGGGAAGAAACAGTTGGCTGCTATGCAGAAAGATGTCGACAAATTGAGGGCTGTGGTTCAGAGCAGTGGTTGGAACGAGGATAAGGAGAGGGAAACGGAAGAGGCTCTAAGAAATGCAAGAGCTGAGGTCAGACGATTAACAGAGGTACTAATATTCTCGAATCCCAGTCAGCGTTGATGCCTTATTAATGTCTCTGTTTTTTTGCAGGAGCGAGAGATGATCAAGCAAAGACTGTCATTCCTCGACTTCAATTATTCTCTTCCTTCGCCGAACTTCGATCGATCTAAAGTCAAGGGTTTGGTTGCGTCGTTAGTGTCGCTTGCACCTGAGGACTACAACAAATCTACAGCACTAGAAATCACAGCAGGGCCAAGACTTTATAATGTCGTCGTCGAGGATGAGAGAGTTGGTAAAGAACTCTTGCAGAACGGTCGCCTGAAGAAGCGGGTTACTATCATCCCTCTCAACAAGATCAATTCGTATAAGGTACCTCAACAGGTATGCGGGTGTCTCATTACTTTGACCGAACAATGGGTGCTAATCATGAATCCACATTAGAAACTACAAGCCGCCCATCGAGTGACCCAAGGCAAAGCCCGCCTGGCTCTCTCCTTGGTTGGATACTCCAACGATGTCGCAAATGCGATGAACTATGTCTTCGGTGATGCTCTCATCTGCGATGACGCAGAGTCGGCTAAACTTGTCACATTCTCACCTCAAGTGGGTGGTGTCAAATCCGTAACTCTTGATGGAGACATATACGACCCTTCGGGTACCCTTTCTGGTGGCTCCGCACCAAGTAGCAGTGGTGTTCTGATCAAAGTCCAAGAACTCTTAGATGCAGAACGACGATTGGGCGAGGCGATTGGGAAGTTAGAAGTGATTGAAAAGACCTACGAATCGGGGAGGAAAGGAAGAGAATCGTGGAAAAGGGATGTGAAAGAGTTGGAATTGAAGGAGCACGAGATGAAGTTGTTGCAACAACAGGTCGGGGGTAGCAATGCTGCCAAAGTACGTGTATTTTCGTTTGAACTCTTGAAGGCATATAGTAATGCTCATTTGTGGTTTATGCATTCATAGATTGGGGATGATGTCGAAGCGGCCAAGAAGAATATCGAAGATCTCAAAGCTGCTATCCGGAGTGCAAAGGAGAAGCAATTATCAGCCAAAGAGAAGATCAAGCAATTGGAGAAAGATATGGCCGAGTTCAAGGACAATAAAGATGAAAAGATTGCGGAATTAAAGGTCCTTCCTCTTGCATCTGTTGACGAAAGAACTGATGTTAACAAATGTTACCCTCCAGATAAAGGTTTCGAAGGAAAAGGCAGCGTTGCAGAAGCATAACGTTACGGTCAAGATGAAACAGAAGGAACTTCAAACTGCAACTCTTGAATTAGGTGAGTGTTGAAGCACGTCCTGTGGCCCGGATCCATGTCAAGTGACATTGTCTTTTCTAGAACAGCTTGCCGCAGATGTTGAATCCGCAAAGGAGAACATCGTAGAAACTAGAAATGCTATTGCGAGTCTGTACAAAGCCTTAGAGAAATTGCAAAAGCAGTTGGATACTCGAGAGGTATGGACTTGAGCCATCTCCCGCAATCAAATACTCACATGTTTCCCAACAGGCTTCCTTCAAGAAAGCTGAACGGAAGCTGCAGGAGGAGCGAGCGACGCTATCTCGCTTCGATAACGAGTTGAAAGAATTGCAGCAAGTCATCAAGGAGAAGAAGCAAGCTATTTCCGACGCTGACCTCGAAAATAAGAAGTTAGAACATGATATTCAGGTCTTAAAAAAGGAGCAGACAGCTCTGGAGAACTTCGTGGCTAGTTTGGAGAAGCAGTACGAATGGATTGTAGAAGAGCAGGAGTAAGTTGCTTTGCGATTTGATAAATTCACTCGATTGACACGATATTCTTGTTGTAGAAACTTTGGCAAAGAAGGTTCACAGTACGATTTCGAGTCTGTGGATGTCGATCGACTCAAGGAAAAGGCACGAGAGTTGGAAGCCCAGCAGAAGGGTATGAAGAAGAAGATTAACCCGAAAGTCATCAATATGATTGATAGGTGCGTCTTCCCCGCCATCAAGTTTGTAGGTCTTGGCTTATGAAGGGCTACTCTGATGTAGTGTGGAGAAGAAGGAGGCATCTTTGAAGAAGATGTTGAGTACCGTGTTGAAGGACAAGGAGAAGATAGAGCAGACAATTGAAGAGCTCGACCGGTACAAGCTGGATGCACTAGAGAAAACCTGGGCCAAAGTCAACGGGTGACTATTGCATCTCACTGTCCTCGCTACGCTGCCGTATACTGACGTTATTCCATGCAGGGATTTCGGTGGTATCTTTGCGGAACTCCTTCCCGGTAACTTTGCCAAGCTCCAACCGCCCGAGGGCCAAGATCTCACTCAAGGCTTAGAAGTCAAAGTTCAACTTGGTACGGTCTGGAAACAAAGTTTGACTGAACTGAGCGGTGGTCAACGGTGAGTTTTCTCTACGCTAAATTTTTGTATACATGTGCTCATGAACTTTATCTTCTTGTAATTAAGATCGCTCATCGCACTTTCCCTTATCATGTCCCTCCTTCAATTCAAACCTGCACCGATGTACATTCTAGATGAGATCGACGCTGCACTCGATTTGTCGCACACCCAACATATTGGCCAACTGTTCAGGACTAGGTTCAAGGGTTCCCAATTCATCGTCGTCTCTCTCAAGGAAGGGTTGTTCACTAATGCCAATGTTTTGTTCCGAACGCGGTTCCGTGATGGGACATCGGTAGTTGAAAGAACAGCTCAGAGGAGTACCAGTGCATTATACAACGAGGATAACGAGAACGACAACAGATCCCGGCGACAGAGAGCCTAACCTTCCTTGTGCTTTCGTTCTCTCGTCTGGTTAGTTACTGTTCCTTATAGTGTGGAAAATGCATGTACGTATACGTTGTATGATTGGTTTACTTCTGCTCTCGTGTACCTTCTGGTCTGTTATCTCAATATTGCTCGCTCATATATCGGTAGTTAATTGTAACACTGTAATATTCAACGTATACCATTGTTTAGGTTTGTACCCCGTGTTCCTGAAATCCGACAGGATAGATCACTCTAGGTACCAGCCTCCTCCACAAACCTCGGAAGAGATGATGGGCAGTTTCTTCTCGGTGGTTCGTATTGAGCAAAGGATCCGATTTCATAGCTAAGATTGAGATGAACGAATATATAATTCCAATCCAAACAAGTATCCCAAATGCGCTGAAGCCTGGATGATCTCCTACCGCGGCGCTGGTAGCTTGTCATCGCGTTAGGGACGCACGTGAAGCTTTCCTGGATGGGCGATGGGCACAGCGCGAATTGCAAGGACAGGAAGATGACGAAAGGCGCGTGTTGAGCCAGGTGAAACAAAATGTCCAGATGAATCGCTGAGAATAGTGGCAGGCTTCGTCATTACTGAACCAGAATTGTGATAGCCATAGTTACGCAAGCCAATGCAACATATGGTGACAAACGCTCTCCTAAAAGTGTTTGGATGTTGATTAAAAAAGTAGGAATGAGATAGAGCATGTAGACGTACCTATTCTTGCGGACATCCAGAACAACCCCAAGAACCTGACCATGACCCAAGTTGTAAATATGGATCATCATTGACGAGAGAAAGATCAAACTCACCCTTGCTTGTTCCTGTCAATTATCCCGGGAGCTACTGCTCGAACATAGGTACATGTGCAGATCATAAGAAGGATGACAAGTAGTAAAGATTGGAAGTTGAATAGAGCTGACTATAGAATGAAAAGTTAGCCAGTTCCGCGACATTTTGGAACCTGTGACCTACCATGTCTCCCAGATAGTAGCCAGACAAGTATCAAAGTCTCTGTATTCACTGAACAGTTTCGTGGTATCAAAAGCAGATGAATAATACAGCAATCTAGCGTGGTCTATGTATGTTGGTGATCAAGGTAGACAATGGACATTGCGTAAAGTTAAGACGTGTCTTCAATGAACGCGGGAAGTGACACGTGATTGAGCGCTTAGTCATGCAAATGCTACTGAACGCTTTTGCGTTTTTGACTTATGACCACGACTTTGACTGATTTGCTTTCCGTGTTGGCAACTTCTACCACTTTCCGCCGATTCTATTTATTGAATACGCCTCGACTCTCATACCGCGGGATTTGATTCTTTTTTCTCAAGGCCATATGCTACTTATAACTTGAAATCTCAATATTGTCGCCGATTCAATTTTCATACTTACTTCCCTTGAAATGTTCCCGGTCTTGTAATATTCATCTGCTTTAGAAGTATATGTCACTAGAGGCCGTATCCCTCACACCATTGATTACATATCTCCAACGCTGCTACTAGCATCATCACGCTGAGCCATGTGGTGGTTGACTTGCGTCAGCTGTGATTCTTTCTAGCACTTATGGTCAAGCTCAAGTATCTCGTTGTCTTCTACTTTTACCGAGGATCATCTCCTTCCATTGCTTCGAATTCTAATTCAACCAAATGCCAGACTTCTGGTCCCGTAGTCAAGGTCTTTCGCTCTTTGATAGCGAGAGTAGACAAACCGTGCGGTGCTCCGCCATGGCGAACATGCTGTGCATCGTGTCCTGCCCGGTTCTCAATGCAACGAGGTTGATGAATGTCCCCGCCCACAAGACTAAGACCCTTGGGTCCACACGACCTATCCGCAGCGGATCATGATATGGAGAGTAAAATTTGCCAGAATTTTCATAGTGAGTACTGCCATCGGTTTCAACTTGGACTAACATTACTAGACCGCAAAGATAAAGCAATCCTGGATCAATCGCATCGCCCGACCCGCCGGCGTAGTCCTAATTATGCGGGTCCGTATGTACCTGTCGGCGTTGTGAGTGAATAAATTTTAATTTTACCCCACGTTTACCGATCTCGAGCACTAGGCACCCACATGTCGTTGATTCCAAGGACATACACCATAAGAGAGAAGTCGGTTCAACTGTCTTTCCGATTTCATCTACTTTCAATGACATGCGAACACAAGCTACTACTTGTAAACCACTGTGCCGTGGCGCAAAATGAAACATTTGCTGCACGCGATATGTCTCCATAGACCATATGATTACCAGCTGTCCTTGCAACATTCCCAGGGGCAACGACCCGAAGCCAATATCTTGCAGTGTGCATCGATTTGAAGATGGAAAATAGTGGATGAAATCTACCCGTGCTTCAACGTTATGATTGCAAGTACTCGCTCAGTTCTCTGCCCAGTGCAATGATGTTGTTAATAGTGTTATCAGCTCTTCTCACATGCTATCTACCGGTGACTAAAGTAATTTGAATGGAAGTTAAGCTACTTTGCGAATAAGGTGTACTTGGAACGATGTGGGTGGTTCGTATGGCCACTTTGATGAAGCACATGGACCCGATCAAATTACGTTAGATACAAGGTTGGCGAATATATATGTGAGTCTTTAATCATTTCTCGATAACCCTTCCGTCGGTTAACAAGCATCAAACGATCGAGCTGATGACTTTCGCCGCTTTCTGAGGATTATAGTGCAAATCCTCTATCAATTTCGCGGCACGACTAGAGTGTTTCATCCAACCACAACCTACCTAGTTAGGCGGATTAGTCGCGGGACGATTGTCCTACTGAGAGCAACGGAAGGGATGGAAGAACACCGACGTCGACGACCATCTCTCACAATTCGGGTCTCAAATGATCTTCTTTACGTGCCAGTTCAGCATGCGCAAAAATACTAAATGATTTGACAGATTGCGCGAACTTGAAAATGTAACTCAGGTTGGTGCATTTTTGGAGCATATGGAAATAAGGGCAGCTGAAATCAGTCTTTGGAGAAAAGATAGCGGGACTGTATTAGGCCATGTGTGCATACCCATCTGTTCACAAGGTTTCACGACCGCACTGCAAAATGTTATCGTGGAACTCTCAGCGTTGTGATGGTGCCTTCTATCTTCCAGAAGGCGTACCGCGGTATGACTTCAGACCAGATGGACATACCGTTGCCAAGAATCATCGAGGCTTTGTGCTTCCCTGATAAAAGCGTGCTATGTGAGTTAGACTCGTCTCTGCACTGACCCTTCGCCTCTGTGCTAGCTTGCCAGCAATGTCCACCTCGTACAAGGAGGATAAGAGCTCCAGCTCGATCAACGAGAAGATCGACGCTGAGAAGCAGGGTGAGTCCTCAATATGCATTTCGTCGAGTCTATGTTGTACTGATAGAAGTCACTGGGTTCATAGTCCACGAGTCTATCCCCGTTGCGGAATTCGATGATCCCAACGTCGACAAGGAGGCCATTGCCCTTGGTATGTTGTCATCAGCAGTATGCTCTTCATTATCACTTGTCTGACGAGCACAACGAGCAGAGGATGACTCCCCATATCCCGAAGTCCGTTCCGCTGTGTCTAACACTGATGATCCCACCATGCCCGTAAATACTCTGCGGGCTTGGCTGATTGGTATCATTTGGGCTATCATCATTCCTGGTCTCAACCAATTCTTTTTCTTCCGTTATCCGTCGGTCACTGTTAGCGGAGTGAGTATCACCAGTCCCGCTACTTTATGATTATTTTCATCTGACAACATACCAGGTCGTAGCCCAATTGCTTGCTTTCCCCATTGGTCGTATTTGGGCAAGAGTTGTTCCAAATGTCAAGATCTTGGGCATTCCTCTCAACCCTGGTCCATTCAACGTTAAGGAGCATGTTTTGATCACCATCATGGCCACCGTCGGATATCAGTCTGCTTACGCTGTGAGAATAATTCTTTATTCATATAATTCAAGCAGCGATTTATTGACTTGATTTTTCTTTCATAGACCGATATCATTGCTGTTCAACGTGTTTACTACAACCAGATCTACAACTTTGGCTACCAATGGATGGTCGTGATGTCCACACAACTGGTAAGTTTGCAATCAAATTCTGACATTCTCTTTTATCTGATGGTGAAGTAAAGATTGGTTTCTCTATCGGCGGAATTGCTCGTCGCTTCCTGGTTTCACCACCTTCCATGATCTGGCCCGCCAACCTCGTGACGTGCGCTCTCTTCAATACCCTTCACTCCCAATACTACGCTGGTGTTGGAAACCGAGGTGGTATTTCCCGTGAACGATTCTTTGCAATTGTTTTCGTCGGCGCAGCTTGCTGGTATATCTTACCCGGCTACTTGTTCTCTGCTTTGAGTGTCTTCAACTGGGTTTGCTGGATTGCTCCAGAAAATGTAGTTGTCAACCAGCTCTTCGGCTACACCAGCGGTCTCGGAATGTCGCTCATCACTTTCGACTGGGCGCAAATAGCATACATCGGTTCCCCCCTCGCCACTCCCTGGTGGGCAGAAGCGAACGTCGCTGTCGGCTTCGTCTTCTTCTTCTGTATGTTTTCACATGAATCTTCCTTGTGACGTAGTGCTAAAAGTTTGAATCAAGGGTTCCTCACACCTGTACTCTACTACACTAACACTTGGTACGCCAAGTTTATGCCGATGTCTTCAAGAACTTCCTACGACAATCATAGCAAGTCCTACGACGTCTCCAGGATTATCAACGCCGATGCTACACTCGATGTTGCCAAATACGAGGCATATTCCCCGCTATTCCTCTCCACGACCTTCGCTATATCTTACGGCTTGTCGTTCGCTTCTATTACTTCCACGCTCACCCACACATTCTTGTATTTCCGCAAGCAAATTTGGGTCCAGTCTCGTCGCTCACTTTCTGAACAACCCGATATCCATGCTCGCTTGATGTCCAAGTACCCTCAAGTCCCCGATTGGTGGTACGCAGTCGTGTTCCTTGTCATGTTCGTCTTCGGTATCGTCTCTATCGAATGCTGGGATACACAGTTCCCAGTTTGGGCATTTGTTTTAGCCTTGGTACGATTGCATCGCTTACTTGCTGGGATGTTGTGATTGACTCATGTATTCTTAGGTCATCGGATTCCTCTACACAATTCCTATCGGTATGATTCAAGCCATCACCAATCAACAGGTTGGCCTCAACGTCATTACGGAGTTGATCATCGGTTATGCCTTGCCAGGCAAGCCTATCGCAATGATGTTGTTCAAGACATGGGGTTACATTACCATGGTGCAGGCGTTGCAATTTACCAGCGATTTCAAGCTTGGTCATTATATGAAGATTCCTCCTCGTCCTATGTTCTGGGCTCAAGTCTTGGCCACTGTTATCGCAGGAACCGTTCAACTCGGTGTTCAAGCTTGGATGTTCACTAACATTCCCGACATGTGTTCTCCCGATCAGAAAGACGGGTTCATTTGTCCCAGTACAGAGGTTTTCGGGACTGCTTCTATCATCTGGGGTGTCATTGGACCAGCCCGTCAATTCTCGCAGGGTCAAATTTACTAGTGAGTTCCCTTCATCGAAGCGGTTGGTATGAGCAACCGAGTTTGACATATTTTCTATTCAGCGGCTTGCTCTTCTTCTTCCTCATTGGCGCCGTTTGTCCCGCTGTCGCATACTTCATTTCATTGAAGTGGCCCAACTCAATTATCAAGTACATCAACTTCCCTGTCATCTTCAACGGTACAGGTTTGATTCCACCAGCTTCGGCAGTCAACTATGTTCCCTGGACTATCGTTGGTTTCATTTTCAACTATGTCATTCGCCGCCGTCATTTCTCTTGGTGGACAAAGTACAATTATGTTCTTTCCGCAGCACTCGACGCCGGATTGGCCGTATCCTCTGTGCTCATTTTCTTTATCCTTCAATATCCACGCAATGGAACTATCGGTCTCAACAACGTCCAAACATGGTGGGGAAACACTGTTTACGCCAACACTGCCGATGCCGCTAAAGTCAGGTATAACAAGCTTGCTGGCAATGACACTTTCGGGTGCGTATTTTTTACGGTCGAATCTTCATGTCAACTCTCTCTAACAACGTTTTATTTGTACAGACCATCAACTTGGTAAAGGGAGTCACCGGTCATGGCGCGTTTACAGGATTGTAAGATTGCATTCATTGTCTCATCACGTTATATCTATTCTTGGGTGCTTTTGGTTCTTGGTATCTTCGTGTAAGTTCGAGGGTTTATGTACCTGTTTCTTTCGGGGATGCTTCTCAATTCCAATGAAACACCCGTCGTATGATATTATAATCGTCTAGATACCTTCCTGTTGTATTACTAGCATAGGTTGAATAATTAATTCGAACCTCATCTGACTATAAGCTGCGAAGCATGGCTGTGTACAAACAAGTTCCTTTATCTTCAACTCGACTATCTTGAAACAGATAACCAGTCTACTGCGGATGTGGCAGTTAAAAAATTACATATGATAACAGCCATGTCGACTTATCAATGTTGCTAGAATGGTAGTATGCCAAGGCATCAGTGATAAGTAACTGTACACCGCGACAAAAACATTAGAATTCAGAACGGTAAATCAAGATACATGTACACACTCCTACCACTTGAAAGAAAGGATCGTCATCTTCACCTACAATATCATCGTGGCCTAAATCGCAGCTTGCTAACTTGTTCCCGATGCGAAGCGCCTGTTTATAGACGATGTTTGGTATTGTTTGTAGAAGGAACGAGAAGCTTGAAATCATTTGCTTTATGCTCTTCTTCTCTTTTCAAAAAAAATGACGATAAATTCTGGATTTAATGAAGTCTATATCTCCAGCATACCTGGTGCACAATTTTTGCGTTTCTGTCATTTAATTGCCAAAAACTCGGGCGGAAGGCGTTTTTTCGGGCTGACAGTAATAACGAAACACAAATCCATTGTGCTGACGTAACTGTCGGATGTCTCCGTCAAGCGACCGGCACAGCCCAACGCAGCTTGGCAGCCTTTCCCATACCCATTTTAACTCTTAACTCCTTTCACGAGCAGGTCTCACAACGCCCTACTTGTACTTTACTCTACATACTATACACCATCGAAATGAGTGAGTATTTTGATTTCAATTGCACAAAATTTTGATCTGAATTCATATGTTACAGCCTGTTTCTGGAAAGCAAACGTTGGCGCTGCTCTACTTCTTACACTTGCGTTTCTTCCCGAAGCACACGCCTTTTGTTACATTGATGGGTGAGTGTTCTGATAGATGTAACGGGATGTAACACTGATAATTGGCACTGACTTTACCAGGTTCGGGATTGAACATTGCAGACTGTCGAATGGTGCTCGGGCTGGCATAGCGATTGGCCTACGTGAGTTACTTCCATGAATATTCTCGCTCTCATCAGTTGATTGATGTTTCTTCCAGTCTTACTCGGACTCTTCCTCATCTTCGCCGTACTGGCTGCTCGTCGGCGAAGAGTTCAGCAGGCTAATCTCACCTATGTCAATCAGACTGCTCCAGTAGACCCGAACTATCCGCCGAACGGGGGATATCCACAGTATTATGGCTCCCCGTACGTTGGAAACCAAGGGCCACAATATCCACCCAAATCCTACACTGGTCAACCTGCATATGACCCAACTAGCGGATTTGCACCGGTGAGTTGCGCGAGTGGAGTGTTATTTAGATTTTTGCTAACGCTTGAATACAGCCGCAAGGACCTCCCCCGCAGTACTATCCCCCACCTCAAGGCCCACCTCCTGGGAAGGAGCCAGTATGATGTAAATGTACTATTTGTGATATTGCCAAGCGTGGAAACATCGCTTTTGTTTATCGCTTCTTGTATTCTTCGTTTGATTACTCGCAGTGCTATGATTTTTTTCTATTCTTTGATCGCTGGTTACTGTATCGATTTGTAGTTTTACATGCTTCAATATAATGGACCTCTCTATTCTGCCCTCATGCGAAAAGAAAATTCTGTGACCGGAGTGGCCGTTTCATTTTACGGTCTCTCTTCGCAACCGGTGCCTGCACGTGGCAGAGCTGATTACCGTGTGCTGCCACTTTGAAGCCTTCACCTCGTACATATCTTTCCGTTCCCCCAGTCGTCGCTGTGCTGACAATCCTACGCTCCCTTCCTCTCTCTTCTTAATGCCGAGTTTATTCTCTCGCTCTCGTACTGCTTCAACTCCAAAGAAACCTACCCTTGACGCCGCCTTTGACGAATTCGGCCGAATTACCAGCAGAGGATCAAGCAAGTTTGCAGCTCGGACGGTCTCGCCTATACCAACATCCAAGAAGGACAAGAAGAAAGAGTCCAAAGATAAGGCAAGAGCGAGGACAATCAGTACTACCACCGCAGCAGAGCCAGATCCTTCAGAGTTCACCCTCCCTGATGGCAGCTTTCTCCCACTGAATCTCGAACCTCCCCGCTACAATCCAGGGGAAGAACCATCCCTCGAACATCGCAATCTTATTGACTATGGTTACCTATGTTATCAACGACACGTTGTTCTCGGTTTGGAGGAAGTTGCACGTCTGGTAGATGTTGTCGGGGAGGAGTTGGGCACTCGTGGACTCACCACACCCTTCATATTCTCTTGTTTGGCGTTAGATGTCTCGGCCTCTTCTGTCAAAAGACTGATTCAAGCATTTTTGCGGACTTGTGGTAGGCCTTCCCATGAAGCGGATAGACTGTGGAGAGAGGAGGCGAGGTTTGCTGGTCCTCATGAGCTGGGTATGTGTCTGCGGTGGGGGTTAGCTAGGGTAGTCAGAATCATTGGTGGTCATGAAGTTCGTGGATTGGTTTCCTACGATAACTATTGTCTTTGGCGAGAAGCTGAAACTGGTGCGGTGTCCCTCTTATTATTTGCTTGGTTTATGATGTTTTTCCTGATTTGTCTCCAGCTTTGAATTACCCTGCGACCCACTTTGGGCGGTTCATTGATCACCTAGAGCCATTACTCCAGTCCCTGCTCGTTGGTCTATTCACACTACTCACTCGCTTTACCGCCCACTCGTCGTCATCGGGCCACACTCCGCCTACGCTCTCTGCCCTATTCGGACCACTGTTGTTCGGACTAGGTCCATCCACATTAGCATTCCATCACGTATATGTTCATTACCTCCGTGCTGCTACCGCCACAGAGCATTTGATCTTAGCCTTCATCCGATGGCAGGATGCTCCCGGGCACGGTAGTTCTAGCGCCAATGCGCTGGGAGTACCGACTCGTCTGAAGGCATGGATTCAAGGATACCCGTCTATGCTTCCCGTAACGAAGAAGAATGAGAGGCCACAACCCCGTCGTGGTGCTCGAACTGTCCGATTGGTTAGTGTAAGGCGAAATGTGAGAATTTACAGTGCGGACCTAGTGAAGACTGCAGCCAGCTGGGGAATACGTTCTCCTGGACAAAGCTCTTCAGCTGGCAATCGCTCCTTTGCTGGTTCAAAGGAGTGGGAGCGCATATCTCCACCTACTTTGAAACTTCCACCGAGATACTCTGAATCATATAGGAAACGTATGGTGTTGCCTCCAAATTTTCATCCAGAGACTGGCCCCGGTTCCTCCTCTTCAACTGTCAGTGCTCCTTCCCTTGCGTCTACCATATCTACAGCGTCGACTGCATCATCGTTCTTTGATGGCGAGCTAGGTATGTTGGGCAAGAAACCAGAAGAGGATCGATTCAGAAGTCTTACTGACTTGAAATGGGGTGAGTTTGAAGCTATGGGCTTTGGTGGGCTTGGCGACGAGAAGAAGCTACAGTTCGATTTGACTGAGAGCGCAAGAGCGGTAGGTCATGCCGTGGTTGTTATATAGTCTGTCTAACCAATGCTCCTGCTTTCTCCCTCGAACGCGCATTCGTCAGGCTCGTGCTGCAAAACGCGCTACTCTATCTTGGCAAGACTTCTCTGCAGCTGGGTTCTCTCGAAATGATGCACCTCTTAGTGCTACATTACAATTCAATCCTTCTGTCGCGAGCACCATGCAGCAATGGCCTACACAATCTGCTGAGCTTCATCGCAAGTTGAAGAAGACCCAGAAAGCTTTGCCACCATTCGGATGGGATACAGAGCCAATCATGGGTGCAGAGGAGGTGATCGAGGAAGCATTCATTGATGTCTTCTGTGATCTTATCTATGGCGGTGGCTGGATGGATGCAGAGAGAGCGGAAGAGGTCGATAGAGATTGTAATTGGGCTCTGGTTAGTATATCAAGCGTTCATTCAAGTCACCATTCCTTACATACAATTACAGGTAGAGTTCAAGTCATTGCCAGTGTCAAGATCGGGTACAGTTTCCGGAACTTCCGACCCACGAAATTCCACAACTCTTTTCCTCTTTGAAGAATTCGTTCCTCTTGAATACAGACAATCCTTGCACGATTCTGGTGCTACTCGCCGTAGGCTTCCCTCACTCTTTGGCACGAAGAAACATCATTGGAAACCCGCAACCACTCTGAATGGCCGCCCATATGTCATTGGCCATGTTCCCCGCAGTCCATCGTATCGTGAAGTAGAGTTTGAGGGTTTGTTAAGCTCAAATGGCAGCGTCACTAAAGTTATATCCTTGAAGACGCCCGAAAGACAACCATCCACCTACACCAATTCAGTCGCATCTCCAATCTCTACAATTGCTCCCTCTCCCATAATCACGAAACAACGTCCTCAGATTTTTCTAACTCCCACCAGAGCCGAAACTCCAGTGAAGAGACCATCTAGCCGACAAAGCGATGTCGTTGATTCACCTACACCAACAAATGAAACACATCCCGCATCCGCTAATCCACATCGAAAATCATCTCGGTTTCGATTACCAGTGAGCCCTGTCACAAGCCGAACGGCTGGTCTCCCACCTGCCGAGTACGATACTGTCGATTTCGAAGCTCGTCTCGCGAGCTTTGACGATGAACCATTACCTACTTCAGTGCGCTCGAAGCATTCTCGACGGCAATCAAAAGATGATGCTTGGGTGGACATTCTCGTTGCTAGCAGTAGTAGACGAATGCCAGGGCAGGATGTTGATCTTCGAAATGCGTTGAAGAGTGGAAGGTCAGATCCAGAATTAGCCAGTCAGGAGGTGTCGGAGGTTCTTGCTGCTGTGAGACAAATTCAATCAGACGATGAAGACGATATGGAGCCTATCCAGTCGTTGCATAGTACTGTCTCACAGCAGGATGTTAGTACCGTGGGAGGATCGGAAATTGACCATGATACAGTTGATACGCATTCTGCACATGTTGCTTATGAAGATGAGGAAGAAGAAGAGGAGCCCGTGGTTATGCCCATTCCTAAGAGGAGGCTCGGATATTTTGACTTACATCCCGAACGACGTGGTGCACTTGACACTGACGGACCTGCTTCCGTCAATGTCACACCTCCGACGCCCCCAGCAGCATCCTCCTTGGCTGTACCTCGTGCACCTCCCTCTCCAATGGATGATGCTCGTGCCCATATCTCCCGTCACTCTATGCTCGATGATCCCCGCTCGCTCTTCGAACGTCCGTCCTTGGACGACAGTAATGAAGATGCATATGATTCTGAACCGGAGACGCCAATACCCTCTGTTCCATCTAAAGAACATATAGGAGGTTCCTCAAGTTACCGAAGTTCCCCGATTCAACGCGATGACCTCGGGGAAGAAAGAGGTGCAGTGTCTTCTCATTCAAGCTCTCCTTCGCCTCACGATGTTTCGGAGGTTATCGCTCCCAAGCAACCTCAAAGTCGGACCGCATCTCTAATTGAGATGTACCGAGAGAAAGAACGTAGTGCAACCACTGCAAGCCCAGTACCAGCGTCCAAACTTCCAATTCGTACTGGTGCTTCTTTAGCGCCCCTTAGTCAACATAGAGAACGTTCAGTATCCCCGGTTCCAGCACTCGCCTCCAACAAAACGCCTTCTCCTCCTCGTCAGCAAGCAGAACTTGAAGAACCTCATCGTGCGTCTCCTAAACATTTTGAGCCCGATGTTGTGCCCATTACACCTCCTGCTCCTTATGTTCATGGTGCGCCGTTGCACAACGTTCTGGAAGAAGAAGAGGAGGAGGAAGAATAATCGACAAACAGAAGCAACTCATACAGCGGCAACCCTCTCAAGTCAGACAGACATCTTTCAACCTCTTTTTCTACTCTCTTTAAGTATCTAACTACTCATCTCGACGGTTTGCAACAAACAAACATGATTTTTTAAACTGCTTTTCGTGGTCTTTTCTGCCTGATTGATTGGGACTTATTTGATTCATAACTTTCTCCAAAGTCTCTTCTTGCCTTCTGTTCAGAGTTCCTTAGTGCATGTGTCTAATAATATTCTCTGTTATACCACCTACCTTCTTCTCACCATGGATAAATTACTCGCTCATTCTGTTTCCTAGTCTTTCACTATCCAATGTCAGGTTGATCACTCACATCCGATACAGAATCATTATATGCTGCGCGCACTTTTTTATGTTGTCCTCTGCAAATAATTATTTTATGTTCACATTTACGAGTTGTATACATGTTCTATTTTTTCCCTTCTATTTCTTCTCAGTTTTATTCCAAAAAACTGTCGTATTTTTTGCGATGTTCTCTGTCGGGTGGTCACCATATGTCGATAGTCAATACAAAGGCTTTCGTTGGGGGAAATTGATCTTCGAGCAGGAAACACACGGAGTTGAGGCATGAGTATAATATTAAGTTTATTAGAAGCATAACTTGGCCGCATACGTTCCAAGGTTCTAGTAGAGGCTACGAGAGTCTAGTTTGCTAGAATAACGGGCGATGTCCATCTGCATCTATCCGGATCCAACTCGTTTCAAACGGCACCCAAAACGACAAAATTAAAAGCACGATGTTCTATGATGAACATTCAGGCCTGCAAAGTAAATATGATGACTGTGTTCCATTGAACACTATTTTTTGGTTGAAGGCGTTTATTCAACGACACCAGAGGCGGTAATCGTGACCTTCTTCTTGGGTCTACCAGACTCAGTACCCTCAGCTTCGATAGCCTTGACAATGTTCATTCCATCGACAACTTCTCCGAAGACAACGTGTCGTCCATCGAGCCATGAAGTTACAACGGTGGTAATGAAGAACTATGAGGTAAGAGTCAGCAGATTGCAACTTGGAGCACACATGATATGAAATCACCTGTGAGCCGTTGGTGTGAGGACCAGCATTTGCCATGGAAAGAAGTCCAGGGCGGTTATGGCGCAACTTGAAGTTCTCATCTGAATACCATTTGGACGTAAGGTTGTTGGGACTTCTGAAGATCCGAAAAGATTACACGTACCAGAAAACTTCTCTCCGTAGATCGACTTTCCACCGGTACCTAGAAATGTCAATTCATTTTGGTCAGGAGATGATGCACGAGAGAAATAGTGACAGCTGCTGACCATTGTGTCGTGTGAAGTCACCTCCTTGAAGCATGAACTATGACGATTCAGTTAGACGAGTGAATACAGTGTTGTGTGAAAGAGGGTACTCACGTTAGGGATGATGCGGTGGAAGCTACTGCCTGCATAACCAAAACCGTGTTGTCCGGTAGCGAGTTCACGGAAGTTTTTGGCAGTTTTAGGGACAATATCGTCGTAGAGCTTGAAGGTGATGCGGCCAAGTGGCTGGGAGTCCATTGCCACGTCAAACTACCATATACCGACGACAGTCAGATGTAGCTTGAAGTTGACCATAGCTATTGCACTCACGAAGACTTTAGACCTGTTCGATGTAACGGAATGCTGTCAGTAAGTGAACGAAACGACGGTGTGTTGCACAGAATAATTACATTGGTGTCGTGGCAGCAGATGCTGAGGTGGCGAAGCGGCGCAAGAAAGAGGCCATATTGTCAGTAAATGAGGAAGAAATGGATGAGTTGGAATCAAGAATGAGGACGATGATGGCAAGAAAGCAAGCAGCGGTCAGATTGATCCAGCAAACGTGAATTTGCGTTTCCCCACTCACGTCACGTGCTCGTTTTGAGTTTTAAGCTGTCGGCCGACAACGGTGAGAGTGAAGACTTGGTAGTGAACTCGAAGAAGTGATTTATAGTACAGCAATAATGGGGACGAAAAGCCCTGTCCAAGAGGGGGTGCTCAAAAAACAACACTGAGACAACACAATCAACACCGATTCGATACGCAGTTTTATATCCTTGCAACGAGCCAACTTGGCCTCGAGAATAGCATTCCGATTCCAACCTCACGGACCTTCCATTTGAAGTGTGTGTAGCGGACAAATTATTCGTCATCTATAACGTCCAAATGTGAAAGAGGGTGACTTCGCCTAATGAGCTACAGAAACGCCTGTGATCTCAAGTCTGGACCACTTGAACTCTCCAGATCGACTTCAGATGTTGGGATGCATTGGTGAACAGACGCAGGTCAGAGAGCCAACCAATATGCACGTGTTGATTGAATTCTCCAGGATCCTACTGCAGTGAGAACAGAGAAGCAGAGAGGGAAAGACAGATTACCGAAGTTAGACATAAAATATCCTTTGGGGAAGCTAGAGGACTGCTCCCCGCATCTTGCAATTCCGTGGTCCGTGGGGGATCAGCCTTGCGGTCGGAAGGAGAGCCCGGAGCTAATGTTGGTTACCAGCCCTTCATGAGAGTACTAATGCCACAGCGGACAAGCCTCGAGCAGAATACTGCCTTAAGCGTACATGGTAGATTGAGGTTAATCGTAGCTTGATGCCTCGATGATCAGCGACGTTGACTAGGCGGATGCTTGAAGCTTGTTCCATCGATCCGATAGCCTCGTAAATTCAGCGATGATACCTAAGGCTGAACATCGCAGTATCTGTAAACAAACGGGAACAGTCAGAATCATGCCTCAAATTTTCCAGGTACTCTCAATCGGATGATTAGTAGGGGAAAACCTGGAGGACAGATCAAGCGATGAGACTGGAAGGGACGTATACGGATGGCAAAGTCTGATGTTGCGGTTACTTACGTGTATACTCGACACCATCTCATTTTTGTAGCCAAGCTGGATGTATTAAAGCCATCCACGAGTGTGATGGCCAATCTGGTGTTAATCGTACATCAATCTTGAATGCATCGCGCGTGTGCCACTGAGACTGATAGACTCGGAAGAACAGACCGGTTCGCCTAGACTCCCCGACACTCCGAGAAGGGAGAAAAGATATAAGTACGTCGAGAATCCGTCCACCAGATATCCAGGCATTCGAGGGGCATGGCCGAGAGGTATCCGAATATGAGCCAGCTGGGGTTCGGTATGGTGAGATTCTGTTAACTGGATCTGAGACGGAAGAAGCGGTGAAGAATACGAAACGGGGTCGTTGCGATTACTACTCCTGAAGGTGAGGATTCGATACCGTCTTCTCTCCGCAGATTGGAAGACTGGTCGGGGACATTATCACTGCTGCCAGTCTTGAGATACATCAGAACATTGGAAGTTGGCGGCACGGAGGTTTTCTTCGACTGCGGGTTTTGCAACATTTAATTAAGACCAAGAATCAAAACTAGCTGAGCTTTATGTCCACAAAGATCAGAGGTGTTGACAACATACGACGATGCAACGAACAAAAGAATTGCTTGCAGAGTGTTCCGAGTAAAAAGAAAACATGATGCTTTCAGTAAATTCCCACATTCGCGCCTGTATTTCTCTGCTATCAAAACTTGCGGCTCATCCTTCAGATAATTCGCACTTTCTTGAATACAACCTGAGCTCTAAGATTTTTGCACGACATTTAGGAAAGGGCCAAGGAGCTACTCACCTGTAGTACCTACTCAGACCGCCAGTGTGCGTTGACAAGTTGCAAATCACGTGAGCGCGCCTGCATATTATGATGAACAGAATTCGTTCCTTCAATTCTTCCGCTCATCTTATCTTGGTTTTGTATTCTGACAATAAGCGTTCTCAGACTATCCCACTGGCAAGTTACGGCGAGAGGGGGCGACAGATTCATTCCTTCATCTTTATCTTAATTTCCTCTATCTGCGACGTGAACCTTTCACTGTGGATGTAGCATCACCTGCTGCAAACGTGGCCTACATTTATGGAACTGGACTTAGGGGATCGCAAAGCTTCTGAACGCAAGATGTGAGAACGTTTGCACGTTCTAGTAATTGAAAACCTGTTTACATCCTTCTGTAGTGAAGATTATATCAGAGGACTATCTTGTGAGCTCATCGGTTATATGCAGTCTTTGGTTTTTAGTTTACATTCTTCACGCTAATAGATGAGCTCGGGAGCCTTTTACGTCTTCAGAAAGATTCAGATGCGAAACTTGCAGAGCTGAGGGAGCAATTAGATATTCGAGAACGGGGTTTTAGGTCAATTCGAGACGAGTTAACAGACGCAAGAAAACAATGGGAACGAAAGAAGAAAGATCTAGAGAATGAAATCGTGGCGTTAAAGGTAAGCTTGACATACCTCCTGCACATGTAGATACGTTGTTGAATTGTCGGAAGGGATTTGAACGCCGAGTTATGTGTCTCATTGACGGGGACGGTTCAATTTTTTCTCGCGAGCTGCTTGCGCAAGGTCAGCAGGGAGGTCATCAAGCTGCTAGACATCTTGCGCAGGAGATCCAGAAATACCTCGCGCTTAAGGATCCTTCGCACGCAAGCGCGATGGAATTATCCATATACATTTTTTTGCACAAGAAAGGACTCATGGATGCCTTGGGAAGATCAGGGTTCACCATGGAGAGGTCGAACCTTGACGACTTCTTGACAGGTTTCAATCAGGCCGGACAACGGTTTGTTATGGTCGACGTTGGGGCTGGTAAGGAGAACGCGGACTCTAAACTCAAAGGCACGAGGCACACTTACTCTCAGCGTGTGTGTATCTTTCGTTAAAGTTATCTTCAGTCTTTCTCCAGGACAGTATCCGCTCCCCACAAACATGGAAAGTTTTTTTAGGAGGTCAGTCTTATAATTGAGTATACCACATCTCTTCGTTAACATTACAGCATTGTACGGCAGTGTCTCACGATAATGGTTATGTTCCGGAGCTTCAGTCTCTAATAACAGACGGGCTTCGCGATAAACTTATTTTGCTACCAGGCTATAGGGAAATCGTTCATGCAATCAAATGCTTGAACTTTCCTACGTTAGTAATCCCCGATCTTTTTATGGCGGAAAAGCTCTCTCCTGCACTTGCATTCAACATTCGAATTCCAAACCCTCAAACACCTTCGTCCGAAGGTAGTTCTACCAATGCTCCATCAAAGACGAATGGTTCGAAGAAGGCACATCGAAAGGGCTCGGATGCAGTATCTGTTTCAAGCTCATCCGTCAACGAAATTGTCAATCCATCTCCGAACAAAGGGACCAACAAGCTGAATGCTTCATCACCCTCGTTTGCGCCGTCGGGGTTTAACGTAGATTCAGATGCGAGCTCATACAATAGTTTTGGATCTTCGTCCCTTGCACCAAGTCTCTCTGTACGTTTTCTGTTATGCAATGTGCTGGAAAGTGGTCTAACGCGAAGACTTCAATAGTTACAGGAAATCAACAGTAAGCCTTGTTCTCATTTTACTTGAGCATCATTGACACAATTTTGCATAGAACCTTGTTACAATTTTCATCTTACAAAGAAATGTACCTATGGAGCTGGGTGCGTTAATAGTCACCAGCCTATATCGGAGGCCATGCGCAAGAATCTTGCAAAAGAAGCTAAAAAGAAACCGTGTCCAGTCATGGGTAAATGTATGTATACCCTGTCTCCTCGCGTCCTATGGATTTTAAGTTGACTTTTTGAAACAATACTAGATGGCAACTGCAAGTATAACGAATCCAAAGAAGGATGCATATTTAGTCACCAGTGCCCCCATAAAATGAAATGCACATTTTTACCGAAAGGCAACTGCAAATTTGGCGGAGGTGAGATAATTGTGATGAAGATATTCGACTGAATAAAACTTATAAATTAATTTGCAGTGGAAGCGCATCGATAGAATGATGCAAGGTAATTTATGTTCACCTGTGTGTGCGTACAGTAACATCTCATCATCTGCATGCTTTACAAAGTTTAGGGTTGTCTGTGGTGGTCCGGGTGTTGAAATAATTTTTCGTAAGTTTGAAACTCTCAATCTTAGCTCTACATGACTCATTCGCAAGTTGCAGTTACGAGTTATCACTGTAGGGTCTGCATATCTCTATCGGTGACGATTCAGATATTGATTCATACACAATTGAATCTATCAATGTAACAAGTCATCAATCCAAATACAGCATGACATCGTTGAACTTGAGTTTCTCTCCATTTGGTATGCGCCAGAATCAAGGTAATGGCTTCAAAAACCTACCAAATGAAATGACAGGATACTTTAACATAAGAACAATAGGTGAGAATTGGCAGAGCTCCTGTGATTATGGGTGCTTGTAGCCATGAGCTTCGTGAGTGTTTAAAGGAATATCTAGACGTTTGTCTGGAACAAGTCGGTACACTTTTGTCTCTCCATATTGTTTGCTGATTCCCATTGTCTTCCCTCGGACCTTGTCGTTGAAAGTTCATCTCGACGGATACACCCCATGGAAACTGTTTCGGTCGTTAAGGGTCCTACAGAATCACCAATATTGCAGCATTAGGTGTATGTTTATTGTTCCCCATTAAAATCAAACAGACTTCGAACAATGGCTGCATTCAATATATTCATTCCAACTGTCAAGATACAATGTCTCTCGTATCTATCATAGCAACTGCTCGTCAATCGGTCGTAATGACAGTCTTTCGAGAGCGTTTGTGGCAGTATCGTCATAGACTGCAGCGAATCTTTGACGGAGGCTCAGGAGGAGATGGATCCTCCCTACATTCGATAAAGAAATCATGGTCAGTTGTGTATTCCTAACATCATCTGAATCTTGACTGATCATATCATCAGAACGATACGACGTGATGTTTTCATTGGTTGGAAAGAAGTCATCTGGGATTGTGCTGATGACCCTGAAGTGAAAATCCAAATGATCGTTCAAACACATACTAGTGCAAGTATGCATACCTCTCAAAAGCTGCTGCTCGGAATCACAACTTACTGCCACTGTCATCCCGAAACATCAAATTCAGATTGATGAGGAAAAACAAAAGGACAGCAACAAGGGAATGATTGCAGTGTTCAGGCGGTGGTTTTTTGTTGGTGCTTGTGGGTCCACGTGTCCGCTGCACTGACGTTGACCAAAAATGCTCGCTCTGACCGCCTCACCGCGGTCAGAGTAGCGGCGCTACGTTCGTCATTCACCACCATGTTCACATTCGTAACCACTCCAAACGAACTGTCAGTCGTCCACATATCAGGTAGAGATTTCTTTCATTATTTCCCCATGTCAGACTGTACATTAAGTCCTGCTATTGTTCCCATTTAGGTCTAGAGAACAATCACTGCCTTAATTGGCTTTGATTGTCAAGGGTCCTCCAGAGCCATATGCATTCTCACAGCTCAGTGAAGATACCCTATATGCTATGCACTCGTACTCAACACGCCTAGGACCTCAATTCACATCAATCATTCAGAAGGCTGTCCGACTACACACTTCGTACAATCACATTGTATTCTGTTATTACAATAATCTGAACAGAAGCGTTCAGCTCCATCTTATGTGGGTGTATAAAATCAAACCCTTATCTTCAAGTCCAACTACAAGTTAGCATCAAATCATATCCCCTCTGGTCACCCAGTCTTCGAAGTCACAATCTTCATCGAGAAACATGTTTTCTCCGGTCCAAATCCCTCTCACTTTGTCTCCACCTTCTTTGTCTCCACCTTCCAGCGTGATACATTTGACTCGGAATGGTAAGACAAAGAATCCTAGTGTGTCCAGCAATGTTTCGACCTCCAGCGACCTTGCTAATGATAGGTAAGTTACCTATTCGACGTAACACTTTCATGCAATCTTTGATTTTTCTTTCTTCTAGCATAGCGTCGATGCAAAAGTTGAAACGTAAAAATTCGCTCTTTCTTCTTGATGATACTGGAGCACTCATCAGCATATTCACTAGTACTTTCTCACAACCGAGGATCACAAATACGGCAGCTCGAAGGATTCATTCAAGGCCATATCACAAACGGTTGTGAAACAATGGGAGAACAATATGCGGAGTTCAAAAAAACCTTGAAGCTGGAGACTTCCAAAGAAAAGGTGAGTGGTAACATCACTATTGTAATATCAATCGAACCCGCTGAGGCTCCGACGACGCGATGTCTAGTTTGAAGAACACATTGTTTGCTTCATCGATGGTGATGGTTATATTTTTGATCAGAATTACATTAACGGAGGTGATGATGGAGCTCGAGATGCAGTACAGAAGCTGCGAGATGAGATCAAGAAAGATGCAGAGAAGAGGAATCCTCGTGCGAGCATGGAAAGATTCACGACATTTCTTTTCGTCAATGCAGCTGGCCTCTGCAAAACAATGGGAATATCGCTCGTGAAATTCAATAAATTCCTCATTGGATTGAACAAAGCTGATCGACGATTTATGGCGATTGATGTTGGTTATGGGAAGGAAGCTGCGGATTCAAAGTTAGCAGGTAATGTTCTCTCCGTATCGTTTTCTGTCAAATACCTGAAACTGACATTCAAACAGCGATACTAGAGGATACCGTTCAATCCCCAAATACATTGCTGGCTTATATTGGAGGTAAAAGGAAATCCAATCACTCCGAAAATTCTGCTGATTATGTTTTTTTAGTTGAACACGATGGAGGGTATGCACCCATGTTGAATGAACTCAAGACGAAACGTCATGACAAGAAGATAGTCATTTTGTCCGGATATGTTCAAGAAGAGGAAAAGGCTCAAAGCATCACCAGGCTAGGATTATCCACAATTGCTATCAACGGTTTATTTCGTGCTGAAAAGCTCGGGAAGTCAGAATCACTGTCAGGTCGCTCTCGCGGTAACTCGCTTTCGGAAGGGATAACAGCGGGTCTCGAGACAGCGTCACTCTCATCATCATTTGCTTCTTCTAATTTCTTTGATGCTATCTCCCAGCACATAGAAATTACCGACGACGGGCCATCGTCTTTCATTCAAGTATCCAAAGTGACTCGAACGGTATGGATTTTGAGAATAATTTCAATATAGCTATGACTAACGCACTCTCAATGCCCTCAGTCAATCAAACCTAAGGATCAGAAGGATGTTATGAATAAATGGACGCCTTGTCTTGATCACTACCTGAACTCATCGGGATGTTGGAGGGGCGAGAGTTGTCGCTACAGTCATGAACTGTTCATGGACGACGAGCAACGCAGGAGGTTCAAGGAGGACTTTAGAGGTATACCCTGTAAGAATGCTTTGAAAGATAGTAAGTTCTACTCTTCATTGATCTATTCACTTTTAATGACGACTCACTCAACACTTGAAGATGTCGGGAAATGCAAAAATTTTAATTTTCAAGTTGGCTCTTGGTGTTATTATGGACATAAGTGCCCTAATGGACCTTCTTGCGAGTATAAGAGAGATAATACCTGTACATTCACTGCAAGTAAGTAGAACGTAATAATACTTACAGCGAAGACCGGCGGACTGACACCGTGACTTAATTATTCAGGAGGGATGCATGACTGATGTTTTTCGACAGATGAATTTCCAGCATACCACAAGTCAAGTATTCAAGAATTTTTTTTTCGGTTATCGGCTTCATTTTAAGAATATTCTCTAACGATCAGTAAGAAATTTTGTCTTTGCAGCTATATGAGCCAAATTTGTAACCAGAACTTCTTCATCTACCGGCGAAATCTGGATACTATCACAGAAACCTTTTGCTATTCAAATAGGGACTTTGCTGTATTTTACTCTTATTTATACTACCGATGTACAGTATCAACCTCGATCTCAGTTATGGACAACTACTTACTTATTCACGTGATTGCCTGATTGAGCCGTGCGCGTGTAGAGCTGGCGTTGAGTAGCATGGCGTTCACTCTTTCCCTTTCTTTCCTTTCTCAATTCCTTCCACCATCTCGGCTTCCAAGCTCATTTCAGTCAAGTCGGGCTCCATATGGCTTCAACGAGAATGCTGCAATCACGCAGAGCTGTTAGACAGCTAATGCCAAAATGGCCAGCATCGCAGTCAATATCCCGGCAGCTGCTGAATCGGAATCATGTACCGATAACGCTGGGACTGAATCAACAGCATGTACGCTCGCTTCATTCAACACCAATTCGAAGAGCTCGTTATGTGAAGTTCGGAGGTGACCCAAAACACCCTCTGGATATCAGCAGATGGGATACGACAACGAAAGTAATCGCATTTATCGGAGTTGCAGGTGGTTTATACTTTGTCGCTCAGTAAGTACATCGTCCAAGTTACTATGGACCCACTGAACATGAGAGGATAGTTTGGAACGAGTTCCTGAGACCGGGAGATGGCGTTTTATGGACATTAATCCTGAGATGGAAACAAAGGTAGGTTTGTACTTCAGTAGCTAATAAACTGGAGTTGATGAACATAAGGAAGTTAGCACAAGCAGCTCATGAAGAGATCCTTTCCGAATTTAAAGGAAAAATCCTCCCCGCAGATCATCTGTTAACGAAACATATCCGTCGGGTTGTCACGCGGTTGTTGGACTCTTCAAATCTTGGCGTTCTGAAATCATCTGGTCCACCTGTGCAGTCCGATGTGTGGAACCCCGACAGTAGTTTTGGCAGGACAGAAACTGTTGCTCCTGGTCTTGGTGGGAGAGAGTGGGAGCTAATTGTCGTGAACGATGACAAAATTGCAAACGCTGCTGCGACATACGGTTCGTAAACGAAGATATTCTCATCTAGTCCCGACTAACATTATTTGACAGGAAATCTCATCGTGTTTACTGGTATTTTACCGATAGCCAAAGACGAAGAAGGATTGGCTGCCATTCTCGGACATGGTATGATCTGAGCCATGGTTTCCTCCATTCCGTATCTAACATTTCCACAGAGATCGGTCACACTGGTTAGTATTCCCTCCAATTCTGGTTAAACGATTATCTTTACACTTTATAGTTGCGAGACATAATTCGGAGAGATTTTCCTCTATGAAGATATTCCTCATATTTGCCAGTCTCATCGAGTTGATAACTCCTCTCGACGTCTTTACCTCGCGTATTCTGGCCACCTTCCTTTACTCGTTACCGAATTCTCGGAAACAGGAGTTGGAAGGTGAGTTTTCAATTTTTTTTTCCAACCCAACGATGTTGATTGAGATTGCTTGCAGCCGACGAGATTGGACTCAAAATCACTGCCAAAGCTTGCTATGACCCGAGAGCTGCCATTGAGTAAATCCGAACATTTTCGCCTTGAATTGTACTAACTTCTAGGTAGAATGTTTGATCGACTAGGGAAACTCGAAGCTTCAATGGGTCGTTCAAAATTGAGTTTCATGTATACACATCCAACTTCAGAACAACGAATTCAGGTATGATATTTTCATTTCTTGATTCTGCATGTTGACTAAACCATGTCCATGCGTAGCGTCTTGAAAGATTGCTCCCTGAGGCATACGCCATTCAAGCTGAAACTCCAGGATGTGCTGGTGTAGAAGACAGTCTTTCTGCTTTCAGAAATTCCTTTGCCAGTAGTTGGTTGTAGGTAGTGTATGGTAACACGGCCGATTCGGTCCAACCTGCCTTCCCTCTGATCTCTTCATTTATTGATCTCAGGAAACTCGCACTCTCTTACTGTATATAACTGTATCGGGTCAATTCATACTCACATAATCACAACTTAACCCTTCATTGCAAAATGCCATAACGATAAGATTCGATGCTATGTAGTACTGGTAGGTTCACTGCCTTTGTCCACAACTATCTTGTCATTGACATATTTCTGATAGGCGTTACCTAAACCCAGGTGGCAATGTTGTACTATACTGATTTTGATCATTCTCTAGAAGGCGAACTTGTGAATCATCAATATTCAATCTCTGGGCAGTGTATGCTATCTCACGCGGTGTTCCAGCTTTTTTCTCAAAACCCTCCCTCTCAATGTAACTTATCCCCTTCAGGTCATCTCACTCACTCTCGTCTGCAGGATCAACCATGAATTCAAGCAGACGAGACTCAAATCGATCCAGCTCGTCCAGGAAGAAAACTCACTCGAGGTCGAAGCCGTCGAGAAACAAGAAGAAACACTCCCAAGAGAAAGCCGAAAATCGTAGCCTGGATAAGCATTCAAACCTTCGGAAGGAGATCAACTTGTTGCACGCTGAAGTCTCCCAACTTCAATCCGAAACCTCGAGTTTGCTCGGAACGAATGATACTGGACGTGGAGAAGACAATACCATCGTCCCGCGAAAGAAGAGCCAAGATCAACTATCCTTGACAGTTTCGAGTGCTGGTCATCAAGTGATTCTCGTACTATTACTATAACACTTTTCATGCTAATTTTTCCTATAGACCGCCTTTTTTGCAGCAGCTCAACAAGGCAACGTTTCTGTGCTCAAAGTTTTCATCGAGTCTAACAGAGCTAATGCCCGTGATCGTGACGGAGAAAACCTGACAGCTCTGCATTATGCTGCTCTCAGTGGACGCCCTGCAGCTTGCAGATTCCTCATCGAGCAAGGAGCGAGAGTTAACACTCGTGGAGGCGATATTGACGCTACATCGCTACAATTTGCAGCATGCTACGGTTACTTGAACATTATCCACCTGCTGATATCCTATGGCGCTGATCCCGACGTACCCGACTGTCACGGATATACCGCTCTACATGTCTTGGTGGAGTCTTCTCATTTTTCAGTCTTGTCTTACTTGGTCAGATGCGATATCAATATCGACGCAAGAGATGATCACGGAAGAACACCATTGATGTGGGCTGCGAAATGTGGAAATCCTCACTCTCTTGATTTGTTGCTGAAGAGCGGTGCAAGTCATGCTGCTACAGATTGCAATGGGCTTACTCCCCTTCATCATGCCGCTACTTCTGGGAGTCGCCTTTGTGTCTACCTTCTGGTCGCGGCTAACGCAAATGAAAGTGTTAAAGATCACATGGGAAGGACAGCTTTGGATATCGCTCGACGTCGAAATACAAAGTCGACAAGAATATCTACGGGCATCAGAAAAGATATAGGAAATCTTTGGAGCATTCCACTTACTTTCAGCTATGCTCCGCCGCCAGGTTCTCGACCTCTTCCTAGTCACAATGTCAACTCAACAATTGATGATTTCTCCGATCTCACTACTACCCAAACCTCCGCTTCAGCGCATCTCCCTTCAGTGTCGCAGCAGAACGTCACAGACAATGAAGCTGAAGATAATGTCTGGGAACATGTGATTAGAGAGGATGAAGACGAAGATGTCCCAGAGACCCAGGATGATCTGCCAGCATATCATCATCGCTCTGTCAGTTCCTATCTCTCTCTGGACCTTTTGTTACAAACAACTAATTTCATAATTCCGATCTCAGAAAGATATCACTTTGTTATCTGGCGGACCCATAATCAAGAAACTTGAAAAGACTCGCTGTGTTCCAACTCAGGAGTCGATCAACCAAGATGAGGTGTATCATATGACTGGAAGTCAAATTTTTGCTTTACTTCGGGATGCGATAGATTCTGAAGCTGCACGACCTAAATTGTTACGGCTCCGAGGAGAGTGTGCAGAAACTACGCTCTGTCTAATGCAACAGGTATTTTTACGGATTCCCATTTTCTCCAGTGTTGTTGATATTAACGGTATATTTGTCCAGATTCTTGACGGAAATAACCATCACTTTATATTGGAAGCCAACTCTAAGCAACGATTTATTCTTCGGCGTCTTTTAACCAAACTTTCTCAAGAATCTGACACGCTTCCGTCTTGCATCTTCGCGGAAGGAATCCAATGTCCGATGAAAGATTCAATCGCGGTCGGAGGGTTTGCAGATATCTTTCAAGGCTCATACAAGGGTGAACTTATTGCCTTGAAACGTTTGAGGGTTGCAATTTATTCTGGAGCAAATAAAACCTACAGAACGGTGATTATATTCAGCACTTTATAGCGTCACTATAACTCAATAAATGAATATTGACAGGCTTTTGCTCGGGAGTCTCTAGTTTGGAGACAGCTTAAGCACGGCCATATTCTACCCTTCTTAGGCGTTGATTGCTCTACTTTCAACGGCTTTTACTGCATGGTCTCACCGTGGCAACAGTATGGAAACATTCAGAACTGTATCTCACGACTTGAAGAAGATAAGTTCCCGATACCATATGACCGATGGGTAAGTTCAATAAAAACTATCAATTATATTCACACCTCATGAAATCAATGCGTAGACTCTAGAGATCGCTGAAGGCCTTAATTATCTTCACAACGAGTCAGTGGTGCATGGGGACTTGCGAGGTGTAAGATCTCCAAAAGCTGATAATTTACTGTTTTCTGACACCCATCCTTCTTACAGGCCAATGTTCTTATTGACAGTTATCTGAATGTCCGCCTTGCAGATTTCGGTCTTGCCCTCTTTGCCGATTCTTGTTCCGCTAGCATTGGGTCTCACGCAGGCGGTGCTAGTCGATGGATGTCACCAGAACTACTCGGTGGAGAGCAGAGGTGGCCCAACTTTGCTTGCGATGTATTTGCCTTTGGACGTGTTTGCATTGAGGTAAGCCGGGGTTCTTTCTACTTCAAGTCACTTACTTCAACGATGAGTTTCTCAGATTTTCACCCATCGACCGCCATTCCACGAGCTAAAGGGAGAGTGTCAAGTTATCGCCCAAATCCTTCATCTCAAACGTTCCCCGTCAAGACCTACAGGAGACATAGGAACTGTCATGTCAGATGCTCTGTGGAGTATTGTCCAGGACTGTTGGACTGAAGATCCTTTCGGTCGGCCTTCAGCTCAGATTGTTGTGGCAAAGATGCGAACCCTGGCAGTTCCTGAGTTTATGTCCTCGGAGCTGTTTACGAAGTTCAAGGATGGTTTAGAGGTGGCTATAGCGGAGAAAGCGGTCTAAGCTTATTTTTACTCTTCCGTTTTGTATAAATTACGGTGAGTATGGTTTTCACCTTTGAATGAACTCTCAACTCATGAAAGCTGTGAAGATGATGATTCAGATAATTCTCTACTTACGATTGCGAAATTCAATTTGGTCAAGGATTTTCCTGACAAACTTTAAACATCCCGGCGCAAACATTCAAATTCGCGGATTGGCCGATTTGAGTTGACCCAAGTAGAAATTGAGCGTTAAGTTGGAGGTGCTACGAACGTCATACCGATCGAATTTCGATATCCCGCGCTCAACAATGTCGTAACTGGTTCTCGATATAAATTGTGAGGAGTATATCAAGTCCGTTCAACCCAACTCTCCTGCTTGCATCCACCAAACTCACAATGACTACTCGAGTGCAGCCCTTCCCGCCTCCTGCCACCAATTTTGGTGCTGGAGAGCAAGAACCATTACTCGGTCGACCAGAAGAGGAAGAAGAAATTGCCCTCGGTTATTATCTGGTCACTGGAACAGCTTTCATAGCACAACTTGGAGGCATTGCCCTGGTTTTGGTTGTTTATATAAGTGTTTACAGCCATGACATGTGTCTCTTCAGTGCACATCCGGTATGTTCAGATTGTAGCCCATATCGTACTAGCTAACATCACGTTTCAGTTGTTGAATGCACTCGGAATAGCTTTACTTCTCGAATCGACGCTCCTATTACAACCTACACATTCATCTGCCCAGAAACACAAAGGGGCTATTATACATTTCGTGTTGAATAGTGTTGCATTCATTTTGATGTACTCTGCGTTCATCGTTGTCGTTGTCAGCAAAGTACGGAATCAGGGTAAGCCACTCTAAGCCACTCTAACAACATAAATATACTCGGCCGTGATACTGATTCATCCCTTTCTTAGAACGCCACTTTGGTTCGGCTCACGCGATTTTGGGACTCATCACATATATCTTGCTGTTCATGCAAGCCACTTTCGGTATGATACAGCTTTACTTTCCATCAATACTGGGTGGAGAAGCCAAGGCGAAAGAGATTGTAAGTATTCAATAAAATCGCACAAATTCCTGAGCTTACTCTTTTTCGCATGTAGTACAAATATCACCGAATGTCAGGCTATGTTATTTTTCTATTCATCCTTTCCACGGCGGTTGCAGTGACATACGTTCCATATGTGCATGATGTTTTAAAGATCCGCACTTGGGTCGTAATTGTTGCTGGGGTCCTCATTCTAGGAGGTGTTCTTCCCAGAGCTGATCTCGGAAAGTTTGGTTTCAAACAAGGATGAAGAAGATGGGATGTCTAGCAAAAAGAGAACAATAGTTATGTTGTATATCACGACCAAACGCTTCATGTAGTCGATATTACCCAATTTCGAACAATGCCATCCATATTAACGTATCGTCAAAACAGGACTGCTCCATCAGGTTTATAAATCAATATGTACAACACAGCCACGAGATTTAACAATATCAATATATTCTACAAAGGAGCGGTAGTGGTCGGTGACAAATGAAAGTGCGAAAAGATTGACAGTACATACAAATAATGATCGAAACTAACGGCAGTCCATAGAGTCCCAAGATGAAGGGTAGAAAAGTCACTAATTGATATCTAAAAAGTCATGATCATGATATTGAGGAGGAACATTGGTAAATGTCGACAGAGCCTGTGTCGTGCCAAGTGGAATGACATTGACATCCTGATTTTCTTCGAGTTCGGGAACTACCGCTAATAGATGTCCTCGATGATCTTCTGACATACCGTTAGCAACAACAGGCTCGTAAACATTGGTCGATGGATGTAATATGAATGTTGAGGGAAGCGGAGGAGGCATTGGAAACGATCCAATATCAGTAGATTCTCCACTCTCTGTTGGATATGAAGAACTTGTTCCAACAGAACTACGGGCGCTGGAAGAGAAGGAGGTGCCAGCAGGTGGTGAAGGACGTTGGCCTTTGGAAGATGGAGATGCAGAATGCGATGAAAGGGAAGAAGAACGTGGTGGTGGTGAGAGTGCCGGTGTCGAAGTGGGTGTGGACAAGGATGCTAGAGGGAGGTGTGGGAGCTTAATTGGAGAAATAGCAGGAGGAGTGGGAAGATTTCGACGTCTTCGATTACTAGTAGGACTTGACGTGCTACGGATAGGTGTAGGTATGGAAGGGAATGTCATCGAAGGATTGACAGCTATCTCGGGTGGCGACTGTAGCTTAGGGCGATGAACCTGTGGCCGCAGTGGATGGCGATAAGATGAAGCAAGGGCTTCTGGGCTAGTTTTAGCTAGCAAATGATCAGAAGCATCTTCCTGACCATCATTTCCTACAACAATGATAGTATCCGCTCCTGGATTGACCAACGTAGCCATCGTATTAGCCCTTTGTAGCTGTTGCATCATTGTTATCGAGCTGGAGCGTTTTCGGTGTCGTGTCACGTCGAAAGATACTCTGATTCCTGGAGTTGGTGACGACGGAGGACTGGACCCGACAAGAGGAATCAAACCTCTTGGTCTCAGTGAGAAAGGTCTTGCGCGGAACTTCTCCTTCTTTGCATTCTTTGTGCTTCTCAAACGATGAAAGGTTCTCCAAAGCATGAGCAAGATGATCAATCCAATGACAGATCCTACGGCACTTGCAATAACTTTGCTGATGTACCCTGGTTGTTGCTGTTTCGGTCTATCAAAGGCTCTGTCAATATACATTCTTGGATACTTCAGTCAACACGCACTGGTTGGTTGAGGCGCTCGAAAGCACTTTCCCATAAGCCATGATGTAATCGATATCTAACGTCGTTGTATCTGAAGACCATGCAGGGTTGTTTCTCAGTAGGAGAGTATGTTGACCTTCTGGTATGTTGTACTTGTAATAGATAAGTTGTGAAGGTGGTTTCCCTGATGTCATATTGTTTGGAATATGCGAGTTTGATGTGAAGGGTTTCGAAGTGAGCCCATCCAATGTGACACTGAAAGGAGAACTCGTCGGACTGATGCTCCCGTAAACTTCGATACCGACCCCTGTAAAAATTCAGTTAGTCGTGCAGCCCAAGATATTCACGGTTTGATCTTCCCACCCTGACCACAAAAAGAAAAAGATGAGCTATTGAGTGGATTCCATGAAGAGACGAGACATACTGTGAAGTTCAATGTCATGCTACCAAGCGCATCGGACGTAGTACTGTTGCGGTTAATCAGTTGAATTTAGATATTTTCACGTTAAAGGATACAAACTGTGATGTGTTGTCAACGTTCCATACAAGATTATTTGAAGTGGTATTATGGGGACGCCATAAACAACCCGGGTCTGTATCGTCGATTGTTGTGATACCAGTGAGTGGCGTCTCGAATACGATCTTAGGTGATGACATGAGCAAGTTGATTAACACAAGAATCCGTGAGCTCGACTCACTCGGTTAAGATCAAGAATCGATCCAGTGTCCGAACCGAGATTACTCAGTTCCAGCTGGTGATCACCTTGAAGTAAACTCTGGTTTGAGAAAAGAACATAATCAAAATCTTCATCGTCGCCTTCTTCGTATCCCGGTTGAGATTGAGTTACTCCATCAAGGGTGACCTGGTATGGTCCTAAGCGGGACCTATATCCACCATATATCCTAGATAAATCGTATGAGAGTGCCCCAAAAGAGATACATAGTAGTTGGTTCAACGTACCAAACACCTACGTAAAGTCACACAGTTATGGCAATATTCGCAGAAATGTCTGATTTGCAACATACCTCCTTCACCAAACCAATGCAAGGTCACACTTCCGTTCCCTTGTGACGAATTCGTTGCATGATAACTTGCATTAATGTAGTTAGACTAAGAAAAAAAGGTTTGGCGTTGGGCCGAGAAACACTCGAGCTCATTCCCAACAGAACACTCACAAGAAAAGGATCTTCAAAAGTACCTTCCATCCAGAGTGTTTCCGGGATGTAAGTTAACATAGGACTGAGGTGTGTGACCGTCGTATTCTTCGACATCCTCGGAAATCCTATCAAGGATGACTCGCATGCAACTTGAAGAAAGTTCCTCCGACCTATACAAAGTCGAGTGGAGAAGTAGAGAATGAAGGGGGACTCGGAGGGAGAGTGCCGTTCAGGAAAAGAGAGGGGGAGAAGGGAGTACAAAGAGAAAAAGATGGACAGATCGGTTTCGCCAGCATAATGAAGGATAGACAGTTGGAGGATCAGAGGTGGACCCTGGATCGAAGGTGTAACGCTTTCATTGAATCATTCTCTCGGTGAATGGATTCAGAAGTCTTTATGATGCACAGCGCATGAAAAGGTCCTAAACACGACATTCATTAGCAATAGATACGCCGACCATATAAGATACAAAACCACTACAACATTCAGAGATGCGAACATTGTTGGTTGTATGTTCTAAACTTGCTTCAGAAGAGATAGAATGTCGAACAATCAGCATATAATCGCTGAGTTCAAGTAGCACTAGCGACCTCCCACCTTATTCCGGAGGCCGAAATATTCGAAGACAGCACATCTGATAGCAAGCCAACATGGCACTGGCGGTGTTTTCCATTCGAGCGAGAACGGCACATCAAAGATGAAGGTCAATTTTCTTGATGCATCTACGGAGATAATGATATACAGACCTAGTGCTCCTGGTGTATGTAATGCACGGTGTTCTAACAATGAATATGCCAAGTGATGAACACGATTAGTATATCCTCCCTGGGTCAATCATCATACTATTCACGAGAGCACGAACTTATATATGAACGCGACTACCAGAAAAACCACAGCGCCATCTTTCGTGACCATGCACCGCAAGCTGTCGTCTTCAACTTGGAAGTTTTTGGACGTGCATTCGCTATGTTCCGAAGAGGATTTTCTGGTTTCGCATATGCGTAACTTATTCTTCTCTCCAGGGCATGAGCTGCCTTTGAAGCATGGAAAACGGATGCATGCGACCTCGACCAGACATACGGGTTTGAGAGTAAGGCGGCTGCAGTCTGAGAATGACAGGCGACAGCAGGCCACTGGCAGTGATATTGATCGACAGGTTGATGTTCCCAAAAAGGAATTAGTTACTAGGAACGATGAAAATGCCACGTTTCCTTGAAACATAGTTGAAAAGCTCTCGAACGCACCAGTACTAGAATTTTGCCACTCAAATGATGTGCAATTCATTCAGAACATTCGCCTCATTTTATAATCCCTCCATTCGAATTTTTGGCATGTTTGAAACAAATATCGCTCTCGCACAGAGTCGCATCACTGCAAACTTGAAACCAAGAAAAATTCTTTTTCACATTGATACAAACTTTCTGCTTCCGCTCTAGTGATACACCCTCCACATCATGCATTGGCAATGATTGCTTGAAATGAAGCAGAACGAGGTCAGCCTCTTTCTTCGCGGGAAAATCGAACTTATAAATACCTCGAATCAAAGCACAGGTACAACCACAGCTATCTCATGCGACCGTGCACGAAAGATTTATTCACTGGCAGGGAAAAATGCAAGATCCTCGCCTGGGAGAAGCTCTGAGATGACTTTACTAGGAGTACCGTCCACTGTATACCGATTGAAGCATTGATGAGATAGAAGTTGGAAATCGAAATCTATGGAAAGAAGCATTCACCTTCGCTTCTACGCTCTAAATGAGTGGGAACAGCAAGGGTCCCGACGAAGCATAGTATGAGGGAGAAAATAGCCAATTGTGGGAACTGCATCATAAACCTAGGGAAGTTAGAGAAGGCTCGGGGGATTTGAAAGTTTCTCTCTGCAGAGGCTGGAACTCACAATTGTCTTTAAGCCTGGGTTTATATATACTCGAACAAAATAAAATTGACGGACTCAATCGCCCACACATTACTTGTATAAACAATCCGCAGATGATGAACAAATGGTTGTGTCAGTCTCGACCAGCTCATTGGCAGCTGCTATGACTTATCTATCAAACATATGCAGTAAAATGGGGCCATCTGAGCGGTATAGAGACCGCCTGCATCTGTTCCCCATAGCACAAAGTAGTCAACAGACGAGCTTCTGATAAAACTTTGACTGAACGATATATGACTGAGAAGCTGCTTATGGTTCACCTTGTAGAAAGTCATTCATTAATCACGATATGTGTGATAAACACGTACTCACAGGCTTGGCTTCGTTGTCTATATAGTAAATACACCAATCATAGATGGTTAGTTTGTCAAATAGTACTGACGATAGGAGGATGCGTGTACTCACGTTGACTAATTTTAACAAGTAAGATTTTATTAATAACCCCGTAGGATTCATCTTCTCCTGCAATTTCGAATTACGAGACTTTCGACTGCGTTTTGCTGTCTCGGACAATTGTTATTCCCAACATACCAGTATCTAGTATCTAGTTTCTCCGAAGGGACCTCATTGTACCAGTAGAGCCGTGGTGTCTGCTTCCAGCGACGTGAGATCCCACTCGACCGTGGACTCATGTAGAACATTCCGTTGGAGGAAGGCGGTGAAAGGCGGGAAAGTCTAGCCACCAGTCTGCGCTCCTCTTGTTCAATTCACAGGGTCGAGCTTCTTAGCCTAATGGTCAGAACAATGGGTACGGTAGCTGTGTCACCGATACTTGAATGCAAGTTCCATAGCAAAAGTCACGAGACAACAGATGAGGGAAGATTCGATCCGAATGAAGAACAAAGAGATAAGATACTGTTCCGAGTCCGAGCCCTGGCAAGCCTGAAGACTCTAGTAATAAATCTAAAAAATTGAACAAAGTCCAAATCAAAGTTGTATACAAGAAAAAGTTTCTATACTATGATATAAGTGGCATGGTAGTAGGGTCCTTGAGTGATTTAAGAAATAGAGATGATAGATGACGAAATATAACGAAATACATATTCGCTTCAAGACAATGCACAGCATACAAAGTCCGTTCCCAGAGGAGCTGGTGGAAGGTTACCAAAATGAGACATAGCCAATCTTAAATAAGATATTTGGTGAGATTTCGTATGTTTGCATGAACACACGAGCAGGCGACGGCTCCGCTTACCTGACATGGGGTAGCGTGTGGTGGAACATATTGGAAGGAGCGCTGACTACTAGTAGTGGTCACTGGCTTTCAAGCGACACATCTCGCGGAAAGATGTGGCCTGTAGAACTGATAAGTTCAGAGGCAAGACCATCAACATCTATGGACTCCAAAGATGATTCTGAAGCGCAAAATCAGATCCGATGAGCTGGTAAAAACATTTGATTGAAGACTTGAACTCACCTCCGATCGTGATAGAAACTCCAGCGGATTCACTAATCTTGATTGGCATTCCCCCTCCCAGTCCCAGTTGAAGCAGCAGAGATACTGCCAGGAAGTATCCTTTGAGCCACGACCGAGAGTGCATATTGCTGAAACCGCTATTGGAGGACACGTTATGGAGGATGGGGAGTGGCCGCATTCCTTCGCAGTTGAGGTACACACATCTTATGTATTATCACCACGTACGTCTTGGAATATACTCCTGGTATATTTTTGGGGTGAATGGAACTATTCTTGAAAAAACAAGCATGCTGAGCGAAAAATAGTTACGTCAATACGCCCGAACGTCGTGCAAATGGTATATCTCCATTGCGCGCGAAGATGAGTTGCCTTGCCGGATTTCACATACATGAGAAGGTTTAGTACGGGTTTCAAAGGGTGCTTGCGCATACCGCTTATTTACCCTACCTTCGGACCGAAATCGTGGTTAAGTTTGCCGATGGAAGTAGCTAGAAATTAACGTGTATGACTTTTGAGTCGACGGACATAATCTGCCACAAATCGTATATTTTCGGAACGTTGCGTATGACGGTGATTGTGAGGTGCGGTCAATGAAGAATGAAAGATAATTGATATCTTGCATTTGGAATCCTAAACAATTACACTACCGGAAAGCGATATGTGAGTACTAACGCAGTAGAAAACACCGTTGTTGAATACATACATGTCCTACATCCCCCCGTTACGTTCACAAATATCGTCATGCATTAAGGGAATATAACGCTCGGTGTTCCGGTAACGTCGCTGCTCAACCCATCAACCTTGAGACTTTCTATAGTGTTTTGTGAGAATGAGTACTCGCAGTTATTCGACATGCGATGACTCGGACGTACCTGCATCGTCGACGTCAGATGCACTTTCTGGAATAGCAACGGCAGAGGCAAGGCCGAAGAAAATGCTGGCGAACACGAACGCCTTGAAAATAGAGCTTCTCATGTTGGCAGGGATGATGAGGTCGTGTTTGTGGGTGTTAAAATGGTCAACGTGCAGTCGAGCGGTAGAAATTCAAAAATTGTAGGCCTTATATACGCACGCAACCATAAACACTGCCAGTATTGTCAGAACAAAAGTCTAGCCATCAGCCGGAGGTGTGCGCTGTAGTGTGTTTATTTTTGAACGTATGATCCACTGAAGTAGGGAACAATATAGTCTGTTCGTGATATGTGTGCTTCTATCACTTCGAGACATGATGATAGAGGTACCGCAGATTTCTTCTTTTGATGGAGATGTGGATACCAATGCATATTTTTTCCTCTTTTGCTCTGCTTTGTTTGTTCCTAGAAGGACGGAAAACTATTTGTTAGTTTTGGCAGTACAGTGAGTGCAGATGTCCGTATCAGCCGAGAATCGATAGTGGGACACAATAGGCTGAAAAGGTTCTATTATACCTGTTAGATGTTCCAAGAAGCAACTTGCACCACATGCTAATACACTCCCGGATTGATATGTCGGAGTATTATTCAACTTTCGAGTCAAATTTTGGGGCTGCGTACTGGATTGATCACACCTGTAAGAAGCAACCATTCACTGGATGAAAAGGCATGGAAAAGCATTGTGAGAATTTAGCCGGCGATGGTAACATGAGTCGATCGATATGAAAACAACGAGTTGACATAACACACCTTCTCTTTTATTGCGACATTTGAAATCTTTGCGAAAAATCCAGAGTCAGAAGTTAATTCTTGAAAGGTTACCAGGACAGCGGTTGCGGTGTTACTATGTGAAAGTGACCTACCTGGTACCATTGTGGCGTTGGATTCCAATCCTTTCGGCATCCACCGAGCACAAATATGTGAGGTAATTTCTACATAATTTCCATCCAGTATTGTTGTATCCAGAGTTGTAATATATGATTGACTGGTTGTGGGGATCCGATGTGCTCGACCAAGCCTTGTAATATCAGGTGCAAAAAGAGGATTGTTGAGCAAGCCTCGTGGGAATAGAATACAGGTCGCCGAAGAAGATATATTCTTTGCAATAGAAGACCACTCCCTCGTGCATATCTCCGTGATTGAACTGTCGCCTAACTCAACAATGGTGAATTTCTGGGTTCTGCAGGGAGTCGAATCCACTGTGGCTGATCGGGATATTATAGGCAGCATTTCCTGTTGGGATAGAACATTAGCGTCGAATAGGAAAGCCTAAGTTCTAGTCAAAGTGGACCATATGGATAACTTGAATTGACCGTTGTTCAAATTTATACTGAACTGTCTACGATAGGAGTCTAAGCGTTCTCTGAAATTATCAAGCAAGATGAAGATACTGAGTATCCTAAAGACTAGCCACAGTCATCAGGAAAAACTTACCTCGTCAGCTACGTGAATTCATTGGGACCACACTTGCCCTAAGCTAACTTGTTGAAAGCAAAGCCAGTGCCAGTGCCGACACGTCACACCAATGGCCCAGTAAGAGTGACAACTTACAAGAGGTGATGGGTGACATAGAGAAATGCCACGTGGGTCTCGGAGACATCCGGCGACTGTGTAGTCCGTCGACGAATTGAAGCTGAACTTCTTGAAACTCTCCCATTGTTCGCAAGCCACGTAAGTTTACTATGCAAAATATTCTACGGTACTCTATTAATTTATTCTAACAGCACATCAATTTCGCCCAATCTCGATACCGTGACCCTACCATCAACGGCTCAAACAATCTCTCAGTGCGCCGAATGAATCTCAGCGCAAGGCCAAGATTTGCAAGCATTGCCAACTGGATTGATACAATTACTTACTAGTATATTGGGCGGATTCGATGAATCATCCATTCATCAGTCAGCTTTCCATCGTTGAAACTCCATGACGCTGACCAGGAGCGATCACCACAGCTGAAACACTCTATAGTGTCGCATGTTTCTCATGAGATCCCAATACTCAACATATTTAAGTGCACATTAATCAATATCTATCAACAAGACACCCCTGTTTCTTTTCTGGTACGTTCAAGTTATATGCAGTCCTGCTGGTGTTGCTTCTACCGTGAAGTCGTATTCTGATGACTCGCAAAATGTTCCTCAGAATCCTGATCACGAGAAATGGCTAATGTTACTATCCCATCCGTTGAAGGCAACGTTCCATTCCAAGTTGGGGATGAAATATTCTATACCTATTACAAGGTCTTCGGGGATCTCAAAAACCGCAAGCACACACCCCTCGTCGCTCTTCACGGAGGTCCTGGCCTGGTGCATGACTATCTGGTACCCCTAAGCACGCTCGCTGGTAACCCAGAAATTCCTGTCATTCTCTACGACCAAATTGGCAATGGGAAGTCTACTCATCTCCGGGAGAAACCCAAGTCCTTCTGGACCATCGATCTTTTCATTGACGAATTTATCAACTTGCTACGCTATCTTCAAATAGAGGACGAGTTCCACGTTTATGGACATTCATGGGGTGCTATCTTAGGTGTGGAGTACGAGTTACGCCGTCGACCTGCTGGGCTTCGGAAACTCATCATCAGCAACTCTTTGGCATCCATGGAGCTTTGGAATAAATCCAACATGCAACTGATGCAGGGCTTCCCCAAGGAGGTACAGGAGGGTTTGATGGTCGGTCTTGCTGATATTCCCAAATATCTGGCTGCGTTGGAGAAATACCATGCTGTACATGGTTGTGTAGTCAAGCCGTCCCCTGTTGAGTTGAAGGAAACTCTCACTAATTTGGATGATCCGACCGTCAGCGTAAATATGTGGGTGTTGATTATACGTTATCGCTATGCTTCTGACTTTCATGAACTTTGCTCGGCAGGTTCAGCGGTGAACTGGGAACATGGACGTGTATTGATAGACTTGACCAAGTTCGCGTTTCTACCCTCCTTCTGAATGGTGTGGATGATATTGCACAGGACTTCGTGGTCCGTCCATTCTTCGACAAAATCCCTAAAATAAAATGGTTCACTTTCGCAAAGTCCAGCCATACCCCGTTCTATGAAGAGAGAGACAAGTTTATGAACTTGGTAGCAGAATTTCTCATGTCATCATAGATGAAGTTGCTGTAGATTCGATGGACGCTATGCCATCCATGTCTCGGATACTCCCCACGATAACAAGCAAATGTGGTTCACTTACAATACGCACTTTCTTCTTATGATAAGAGTCTACGTGATCAATATTTGAACTAATCGTGTCAATCTCAAGAGATGGCCCATTCCTTGCACTGAAGTTTACTGAAACACCCTCTACGTCACCCGACACACTAAGAATTCCGAAGAATTAACCATTGTGTCTCAATTCTAAAGGATATAGCTTCTCCTTCAATCGTCTCTCCACCTTGAACTCCGCCCTGCAAGCCTATCTTATAAACAATCCGGTATTTTCTCTGAAGACTTTCACAAACCCGCCTCAACAATCCATGATTCCAAATCACGGTTAACCTGATCTGCATGAGAAATAATCAACCAATGATCTCCATCGTACTCCTTGACAGTGACTTTATGATCTTTAAAAGCGTCCAATCTGAACACGCTCGCTCCGATTGAGGCCAGACAAACCCTATCATGTAGTGCTGCACCAAAGAAAATAGGGCTCGATGAAGGAGGAATATATTTGGATTTCGGAACAGCTATAAAACCAATAAGAAAGACCCTCATTTGTTGGAGGTTCCACGACTTACCAGCATCATCCTGTGAACTGAGTCCAGAGGTTTGAACCTTGTACCAACACAAAGGGGCTTTGAACCCGTTCTTCTGGAAAGTCTCAGTGAAGAGCTTCCTGTCTTCTTCGGTCCAGTAAGTGGGTCGAGGAGATGCATAATCGCTTGTTAGAGTTTTTCTCAATGCACCGAGTGGTGCCAAATGGGTCTCCCAAGTCGAAGGATCGTTTGGGAACAACATTGCACAGAATGCATCCCACTGAACGTATCGTCAACGCATATTCAAAAAAGGGGGGATATGGCACATTTCTTACATGATCGAAAATGACTTGCTCTGCATCGTCTGCTGAGAAAAACTCCCAATACCCGAACTGTTCATATCCAAACTTCTCTTTAGAAACTTTCAGATTTTGCTCGTAGTTGTGAACTGGGTTCGGGGGTGTATACGTGACCGCAAAGAAAGCGTAAGCAAGAATACGTTCCGGGAACCAAGTAGCGAGTTTCGAAACAACTCGACATCCCCTGATAAAATAAGGATTACCATGTGATTTTATCAAGAGTATAAGCGACATACCAATCGTGTCCAATTGCAATAATTTTGTCGAGTTTCTCCGCGTCGAGAATATCGATGATATCTCTTGTGAGACCGCTGCCGACATAAAGAGCGGGATCTATAGGTTTCGCTGTACCCCCGTACCCAAGCATGTCGGGAACAAGGACACCATAACCCTTTTCTTGGAAGTACGTTGCGGAGAACCTCCAATCCCTGCTGGTAGAGGGGAAACCGTGACAGAATAGGATAGTAGATTTCGAATCCTTCGCAGGGGAGTAGTAGTAATGATAATTGAAGTCTCGAGAGACCTTTACGTCTTTGTAGAGAGTTAAATCCATGATGTGGTAAGAGGAATCGAGTATGGGGTTGGGGTGAGAATCGTGTTTCAAGGGCCGTTTTTAAAGCTTTTGCACCTTGGGAAATGACGTACAATGGCTATTTACAAAGAAATCAGAATACTGCAACTGAGACGGCGAGAAGACCGAGAGCAAATACCTACAGCATCGTGGATCGAGGCGCACATCTGCTTGCTGGACATGGCAATGCTATAAGCCTATAGCGGTAAGTAAGAGATACCACGAGTACTGAATAATTCGGGACAATGAGAAGGTGATAGCAGATAGCTCATAGAAATTGTGCACGAAGGTTCAGCTGTGTGTTCAACTTTCGATGTTCAAGTTCACCAAAAAGCTTCTCTGCACTTCACCGATTTTGCCGAGCAGGTTGAAAGTATCAGAACCAAACATTAAAATTCATTATGACATTAAGACAGTCTCAAAGAAGAGGCTATGAACACAAGAAACATAGATGCTTACTTGGTTCCTTCTGAATTACAACCCAATAATCCAAGCTTCCAAGTCGCGATTAATCTGGTCTGCATGAGAAAAAATCATCCAATGATCTCCATCGTACTCCTTCATGGTGACTTTATGATCCTTGAAAGCATCTGCGTTGAACACATCTAGTCCGATAGAAGGTAGACAGATTCTGTCGTAACGAGCTGCACCGAAGAAGATTGGACTGGATGCAGGAGGGAAGTATGCCGATTTGGGGACATCTGAAGAACCAGCATGACTAAACAGATTCTGCTGAATTGCATGCAACGACTTACTGGCATCGTCCTGTGCACTGAAATCTGAAGTCTGAACCTTGTACCAGCACAACGGAGCTTTCAAGCCGTGCTCGCGGAAAGTCTCCTTGAAAATTCGCTTGTCTTCTTCAGTCCAGTAAGCAGGTCGAGGGGCAGAGTAATCGCTTGTCAGCGTTCTTCTCAATGCACCAAGAGGAGCCAGGTTGGTCGCCCAAGCGTCAGGATTATTGGGATATATAATGGCGCAGAATGCATCCAACTGAATTCAGCGTCAGTATCAGATCCCAAAGGTCCAGGTGCACGATTCTTACATGATCGAATACAACCCGTTCTGCGTCACCCGCGGACAAGAATTCGAAAAACCCAAACAATTCGTACCCGTATTTCGCTTTGGAGATCTTCAAATACTCTTCATAATCGTTGACAGGGTTGGGAACAGCATACGGGATAGCGAGGAAGGCGTATGCGGCAATACGCTCGGGGAACCAGGCAGCGAGTCTCGAAACAACTCGACATCCCCTGAAGAAAATATTATCATGCGATATCAGTAAAGGTATTGGCGACGTACCAATCATGGCCGACTGCGATAACTTTGTCGAGCTTCTCCGCGTCGAGAATATCGACCATATCTCTTGCATGGCCGCTGCCCACATAGAAAGCGGGATCTACAGGTTTCGCTGTACCGCCATACCCGAGCATGTCTGGCACGAGTACTCCATACCCCTTTTCTTGGAAGTATGTTGCAGAGAACCTCCAATCCCTGCTGGTGGACGGAAAACCGTGGCAGAATAGGATAGTCGATTTTGAATCTTTCGCGGGGGAATAATAGTAGTGATAGTTGAAGCCTCGAGAGAGGGTTGTATCTTTGTAGAGAGTTGGATCCATGGTGCTCGAATACAGTAATCGAGGAGGTGACCAGGACCGTATTTAAAGCTTTGGCCTCTAATAGATTAGGTAGCAACCACATTACTCACTCCGTTTGGGGACAGACACGGCGAGCTGAGCCCACCCGCTCAAGGTGCTCATCGTTTGCCTGCATTTCAGCATGCCGAGGACAGTCGTAGTTCCACTTGAGAACACTGACAGTGCACATGAGACATTTGAGATCAAGATTGCAACCATGGCTCGATGCTGAATAATCCAGGTCAATGAGAAGGGGATAGCATATAGCCCATCCGAAATGTGAATATCACCGAATTATTGATTTTGTCTTGTACATGGATGTTGAACTTCTACATAAACTTACAAATATCTTCAGCGATACTTCACCCAAGCATGCTACGCTTGCGGCCACGAAGTCGTACTATGGAAAGATGAGTCAACGTTCAGCCATATGACCAGAAAGAACTGACCCTCATCAAGCCGATTGCTAATGGCTTTCCAATCCTTTCCCATCTTTATTGCGTACGCATTCAGCACGCCGGCAAAAAGAGATTCCGACGACGGATGGGTCGACGAGAAAGCGCGTTCAAGGACGTACAAATCGACTGCTTTATCTTCCACTAATGTGGAAACATAAGCCAACCCAAAATCAATCAATACCTGTTGCATCTTGTGAGCTTCTGAGTCCATCGTGGAGGCGAGGACATGTTTACCATTTCTGCACTACCACCCGCCTTGAGGGGGTGTCGAAGCATCATATTCGACGTTGTCAAATCACCGTGGACAACGTCCGCTTTATGCATCTTTGCAATTTCTGTGCCTATCAATTTCATGACTTGATCTGCGAGCGTTGACCGTTAGTATAAGAAAAAGAACTGCGAATTATCTTCCAACCTGGCGTAACTCCGTAATCTCGCAGAAAATCCTCTTGTTCCGAATCTTCGTCTTCATCTGCGACAGCATCGTCTACTTCCTCTATCTCTTCTTCCCCTTCGGCGCCACCTCCAAGGAGGAATCTAACGCTCTTTCCGTCTATCCATTCTATGCCCAGGACACCCTCAGGAGCATCTACCATGCGTATTCCAGGAACTTTGACTCCCGCTCTGCGACTTCATCAGCGGAAACGTTGTAGGATGGTGCAGATAGCGCACCTTAAACATCTTAGAATGGCTCGAGCTTCTCCTTGAACTCTAGCTTTTGTCAAACTTGTATCGAGTGTCGGATGTCGATATTGTTTGTGAAACCGATATTTGAATAGAACCGGAATAGCATCAGGGTCGTCTTTCAGAGAGGAATTCTTTAACGTCGCAGAAGGGTGTAGTTGGCCCTTACATATTTTCTGAAAACAGATAATTGTGCTCAGTGTTAGCAGATCCGAGACATAGATGCGATTTGACTTGCTGCTTCGGCACCTTGAGATATTAGAGTCGATGTCTCAAGGAGACGTTGAGTTGCATTTACAACCATGTCTTGAATATTGTAACCAATTCGATGAAAAGAAATTTAAAGAGGAGGAGTGTATTAAATTTACTCGTATTTTCTGCAGGAAATTACAGGATTGTTTTGTTAGATTCATCGATCAAAACGAAGTCTAATGGTCGGCCCCGGATTGACTCAGTTTTAAATCGGCGCCTCAAATACTACAACTTGAATAGACTGGAGTAGGAGTCTGCACAGCCAAATGTAAACCATTCTATAGGTGGCACTTCAATCGGAGTTCTAATCTTAACATTGCAGAAATCTTTGTATACATCTTTCGTCACTGCAAATTTTTGTCCTTCCCTCACCCACGCTCGCCCACATTCTTGCAGCGTTATTAGCCATTTTTCCAACAGGCAGAAAAGAGTATCTCGAGCCAGATTTTACGATAGCTTTATCAATAGACGGAGGAGAATAAAACTAGCTTTTCAGTGAGTAAAATCTTTGATTTGAGACTGAGAAGCCAAATCTTGAACTGTTGCCGTTGCATCGTAATTTGCAGAACCAATCATGGCTCCATTTTCTAAGCCAGAGACAGTCCTCAAGCAGGCGGAGGGACTTGTCTCTGTAGGACAAAATCACGCCGCACTCCAGTCTTTGACGGAGATGTTTTCGTCCAAACGATTCCGCACCACCCCGCTCGCTTCCCTAGAACCTATCATGATTCGCTTCATCGAACTTTGTGTCGATATGCGCAAGGGTCGTACGGCCAAAGAGGGTCTCATGCAGTACAAGAACATTGCCCAAAATACCAGCGTTGCTTCAATAGAAGTCGTCGTAAATCGTTTCATCCAACTCGCTGACGCAAAAGTGCAAGAAGCACAAGAAAAGGCAGACAAAGCTGTCGCGCTTACCGACGTAGATGATCTCGAAGCCACCGAGACTCCGGAAAGCATCTTGCTAGGTGCAGTGAGTGGAGACCAGAATAAGGACAGGACCGACAGGGCTCTTGTTACTCCTTGGCTCAAGTTTTTGTGGGAGAGTTACCGTACTGCTCTCGAGACCCTAAAGAACAATGCTCGACTTGAGGTTATTTATCAGGTACGTTACTAGAATTTCTGTCTTCTTGGAACATATATTCATTTTTGTCCAGCAAGTCGCACAACAAGCTTTCAAGTTTTGCCTCAAGCATCAGCGAAAGGTCGAGTTCCGCCGTTTGTGCGAAACCCTCCGTTTACATTTAGCCAACGTAGCCAAATACGCGCACCAATCTCATGCTATCAATCTTTCCGATCCAGAAACCCTTCAACACCATTTGGATACCCGATTCGCTCAATTGAATACCTCAGTAGAGCTTGAGCTTTGGCAGGAAGCTTTCCGCTCAGTTGAGGACGTCCATAATCTCTTAACGATGGCCAAAAAGGCCCCACGACCTGCTATGATGGCTAATTACTATCAGAAGCTCACTCGTATCTTCCTTACGAGTGGTAATGCTTTATTCCATGCCGCTTCATGGGGACGGTATTATGCTGTTCTCAGTGCGGCTGGTGGAAAATCCCAAGATGAACTTCGTCCTTTAGCCGGGCAAGTTCTCATCAGTGCCCTCGCCGTCCCAGTCGGAAAGGACGCTGACGGCGCCGAAGATGGCAAAGGCAAGAGTGCCAGGTTAACCGCGTTGCTTGGACTTCTTAAAGCTCCTACTCGCAAGGGTCTACTCTTAGATGCTGTAAGTTGTCTATCAATTTCGAAAATTCAGTGATCTGATGTCGTCCTAGCTTTCTCGCAACGTCTTGAAGCTCTGTCCCGAGCCTATCAAGTCTCTCTACAATGTCCTCGAGGTCACATTCGACCCTCTTTCTTTATGTTCTTCCATCGCTCCAATTTTCAAGACGCTGTCTACTGACGAAGCCTATGCCCCTTACCTCCCACTTCTTCAACATGCCGTTCTGTCTCGGCTTCTTTCTCAGCTGTCCCAAGTTTACTCTTCCATCAATATCCAGGAACTGTTGGATCTCGTCAAGCCTCTGAAAGACGTCGGAGCTGGCGCCTATGATGAAGAACAAGTTGAAGCTTACATTATGGGTTGCGCTCGTCGAGGTGAACTCAACATTCGTGTTGATCATGCCGCGGGTAGCCTCACCTTCGGTGATAGCGCCTTTGCCGCCATCCAGGATCCAAGCTCATCTTCCTCAGGCGTAAAGGCTATTCAACCTTCATCCTCTGAACTTGTCCGAACTCGCTTGAGTAACCTGGCAATCTGTCTTCACAATTCCATCGAGACCTTATTTCCCGTTCCCGAACTTACCGAAGAGGAACAACAGGAGAAGGCAATTACTCTCATCGCCGCAGCTCAAGCTGAGCGGAAAGCTCTTCAACTTCGGCGTTCTATCGTTGCTCGTCGTCGTGAACTCATGTCTGAGCTGTCTGTTCGCAAGGTCAAAGAAGAGGCGAGCCGTCGTGCTGAAGCCTCTCGCCGTGAGAAGGAAGAACAGGCTAAACGTGAAGCTGAAGAGTTAAGGAAACGTGAGATTGAGAAAGCCAAAAGGGATATTGAAGCTATCCGTACCGATGAGGCCAGGAAGCTTGCTCAAAGTTTGAAGGAAAAGGGAACTTTGAAAGTCGATATCAGCGTAAGTATCGAGTTCATGACTGCTTGTATGTCATGTTTCATTTCTCACTCAACTATCCTTCTATTTTCAGGATATGGAGAACCTCAGCACTGACAATCTCATGCGTCTTCAAGTTGAACAACTCGAGAAAGAGAAGAAGGAGCTTAACGAGCGTATGCGCATTGCTGCCAAACGTTTAGACCATCTTGAGCGTGCTTATCGCAAGGAGGAACGACCTCTTCTCTCGAAGGACTACGAGGAGCAACAGGCTACCGACAAAGCTTCTCACGAAGCTGCCCAGAAGGCTCGCATTGAGAATGCCAGATATTCTCATCAACAGGCCGTAGAGACTAAGCATCGTTTGGCACGTATGATGGATGATTATGTCGCTCGTCGTGATGAAATCGTCAACAAACGTGGTCAAGACTTTGCTAAGAAGAAAGAACTTGCCCTGAAGAAGATCGACGAGGAGAAAGCGAAGCGGAGAAAGGCTGTCATCAAGCAGCGCGAGGAGGAGCGATTACACCTCGAGGAAGAAGAGAGGATTCGCAGGGAGCAGGAAGAGGAAGCACAACGTTTGGAAGAAGGTATGATTTTTTCCTACGTCGCTGCGCAATTTGATATTCATCCACCTCACAGAACGTCTCGCCGAGGAGGAACGTCGTCGACAAGAGGAAGAGGCTGCGCTCGCTGCGGCAGAAGCCAAAAAGCACGAAGAGGAGGAAAAAGCTGCTGCTCTTCGCAAACAACGAGATGCCGAACGTGCTGCTGCTGCAGAACAAGCTCGCTTACAGCGGCAACGCGAAGAGGAGGCCGAAGAACGTGCCAGACAACGTGCTGCAGAGAAAAAGGCTCAAGAAGAGGAGAAGAGGAGGTCTACTTTTGGTCGACCCATTCCCGCTGCCGCTACAGAATCGTCAGACGGAGGAGCATGGAGACGTTCTGGCGCACCGTCTACTCCCTCTCGCGCACCCGTGTCGTTACCTCCTGCTAGATCGGAAAGCCCAGCTCCAGTTCCCAAGTTCCGACCTGCCGCTGCCGCTGGTGGAGGATGGAGAGCAAGAGAGGCTGCGCGAAAGGAAGCAGAAGGCAGGGCTCCTTCAAGACCTGAATCTCCTGTGCTGCGCCAACCTCCTCCCCCGAGGGAGGAAGCCCCCATCGATGACGATGGATTCCAGAAAGTCCCTGCGAAGAATGTTTGGAGACCCTCACGAGGTCGCGGCCGTGCTTAAGTGCATTTTTATTTCAGTCCATGTCATTATGCGTTTGTTGTATGCTCAATTCAGTTTCGACACGAAATTTTATGCGATTTTTGCTTTCTTCCATGTTCTGCAATGCATGCGCAATTTGTTGATAAGTTATTATTACATCGAGAAGAACATTGGGTACTGTACAAGTACTAATGCATTGGATCTAATGATGCACGATATGCTATGTATGTATACTGAATGCTAATGATATCGAATGTACTCCGGAAACAAAGAAAGTAAAGTCCCAAATGAATGCACAGAAAAGTCCATGAAAAAAATAAGAAAAATGTGTCGTTAAGTATCTTCCTCTTCAGCCTCCATCATCATCTCTGAAAGAAATAATGAGTCAGGATACGGTACAGAGGGATAGTGTAAATGCGACCGACCTTTCCATAAAGAGTTCTGCATGGATGATAGTACATTCTGAGCATCTTCTTCCATAGATCGTGAGTCTCGCGAGTTTTCGAATCTAATTGGTGATAATGAGTTAGCAAGTATAATAGGATGCAGGACGGGATGCTTACGATGATCTGAAAGCAATATCAGACGACAACATGCTGAGATCGCTAATGCGACGACTACGATGCAAGTTTGATTCAGTAACAAAGGATAGTTCAGGACTGAGAGGGGCGAGAACAGCAGAACGGGGAGTTGGTGAACCAAGTTCAGGCACTCGGATTGATAAATCCTTGCGAGAAGATGTTATATCCTGAGTGTAAGGCGATGTGGGTGAACCGTCGACGATAATGGCAGGGATGTGCATATCTAACAAAAAAAGTTCAGAGCTTGATATGGCAGGGTAAAGGAGTAACTTACCTTGGCGATGTAATCTTTGGAGCCGCATTTGTTCTCTGTACGCCAAATACCTTCTTCGGTGTGAGATCATCAGCAGTAATGACTGGACACGGTCGAAGTCCACGAGATCTGTAACGAGTTTGTTGGTCTCATTGCGAACCACAAGGTCTTTCAATCTACAAAGAAGGTTAGAAGAGTAATTTGAGATCTCAAAATCGAGACACTTACACCAACGCTTCGCGGTCGACGATGAGCTTGTGATGGGCAAGCAGGAGAAGCATGTTGGTGAATGATATACCCTTTCCAGGCTCGTAGGATATCCTCGCTTCATGATAAAGTCGGTTGTATAGATTCTTGCGCCGTTTGATGGCGTACTTGTCGATTCCGTCGAGGTCATGGGACAATGTGCCAATGCTGACGCTATCTACTACGAGCTTGCCCTCTTCCCAGTCAGTGGTTGCACTGGCGCGAGCTCTGCCCAACAATCTAGGGATGCTAAACTCGGCAGGATAGATCCTCACTTCGAATATACCGGTCAATCTCTGTGTTGTAGTATGATTAGCGTATGGAACGTAAGTTCGGTTAAAATGGAAACATACACCAAAGAATTTGACAAAATCCTGTCGTTCCAGGTACCCTGTTTTGGGATTTGCATACTCCGCCCACACCTTTTTGAATGATCGTATCTCCTCTCGAGTGATGGATTTGGCACCTCCCGTCATCTGGAAAACGTAGTAGAAACTTTCGACAACCACACCTAAAAATCATGTAAGTTATAATAACGACACTGGAGAATATAAAACACACCAGTAAATAAGTTAGCAAATATATACTGTATGAAATTGAGTATTGTGAGCAGCTGTGATAGCAAAGTCAGGAGGGGAAAACGAACCATGCTGAGCAAGTTCCAAGCGATAAAGAGCGTGAATGCCCAACCGATGGAGCCACAATCGGAGTCAGACAAAGTAGAGAAGGCCTCTGTGCAGCGCGGATACTCTATAGCACTGAAAACAAATCTTAGTCAGGCCGCAAAATACCATTTGTCAATACGTACTAATCGTGCATATACTGGTTCCAACCCTCACTGCACGATGTATAAGCCAACGGTGTATGCGATGAATGGTAGACAGTGCTTACCCAGTAGTCATGAAAGCCAGCATTAGTAATGCGTGGGACATGCTCGAATAATTTTGATTGCGATTCTCCCCCGAATTCCATTTCGTCATGCTGAATACTTCCACAAAAAGAATCGCAAAGAAAAGGAACAGTATGACCCAAAGACTCAACAGGCTCAGGATAACAGGTAAACTCGAGCTATTAATTGTCAGCTTTTTCACTCAAGGCATTTTGAAGGGAATGGACATACACTGCGGTTTTGAACAGTTTGTTCAAGCTGTTGGTACGCTGTACGAGCTTGAAAGCAATGCTAGTCACGAACAACTTTTGCAATTGCTCGATAGCGAAGCTGTCAGAATGTGCACGAACAATCAAGGTGGTAATCAAACTGCCCCCTGCAACGATGATGTCAAACAGGTTCCAACCGTTCGCGCTGTAGCTGTTCCATCCGAGGCCATACAGTCGGATGAGGATGTCGAGAGCGTAAATCACAGTAACCACAATGAAAAAGTCGGCTGAAAAGGAAATGTGAACGGGAGATTGTAAAGAAGAAGGCTGAAGCACTTACTTCGAAGATCATCCAGAAATACAGGTGTCCCAAAGGTTTGTGTCCTATAATGCATGATGAGTAAAAATGGTTACAATACGCAGGACATCGCTGAAATACGAACATGAGGATAATAACATGCACAACGAACAAAGCCGTCATCGACCTGTACCACCATCCATGCTTGTGGGCAGCCCGATCATAGCACCATGCACGAACCGGCAGTGTAGGTCTTGCTTTCGGTCTCTTCGATGGCCTTTGACGTTTGATGAGCTTTTGAAGATCAATCCATTCTCTCTGCGGCTGAGTTAACAACGCTGTACCGGTCTTAGCGGTGAAGTTCCCAATGATAATACTGCACACACAAGGTCAGATCACAGGTTGAGACGGAGGTATGCGAAACGCACCTGATGAACAAGGTCAAGATGACAACGCCACCGAGCAAGTTATAGATGAGGAAGAAAATGGCGTTCGCTTGATTTGCATTCGTTTGCGGTTGTAATCCTTCACCCGTAATACTGACGGCTACGCTCATGACGTCAATCCATCCTTCGAGAGATACAATCTCGAATAGAATAAGCAACGAGGATCTAAAAGAATCGAAAGAGAATATGGTAGATGGTGCGGGGTTGTCCCATACTCGGGGTACAAGGTAGCCGAACGAAGAATCTCCAACGATGCTATTGGTGTATTCGTTTGTACAATCCGCAATTCCTGTCACGCTCCCGTCGTTGCATTCGTTCATCAGACCACGGAAAATATTGAGCCCCCAAACTGCATAGGGAATCATGTATAGAATAGCCAACAAAGCAGCGTCCAATATACGAGTCGCACCCGAGATGATCAACGATTCGAAGGTTGATCTCATCTTGTCAATGAGGGTGATTAAACGCAATGCCCGGAGAGCTTTGAGAGAGCGGGTGAGTCGGCTAAGTCCTCCAATGAAGATGAGTCCTGTCGTGAGATTGACAAGGAGTCCGATCAAGATCAGCATGTCTAAAACATTCCAGATACTTCGAATGTAAGCATTGGGAGTGAAGAAGAGGCCGTCTGCTATGATCTTGATGATGAATTCTACAAAGAGAGTAAGACCAAAGGCAGCTTCTGCAATGTCAAACCAAGAGCCTCTAATTAGGCCATTATCCAGGTAGTACTGTCGCCGATAAAGAGGAGTCGCAATGGTCTCCACGATGATTCCACCGATAACGGTCAAAAGAAGTAGGAGTTGGAAGATAGGATGTGCGATACGGGAAGGAGGGACACCGAAGATACGTTCTCCGCTGGCAGGAGATACAAGCTTCTGACAGAGCCTTCGAAGTGGATTCTTCTGAGAGAAAATCCAGAAGGTCTTATCGTATGTGGGATGGTCACGGATAAAATCTGCTTTCTGAGCACGTCGCTCATACAAGACATCATTCATATCGTCTGCCGCGGTTGTTTCATTGTTCAGAGCTGCAAGCACTTCACTAAGTAGCGGATAGGTAACGTCGTTAGAAATGAAGAAAACAATGAAATGATTGACAACTCACAGATGACGCTCGGTCTCTTCGTCAATCGGGTCTGGTGCAGCCATGGAGTCCCGACGATTATTCCGAATGGTGGTTAAAGGAACATCACTGGTAGCCTTCTCTCCACTGAACAAGTTCTGGAGCATGTTCAAAGACTTCGTAGGGTAGTGCCTGGCGCCAGTAGGTTTTCCTCCAATAGTCTATCAAGTATTGATGTTACCAGCTAGAAAGATATTTTCAAGAGAATAGTAGACATACCGAAGACGATTCCTTCTTAGGGAGCGCATAATCCTGGACGAGGGTTTTCTGCATTGGCAAGACCAAATTGGAGGGTAATTGCTCGACAGCAATGGCTTTCGGTTTCGCCTTGAACCATCGATACGGATTTAACCTGCGAACCCACGCAGCTCGAGCTTTTTCAGGACGTTGAGCTGCCCAGAAGTGAGATGCTTGACGACTCCTCTTTGACTCTTCGGCAACATCAAAATTCTCGTTGATGACGGCGATGAACATCTGCAAAACGATATCTATCCGTGCTGTTAGTCAACTGTAATGCGTATGATTCAAGAAATTAATGCTTACAGTTCGCGAAAAACATCCATCCTGAGATGAATATGATCACAATGGCGGATTGCCTGAGAGGTATCTCTGGAACGGCAGCACCGTAGAGCACATCTGTCCAATTTTCCGACGAGAATACCTGATAGATGGCCAAGAAGGAATTGAAAATTTCCCCGAAGTCAATAAAATCCCCTTGAACAACGTCGCCCCTTAGCAGTTGAACAGCAACCAATGCCGTGATGAAGTTGATGAGGATGAGGAAGAGTGACATGTTGGCTAGACCATACATATTACCAAACACGGCGAGCTGGTATTCGGAAATTTAGCCAGATAGTGAAGGTAAAAGGTAGGAAACGACTTACCAGTAGGGGCTTCATCCTTGGAATTTCCAGGATCACCCTATAAAATCTTGTAAGTTGAAAGATCGTCAACCAGGGGTACACAGTGCTATTGTGAATGGCTGGGATCTGAATGATACTACTTCCGATGGCAAGTACCAAATCCAGCCAATTCTGCCCTCTCCAGAAAAATGATTTCCATTCAGGCAAACAAGCAACAATCCTAACGATGATTTCGATGTCGAAAACCAGAGTCAGGACCAATTCACCCTTATCAAGGATATCGTTGTGAAGTTCGCTGACATCAACCGTGCGAGTTGCTTGGAGAACCAAGGAGGCGAGCGCAAGAGCAACCCAACACCATCGGATGGATTCATAGATTGACTTCACAGGGTTGTTACGTTTGCTAACACGTCTACCATCGCTTGCCGACCATTCCTCCTCCTCATTGATGACCGGGGCTAACCTGTGAATGATAATTTGGAATATCGAGTGAGTGGATCGATTAATAGCTAATCAAAAACTGGACTTACGGGGCAGCACCAAAAGCACTTCGCTGCGTGTCTTTACGAATGGCAGAGAACGTGTTCGTGATGACGGCAACGAACAGGTTGATAAGCCAAAAGTTCAAGACAATGATGCAAACGATGAAGAAGAAACAAGACACAAAAAACTCTGAATCCATCATTTGGTACATCAGCGGTGACCACTACGAGATAACTCAGTATCAAACTTCTCTGACCGATCGAATTGTACTTACACCATTCGCCGAAGAAACTATAACAACCTGGAGAGCGGCGAAGTATATCGTATCGAAACTCTCTAGGTTGCTTTGCGGGTTCTGATCATCCTCCTAATATAACCGTTTTATCAGTGGACTCTAGAGTATTAAGAATGGCGGGGTTTTACAAACCTTACAGATTTGTCCAAGAGGACACACAAAACCTTTCGGCGATGCTTGTTCCCCATCTTTGTTGATATATCCAACCACCTCTAAGGTTGTTGGATCTATGTAGGCCCCACAAGACTGACTCAGAGATATTTCAGCTTCGCCACCTGTTGGTGACAGGACGCAATTGCGACGGAATGAACCTTTGAAAGACTGAATCCCGATGATGCTGTTGAATTAATGAAATTAGATGATGCGCACATTCGATTAGCAGGTCCAACTTACGAGAACAGGATCATAGCGAACAGTACAAAATATGCTACACTGGCCAGCAGAGGTCGGGCGGTCTTCAATGAACGCATGATTGTCTATAGGGTGGGCGGTAGAGCGATTAGTAACTGAGCTGCATCGACAATGGGCGGTAGGCTCACTGTTGTACCAGAAGTGATTGCTAGTAGTCGAGCGGTCCTCAGCACACTCATCGCCCTGAAAATACCAATATGATAGGTTCCTCGTTCGACACCGCCCATGGATAACGCAAAGGTTGTCCAAAAACTCATCACAGCAATGAAGTCAATCCTGTTCCAACTTTGTCTAAGGTACGGAACATTTCTGCGCGTCACACTTGAACTTCGCTGAATGGTCAAACGGAAAGGTAATGATAAGATATCCTCTTCATTTGTATCAGACTTCAGCGCTTTTGCAAAGAAAGACGGATGCGATGGAGAACGAAAGTGTTGATGGATAGCTTGACCTTTCTCCATCATTGGTGTTTTGGATTGCACGGTATCGGAACGGTTACGTTTTGAAGGTGTCAAGGGGGTTCCGGAATTGGGGCCATTCTGAGTTGACGGGGATAACACCGTGTGGTGCTTGAGAGCAAAGGCGTCAGAGAAGTTGTATTGTAATCGCTGCAGTCGTTGACTAAATGTGAGCTCCCGAGGAGATATTCGTCGTTGTGAATGTGAGTGGGTGAGCGATCCTTGACGAGATATTGAGGTAGAGGGTTCCGCAGAGTTTGAAGGTGGTATATGGGGGTCGTCAAAAGTGAACAGCTTGAAGAACGTGGATATCGAGACGTCTGGATCCAGCAGAAGTCCGGAAACAACTATTCGAGCGAATGCCTCGATACTGCAAAAGTCGGTACAATCAGGTACGGGTTCATTCCCTTAGGGTTGTAATGATAAATGAACACTTACGTGAATAGAGCGAACAGAGCGAAAATAGCATAGTCTTCCCAGGCGTGAAAGTATCCGTGAATATGAGGAGGACTCTGATCTGCAGTCAAAGTGATGGAACGTGCAGCCTGAATAGTCAGAACAATAGCATAGAATATAATGAGCATCAAGATGAGAGGCTCCGTCCACCTAAAAATTCATGAGTGCTGTTCACATATAAACAAAGGGGGAACTAACTCATAGGTCAGTAGTCTGTACATCGCCAGCCGGACCTTGTTGTGTTTGCTCAAGCATCCAAGCGTTCTTCCTCGGATAGGTATCGTCTTCTCCAAGTCCGGTAAACCATCCTCAGTCTCATCCTGTATCACTTCTTCTCCATCCTCGTCATACTTCCTCTCATCATCCGTGTCTGCCAACCGAACGTGATCCTCGAGTCCCATACCAGCGAGGTTAACGACACGTAGTGAAACCCGACGTAAATTGCGTGATACAGCGGCAAGTTGTGTTTTAGTCTTCTTGAGTGGGCTCGGACTAGCGCTATACGCGACTCGGCGACGATTTCTTGGAGTATTGGAATTGGCGGGCTCTTCATCCACTTCATGCCATCCTGCTCTAGTGCTCGGACGAGACATGTTGCTCGTCAAATGCGCCTCATCATCTTCGTTGTGAATCTCCATTTCGGAGTTGATGAGAGATGCAGAAGAAGGACCGGGTTGAGAAGTGTATCCCGCAGTTCTTACACTCCGGGACGGTGTCCTGTGCACGAAGTCGTCCTGAGCAGCAATATCATCCATAGAAGAGAAAAATGGGTCTTCAGTCAGTCCCCAGCTTGAATTGTTCACAAGTCGGGGAGGTGTGCTCGTTATTGGGTCCGCATCTGAAACGATGGTCGAGGAGGAAGATGAAGCAATGTCTCCGCAACGTAAAGGGTCTTGGTCCGCGTCTACCCTTCCCCAACTTGTCCGTCTGCGAGCAAAAGAGGGTCTATGTTCTGGAGTAGCCAGTGCAGGCGATGGGGATTGTGGTCGTGAAGTTGCAAGTCCAGTAGGAGTACCTGAGAGGTCGATAGCCGAAGAAGTCGAAGATTCTACTGAACGAGTATGTTGATGACTGTCCATCAAAGCACCCTTTCCGGGTTGTTCTCAGCGCAGACACGACCAGCGATAATGAGCTAGGAATTGGTGAACTTGCACTGCAAATGAGATTCAGATGATGAAGGGAGGGAGGAATATCGAAATATTTTCCATTATCCAATATTGGAACTTGAATTAATTAACTTAATTTAACTCCAACACTTATCCATCTTTAATCCCGCCTAAAGTCATCTTTGGCACTTCCTGTCAATGTTGATGAACATTCAGATTGCAACCAACCTCGCTTTCGTAGAAACTTGAATGGTCGAATCGTCTGAGGTACGTATTGAATCACGAACCTGCTCACATGTTGTTTTTTCTCTTAGAACAGCGACCTACGTATGTCGGATCTGCCATTTACCACAGCACTTGCCTTGATTTTGACCCTTTCGCGAGTATCTCTATAATCGCTCAACTCGGTACTTCAAATCCACCGTTGCTCCCTGAAGTGAAGGTTTCAGAAAGACGCACTTATACAGCCGGTAAAAATAGAACAATAACGAGACGACGACGAGACGAGGAAATCAATCTCATGCTCTGATCACGGCTACTAGCTTCAGAAGATTCATCATAAAAGCCTCCGGAGTGCGTTCATCGCATCTCAACTTTACCCATCAGCACAAGTACTACTCCCTCACCATGGAACTCCAACCAACGCTCTTCAAAAATGTTTCGGTTTCTAGAGGATACAATTTCCACTATTACTACTCTCCTGCGGAAGCGCCCAAACCTACTCTACTCTTCTGTCATGGATTTCCTTCTTCGTCTCGAGATTGGCGTGGCCAAGTACACTATTTCCAGACCAGGGGATATGGTATCATAGTTCCTGACATGTTAGGATATGGAGGGACCGACAAACCGACGGACCCTGCTGCATACGTCGGAAGTGGCCTAGCTCAAGACTTGGTCGACATCTTAGATGCAGAAGGGATTAACAAGGCGATTGTCATTGGTCACGATTGGTATATTTCTCATTCAGGAAATATCACTATAAACATCCGCTTACTGGTCGACATTCTTCATTTCAAGGGGTACCAAAGCTGTTTCTCGTCTTGCAAATTGGCATCCAGAGAGATTCCTTGCATATGCATTCTTTTCTGCTCCTTATTCTCCACCGGACCCCACAAACGATTATACTCAACTTCTTGCCGCAACAAAGAAGTTGATGGGCTATGAAACCATCGGATACTGGACGTTCTTTTGCGAGGATGATGCTGAGCGTGTTATCTTCGATCATGCGAGTATTTTTGGTTCAAACCTCATGGGTTTACAAATATACTGACTATTATTGCAGTGGGACTCATTCCTATGCATACTATTCCCAGATGACCCCTCGGATTGGAAAACATTGCTCGCCCCTACAGGGGCATTAAAAAAGACACTATTATCTGACTACAAATCTCCTCCCCCGCCCTACCTCACTGCAGAAGACAAAGCGATAATCACTGAGACTTTCCGGAAGAATGGTCTTGCCTCTCCACTCTGTTGGTACAAGGTCATGCTATCAGGTGACTCTGCCAGAGACGATGCTAGTGAGTATACTGAGATACTTTGCGATGTATCGCCGCTAATTTTATCTCTGGGAAACAGAAATTCCACCTTCTCGGTACCTTCCCCCCGTATCGAGCCCTTTATTCTTCGGCACGGCTTTGAAAGACGCAGTTTCCATCCCAGCCCCGAAATCATCTGCTTTCAAAAATCACAAAGTCACCATGAAGGAGTACGACTCTGATCACTGGGTCATTCTCTCCTTTGTTGATCAGACTTGTCAAGACTTGGAGCAGTGGATTCAGAAAGACGTGCTAGGGAATACTGGTGACCTTGAGTCGAAGTTATAAATACTGGTTGACGTCGTTCATTTCCTATATTATATAAGCGGGATGTATATTACTTTTCAGCCAGGCTGTAGGCTGCTTTCGCTATTTATCTTGTATGACTTGTCGTTCGCGGAGTAGTGACAATTTTATCTCAGTTCGGATTAGCATTTGGGCGAAACTCTTGACAAGCTTGACACCCAGGCATGTTCTGCAGTAGGAGATATCCTCCCAAAATACACCGTTGTGAATTTGATTCTGCCATCACTTCTTTCCTACAATCTTGACTTCGTTGCCAGTAAAACTGTCAACATGTGAACGGCTACATTACTATGAGGACACACAATAAATAACAAGAAACCTGAAATATGGATACATACACACAAACAAAAATCACTTTACGACCCAGAGGATCCATTTTATCTCCAATGATTCATCTAACTTCCACATGTCTCCCATCCCAATCTTCCTTCAATCTTTTCGCAACCAAGGCGTCCAACTCTTTCGCCTTCAGTACAGCAACATCAATAATCCTCAAAACCTCATCAGGACTCAAAGGTACTCCACCGGCTTTCTGAACGACACAAAGTTCTCGTTGCGCGTTCAACGCAACAGAAAGTAGACCTGCGCTTAGCCTTTGTTCAAGGTATGAAGGATCGAGTATCGGTTGAGTCGTAGGATCGGGGAAGTATGCGAAGGTGAAACAAAATGGCATATGATGCATTGACAGAGGAACGGGGGCACGCTCAGAGGGTTTATGCTATATTAAAAAAAACCCAAGTGAGGAATTAATAATTAGGTCTCTGAGTCAATAAGACGATGAAGTGTATAACCTACAATAATAACTTCATCACCTTCGACTTCAACTTCAGGTCTTCTGAAATGCTTGAATGCTATGATACCTGCTAAACATGCGCAATCCAAAAGGTTACCCGCATCTGCTAAGCAATGTATCGTCAAACGCAAATGCCAAACCTACGTTTATGGGAATAGCAATAGTAAGAAAACTGTGTATATTTACGAAAAGTGAAAGGATAACGAAAAGACTTACTCTCAGTCCAGCTTGAACACATAAAGATTCTTTATCCACAGCATCACTTCTTCTCAAAACTTTATCCAGCATTCTCGTTAAACTAACTTCTTCATCTGAAGGGCTAATAACAGATAATAACAATGCGGATTCAGCGAAAAAATGTCAAGATAGCGATAAACACACCTACCTACCGACCTGGTTCATAATCACTAGAAGCCATCGGAGAAATTTCAGAATGTATAGTGATGATTCCTTCAAGTGGTCTTTCAGGAGGCGGTTTAACCATCTTTCCATCCACTTGTGCTAAAACCCTATACTGTTCGTTCAGTTTCTTCAAAAGAAAGGAGAAAGAAAGAAAGAGTGTGATACATACCTCGTTTTACCCATTGAACATTCTACCCAACCTAATTCCGGACCAAAAGTCAGAATGGGAGTACGCATTTCGAGAGGTTGACGTCCATCGAGTCGAAGGGATTGTTTGAGGGATGAGAAGAGAAATTCTTTTTCTGGGATGGAAGGTGAAGGTGGCCGAGGCATTCTTTTAGTGAAAAGTTATGGTGATAATCTGAAGCTTTCGAGGAAGTTATGACAAGAAGCAGATGTATTTCCAAGTTCAATTTGAAGCAAGATTGAAAGGTCGGAAAATAAGTGTGATCACACAAGCGCCCATAATCCAAAATCGGCAAAGTGGTTGGAATTTGAACTCCCTTTACTTTATGACCACCATCGCTACCTTCAAGTTTTATACCTAAACCCTTCCACAAAACTCGAACCATGGTTCGATTAATCACCCACAACCTCCTAGCCTGCCACGCCAAAAACTGTACATCAAACAACTTCCCATTACAATTCAAAGATATCGAAATCGAATTACGAGAAGCTGAATTCAATCCTGACTTCATCAGAGGTTTTTTACCCAAATTAGAATGGAAAGCTTTGATAGATGCGGCTAAACAGGTATGTTTGTCTATCTTTTCTATCTTTCTGTCTCGGTGTATAATGCATAGTGTATATCGTCGCCTGGTGTCGAATTGAAACTGACATTCTGGTTTTTTTTTTCTCAACTTTTTTCCTTTTTTCTTTTGTTAGTTGGGAGATACAAGTTTACCTTCTGAACAACCTGAAATGATCGATGATGAATTCTTAAAAAATCTTCATCATGTATTACTAGAGGTAAGTTTCATTTCTAACTCACATCTGCGTACTATAATATTCCTAACCTCGAAACACTTTCGTTCCTCGTTCATATTCTTTTTATCATCCAAACAACATAGATTCATATCGAAGAAGGCGCAATGATTTGTCCAAATTGTCAACATGTATATCCTATCTCAAATGGAATTCCAAACATGGTACGCGCCATATGCCTCTGTCGTCGTACCCTCCCTTCTATTATTCTGATTTTTTTGTAGTTGTTAGCGGAACATGAGATCGGTTAAAACAGCACAACGAGACAACCGAATTCTCAGCTCGATACCTCGATGGCATCAGTACACCAAGGAGAATATGCACAGATAGACGAGGGAGGAGTTGAGCGACAAACACAGTTGATTTTGTACATTACAGGTCCAAAATGTATCAATACCTATGCACCAAATGCATCTACTCAATGCAGAGTAATTATCTAATCATTGGTGAAATATGAAGGTAGAATGCCAAAAAGATTCATTCGACTATGCGTAAGTATCGAGTACAGTACTTACTAAAGGTCAGCGACGATCATAACAAGTGCGAAGTCAAACATATGTAACAGCAAAGGACATCTATCTCAACATCTTCTACCTACTCCCAAGTCACAGTATATACTGTATATCTATATAGATACATCTCTACATGATTGTCGTATCAAAAATAGCTTCTTCGAAAATTTCATCATCTAAACACGAAACATAAATGCAGCAAAGCACCATCTAAAATCGATCAGGATAACATCTAAACCACATCAACCAAGAAAGCAAACATCTAACCCCGTCTAGAGCAGTCTTCAATGAACAGATCGGTGTTGAACAGTGTTTAAGTGGACCAGGCAGTATTGTCATGTGGGGGACGGACGATCAATCTAGGCAGAGGCTGCAAAAAAGAAGCAAAGATACGACCATGCAGGGGGAGAGGGAAAGAAGACAAAAAGATCAGCTTTGGTGAACGATTAGTCGAGGCGAGCGCGCTTCCTCGCACCATTGGCGTTGGCGTTGGCAGCAGAGAAGTATTCAAGAGAAGCCTTGGGGTCAGCCTTGATGGTCTTGCTGCCTTCGTGCCAGTTAGCAGGGCAAACTTCACCGTATTTTTCCTGCACACAAACAAACCAGTATCAGATTCAAATTGTGTACATGCAAATCACGGCAAGGTGTTTTACGTACAGTGAATTGGAAAGCCTTGATAAGACGAATAGTCTCATCGACGGAACGACCAACCGGCAGATCGTTGATAGTGATCTGTCTCAAGATACCCTTGGGGTCAATGATGAAGAGTCCACGGAGAGCAATACCCTCCTCCTCGATGAGGACACCGTAATCCTTGGCAATCTTGTGAGCGGGGTCAGCGATCAAGGGAAGTTGGAGGTTAGGACCGAGACCACCCTGGGCACGAGGGGAGTTGGCCCAGGCAAGGTGAGTGAATTGAGAGTCGGTGGAGGCAGCTGATGCGTAGAAGAGATTTCAACAAAGAGTGATCAGGATGAAAGTAGTATTAGACGTACCAAAGACAACAGTGTCGAGCTCCTTGAATTGAGGGAGAGCATCGTTGAAAGCAAGGATTTCAGTAGGGCAGACGAAAGTGAAGTCCCTGGAAGTCAAAAAGTTGGCTACGTGTCAAAACGAGAGGAAAATTAGGACTTACATTGGGTAGAAGAAGAGGATGACCCTGTTCATTCATAACGAATGTGCTATGAGATATCATTTTCGACAAGAAGAAATGGTTTGATCATACCATTTTCCGAGGTAGTCCGATAATTGAACATCCTGGAAGAGACCGTCAACGACAGCGGAGGCCTTGAAGGCAGGGGCGGGCTTCTGAACGATGGCAACCATGGTGGATGGATTGGTTTTGAAGATGAGCTGAGATTTAGAGTGAGTGAGGAGGAAAAGAGTAAGTTTGGGCGCACGGAAGGTCTGGCTCTAATTTATCTCAAATTCTCGCGTTCTTTGGGGTTGTTTGTTCCTTACGCGTGTTTCCGAAAATCATCGACAATCTTTTCTTTGAACACATCGTATGATCCTGTCCTCCGAGAAACAAACCTGCATGCACGGTGGAAAGCTGACACCATCTACAACAAAGATGACAGAGCTCTGGTCGTGACTAGATTATTCAGTTTATTGCACCAACAACGTGCCGCCAAATCTTCTGACGAATCTCTGCAGAGGTCACGTGCTGCACAGGAAATCAATTTCGAGGAAGCCCACCGTTGGAACATTGTTCGACCGATAATCTCTTCTTCTCTAACATGGGATGATCAAAACATCCCTCGCAGTGAGATATTGATAAGCACTATCCAATCAAAGCTTGCAGAAGGCTATCTAATTTGCTCTAAGTATGTAGGTATAGACGGTACTTGAAGTGTCAGTACGGACAACTGGCTGGATCATTTACAGTTGGGAGTCGACATAAAAGGTGTTGGAATATTATACAGAATGAAGGCTCGGATCCGAGAGGTATTATAACATGCTTTTTCACGAGTTTATTAAAGGGTGTCTCTCTAAGCCGAAGCACTTACCAGTCTAATAGTTGACTTCTAAACCGCAGTATACCATGGTCAAAGTCGTAAGGCAACAGCTGCATTCAAACTCACACTATAGCTATAGAGAGTATTCCATAAGTAGACTGACGAATCGGTTGAGTGCTGACAGAATATGTCCAAATACTCTGTGTATATGTTCAGGTTCGCGGAACCATTGGAGGCTTGTATGATCGATCTTATTATGAACTCTGCAAGCTTTGTGGCGTTCAATAGTGCAAAGGTTCCTGGTAAGCCGCTGTTCCGAATACTGTAATAATAGCAAGTAAATGGTATTGATGTTCAAGGTATCGAACATACATAGGTATTATGTGCTATTACCTGGCACAGTCCAAGTATTATTTTCACTATGAGACGGCCAACGCTATAATTGAAGCATTCCAATATGATAGTATGAACAATAATAGGGATGCACAGTACTCGCGCATACCAGAATTCTGCAAAAGACGGCTAGAGGACATGTGAAGCCGCCGGTAATATAGGCTGATCAACATAACGACGAACTCTCAACGTTTCAAGTTATTGACCCCGGAGTAAACCCAATCTGCTTCTAGAGAACAGAACCAAGCTGAGCTGCCTATTATTATAAACCTCAGCGACCTCGCTGTATATAAATTGCGATTTTAATCTTCAAATTCTAGGATTTAAAACCGAGTCTGAGTGCAAACCGAACAAATCCTTGCTGGGAAGAGTGCAAGTGAGGATCGCGGATCAACGAAAGTTCGAGGCGGGATAAAATACACGGTTGCTTGGGCGTCTGGATGGGGTTAGTTCGTTCGGCAATGCGCCTAAGCGAAATGAGCCAGACATTCCAAGAATTTTGAGTCCACACGAGATGATTCTCAATTTTGCTCACAACTCTCAGGGTGCCGTCTCTTCCTTCGCTGTTTTATGCTTTCATCCCTTTGAACTCGCTATCGAAATCATCTTGCACTGGCTTGCAAGTCATACCCGGCTCGAATTCACAACACATACCTACCTCTGGAACAAAAACTCGACTCCTACCACACGCCATGTCATTCCTTTCTCGTCGAAAAACACACCATACACATTCAGAGACAACAGCTGAGTCTGATGACGAGCCCATGTTTCCACCCCATCCCGCGGTCGGCGGATTCGCCAGCCTACGGGTTCAGAAGAGCCTCGAGAGACTGAGTCAAACTAGCCATGGAGGAAGTACTAATAGTGCAGGTTCTGATAGCGGCACGAAAGAACGAGGGAGAAAGACCGAGAAAGTGGACAAATCATCTAGCATTCGCCATCGACTCTCTAGTTTCACTCTGCTTACATCCAAAAAGCCTCAGATTCACATTCCTCACAGCAAAACTACTCGGCCATCCAGGACACCTTTCAAAGATGGTGGCGGTATCGGGTTCATTGCAAACGAGACCAGTTTCACCTCGATGTACCGGAGTCGGTCTCCATCTCCTGCACTTTCAATGACCATTCGACGACCGAGCGGATTGGGTCGACGCGAAAGTCAACAGAATTTGCCATCAATATATTCGCCCACCTCACCGAGATCCCCAACTTTCCCAACTTCCCCTACCTCCCCACATTCTCCGTACCTGAACCGAAGCCCTACTACTGTCGGAAGGAAGCCTGTGAAACGGAGACCTGTTCCAACAATGGACAGACTTCTGAGTTCTAGCACGCCCGAACTTTCATTAAACAGTAGGATGAAAGAAGACCTTCCTCCTTGGGCAGACGATTCTTCTTCCTCAGAGGATGAGGAAGAATTGAGTCCGAGCATCCCTCCACCTGTCAGTCCTACCCCGCTATCTCGTACAGTCAAGAAACATACTCCTCCGGATATCTCGAAATTACTTCCAGATGAGTTATGGGGCCAAATATTCTCTCATGCTTCTCGAGACGTATCGACAACTTTTGCTCTCGTTTCAAGACATTGTCTTTCCATTTCTCGCCGTGTGTTGTATGGAGAGCTCAACTTACGAGACACGAAAGATTTTCCCCAAGTGGAACGTTGTGTCTCTGTTCTTGCTCAGAGGAGAGAAATTGGATCACTCGTGCAGACATTCTCTTGCCGGACACTCCCTGATATCTCAGCTCCTCTTTCAACCGTAACATTCGCTATCGCATTTTCCAACATGGATCAACTCCAATCTCTCACTCTCCCTTCCTTCCATTCGCATCTTCTTCATCATGCCACATTTAGACTGAAATGGATCACATTCCTATGTGATTCTATCACGGATGAAACTTGTCGTGAAATGTTAACATGGCTTGAGACTCAACCTAACATCACTTCTTTCTCTCTACCGAACTTATGTTTAAAAACTTTCAACGTCGTTGCTGCTCCATTCCCAGGTGGTAATGATAGCTTAAACGCAACAACTGGTTTACTACCGTCCACGCCAAACCGTGATTCAGGTTATGGATCCTCTACACCTCCATCTCCCTCCCCTTCGTCTTCCGATTTGCCTTCAACATTGGAGAACACTCAACCGCTTCATACGATTCCATACACATTCCTTCCTAACTTAACGCATTTCCATGGACCCGTCGTTTTGGCTACGGCTATCTGTCCAGGCCGTCCCCTTCAATCCGTATCGCTACACGTTCACTCGACTCTATATGACGGACTGCGACCTAGTGCTATTATGAAAGCTTTGGCTAGGTCAAGTTCATTCGTGAAGAAACTTTCGATCATCGTATCGAGTAAGCATCGAGTGGATGCGAGGACTCTTGAACGAGTTCTCATGAGTGCTGGTGCTGAATTAGGAAAATGTTTGGAAGTTTTGGAAGTTGAATGGATTTTAGAAGACGAGGTTCGTACTCATTTTTCTCTCTTTTTTACTTCAGAAGTCATATGCGAATCCCAAATTCATCACCCCTTTTGCATTTATTTTTAGATTCTTTACAAACAAATCTTAGCTGTCCTTCCACGATTCCAAGCGCTTCGTACATTACATTTGTTCCGTCGTTCTCCTCCTCCACCTCCAAGTTCACCACCACCATCCCTTCCACTCCCACACACTTCACTTTCACCTCCTCCTTCCCCGTCATCCATAATCGCAAACAGTAAAGTCTTCTCATATTCACCACCCGGTACACCCACCACCAACATCTCAAATAACAACAACATCAACAATCACAACACTTCACTGGGCCTGGGAGTAGGACACGGAATCTCAAGTTCAGGTTCAACAAGTCGAAACGGAAGTCGATCAAGATCCAATACGTCCAAAACATCAAGATCAAGCAAAAGAATTTCTTTAGATGTTCCACTTTCACGTGCTCATGAAAGATCACATTTAGTCAATTGGAATAAACATTGTTCTACGTTGAGGAATATTATTTTTCTTTCGGGAGCTGAGTGGAATATTGGACATGTTTGTGAAGATTTGGATGGGATGGGGTCTATGACTACGACTACTACTTTTTCGTTTAGGAGGACTAGAGCTTATAGTTTGAAGATGTGATCGATCCGATGGATGTTGGAAGTTTCTCGAGGTAGGACTCTGGAGCTTTGTTTGGATAGCTATAGGACAATCATTGACAGTTCCTCCTTTTTTCGAAGGTACATTTACTACTACGCAGCTTTGCTGAATCTTTGTTCTGATTATTACATACATCTGTCTCTAGTTTACTTATTACATTATCCTATCGACTAGGCATTCGTTATTCATTCCATTCATCCTTGCGCAGCATTAGTCTCCTCCACAGACCGCGGAAGGGAAGATAGTCGTTCCCTTCCCACTGCAGCTAATCATGAATGCATCCGAGCCAATCTTACAGTAGTAGGTATTAGTCCAGCGCTAAAAGTATGAATTTCGATTTCGGCATCTCCAAAATCAATTCTTTCACCGTGACGTCGACGCGTTGACGCTTTCAATTGTCTTGTTACTTCATGTTATCCATCTAGTGATAGTTAGAAAGAATGGAGCTCCTTCCTTTTCATTCATTCATTTAGTCCACTCCCTTCCCTTCGTTCTAGGGTTTGGTCTACATAGGAAAGAAGAGATACCGACAATTTGTGTCGTCTCTTTTCTCATTAACATTCGTTTAGGGTAAGGTATACGAGACAAACGAAATGTGAGGGCGAGGATTCTATGCTAGTAAGTATGAATTGCACCTTGGTTTTAACGTCGAGTAGAGACGGTGGTATTTTGTCCAAGTGGATACTGGAACGATCTCGATCTCCATTAATGGTATACAAATCATTGTTTCATCGTGCTTATAATCACGAGACTGTACCTTGAAACCTCAGAATACTATGCTTCTGAACACGATTTGCTTCTCAGTGCAATGACTGGAGAGACTCTTTTGTTATTGAGACTACCTGAAATAAGGATTTTACTGAAGAGAAGGTACGCCGCACACAGTGTTCATCAAAGAGCTGATGCATCATTGCTGATATACAACGTGTAGTGTTAGATCTTTCCACCGAACTTGGGAAATGGTGGTCTTGTCAAAGGTAGCTGAATTTCCAGATGAATAACGTGTGGAGATTCATATGGAAGTCGAACGTAGCATCCAAGCTCTCTGATACTCAATCTAGACAGGTTGCACAATCTTCCAAGCCGAATGCATTGATTACAACTGTCCATCCTCAACCGTTCATCGTTGTGGTGTTTTCGTCGGTGATGAACGTATGCTGTGTTCAGTCCGTCGTAGTATAAGATGAGCAAAAAGTAAGCATCTGTGTTATTCTTCGCGTGTCTCATATTTCAGCTCATGCCACTCCTTTTTGTACTACGCCTTCTTACTATTTGTTTTTAAAACTTCAAAGACTCAGATACACTCCACCTACATGGCTTATGCGTGTAAGATTTTTCCTTCCCTCTCTTGAAGGAAAGTATTAACGCAAGTTTCTCTTCTTCTTTTCAAGTCGTTGTCCGTCACGGGTCTCTAGCTCCACGTTGTCACAATGGTCATTGCCCCCCAAACCCGAACGATACCACGTAAATATATTCACCATTTTATCGTCTTTCGATCATAAAATTAAGCAACCATATAGAAACACTTCCACAGCATCAACATCCTCAACTCCAACTGATTCGCCCGGATCTCCTGATACTTCTGGGGGCTCAAATTCAGTCACTACACCTTCCACAACCGAGTCCAATACTTCAGCAACCGCTGACGGTCAAACTCCACCTACTATATCTTCTACTCCCTCACCTATTGAAACAGTGACTACTGATATTTTAACCCCCTATATTCTGCCTACGACAACCTCTCCTACTGCCTCATCCACCATAACGGCCTCATCAACCACAACGTCGACGCTAATTCCGATTCCATCCTTCTCGACTTCGAAATTGTCCATATCAGCGGTAAATACTCATCCTATGACTCATTCCACTCATTCTTCTTCGATACTATCAACTCTCCCAAATCACGCCTCAACTTCGACGCTACCAGGTACTTCCAATGTGAACGTAACTGAAACTCAAAGCGATGGTTCAAGTGCTATTAGTACTAATAGTACTATTGGCGGCAATCCTAACCTACACACCTCTGGATCCAAGTCGTGAGTAACGATAGATTTTTCCTTCTTTGTCTTCATCATTTCCCTTTCCTACCTTTGTCTATCCACCTGAGACCATTATTTTTCATAAGACTCACGTGTTCGGTGGGTTTGGGAGGTATTAGTTTCGGTAGCGGTCTCTTAGTGGGACTTTTTTTGCAACTGTTTTGACAATGGCTGTGCCCTGTTTTGAACGTTGAAAGTTCGAAATTTGCCATAGAATTGCATTCTTAAACCTATCGTAGCATTTAAGGCTAATCATTGTTGCATCCTCATCTTTCTAGATCCACTCCGAACAAAGGTGTCATAGTAGCTATATCCTCAATCATAGTCTTCATCATCTTAATCATCCTCATCAAAATCGCACTCCGAAGACCACATCCCAAAGACTTTGATAAAGTCGACGAGGCAGAGGAAGAAGGAGGAGAGATACCTACCAAATCCCGATCCCGATCCGCAGAATTCATCGGATACAATATTAGTGACGATGACAGTGGATATATAATTTACTGTGATCATCCCTCTCCGAGTTCGAGTCTTTCATTGAAACCATGTGGGTCAGATGTGTCTTATGGAACTTACTGCGAGTCGCCAATCATGGGATATCATGGATTCACTGACATTCAAGTTTCGAACGGCGTTGCTCAGACTAATTTCCAGGCGAAAGGTGGAAGAGATGGTAAACAAGCTGAAGGGAATCCGATTGGAGAATTCGATTCATCTTCAACGGTCGACGTTCATAGTACTCAAGATCATGCTGGGACTGTGGTTGTGTTTAAACGTGACGATTCCGATTCCAATACGGATGATATCGATGGATCCGAATCAAACAGGAGGGACTTTGTCAGTCCAAGTTCAACTACATTTTACTTCGATTTCACTGGACCTCCTTCGACAGTTCAGCAGAATCTACTATCTCCACCTCCACCTCCATCTTTATCTTTGGATAATAGCACCCCCACTCTTTCCAACCCTTTCAACTACTACAGGTCGGACTTTTCCAATTCGAATTCCTTGTTGGAAGATCCAAAACTCGGGAAGGGAGGGATGATTCGAGAGGATGTTACAGCAGTACGGACCCACCCAATTTTATCGAGTGATTATTTTCTTTTGTTGGAAGCTGCTGGGTTGGATTTTCAAGATTTAGGACAAACTTCGGCTCCAATTGTCAGTCCTAAAACTTTTTCTAGCCGGGAATCGCCTTCTGCTGTATATTAGAACGTCCAAGTTTCCGTTTTCAACACCACACCGAACTCGAATTTCTACTACTTGGCCTGGAAATTGAAGGTCATGAGAGGGATGACATGGTCGAGAATGGAAAAGTCGTCACGTTCTTAGGAATTTGATCCACTTTCTTTTACTCTGTTACTTACAATTCATTTTGGTACTTGCATTGACATTGCTCTGACATTTTCCAAAGCGTTTTCTTACTAATGTTAACTAAATCCTTGAATATACCATGTCACATGCAGATATTGTAGATTTCACCCGACATGAAGTACCAGCAAACTAATCAGATTGAGAGAAAAGAGACCCATATGACTACGCTACAAAAAATGGGAAGCACCATGTTCGAAATATCGCATATACAACATTTTGCCAACGAAGCATCCGCATGAAACGTCCGAACGAAAGCAGAAATGAAAACAGCGAACGAATCTAGTGAGCGACAACATTTCCGCTTCGCGAATCAGCCCCGTTTCCTGCAAAGTCTATAGAACAAAAATGAGATAAATAAACCGTTCAGCCTCTGAAACTCCTTGAATGACAATCAATTGAACTTACTTGCGCCGGTGTTGGTGATAGATGAGCCAGTGTTGTAGATACTTCCACCTCTTGCGGGACCAGCCGGTCGAGACGCAACATTCTGACCAGGCCTGCCAAAACGGTTGGGGGTGATACTATCGACACCGTTTGGAGCGACATCTAAGAAGGGTGTATTTGTAAGACACTGAACTCGACGTGAAAAGATGATTCTATACTTACTAGAGCCGGGAGGGTTCACGAGGGGTTGACCGGGTGTGCCGTTGTAAATGTTGTTTCCATTGGCTGCATGGCAAAGTGTTAGTTACAACATCATCGCTCTCGAAAGCGAGAAGTCTCACCTCTGGACTCAATGTCTACTGGGGCACTAGCGACAGCGGTGATCAAACACACGACAGCCAACATCATTGTAGAACGCATCTTGTGGAGATTGAAATAAAAGTGAGAATCGAGAGGTGTAATGTCGCTGTGTGGCAAAAGTGCAGTGGGATGAGAGTGATGAGAATGCCGGACCAAACGGATTCACCGAGGGTTTATATACAAGAATCTGTACAGTCGATAAACCAGGACGTTCCGCGAATTCAGTAGGCAGTGGAGTATCAGATTCCGTCATATTAGAAACATCGAGAGGATTAGAGGCCCTGAGACTTTCGTTTTGGGTTGGGCGGAAGTATTATTGTGAGGTCGAACAGTGTCAACAATGTCGGGACTATACGTTTATAATCGATCATGGAATCATTTTGCACCACGACGCAAGGAATATTTCTTCTCTTGATCGTGACGTCGATTTCGGTATTTGCTTGGTCGGCTTTATTCTAAAGGCCACAATGTAACCTTGACTTGGAGGTAAAAGTCCATAACCCCAGTAGACATGGAGAGCGATGGCCCCGGCAAATTGTCGCTCCATTACGTTTAATTTGTTTCTTTCGCTTCTTCGAGTCCTAGCTATAACCTGTAGTCGGAAGTATTAAGGAAGGTGAGTACACATGTAATACTCAGTACAAGAACCTGTAAAAATCAATTGTATGATGGGTACATTAGCCGCTTATATCCGCAGGACTGCATTATGCAATAGAGAAGACTTTACGACGTTGCACAGCACGCACTCTGAATAGAGTGGATTAAGGGACTCCGTTCAACCAAGGAAATATCTGCAGTTGCGCGGATTGGATTTAAACGGATGACTGGAGGCTTGTAGTCAGTACTGACTGCATCGATATTGTGATCCGCACCACTCAGTTCCGAATTCCGTCACCGCTGTGCAAGATCTCAGTCGACATTGTAATAATCTTGTAAATGGGAAATCCGAAGCTGTTCAATTCAATGTTCATAACAGCAAGTCTGTTTCAAAAGGTAGTAGATAGCATAATAGCAATATATTCCAAGACTGAGCTAGACCACATACAAATACAAATGCTAAGGTGATAGATAATCCATCAGACGAACGTCCAACTCGCTGGCTTTCGATTGGAAAGTCTCATACAAGACCTTCCAAATCAAAAAACCAAACTTCCTCGAGACATCTGGTAAGATGTCATGTTCTCTGTTGAACGAGTGGACGCGGATGTCATCGACTGGATTTGAAGGATGTGGCATGTGTAAACATGCGAGACTCGAGTTAGAAACTATAAAATAGATCCTAGCTGAGTATGTTCTGAGGAAACAAGAATGTTGGAAAGCTTTGTTGTATACCTGTCGCTTGAGGGCAGGCTTTTGGAAGTGGTGTCGGGTATTCGGCCGAACTATCTTGGTGACACATCTTGATGTGACTGTGACTTTCACCTTACCGCGAAGTGCTTTCGCTTTTCAAAAATCTTCCGAGTCAAAACTGATTAATGATTGAATGGGCATCCATCCATAAGACGGTATATATTTCCTAAAACTGATCGATATTATGGGAATAATATAGCAGAATAAATCGTACAATTACACTAGAGCTCAAAGCATAAAGAAAAGGATCCGGCTAAGTACAAGCAAAGAAGATTTCATACTTTATGGCTCAAACCAACCTGCTCGAGCCATTTCTTCCGCGAGACCATCCCATCCATTTCGCCGTGCTTTTCTCCCAGAAAGCTCAGTTGCAAATCTGGGTCGAAAATCAATTAGCACACCAAAGCAACGGTGGTTAACGTCTGTAAACATACCGTAAACATTCTTCCAACCTCCACCTCCCTCGTTCCCTCTCTATCTGTGCGGCTTCGCTGATACTTCGGACTGTCGCACCACCATCTCTATCTTTCCTAACCATCGCAGAAGGAGTATAAGGTTCTCCAGGTAACATTCTGCGACTCAAAGCGTACATCATCCCTGATATAAAAGCATCCGCCGCCCCAACTTCATCGACAACAGGGTTCGTCTGGTTATGAGTTTGTGTTTGATTAGATTGTTGTTGTATTCCGTTTCGACTCCCATTTGATCCTTGTCCTCCACCAGCTATCTGCGTATCATCTGAATCACCAGACGATGAACCACTATCACTATCTTCATCCCCATTCTGTTGTCTCCTCCGATGTCTATGTTGGTTTTGGCGCCGAGGACGTCCAGTACCAGAAGCAACAGTATTGTGATGATTCTGCAGTGTTTGAATAGCACTTGCTGTGAATTCACTTGAAGACTCTGTATGATGTCCAGCTCCTGCCCAAAATCCACTTCCACTCCTCACGCTTTCTATTTCTCCCATCCCTGCTCCGAGATCTCGAGCCACAGTCTCTATACCTCCATTTCTCCGTTCGGGCATTGTAGGTGAAGTAGGTGAAAGAGGTGTCGTCAATTGAGGTTGTTGCTCGACCCATCCTGAACTCTGAAAATATTCTCTTGTTGGAAGAGAAAGTACCGCAGCCCCTTCAGTACCCCAGTGAGCCACCAAAAGGGCATGTTTCGGTGCAATATTTGTAAATGAGAGTAAGAATGCTCGCGGTGATGATGCATAAGCCGGCGAATGTGCTAAAGCGTAGTGTTTGTTCAAGAAAATCACGTCAGCGTGAGGTATCAACTGTGTGAAGGACAAAGAAGGGAGGTAGAGTCAGTTGCTTGAGGTCTGCTTTTGTGAAATATTGAATTCACACCGCTTCGACTCCTTGTCTTGCACGTCTCCCCACGTCGACGCTGAATACGCAGTGACTTCGCCATTTCTTCTCCTTGGCGAGGCCGTCGAGTCCAATTAGATTGTTTAGCGTCGTCTTCACCGATCGTCCCTCGAAATGGATCCAGTCTAATGGTGCAGGACTGTTCGGATTGGGGATAGCGTTATGTCTTGGAGGGAGTGGGTACGGTGTCGATGTCGATGGACGAGGTTGAGAATATGGTGGTGAGCTGAGAGGAGGAGATCCTGGATTTGATGAAGAACCTGGGTTATTTAAGTATGCATAATTCTCTGGAACTAGGACCGGGCCAAGCAGTGATACAAATTCCTCGTGAGTTATGTCAGGCAGTGGATTGTTATTAATCACAGTACGTGTATCGTCGTCATCTGATCGAGTCCAGTTCAAGCATATATTAGAATATTGAACAGGTATGCATGCTATTCTGAAAGCGTTACCTGCATGTAGTACCCATGCACTTGGGACGCCAGAGTTATCCCAGATTTTGCAAAACCGTGTGCTAACCCTATCGTTTTCGAGATCTCGGATGATCATATGGCCCTCTTCATTTCCCCCAAGTGGGGCGACGAGAATCGCGTCGACACTAGGAAACTGAGCGAGTATAGATAGACATGTACTTGCAGATCCTCCTCGAGAACGTGATACAGAATGAGCACGAACAACAGAAGCAGGTTCCGGATAAGTTGGTAGACTCAGAGTATGGGTCAGGAATAGTGTTCCGGAGGCTACGATGCGTAAAGGTCTTGCGAAAGGACTGTTGGGGTTGAGTCCATCTTGGGTGTCGCGACGTTGGCGTGCCATCCGTTGGTGGAGGGCTTGCTGCGTTCAGTGTCGCTGGTGGAGGGCTTGTCGCGTTCAGTACCGTCGGTGTCGCAATATCTTCCAAAGCCAAGGCAAAAGTCGCCAGTAATATATCCGAAGGTCGTGGTCGAGGTTTGGGTTGTGCAAGGTGTATGAACAAAGCTATAATTTCCAGAAAAGGAAACTTTCTACACCGCGCAGAGAGATTCGTCCAGTGACTCCAGCCTTCGCCCCCCCCCCCACCCACCCACCTCTCGTCGTGCTCAGTAAACTTGGGCCAATCTACAACATCAATCGCAACCATTTCATTTCTAGACACTCGATTTGACGAAACTGTTTGTTCTTCGTTTAATTCGTCGCAGCGTGCGACTCCGACATAACATGTCTACTTTTCCACACCGATACTCTTCTCCCCCATATCAAACAGATTATCTGGAAAGCGAAGCAGACCCCGTTCCTTCATCTTCTCAAGTTGCTTATTCCGACTATCCAAGGTCATCGCCAGAACGTAGAGACTTCGAACAGGACGCATATAGTCGGAGTTCACCACCACCCTCCGCACCTCGGCCATATCCATACCGTTCCTCACCACCTCGTCAACCTAGGGCTTATCGAGAACATGACAATCGACCAGTAACACCACCTCCTGCTCAACTTCCTTCCCCTGCATACATAAAACTCGCGAACCAATCTCCCAGTAAACTACTGCATTCCGATCCACCATCTTCTCGCAAACTTCTCATCTTGGACTTGAACGGTACTTTGCTTCATCGTTCTGCGCCAAGCGCTGCTCGTGGAGATAGACCGAAAGATGCTTCTGGACGGTTCTTACCTCGAGTTCGTCCCGTTCATCCAAGACCCTACATGCCTTCATTTCGGAATTTCTTATTCGCAGAAGAAACCAAACAGTGGCTAGATACTATGGTCTGGAGCTCGGCGCAACCTCACAGTGTGAACGACATGGTACAGAAGACATTTAAAGACACTCGGGATGGTTTGGTTGCAATTTGGGATAGAGAAACACTCGGGTTGTCAGAGGAGCATTATAGTGCGCATATATTCAACTAATTTGTCTTGCCCTCTTTTTTTCTAAGTTATTGCACGACTACAGACAGAAAGGTCCAAACATTCAAAGATTTGAGCAAACCTTGGGCCGAACTTCCCGGTATCATGGCAAGCACGATGGATCACCCTTCATCCCCTCCTTCCGATCCGTCCGAAACTAGGTCCCCTTCACCCCCAGGCCTTCGCGTAATGCCTCAAGCACATTCCGCACTTACGACTCTTCTTCTTGACGATTCTCCACGTAAAGCCGAATTACAACCTTACAACCACATATGTCTCCCAGAATACGACGGGAAAAGAAGAGCATTAGATCTTAATATTCTTCAAGCTGAGAAAAATAGAGAGATTAGAGAAAAACACGCGAAGGAACTTGAAGAGTTTGAAGAAACAGCAGAAAAGCCAGAGTCATCAGATAAGGAAGTAGAAGGCGCGGAGAGTGAGTTGAAGGAAGAGGGGACAGAAACGGCTGATGCAGATGCGACGAGAAAAAGGAAGAGAAAAGAGAAGAAATTAAAGAAAGCTGTAGAAAGGGCAACAGCCACAGAAGGAGAGCAACTCGGCGAATATGATGATACTCTCATTGCTATCATTGGTATACTGGACGAGATCAAACATCAAGCAAATGTAGCGTCTTGGATTCGATTCGGTGGATTATGGGGTCTAGGTGGAAGTCCAGCAGATTCAAACATATCCACTGTCGCCGACACTGGAGAAGAACCTACACCTTCGTCCCCTCCTGCGTCACAGAATGGAGCAGAAGGAGAAGGAGATGTAGAAGGAAATGTTTCGGACGCAAGTGACCTGTCGGTGGAGGGTACGAGAACACCGTCGGATGGTCGAAAAAAGAAGAAGCGGCAGAGACGGAAGGACGGGATTTTGAATGGCGACGGAGTGAAAACCGACGCGCAGACCAATCCCGCTACTCTTTCTTCATATGGTGTTGGAAAAGCACCAGCTGAAAGCGCTAGTCACGGTGACGGTGCGGACGCTGATGCAGGAGGCGCGTCGACGGATGGGACGCCTATGATGTGGTTCGAGAATACGTCTACAATACAATATTGGGCTAATCGTGGAAGAAAGGTCTTGGAGAATATGGGTATTCCCTTAGAACCTGGGATTGAACGATAATGAATTTGTGAGTACATGGGTCATTACTTCGCATATCGTATTGAAATAAATTCATAGGAGAAAGTGGTTTAATCTGGATGTATCATCATATGTTTTGTGTTGCACCTACATCGTCGGTGTCAAATAGAAATCTATTAGAATTTTGCTGGCGACTTATGACACTGATATAGATTCTTCTGACATTTATCTATTCAGGACAAACTTGTCAGAAATCTGCGATTTGTTCTCAGCTTCGCTGCCCGCAAATCTCCTTAACGACTATTTCTTCAGCAGCAGCAGCAGCACCACATTTCGCCTCTTCTTCGGATTTTTGGTTGTCACATTGTACACCTATTCCGTGTCATGCCTTATGATCAAGCTTCCCTACTCAACGCTCCACCTCTCCAGTCATGCTCGTGTTCAATCAGCGAAGACTCTCGTTGGAGTGTCCAGCAGTGTGATTTTTCGTTACTGTGTTTCTCTACCACGCTCGTGCAACTCGCATCGGAGTATATTAGCTTCCATAAATCCAGAGGATTATCCTCGTACTCCATACTCAATGCTCCAAGAAAGACTCGCTTAGACACAACCCGGCATTTATCCCCAGGTGGTACAGTATAAATCTACGATGTCTCGACTTCAATCTCGCATCCTTACATTGCTGTCTATCGCGTTACAATAATGCATTTTACGTTCATTTTTTCGTTGTCACTCGTATTCGCAGTAGTAGTCGTAAAAACACAAACTACTGGAACTACGACTACGACTTGGGATTGGAAAGTTTTTTTTCCTTTCCCTGTCGATTGCATGTAATGTACTCATTCCAATGCTATAGCTGTGAACCTGCTTGCGGATATGCTGCTAATTTGTCTCCAGGTTTGTTCAAATCGCTAAGTTTCAGATCGACGTGATCTAATAATCCCAATTTTGTAGGTGCAACAGGTCCTGTTAAATCATGCAGTCAAAGCAACGGACCCGCAGCATCTGGAGCTCAAAATGCATGTTTTGCTTCAGGAGGCAATCTTGCATTTTCATGTTCTACATTCCAACCTATCATCGTGAATGATACAATGTCGTACGGATTCGCTGGGCACGGAAATACTGCCACAGACAACTGTAAGCTGAAGCAGATTCATGCCACTGACGTTGTACATATCTTGATTATTCTTTTTATCGTTAGGCTGTAAATGTTTCCAGTTCTCATGGACTTCTGGAGCAGGCATCGGCAAATCGATGATTGTCCAAGCTGTTAATGCTGGAGGTAAGTGACATGTGGTTCTAATTCAATCTTACCAGCTAACTTCAAAGCGGGCTTTGCATGTATCTCTTAGGTATAACTGAAACCGATTTTGATATTTACGTGAGTAAATAAATTATGTCCTTATATCTGTCTGACGCGATAGCGGTGCAACTAAAAAAACCGATTTCCGTTGGTAGACACCTGGTGGTGGAGTTGGAGGTCAGTGGTCATTTGCTTATCTCGCTTATACGGTTGTTATTCATCCCCGACATTCCTACCTCGTATAGACTATAACGCATGTACTGCCCAATATGGTGCACCATCTGGTGGTTGGGGACGCCAATACGGAGGTAAGACTAAAGTCTATCTGATGCATTTGGTAGTCTGACTAATTCGACACATGGGGGTGTAGGTGTAAGCTCCGACGCTGAATGCTCTCAGTTACCCTCTAGCTTACAAGATGGTTGTCATTGGCGTTGGCAATGGTGCGTTTTTTTTTTACGAAATCTTGTCCCCAATGCGAAGGCCCGTTGACTCTTGATGCATGGCTTCATAGGGCTGGCGGAGATGTCAATGAGTGGTATGTATGCTTGGCCTATCTTCTAAAATTACAACTTACCGTTGGTTTGGTTTATAACGTAGGGCAATCACCTACCAGCAGGTCAATTGTCCCTCCGAGCTCACGAGCATTTCGGGGTGTACACCCGCGCTTATCTAGTAGAAATCTATCTGGTTGGCCACGAGGATTGCGTGAGTGGCAAGAATGGTAACTTCACTTTGACTTCACGACCTCAGAATTTTTGTGTATAATGATGGACATTTGCAATGACATGCGTGTCTTTTTTCTGATTATTTTCTTCTCATTTGCAAGGTGTTCGTTTCCGAGATCTCTGAGGAAGGTCCTGGTCGTCTTCCAACGATACAAACTTACAAATTCACGAAACATTTCGGCCTCCCATAAAAGCACATGAGCTTCGTCCTGCATGCGAAGTTGTGAATAACCAAGTTGGGATAATCGTGAGATGCGATCATAACATATTCTATTCTGATATCGTACCCATATATATCCCCTCTACTCTGCCGAAGACTAGTCCCACGACAAAACTGGAACCTGAAATAAAATTCCCTTCTTTCATCCGTCACAAGGACTATCTCATGTCCGATTCTTTTGTTACAGCGCAGACGAACAGCAGCCTTCAATCCTCAAGTCTTGGTGTAGGACATTCTACTTAGTGTCCCTGACACCTGGTAGTCGTGTTTTCCGCCAGCAAATTATTGTATGCCAAGCAGGCAAAAGCTGACACCTTCTTTTCCATTTGCAGCTCTCTCTCCGACAGAGCTTGATGAAACGTTCTTCAAAGCGGGATGATTCAACACATCTTCAACTCTTCGTTGCTATCGATAGAATCAATTGCACTAGCCTTTGTCAGGTGAGCTTAGGGCGATATCATATCACGTACTAGTCGTATACAATTTGTTGATCATGTTTTCATGCCATAGTAACCTATGTCGATATGCATCACTGCTAAAGGCCACTAACGATATCCGCCATTGAATTGTTTGACCCAGCGAGGACGATCGAGCGCGGTTCTTGTTCCGTTCCTTCTTCCCCAAATCAGGCTACTCAAAAAAGCAGTACGTACATAATCTGCAGATTTGCGACATGCCTTCCACACCACTGAGCAGTTTGTTCTTCTAGTTTACTTCTGATTTGTAATTTATAAGGTAAACGCAGTGCTTCATTCCCATCCTAAGTGGGTTTGACGAAATTGATTAACGTTTGTTTCTTCTTTTCAAGCATGTCCGAAACGCAACTGTGTAACAGGACCGGTAGCCCGTGACGTTAAGGCCCCGACCTCGATGCGTATTCTACGAGATAGTACGACCACAAGTTCAGCGGGTGGTTGTTTGGACCTGCCGATTTCGCTTCGCTATCGATATATAGGAAGATTTAGTAACTCTTTTCCTCACTGGCACCAGACCTTCCTTTGAACCAGTCGTCCAGTTCAAAGACATAATGTCTCTCAACGTTCTCTTCTTTGATACGCTGAAGATTGCGCTGATTATCGTCACCATGATCTGTGACTCTGTAGCATATACACAACCTGTTGAAGGGACGGCGGGACAAGATGCTCGGGCTAAATACAATGCTCATAAGTCACCGCTCAATTTTTTACACAAACTTCAATTGACAACGTACATTCCACCGGTATACAAGGTGAGTAAAATCATTCTTTGTCTTGCAATCTGAAACATATTTTGCTTACGCATGAATAATATTCTTCCAGAGATTGATGCATCTCTTATGCCTCAGCGAGATATACCTTCTACTCGCCCGCCATTTCCCTCAATTGACAGTTCCGACTCTAACGTCCATCCTCGTGCCGTTCCCTGTTCGTGGTTCTCCAGCTACTATCGACTTGACATGGACCTTTCTTTCCGGTTATCTCCTTCTCACCTCTGGTGCAATGCTACGTTACAAGTGTTACCAAGCTCTCGGGAAACACTTCACGTTTGAGCTTGCACTAGTTGACGGTCATAAACTCTGTACCTTAGGTCCATACTCCTATGTTCGACATCCGAGTTACGTTGGCATTCTCATGTGCACCTTGGGTGACACTTTGTGTCACTTTGGCAGTGGTTCATGGTGGGCAGAGTGTTTGATTTCAAGAACGACGTGGGGGTTTCTCTTGAGCGCATTTTGTGCTTTTGCGATAATCTCTATAAGCATGCTCATTTTTGTTCGGGTACCAAAGGAAGATGCTGTGTTGAAGAGAGAATTCAGAGACGAATGGATGGCTTGGTCACGGAGGGTTCCCTATGCTCTTATTCCTTATGTATTTTGACGTTGACTATCTCTCCGAATTTTCATGATGTACAAACAATGAATTTTTTTACGAGCACCATATGCGTATTTCTGAATTTCAATCGTCTGTTGGTTCACAGCATTTTCAGCTGGTAGGCAGCCAGTATATGCTTGTCAAGGCTACAGTCACAATCTAATTTCCAAACTACAATATATCTGAAATCCTTACATGTTCTCGTACTTGTTACAACATTGACATTACTACTTCCTCTATTTCGCTCTACTCCAGGGTTATGAAAAGATGTTTCGACGTCAATACTGCTTTCGCTTTCGGTATCAACACAATAGTCTGTGTATCATCGATAATCATCGCTGGTCCACGAAGCTCATCTCCGACTGCCAACGAAGGGAGTAGATAGACAGGGGTTTTGTCAACTCGACCGACTTCATCAAAGTAAACGCTATATGTCGAATCAGCCTTTTTAGTAGAATCCACAAGGCGTGTCTGCAATCTGGCAATTTCTGACCAGACGGATTCCCCAAGATTATCGAACGTTTTACCGATACCCCGAACCTACAACAACAGAGTCAATTCAGTCCTGGCGAATTAACATGGTAGAGGTAGGGACAGACCTTGACATCGTCAACGATGATAACCTTGGTTTCCAACAGGAAGCCGAATTCAGCTTTGTAGATTCTCTTGAATGCCGCTTCAAAGTCTTCATGACCGTCTCCATCCTTCTCGGTTGGGAGGACCATCAAAGCCGTGTCAGTTCCCTCGAATCTCATGTTGAGCATTCGCTCAGTATGAACATGTTCTCCTTCAAACCCTTGTCTCTTTAACTCCGCTCTCACATCGGCATCGAGTTTATCCAATCTTGCTATGAGCGAGGCGCGGTTTTGAGGGTTGTAGAATGTCGATGAAGGTTCTTGGAGTTCAAATGCACTGTCAAACCAACGTTGGATATTAGTATCTTTAATCGGATAAGTTAGTCAATCAGTCACGCACCGGTCTGCTAAGGCTAACCCATAAGCAGATAAAATGGAACTGTATCTATGAATGAGAATAGTCTTGATTCCAAGGAGGTGAGCAATCTCGCAGGCATGTTGCCCACCAGCCCCTCCAAAGCTGGCGAGGCTTTATCAAAAGGAGGATTAGAGTGAGATACTAGCGTGGAATGTTACGGAAAACCAACATGTGTTTAGACGTTGCGTAGCCTCTGGCTTCAGTGAGTGCTCTTATCGGCCTACACATTGTCTCATTGGCGACTTTGATGAAGCTTTATAGAGTCAAAATATCAGAGATTGTATGGTTGAAGTAATCTTCTTGAATCGTACCCATAGATAATCTCGTCCAACTCCAATTTCTTCTCCTGAGTGTCGTTGATTTCCTTTGCAAGTTTTTCGAAAGCGGTTTTTGTTGCTTCAATATCTAAAGGCTCTTTCTCTGACTTGCCAAATATCTTTGGGAAGTAGTCAGGGACAAGACGTCCCAGAAGCAAGTTTGCATCGGTAACTGCAAGAGGTCCTCCTTTCCTGGAAACAAATTTTAAACGGATTCATGACTTTGGAAAAAGTGGTTCTCACTTGTAACAAGTTGGCCCCGGATCAGCACCAGCACTCTCTGGACCCGCAAGGAATAAACCGTTTCTGAATGTCAAGCAAGAACCACCACCGGCAGCAACGGTATTGATATCAAGTTGAGGGGATTGGATGGTTACCCCTGCTGTCGTTGTTTCGTACACGACTTCGTACCGACCGTCGAAGCGAGATACATCGGTTGAAGTACCACCCACATCAATCCTAGTAACACTGCCGCATCAGCCTTCGAATTTGATTCTTTCGAAAAATGGACAGACCCAATGATAGGATGCTTCTTCTCTGGGTCCCAACTTGTTAGCGCATAACCTACAACCCCTCCAGCAGGACCACTCAGAATACTCTTCAACCCTGAAAAGTTGTTTAAATCAAGAAGGCCACCATCACTTCCCATAAACTCTACTCTCGGACTTCTCAATCTACCATCCTTGAGTTTCTCATCGAAACCACTGAAGAAACCGTCAAGATACTGCCGGAGAATTGGTGTTAAGTACGCGTCGGCCGTGGAAGAAACACCGCGGGGGACCATTTTGATCATTGGTAGTAATTGTGACGACTCTGAGACATGTGTGAACCCAATCGATCGTGCTAGTTTGCCAACTTGAATTTCATGTTCTGGGTAAGTGTATGAATGACAGAGTACAATTGCAATAGATCGGTATCCCTCTTGATATAGAGCTTCTAGGTCCTTCTTTACAATATCCAAATCTACTCATACTTCAGAGAGGCGTCATTGAATAGAGCGGTGCACATACCTGGTTTCTGCATGATTCGGACAGCCTCTCCAGATATACCTCTGATCACTTCACCGGGACTGTCACCGATACTTTTACCGTCCCACCCAGCACCACGATAACCTCGTATCACTTGACCATCCTCGTCAAACTGCACGGCATGTTCCTCGGCCTTGGGGTCTGAAGTATATCCAACGAGAGTGACCCTTTCATCGATCTCCACCACTTTCGAGTACAATGGAGGGGCACGACGGATATTCAGGTCGAATATCTTTGGACGGGATTGGTTTCCGATCAATAGCAGATCCTTGAAACCTTTGGTAATCAATAGTGCATGCTTCTGTCCCTTGCGCTCCAGCAGAGCATTTGTGGCGACTGTCGTTGACAATCGTATGTAATCTAAGAGAATCAGAATTGAGTCAATGAGGCCGCTTGCTTAGAACACGTTAAAGGATGACCTACCAATCTTCCCGGTCTCGAGTACATGCCCTCTAGGTATCTTCTCTCCGGTTACAATTTCCAGAACACGCCGTATCCCTTCCGTTGGTGCATCCCTATAATTGTTAGGATCCTGAGATACTACAAGAAGAGATAAGTTATGAAAGACTCTGGAGTTGAACAAACTCATTCACATAATTTCACCACTATCTCCTTGATTTGAGTAGGGTCTTCAGGATCAGGATATGATGCATGTACATCGCAGAATGTGCCACCTCTGTCTGCACAAATCCGAATCGATTTGTCTGGTATTGAAGCACTGCTCATGGATGTAAGAAAGATAGAATCGCTGAGATCAACCGCTCAAATGAACTGTCAGATTATCCTAACCATGTTCCTTTATGGGCGCTTGGTAGTCTACTGTCCTGACTCAGTGAGTTTGATCCTGTTTTACTGGTACCGCCAATTTATTACTACACCGGTAGGCCACCTCTAAATTCAACGTTCAACAGTATTAATGGCAGGTATATTTTATTGGGTGTCGATATATCTGACCAGATCCCTTTGCTTATAGATACTAGATACATCCATGCGACAATCCATGAAGGTTTTTTGACGATGAATTTCGAATTTGAATCGAAGAAGGGAAGGTGTGTAGCCAACCTAGTATCATAAGCTCACCTCTTTAAGTCCAGGAAGATCTCACAGCATTACGTGACACCTTCTCCATAGGTGGGGATTTCGGTAAAATCGACACCGAGGTCGCCTGGTTCATTTGTCGAAATCTCGAAACCTTGCTGTGATGTCTTGGTCGTCTATTGAGCTTTTCATGTGCATTCCATGATGTGAGGAATGTCAGCCAGGGTCGATACGACTATAAGTTTCTGGCATAGGTAGTAGGTGGGTACCTTTACCTTTCTTGTTCTCTTTCCATCATCATCACCTCTCTCAACCATTAATCTCTACAGTCATGACAGAAAAAGACATTCATCCGTTTAGTCGCTACCGTCTACGACTTTTACGCGACTTTGTTAGAATCATTATCATCCCTTCTATTGTCCTGACAGGAATCCTATCGACCACCAATACCAAACTCTCGTTACTACTCTCAATTGTAGCTCATATCGCGTTCTGGTTCATCGCGGGCTACCTCAGAATTTTGTATGGACAATATCGATTCAGACAAGAAGCTTGCAGTCTGGGTGGAGAACCTATCATTCAAGTGGTTGGAAAATGGCCCGGAAATATCGATATAATGCTCAAACTGAAGAAGAATTATCAAGAGGGGTATTTGTATGGATACCAAGCCAGCTTGTTCGAAGAATACCGCACAAACACGTTGAACTTGCGCATTCTGTGGACTGATATGGTGAGTTATCGCTTTCGAAACTCTGAGACGAGCGAGTATCAATTTTAAACCAATATAAGATCATCACGGCGGATGAAGAACACATCAAACATGTCTTGGCCACTGGATTCAACAAGTTCTGGAGGGGAAGAAGAGCAATTGAGAGACAGTCAGTTGTCTGGGATTTTCCACCAAGATTGATAGCTCATTCAAATTCAGGGAAACCTTCCTAGGAAACGGTATCTTCAACCGCGATGATGAGGTATGTTACGAGAGAGTGGAAATCTAGTTCCTCTGATATCTATCTTCATTGGCAGATATGGAAGTCGCACCGTGCCCTAGCACGTCCTTTCTTCTCCAGAGACCGTGTCTCTGATACCAACCTCTTTGAACGATACACGGAAAAAGCTCTCGGCATTCTCGACAGGAAAACGTCTCGCGACGAACCTATCGAAGTTCAAGATATGTATGCTAGATTCACATTAGATGCGTCCACAGATGCACTTTTCGGTGAATCACTCAATACCTTAGATGGAGAATATCCAATTCCTGGGCATGCTATCATGGGACAGAAAGGTTCTGCCACCAAAGATGCTTTTGGTTCCTTCGTTCAAGCATTTGAAGAGTCTACTTGGGTGGTAATTAGACGGACCGCCGCTGGATATTTTTGGCCTATCTCCCAGTTATTCAAGGACGACGCTGTACCCCTTTCTGATGCTATGGATAAAGTTCTGATGCCTATTGTGAACAAGGCTGTCAAGAACAGAGAGGAAAAACAAAAAGCTGGATTAACTACTTCAGTTGATGAGAGTAACTTCTTGGAGTACCTCGCTGAACACGTGAATAGTGAGTGACAATCTTTTTGAGTAGTTTATATCTGAAGGAATAACTTTCACAATACCTGCAGATCCTAAAATTATTCGTGATCAAATTCTGAGTTTCTTACTCGCTGGGAGAGATACGACAGCGACACTTCTTACTTTTCTTACATACTTTATGGCCTTGCACCCGGACGTTTGCCAGAAAATGAGAGCGGAAGTTTTAGAACAAGTCGGTCCCACTGCATCACCGACTTTCGAAACAATCAAGAATCTTCGTTATAGTACGTTCTTTATCTATTCTTTTGTTTTGCCTGCATCCTCATCTTTGAATAATTTCAACAACAGTGCACGCCGTAATCAATGAAACTCTTCGACTTTACCCACCTGTCCCTGGTATAGGACGTTCAACAAGAGATTTTCCCGCGGTTTTTCCTAAATCAGATCCAACATATCCAGAACGACAGAATAAACCAGTGGTCGCACCCAAAGATGCATACATCACATTAATTTGCTATCTTCCTCAACGAAATAAAGTTTTATGGGGTGAAGATGCAGAAGAATTCGATCCTGATAGGTGGCTGGATTCGAGATTGAAGAGATTCACAGATCATCCTTCAATGTATTTGCCTTTCAGTGCTGGTCCTAGAATTGTAAGTATTTCATTGACTTTTTGAATTTATCAGCTAATTCGGTTGATTTCCCCCCCTCTCATCATCAGTGTCTTGGACAAAATTATGCACGCAACGAAGCGATGTATTTCCTCTGTCGTCTCTTGCAACAATATGACAGCTTCACTCTTGCACCTGAGTTTCAACCGAAAGGTTCAGCTCCTCCTGCCGAATGGAAGAATGCAAAGGATCGAAGAGCGATTGAGAAAATCCACCCTTTGAGTGTCATGACACTGTTCATCAAGGTGAGTACAAATACGTTCAGTATATTTTCGTAACCTAACCTCTTTTCCTTCAAATTAATTTCCCTAGGGCGGTTTATGGGTAAAGTTCAGGAGAGCAGATGATTCTGAACAATGAATTCGATTCATCTACTTTGATTTGTTCGTATCGTCAGGGTATATATTGTACAACTTCAAGTATGTAAATGAGAAAGCAACGTAGTTACACTTGCATGAGCTCGTTCGTTCATTACTCATTACCTGAACCTTTCAGCGCACACGACATCAACAGCTTGCCAAGTAATTTTGCAAAGCAGTCTTCTCGGCACTATCAATGGTTAAATCATAATAATGCTTCACTTGAACCCATGCACGAACATAAGTGCATCGGAACGAAGTAAGAGGTGGAACCCAGTTTGCAACGTCTTTGTCACCTGAAAAAAAAACACGATCACAGAAGTCAGAAGGGAGTTGCCACATTAGAGGATTGATATGTTATTATACCTTTGGATTGGTTCAAATTGTCAGTCACAGCAACTAGTTGAGGCCGCGTGAGGTCGTTTGCGAAAGCCTCGCGTTGAGCTGCCGTCCAATCACGAGCTCCAGAAAGCCAAGCCTGAAAGGTAATTCGGTAAGAACGTTTAACATTTAACTTACAATCGAAATACTGGCCTCTTTCAAAGGAACAAGATGGTCCTATTCGCGTCCAAACAGGAAAAAAGTCAAATTGAACTTTCGAAAAATGGAGGAAACAACGCACGATATCAAGGTCGCTAGGGTTCGTGGTAGGGACATCATCGTAAGGAGAAACCCAATTGCCAGAGGTTGGCTTGCAAGAGCTGTCTGTTACAACACTTGTACCATCCCGTTTGAGGACAGTTTCACGGGTATCGCAGTTGCCGGAGACTAGAAACGATTCAAAATCATATCGAGGCAAGGCTCGTCAAAAGACGCACTAGTATCCCAAGTCTTGAATAGATCCCTGGCATACGCGGGAGAATTGGAATCCGTCGCAACAGTCACTGATAGATGCTTATGTTAGCCAGAATGAAGAAGCGAGGAAGAACAGACCTCACGTTCGCTCAAATATGTCCTAGCTGTGGACGCCGCGATGGGAGTAGGCAATGCTCTTCTCGAAAGCGGAACAAAGACAGGCGCTGCAAGGGTCGTAGCAGTGACTGACAAGACTACGGCAGCAGACAAGAACGACTTGATAGAGACCATGTTGACTGCTCAAGTAGACTCAAGAGGCAGAGGTGCACCGTCGAAAATGTATTCGTAGTCTCATGCCTTTATATATGTTCTCTTCGTCACAACGTGCGTTTTGGAAGCAATACGGTAGATATCTATCAGGATGCAAAGCAGATTAGGATTATTGGATCTAATTAGCGATAGTAGACAAGGTAGAGACGGTTGGTACGTACCTTCCAAACGTCTTATACACGCGCACATGTGTCCCTTAAATCGCTGATATCTCCTCTTGTGTTCACGATAGGTGTATATAGCAGTCGCGAGTTTGAATGCCCGGATGCCAAGAGAAGAGCAGCATGATCGACACATTGTATGGGTCCAATAAAGGAGGTATCGGTGAAGATAAGGCTTGTTGTTTCTTACATATAGGCCGAATGCTGGTAAGAAGGGCCGTCAGAGGTTGACACGAGTTGCTGGACCGCGTGCTTACTCATTTCTTGCAGTATGGGCAGAATTGAGAGCGAATGAACTGTGGAGCCAGCATCCGGAGATACAAAATCTCTCGGATGCAATGTCATATTATACAGCGTATTAAGAAAGTACCTAGATAAGATAAAACCTGTTTATACTCTCGATATCATGAAAAATACAGTGGCGAGTATTCAACACTCACCAGCGTTTGAGAAAACTCATCTAGTAACCTTCACACTAGTTCTTCATCCCAGACGTCGAAGTACTTCCACGCCAGACGCCTATAACCGCGAGACGGAATGATCAATAGTTGGTGAGCCTTTATACCATGAACGTTGCTCAAGAAATGAGATCTTCCGGCAACTTGTATAGGAAACAACCATCATTGACAAACGTTGCAGGACGAGTAGACTCTTCAATATAAGCAATGGGTTGCCAAGACAAAGACTTGTATGAATTCAGTGACCTCTTTGCAGACAAACGGGTGACATTTGTCCTGATGCAAAAGCGAACTTCTGTCCGATTCCCAGGAATCAAGAAAGGCAGCATGTGGATGTGTTTATGGCCTCATGGTACTGAATAGTAGTTGCATTTTGGATTACGAGTGAAACACAATAGAACGGAAGAGTGTTGAAAAAGATGCGTCACCGTGTACCGGGCAACTGATGCAACTAGTCTCTTTCTCACTCCTACTTCAACCAGCTCCTCTATCTCGCAGGAATTACGCACTTCACGCGGGTTGAACGCAGAGTAGAATGCATATATTAAAGATAGCCTTCGTTCAATCTACTTTTATGCATCTATTCGTCTTCATATCCACTAATTGCCTTCCGTGGTCGATTGGGAACTAAAGTCAAAGCATAGATATCAGTATCGTTTAGGCCGCCGACATTAGAGTATTTACGCACTGGGATACGAAGTAGGGATCACTTCTGCAGGCTTCCAACCAAAACTCCTACGGATTGGTGGCACGGTGACGAGCATGACAGGACCTATAAGGCCGAGCACAACTGAGTAGAAAATGACTGGCTGTTCATGGGCTTGTCGTTGCTGTTTTTTGAGGTTAAAGCAGAGGTCGTCTATATGCTCTGAATAGTGCACATACCAGATAGCGATACGACGAGCGAAGAGGTCTGAATAGTGTCGCCATCGTTGTTGGTAGGAGTGGTGAAGGAAATACAAACAATTCCGGTTTAGAACGAAACTCGCGAACACTGACCGTGTGAATCCGATTAATGAGATACTGAGTGTGGGAATGGGCTTTACACGAGGCTACCACACGCCCACTGACAATGGCATGGTGATAATTTGATAAATATCTTAATGAGGGTGTATTAATGAACTACAGTAAACACACAGAATTTTGTCATGTTATTGTGATACTGCAAGAACTACACAGGAAAACCAAGGATATGAGGGATCTTCACAAGTCCGCCAAAGTACTTGAAGTCTTAAAGTTGAAAGAGGCATTCATCTTTGAGATCTGAATCCAACACAATAAGTCAGTCACCCTTAAACTTGAAAACAGAAGTCTTGAAGGCCATAGTCTGTTCACATACATTCTACCAGATTCCCATATCCACAACATGCATCCCATAAGGACACAGAAACCATTTGTATGTTCCAGCCTCAGATTCCTGTAGCCAAGTCAGTTAGATCACCACTGACAGCAGTACAAGCAGTACAAACTTGCTTACCTCTGTGCAGCCATCACAAAGTGCTGTCACCTCCTCTTTGGTTGCTGGCCATTAATATACTGATGAGTTTCTCCTTCAGTGACATCTTTCGCAACAGTCGTTCATCTTCTGATGACTCTTAGTCACAGGGCGGCCTTCCAGTATTGAGCACGTGTGGAGACTCACGGCGAGTTCTTTTCGTGGCATTGTATATGATGGTTTAGAAAGAATTGAATGTCGACATAAAGTAGGCATCGCAATTGATAAGATTGGGAGGAATTCGAGGTGGTGAGATTTGATTCGAAGCAGATGCAGCTATATAAGCTCTCTCGCATCTGGACAAAGGTCAGCGGCACATGAATGAATTGGACAAAGGGTGGTAGCAAAATCTGACAATGGCCTTTGGTCTTGGCCGAAAAATGATAGTCAAAGACACTGTTGCCCGTCTTCTTCGATGGGTGAAAGAGCGTATTGTATGGTAATGGGAACACCACTCCAAAATTGCAAGATCGTATGTTCCAGAAATTTCGAGGACTGGACGTACAAGTGGAATTATTCCTAAATATTGATGAATTAGAATTTAGAACCGCAACATCCTGTGACGAGATTTTATTGTAGCTGTGACGGGGAACCCATATCTAGAACACGGGAAATTTAGTAGAGTATCCTCAGAATCGTAGGTCCAGGGATGATGGTGCAGTGGCAATAATGCACACAAATGCGGCAGAGAACAGATCTGAGGAGCCTGTAGCATGATCAATAATTTTGTTTATGAGAAATAAGTGATATTCGACACCCAAACCGATGATCTGAAGTTGAACATTGGATAGATTTGAAGTTGAACGTTGGATAATGAACAGAAAGTTCACTCGACCGGACGTTTGGTCAGACGCGACCTTAGGAAGGAGCGCTTATTGTGTGGTCTTTGATCGCTGTGCCACGAGGCTACCAACCACCCGTCTTAATCACTTCACTCCTCCTTCAACATGTCGCATAAGTAACAAAAACTACGGCGAACACTCATTTGATTCTGTATACCCAGAGAAATTTTCTAAGTAGCCACTGGCATGCAATTTCGAGAAGTTCCTGACTTTACGTTGCCACCGATGCATATCGTCTCCATAGGAAGTGGCATTTACTAGCAACAATAATGAAGCGGAACATACTCATACCAATTCTTACAGCCGGGATAGTGGCTCTGGAGATGGAATTTTTCTTTTGTCTAGTGAGACGACGGCCTATTCTGAGTCAGCTCTTTGCCACTTTTTTTTGCCACTGCACATTTGTGCTTTGTCCTTGTAAAAATCATATAAGTATCCCCTTCCTCTCAGTGATACTGTCCAACTCAAACAAGCTCACTCTCCTCATTCAGACTCTTCTTACTCACCAGAGAAATCCTCGCCTACCATGATAACATCCTGGCCTGTATTATTCCTCCAAGCTGACTACAATACCCCGACAAAATTCCCTATGGAGTCCCGCATTCGGATTCTTGAGCCATAAGCTGTCTTTGAAAGGCACTGTCACGCCAGACTCGACTTAGTATTGGCAAAGGTTGTACGCAGGGGCCTTCATTCTCCCACCATCTGGGAAGCTGGGAAGCTAGTGGGATCTCTTCGATCCACTCATCTCCTAATGGCTCTTCTCACGAGCAACTACTATTGTGTATCAGAGGTATTAGTTGAGATACACACACTGATTGCTCTTCATGTTCATATGGATGGAGTCATCTTGGATGTAGGGGTTGAGTCCAAGAGGTATGTCATTATTGAATTTGTCTTGACAATCATGCTCAATTCAATATTTCTTCCATACAGTGATGCGAGCATATCCGACAAGCACAATCGCAGGATGGCCATATATATATATATCTACTCTGTGACCGAGCATATGGCACTGACTGGTGGCGAGTTATTCATTAGGCTGTTTGGGTTGAACATGTTGGTTCAATGGCAGTACTCGCTGGTCCACCAGAACACCCAACATGCCCTTCATCCCACGGGTAACGGGTAACCCACATAACATGCATCCGAAACCCAATTCAGGACGGATTTCTCATCTGGTCATATGCCTCAGTTATTTGATGAATGCCGGGACATACTTGAGTAGTATAAGCCATTTACAATACCACGACAAAATGAGAATATGATAGAATGTTATCTCAGAATCGATTGATTGTCTGAACTGGAAGTTGAATTCAACTTGAAAGGGACGGTAAAGTTCACTTCCTTGTTTTATTCAAATGAAAGTTCACGATGTTAATTCATAACAGTTTGTGCAGATAGGAATAACAGTCGACCGTCCTTATACAGGATGGTCATGATCAATTGAAAGGATGAGATATATTGTGTATTGCGGTAGGCATCCTAAAGAGACATGCGAGAAGAAATCGGGACAATAAATGATTTAATATGCGGGGGAGCCTTGATATTGATTAAGCAGATATGGTATAGATAGCGTGGGGACTGTTGGAAAGAGAGGAGCAGAGTTTGTTCATAGACGATGGGGAGTTGAGATGCAGATGATGGAGGATGATATATTGCGTGGAGGAGGAATCAAGGATCCAGAGATATCACGGAATCAACTAATTCTTGATCGTCGCCGTCGTGGTTACTCGAGTTAAATGATGAAGTGACTGCACCATAGTCTTGATTCTGATTCAGACCCAGTTGTTTGACTCCAGAAGACTCGTAACAGTCGAGACATAGATTCGTGTGACTTTGAATTAAAAAATATAACCTCGTATCAATTCGAAGGGTCGTAATTGAACAGGGACAACATACCTGATTGGATTTTCTATTGCGCAATTTCTACAAACGGCTTTCCCGCATCCGGATATGTGACGAGGGTCGTGGTAACTCAAATCAATGGGGAACAAAGAATGGGAAGTAGCAAGGTTCTCGTCCTCGTAATTGTCATCGTCGTCGTGTTTTCGTCTCTTCGAGACAGAAGAAGTCTGAGTAATAGTAGTAGAGTTCACTTGGGTGACATTCAGAGGTGGTCGTTTTGGAGAACGAGAACAAGGAGTAGGAGAACGACGCGATCCACCGTCAGGCCATCCATCGCATGTCCTTGAGCATATCATGCATGTTGTCGATTGGCATCTATGGTTGAAAAGTCTGAGAAAACAGTTGTTCTGTAAGATATTAGAACATACCTCGGGCATTTAATGCAAGACCCCAGGGTTGTTCGTCGACATACGGCACAGGTGATGAGTTGACTGGCAAATTGTGGTTTGGGAATTGAATCTGAAAGCGGTCCCTCTTGCGACTGTATCTTGCGACGTTTGGAAGGCTTGAAAGAGTCTGTGGCAAACATAGCAGAATGATCTGAAGCTGTCATGATCATTGTAGAGAATGTTAAATGCGTCGAGCAAGCTAGCGGTGTGCGGGCCACGATAATTTTGGATGGTCCTGAAGGGATAAAGAGGCGCCTATCAAGTTGCCGCCTATTATAGTGTCCGGGCGTCTTTCTCGTGAAGTGATTCAGAGCGTCGGGCAGAGGCTGCGCATCCGAAGTCCTCCACTTACCACCACCATGTCTATCCAACACTTCGGGAAGGGCATCGTACGAGTAGCGAAGAACTACACGAAAGGCTACTCAGACGTCCAAGCTAAAGTCAGGGATGCAACCTCAAACGATCCGTGGGGTCCATCTGGGACACAGATGAACGAGCTTGCGCAGATGACTTATAATCAGTATGTCTGTCTTTCTTCTGATCTTTTTACTGATTATATTGATTATTCGAAAGAAATGACTTTGTAGAGATCATGGAAATGCTGGATAAGAGACTGAATGACAAGGGCAAGAACTGGAGGCACGTCTTCAAAGTACGTCCCTATCCTCTATTACACACGTACCAACGGTCTCAACTCGCTTGATTTGCTAGTCGTTAACGGTTTTGGATTACTTGTTACATGCTGGATCGGAAAACGTCGTGATATACTTCAAAGACAACCTATACATCATCAAAACTCTCAAAGAATTCCAGTATATCGACGAGTACGGCAAAGACCAAGGGGCGAACGTTCGCCAAAAAGCGAAGGATATCTCTAACTTGCTCACTGATGAATCGAGGCTACGTCAAGAACGTCGGTCGAGGGCTCATATGAGAGATCGCATGGTGGGAGCTGGCGGCGGAGACGAATTCGATGAAGATGAGAATGCGAGAAGAAGGAGCAGGAGTGCACCTCCTGGGAGGAGACCGGCCGACGATGATGAACTGAAAAGGGCTATTGAGGAGAGTAAGAGGACCGCAGCCGAGGAGCAAGCTAGGTTAGGAAAGATGACGGCCGAGGAGCGGGATTTAGCAGAAGCCATCAAGCTGAGCGAGGAGGATGAACAGAAGAGGAACAAAGCTGTCGAAGATGCCAATCAATCGGCATTGTTTGACGATCAGAATCAGTTGTGAGTATCTTTTCGTTTGCTCTGCGTCTCTCAATTCATATGTGATTGGAAAGAAACCCGAACAATCCATTCCCACTTGTCGACGCCGGTGCACAACAACAGTTCATGACAGGCCTTCAACCTCAATTCACACAACTTCAGCCTCAATTTACTTCCTTTAACCCGTATGCTCAGCAGGCTCAACAGGAAGCTTTGCAAGTAAGTTTTCTTCTTTTTCGCCTAAGCTATCCTCTCATTCAATCTTGTAGGCGGAGTACATGCGTCAACAGCAGGAATGGATGCAACAGCAGCAACTTGCTCAGGCTCAGCAGGCGCAAGCTCAACAAGCTCAGGCACAAGCTCAGTATGAAGCTCAACAGCAAGCAGCTCAGCAGGCAGAGTGGTTGAGACAGCAGCAAATGTTGCAACAGCAACAACAACAAGCTCAATTACAAGCTCAACAGCCTTTGATGCCCCAACCTACTGGGTTTGGGTATGTGTTTTATTGCCCGTTGAAGATGCCCTTGAATGCAATCGAGTTACTCAACTATTCTTTTCCTAACCTATAGATCAAACAATCCGTTTGCACCTGCCTCCTCGCCACATCCATCATCACAACCTTCCGCAACACCGGTGTCATTCAATCTATCCGGAACATATTCTAACACTACCGCACCGACTTCTTTCACTGTATCACCTCCGCCACCTTCGCAAAGTGCTCCTCCTCTTGGGCCAGGGACAAGTGGAGGGGGACGAAAAACCGATGCAGAACACGCGCATCTTGCTAATCTACTTGCGAATAGGGAGGACGGTATCGATACGTTCGGAAACTGGGGTCAACTGAGGTGGGTTTTCGTTTCATTTGTAGTCCTTTCCCATCGTTTTGGTGCAATCTACTGACGGAATTTCTGTGTTTATAGATACGGTACCCAAGCTGGAAGACTTGGGAGTCAACCTACCGGAGCATCTGGCTCAGGTCACAACCCATTCGCTCAACAACAGCAGCAACAGCAGAGCGCGGAGCAGCCATTCTTCTCGATTTGAGTCAAGATTAGAATCTCAAAGTGATACTCACGAACAATGCGGTTGGTTGGAATACCATGTGATTGTGGGTTGCCTTAAAACTAATGTCACCATCATGTTTCCTCCCTTCGTTGTTTGTCTTCCTGATTTTGATTCAATCCTTTTCCTTTTCTTCTGTACTAAAGCACCGAACACCGATCTTAACGACTCGCCCCACCCACGTCTTACATCTCCTCTATCATGGTATCCTTAACCATCACCGCGCTCCTTAACCCTTTCCTTTAGTTTTCGCTCTCTCGCTTACATACATCACGCTACTTACTTATTTTTTCTCGTTACTTTCTTTTCATCCATTGATTCTCTTTGACTCCGAATGCGATACCCTTTCCTCTTAAACCTCCTACCTCTTTAGTTACATCAATACTCATCAGTACTCTTTTACTCTCTTTGCGGAGGGATACGCTACAACGATCGTTATTACTATTACAGTTTTCTCTTTCTTTCTTCTTTGTCTTGATAAGTTTTTGGTTTAGTTTTTCTGCCTTTCTTGCTTTTGGTTCGGTTTGTTTTTTGAGACTTGGAGGTGGCTTCAGGGTACATATTATATAGGAGAATGTTGAAGAAGCTCAATCCAACTTGAACTCTACTACTAATATCGAGTGCTGAGATATTTAGATATCAATACAAGTTTGCAGACCACTATCGGAATATCAGACCACACCAGTACGCAGCATGAGTTATCGAGTACAATTTACCGTACACGCACATTCTGAATCGATAGATATACAAGTTTTCGAAACGTGATTAAATAAATTCTTTTGTCGTGGTATTGTGAAACTAGTTTTCCCTGAGCATCTACATGTCATTCTCCGCTACATACTCTAGCTAAACTAGACCCATTGACCATGCTCGCAGATCTTCTTCATATTGACCATGACTCCATGATTTGTTTGGAAGTGAATAGATGTAAGTTCCTTCTAAGAGTTGCTCAATGAAATAAAATTAAAACTCACGAGTTGGTCAGTTCCTTCGGTTGATCCCTTGACATTTGGAAGGTATTTCAATATTCTCTTGCAATCTAGGGAGTCAACTTTGCATTCAAATATATAATCTGAATGTGTGCTGAGACATTAGGCGAGAAAATCACTCACAGATCGCATTAAATCTGATCACCACCCTTGCAAATGAGGTATCCAGAAGCTTTTGTCGTGGTATTGTAGCGGGAAACAGTCATGAAGGTCATGGCGAGCCATGGTGAGGATGAATGAAATCAACATTCTATGTGTTGAGGGAAATTTGGTTGTCTGGTGTTTGTGGGTTTGGATTTATGGTATAAATTGCAAGAAAGAGGCTGTATTTATATGTATTCGACTGGGAAGTTGTACTTCTACGGTGTCAAAGAGATGGTCAATGTGGCTTGACGACAGATTTCATGGATATCAAGCCTCCAGCATTGAGTATCCACAGGCTGACAAACATAAATAATCCCATAGATACTCAAACATGGAGCTAAGTCGGTGTTGGAGATACGGTAGAAGATGGTCGAGAGGTTTTGCTACTTTACAATTGAAGAATGCCTTGACCGGGGCGACACAGAGTATCAACTAACTATTAACATAATTTGTCGCAACGTTAACGTCCAACAATGAAAACAAATGAAAGTCACCTGTTTTATTGGTACAGTCGACAAATGATACTTAGGTTGTTCTAAATCTTCAATATTCAATTTCAAGCTGAGCAGCTGGTAGCTTCGTGTACCAACCGGTCCGGCATTTGCCGCAAGAGTATCTTGTAGACTTGTACAGTTGTATATGTCGGAGACTACGTTATCCGAGGTCCAATGGTCAAAACGTATAGAAATTCCACTCACCGACAATTTCTTGGCCATATCAAACAAAGATAGTGAGAGGAGTCGGCTTTGGTCACCGTCATAAATCTTAGTACGATGGGTTGCCCATTTCCAACGAGTTTCATTTGAATAGAGTGTCACCAATTCTAATAAAGAGGTAGAATGGCACATTGGTAGAATGCTACATTGGCATAGAAGGAGGCTGTCAGGCAGAAGAGATATGATATGATATAAAAAGTGCGTTATATAACCGTATGAAGCAACGAGCGAGGTGCATAGACATGGTGAATTGAGATCGAGTACCGCACGGAAATCGGAGTGGAAGTCACATCAGAGCAGCGATTTTCGGGGTCAACCTTTCTTCGTCTTCCGTTTGGTAGAATTTGTTTTCTTCGATGGAGTAGCAGTGGCCTTGCCATGTCTACCGTTCTTGCCGGACATGGCATTCTCTAGTAACCCTTCCTCATGCATTCGTGTAACGAACGTTTGAATGAAAGGTTCGTAGTCGAAAGTCCGACTGAGATGTTCGGTCTGAATGTCAAAACAAAAGCCTGGTGAGTGAGCGTACTACCTCCACCGGGACCATAAAAGTTGGACGAAGTGATAGACATACATTTATCTTAACTGATCTTGAAATTTCCTCTTCGACCGCTACTTTTGCAGGTATAGATGCTTGGACACATTTCTCCCAAGCAGGAGCTAAATTTCTAGTCGGCATGTCCAGTATTGCTATGTCTTTCTGTAACTTCAACGAACCGAAATCAGAAGAGAAAGTTGGGCCGAGTGTTAATGAAGAAGGTTGGAGAGATGTTGAGAAGGATGATGATGACGATGCGACCATAGTATAATCCACCTTCAAATCATCAATTGTGAGTAATATGTGTCACTAGATAAAAGGTGAAGATTAACTGACTTTGTCTTTCCATCCATCTTCTCCACCAAATTCCGTATTCAACCGTCTTTCTAACGCAATCCTTTCTCTTTTGAGCATTTCTAATTCGTCACTAGCCTTTTCAAATTTATCTGCAACGATAGCCAAGAGGTTATACTGAATGTTCTCCCATTTTTGCATACGAAGTTTGAGAGCAGGACGGACGATATCTATCCAGCCTCTTCTTGACTGCTTTGAATTAGGTAACGAAGATGACGAGGGAATTTGAGGGATTTCGCCAACTTCTACAGGCCCTGATATTCTCAATCCATCTATTTCGTAGACTTTACCATTTCGAGGGACATAACCTATGAAATGGTACGAGTCTACATTTTCAGATTCGTTCTTGACCTTTTTTACTGTCTTTTTCTGTTGTGTCTTGGTCGATTTGCGCTTCTTCGTTGCGGGGGAAGATTGATTACCGGATGACTTTTTAGAAAGGTCGAGCGTGCGTGTTGCTAAAGAATATTGCGCGGCGCGGATGTCACAGGGCCTTCAAGTCATGAGTGTTAAAACCTATTTGAATTGAGTTGGAAACATACCTTGCGAGTGAATTGTGGGCTTCTCGGATGAAAGAACAATTAGTCAAAGCAAGTCCTCTCATCTATTATTCGGAAACAAAAGACAAAAACTGGGTTACTGGAGCAATTTAATCACAAATTACAGAGACGACCTACTACAGAACTCATCTTCTCGGTGTCCTCTTTAAATCTTCTGATATTTTCATCAAGTTGCACATCTTCATAATTAAGAAGCACGTTCAAAATGGCTTGCGTCGCACAAGCGTCGTCACTCAATTGATGAGCAAACCAGACAGTGTCTTCAATATCAGGATCCGGAATATCGTACTCCGACTCTATGTCGTCTTCGTCGGCATCTGGAAGCATTGTATCATCTGTACATAGGTAACAGAAAATCAATCCTATTGGATCCAAGTGGTCGACGGCCCATGGTTCTATGTCGTAAATTTCTGTAACTTCTAGGTGTTGAAATCCTAGTTTACGAACGAGCATGGTGAAAAGTCCTTTTGTTATTTTGAGCAAAAATTCGAATATGATAAGCTTGCTCTCTCGAATGTAAAGTACAATTGTTCTCTCACCTGGGTCAGATTCCAGGACAGCAAAGGGAGTACCGACGAGGTCAACTCCATGAGGGTTCTCTGAACCTGCAGCGACTGAATCCGACTGATTCATTGTGTTATAATGTTAGCCCAAGGTCGTGGCATCATAACACGAGGACTTGAAAGTGAAATTGATTTTGAAGTTGAACAATGAATGTCACGGGGGCCCATCAAATCGTTTAGTAGCTTACATAACGATGAGAGTGTAAAGACGTTTTGGGATAGTTTGCAAGTTGAGCGCGACTCGCGACGAATCGTGGCTCGGCGACACGAGGAGGCGATATACTTCCCTCTCTCCAAGCCAAAACAAGGCTGGATGAGGCTCCGTTACTCTCGACGAGTATGTGTCTCTTTCCAACCATTTATTTGCAGTAGCTAATACGTCTTTATGCAGAATCGATTCGGATGGGATATCTTCTCTCCCTCAATCTCGATGTTCTCATCTATCTCATCACCTTTATCCCTTCTGACGATCTCCTGCGACTCTCATATGTCTGTCGTCTCACCTACACCATTTCTTCTCCTCAGCTGTTGAGGTTTGTAACACTGAGAGGTGTGGAGAAGGTCATAACGCTCTGGAGATGTGTTTCCGCACATACTCCAAATCGAGGCTCATTTATCCGTAGTCTCCACATTAGCAACGTTTTCCCATATGGGAGTGACATAAACGTTGCATCCAGAGGAACCAATTGGTGTCGCGCTCTCATCTGTCTCCTCCAAAACACTCAGAATCTATACGACTTCTCTATCTTCGACTTGAAGGAGCTTCGTATCCCCGATCAAATCAGAGAAGAAATCTCTCGGCAACTTTCCACGCTTCGGTCTCTCCAAATCCTACAACTTGATAACCACAAGAAGTCTTTACCCTGCTTTATAACGAATATGCTCAGTAGGCCTCAGGAAATGATACTGAGGTGTACCGATTATAAAGGCAATGTTTCACTCGAATTACCATTCCCATCATCTCGACTTCGAAAACTCACACTCTCCGGTTACTCTCTCTTCGATCTCTCACCGGACTTTCAATGTCAAGCATTGGAAGAATTGAGATGCACCCGCTGCACATTATACTTCCCATGTTTAGTCCAAGCTTTTCCGAATCTACGTACACTTCTACTCTCCGGGACCAATGATTTTCGACGCAAACCTGGACCGTTGAATTGTCATGCTATCAAGAATTATGGCAATCGTCGTTGGCATAGTCTCGATCATCTGATAGCAAATATATGGAGTGCTGATAATGTGGCAAATTATTATTCTGATCATGAAGATGATGTCGCCTCTATTCCAATTCGATGGGTTGAGATCCTTGAGATTTCAGCTATTGAATCAGAATATGACACTCGTGATTTGGCAAGGACCTTGAAGAAACTACAACCAACCGTTGTATCACTCTCAATTGACCCTTCGAACATCAGTGACCTTCCCTCCTATTTTATTACTTCTCTATATTCCGCCAAAGTCCTCCGAGTTACACTCGTAGAAGAAGCTCATATTGAAGATATCGTCAATTTTCTGGTGAGTGAACGATCCATTAAAACATTGTTGAGAGAATTTTCTGAGATATTGATTATTATTTTTGATTGACAGTCGAATCTCCAAACACATTTTTCAAGTCTGAAAAACTTGATAGCATTTTGCTTATGTATCAGGCGAAAATATAATCCAGTATCAGTCGACGAAGTGGATGGTCCAGAAGCACGATTTCAAGTTCCAGATATCATAGCTCATGCTATTCCATCCACAAAATACATCGGTCTTGATCTCAGTGCGTTTCCTGATGTTCGACCAATCTGGTTCAGGGTTTCAAGAACTCCGTCTGTGGGGGACGACGAAGAACTTAGTGCATCCAATAGCAGACTGTCAGATGTGACCAGCGACATTGTCACGAGTATCTTACTCAAAACGAGGACAGAAAAGGACGCTGTATATGAAGGTACGTGAACTTAGCGTATGTTGATTACCAGAATGATGCTGACCTACGTTGTAGTAGAATCCTTGTTAGCATCTTGGAGATGATTCGGACGCGTAGAATTAATTTATTGGTGTAAAATTAGGACACCTGTTTGTAAAGTGATAGGCGTAACGGTAACTTTGGTGTATCGCTCTCTCTGCCTACAGTCGGATACTGTATACCCCCATGATTCCAACAGATCTCCTGTTCCGGCATCTCAAATTGAAAGGCGGAGATAAGTACCGACAACACTACCTCTGCGAACACAACATCATGAGATAGAAGGCCTTAATAAGTATGTGGAAACACTCACTCATTTCTAGCTGTGAAAATTTGAATCCTCTGTCAAGTAAGGATGTCCAATAATAGTGTTAAGTCACAATTACATATTTACCTTGGGAAATCACTTACATGCAGGCTCTTCCGCCACCTAGAAAAGACATACTACTGCCAAATTAACTTTCTGAAATCTCGACAGCAAGCAGATATGTATATGAAAATACTCACAGATTTGAATAAACCCCTGGAACACGAGCTTCGGTTACTGTTTGGGGAAGAGGGGAAAGAAATCGTTCTGGCTTCCATTCAAAAGAGTCTTCACCCCATATTGCTTTACTCCTGTTACAAGCGAGGATTCCGATGTGAATATCAGTGTTCATTGAAACTGGGATATCTTTGACCAATGATCCATCTTCGCCTCTAATCGGGTTTGACAAAGGTATAACTGTTTCCTGGGTAGTTCTAAGGATCGATTTTGGTGTCAGCGACGACCATGACCAATTCAAAGAGTAATCAAATGTGCCGAGCCCACCTTCGAAGGAGTGTGGTCACTGGAGAATGCCTATGAAGAGATATTCAGAACTACTAAGTGTTCGTAGAGTAGATGGGTTGTCTCACACTCGTAACGTTTCCCGACATACAGCTTCGAGATACGGAAGATTCATCAGAGTGTCGAATGGAATATCTTCGCCCTGCTCTTGTGCTTGTAAAATTTCCTGTCGTAGCTTATCTTGAACATCTGGACGTTCCGCAAGCATATGAAGAGCATGGGCAAGTGCGCCACTCGTTGTGTCCATAGCCGCAAAAAGGAGTGTCCTGTTCGATGTGATATCCATTTTAGAGCATATAAGAAGGAATGCAATGGTGTGTTTGTACTTACGATATTTGCCCAAGCAGTTCTTCCTCTGATAGTCTCTCTGATTCCCCAGTTGTTTGATTGGCTTCGACTGGGGACGAGAAGAAAGGTCAGAGACAACAGATTACGAACAGGAATATAATAACGCACGCAGTACTTTGAGAATATCCCGCCCGTCTTCTGGAACATCCCCATTGGACATCGTCTCTCTACTATGCGTCAAGATATCTCTTCCCGTTCTCTCAAGCATATCAGATATTTCCAAGATTTTTTGCATTCTCTTCCATGGAAGCAATTCTAATATTCTTCTACGAAATTTAGCAGATCCTATCTTCGTGATCCAAGGGAAGAAAACAAGAATCACGTAGATTGGGCCAACTGCAGGTCTAAATTTCCGTTGAGTAAGGCTCAAGTGTTTTGCTAAAGACTCAAATTGAACTTACACGGTATCTTTGAGAGTTTCCGCAAATTGATTTGGTGTGTCATCTTCCAATGAATCGAAAGAGTATCCAAATCCGCCTTGACCGACCAATTCCAAGGCAGTACGAGTCATCCAATCTAGCATATCGACTTCCTTCGGACCTTGAGATACTTCTTTTGTCAAGGTTTCGCGAACCTATATAGTATAAAATACTGGTAAAAGTCCGGCTAAGATGTCATCAGATTGTTATCGACTCACTTTATTCACGATCCTGAAGAAGGTAGGTGAAAGAAGGCGAATGTGGTTAGTACTGAAAACTAAGGGATAAGTCATCATATAAGCCTATGGAAACAAGTGCATATAACTCCTCATAAGTACCGGGGTTAAGAATCTTTCGCTGACTCTTATGATGTTCGCCTAAAATCACAGTGCTCTTGGTTAGTATCAGCCCAATTTTCTGTCATAATACTAACGACAAACCTAGAGAAGATAGAAGGCCTTCACCGAAAAACATCTTGGCAAAGCTAGATCGTGAACCTTAGTATATTGTACGAGTACCATAAGTACACATGAATACAATAACTTACAGAAGAAAAGCTGGAGATTCTTCGAATATCGGTTGCTGTTTTAATATAATTGTCTGCAACGCAACAGGGTCAGAGACAAATAACATTTCTTCCTACTCCGGGGAAACATAAGCACTTCTATAGATGTGGTATATTTGAGATACTGACCCCGAAGAGACCATGAAACTTTGCGACTGGTCCATAGTTCTCAGTGATATCCATTTCCAGGTCCCACCCTTGATGACGATCGTACAGCTGCCGCATATTGCCTTCAAAGTCCTTTCGGTCAGCGCATCGTACCGAGGGAAGCATTCGCCACGACTATGCTTACCAGTAATCCATGACATAGGTGGTGGCCCGGGAATGTTCTTGAGTGTTGAACGACCTGAGAACGCACGTTTCGCGACGTGGCTAATAACGAACGCGACCAATCCAATAGCAGCGCATTGCAGTAGACCATCGTACAGAGTCATTGTGGGGTGTAGAAACTAGAGCAACAAGCTTTCAGGGTCAACTTTGTAGACATTTGAGAAAATTCTCTGCTCTACAAATAATTGCTCCGCAGTTTCGGTCCAATGAGAACCATCGAAATCCTAAATTGCATGTAAGGCCGTCTGGAGAGAATCATGGGGACTGAGATCCACTTATCGAGATCATACCTCATGTTGAAAAAGATCTTGTTTCTGGTATGTGGTCACGAAATGAAGCTGATATGACTCTTCCTGGGATACAGTTTGTCCTGGAATAGAAAAAAGACAGAGTTTTGTAAGTTTTTGTGTAACTTGAATGAACGCATAGCTTACACTTTTCGCGTCCAAGGGGAGATCAAAAAAGTCCTATTCATTCATTTCACAGGGAAACGTCAGCGGGGTGTCCAAAACCCCGTCTTTCGGCCTCTTTTTTCCTTGCTCTGTAAGGGATGAATGGAATCTGGGATGTTATGAATATAAGCTTGTACATAGTGGGAAGCAAGAATACTCACGAGAAGGAGACGCCTCTTCCACGCTTGAGCCAGTTGAACGTTGAACATCAACGCGTGAGTCCAATTCACTGTCAAAGGATCTTCTGCAACACATTTTAAGACATCATCAGAGACATATGTCACCTCGAAACGTCAAGATCGATGCTTCTTGTCTCTAGTGAAATCTCCTGAACATTATGTCCATGCCAATCTCCTGGTTGTAATCGTACACCTACAGCTTGGGGCATCCCATAGCAGTTGTACATTGTCGATGTCAAAAAACATCATGTTGGTGCTGTCGATAAGGATCTGGTTGAGGCTGCCATGATGCAAGCAGTTGTCGAGTTCGGAACTATGAGCGGATATCTCTCAACATACATTCAACGCGAACACTAACATATGTGGTACTGGAATTAATCGGTTCAATTCTTGATTAATGAGGTCAATTAGAGGTTAGACGAGGCGCAAGGCAAACTATTAACACCATCAGCGGTACAATGGCTAGCGCTCCGTCGATAATTTTGAAGTTTCTTGGCAAGAAGATCCTCGTAAAGACGCATACAGCCTGCCGTTTGCGAGACAGACCTCTGCTTGAAGTTTCATGTGCATCAAAATCCAGGTGTATTCGCGAATAGGATCGTGAAGCTATGAGTAATCGCTGCACAAATTGTTAGCTGACCGTGACTGTGTGGAGAACAATGATGATTGGCTTACCTGGTGATTTTCACGGCGGTTTTGCAGTACGAGCAGCCTTTCTTCACTGCGCCTTCGCATTTTGCGGTATAGTCGACTCCTCATGCTCGCCAAGCCACACAGATACTAGCACTGAGAACCCTCGTTAACCTCGCCCCAACCATTGAAGCTTCGAAAATGTAGAGGGCCCGATTGTTGAATAGAGAGGTATAAGTCTTTCATGGCTAATAATCGGCTAATAACATCTCTGGAAGGATAGAAGCAAAAAGACATTTGTTTCAATGATGAGAGTAATGCCGCCATTGCAACGGCGAGGAGTAGTTTGAAATTATCATGGGCACGCGTCGTCTGAATATATCACGTGATCGTGATAGATAGATCCTTCGCCATCGCACAAAATACCGTAGTGATACAAATAAGTAGTCTATTCCCCGAAGTCAACATATTGCGTGAAAGAGAGAGAAGTATCCGATTGAAATGCTACTATACTCGTACATTACCAGCTACAGCCAGACTTCAAATTCAATCACTCCGACTTTGCGACCAAGGTTGCATTATCGGTGAGAATCTTGTTGAGACCATCCCTATGCAAACACTTATCAAACTTGAAACTCTGAGCAATCACGTCCAACTCCTCCTTCGTCTTTCCCTTAAAATGATCAGCCCACTCCTTAACAAGGAACTCAGAGACCAAGATGTTCCTCGAAAGACGACCAATACGATCCTCAAGTTTCCACACTGGGGATGGATACAAGTTGCGATATTCTTGTGGTATTTCTTGATTGATGAGATCAACCAAAGGCTGGTACACTTGTCGAACTTGGGAGTCGTCTGCACCCCAAGCGTCGACGGCCAAACGGTGTTTCTTAGCGAGGAAGTCTTTGAAGAGGGTCATATACTCAGTGTCTCTTGCGACATGAACCATTCCTTGGAATCCAATGTCCTTGTAGAGCCAAATAGACCAACTGAGACGATCCTGGAAAAGGCTTAATCAGAAGTCTCAAATCCCCATTTGCGAAGAAGTAAGACGATACCTTGTTGTAAATCTCAAGTTGATCCTTCAGGACGAGGTACCTTTCCTCGTTGATAGCATCGGTCAAATCACCTTCATATTCCTTTCGTGCGTACACGGGACCCCACTCTCCATTCCAGACACAAAGACCGTGCTTATCCATCCACTCGCGTTTCTTCTCGTAACTCCTTCTCAAACGCCTCTTCTGTCCTTCGTTACCAACGTAGTGCTCGGGAGATTTAGGAAATCCGAAAACAGAGTAATCATGAATAGAGTATGCCGTATTTTCCCACTTCTTGTAAGCTTCACCGAAATGAGAAAAGTCAGAAGCGAAAGTGTTTCCGTCGAGGAACAATGCATGATTGGTATCAATCTCTCGGATGGCATCATGAATACGATCGTAGAAGTCGATGACACGAGTATGGTAAGGATCCGTAGGTTCATTCAACGGGTTGTATCCAGCAATCCAAGTGTTGTCCTTGTAGTGTTTAGCGAGCTCCTTCCATAGCCAGATGACACGATCTTGGTGATCCTTGTGAACCCAGAAGTTCGCTATGTGGGTACCGGCGTCAGAATGCCAGTCTGTGTTCTGACCGCCAGGTGCAGTGTGAAGGTCAAGGATAGTGTAAATTCCATGTTTAGAACAAAGGTCGATGACACGGTCGAGATGTTTGAAACCCTCTGGTTTGAGAACACGAGGATTCATATCATCTAAAAAACAAGAATTAGCAGTGAACAGATATAATTAACAATTTTTATATCGAAGCTACCTTCGAAGTGTCTGTAGTTGAATGGAAGACGAATACAATTCAATCCTAAACTCTTGAAGAAAGCGGCATCTTCATCTTGAAAAAAATATTCCAAAAACTTCAATAAAGTAAAGTCAGATATAATATTTTTCGAGTTCAATAAAAACTAACTTTGTCGAAAAAGAATTCAGAACTCTCCTTCCCTACAACATCCTCGAGGGCAGCACGAATCTGAAATTCGCAACCGGGGTATCCTAAAATTTTTTAGAGACCTTCCATGCAGAAACCGAAATGACGAAAATCCACCTGTAATAAAGTTTTCCATACTGAAACACATCAGACACGAGTTGACGCATGACGTTGAATAGGAATAGGACCGAAACGTACTTCATCCAACCACCCAAACCAGCACCCCGTAGAATGAGTTCTTTCCCTTCATGGTCAACGATCTTCGTACCGGAAACTTTCAAAAAAGACATGATGAGGTGATGGGATAAGCAAAGAGACGAGACCTACGACTCACCTCAATTACTTGGACTCTTTATATCGATTGTGCTATGGTTAGATCATAGCTCTAGCCGTCAGTTCCTTAGAGCCGAGGATTCACCGTAACCCCACACAGGATGACCTTCTCGAGACCTGTAATTATATGTCGAAGCGGGATCGATGCACTCGTAAATAGAGTTGAATAGAGCGTGATGATAGCGTAAAAAAGAAGAAACGAGTCGCTGAACTTGAAAAAAGTTATTTCGTATCATGGTTTGGCCCCTTTTCCCTTTGTGCAGATATTGAAGAGATGAGGCGACAGCTTAACATGTCTCTCAAACGCAAAGCAAAATTCTGCAAATTACAAAGGTCAGTTAGGACCTAGTAGATAGTAAATATCCAGTCTCATAAAACCTCCAAGAAGTCATCCCGAAGAAAACCCGAAGTGCTAAAAGCACTTTGGAAAGACTATTCACCCAAGTGGTCCTCTCACAGAGGATGGTCATGCACCCGGTCGACGGTCCGTCAGAATGCACTAGAGCCGTATAACAAGGACAAAACAGAGAAGATCCAGGACTTGTCCAGGACGGAACTTACAGTAGCTCTTTATCTCAAACACCAGAATGTCCAGCGGATCTCTGAGAGTAGAGGGGACGAATATTGTGAATGAGAGAGGCGAAGGGGTGATTCTCCGAGGTGCTGGTTTGGGTGGTTGGATGACGTGAGTTAAAATGAACACTTGGACTGTATTGCGCCTGAACTGAAACTAGTACGTACCTTTCAGCATGGAGAATTTCATTACAGGTGGATATATCCCGAGTCTGGTATCGGTAGCTGATTCACTTGAATCTAATACTTGTCAGGTTATCCCGGATGTGAATTTCAGATACGAGAAGCGTTGGACGATGTTCTCGGTAAAGAAAAGGCTGCATATTTCTTCGATAAGGTGAGTCTATCAATACTTCATAGAATGTGATGTCTCTCACCTTTCGCGATTCGCTACATTCCAGTTCCTAGAGTATTTCTTCGCAGAACCAGACGCGATCTTTTTCAAGTCCCTCAGCTTGAATTGTATCAGGATAGCAATCAACTACCGTCATTTCGAAGATGACATGGCACCAAAGGTCTTGAAAGGAGACAGATTCCGACACTTGGACCGCGTTATCAAAATCTGCGCTGAACAAGGCATATACACCATTCTTGACATGCATACTGCTCCTGGTGGTCAGAACGGAGGATGGCATTCAGATCATGGAACTCACATTGCCAATTTCTGGAAACACAGAGATTTTCAAGACAGATTGGTTTGGTTATGGACTGAAATCGCGTCGCACTACAAAGATGAGAAATGGATCGCTGGATATAATCCAATGAACGAACCTGCTGATCCCAATCACAGTGGCTTGATCAATTACTATGATCGGGTATACGAAGCAATTCGGTCTGTTGATACACACCATATCTTGTTCTTCGACGGGAACACATTCTCGACCGACTTCTCTGGATTTCCGGATGACGCAAAGACTCGATGGCCCAATTCCGCGTACGCGATTCACGATTACTCCGTGTATGGATTTCCTAAGAGTCCAGAGCCATACGCAAGGACAGACGAGCAGAAGAGAAGGATGCATCGGAGTTATGAGAAGAAGAGGGCTTGGATGGATGAGAGAGGGCTTTGTGTGTGGAACGGAGAGTGGGGCCCGGTGTATGCGAGGAAGCAGTATGATGGGGATGCTACAGACGAGATGAATGAGAGAAGGTATAACGTTTTGAAAGATCAGCTCGATATGTATGACAAGGTTTGTTGCTCACCGGTGACATATACGGTTAATGAGAACGCTGACGTTGCTTGTGTCTGAAGGATCGTCTGAGCTGGTCAATATGGCTCTACAAAGACATCGGTTTCCAAGGCATGGTCTATGTCTCCCCTGACACTCCGTATATCCAACTATTCTCCTCTTTCCTTCAGCGAAAGTATCGCTTGGCAGTTGACTCCTGGGGTGCTGACGACAAGTCTGTCAAGTACGCCTATGATCCTATTGTTCAGCTCATCAAAGAGGCGGTACCGAATGAGGAAGACCGAAAGTTGTACCCTTTCCCAGTCTGGGGAGTAGAAGAACGTGTAACCCGACTGGCTCGCTGTATGCTGGTCAGCGAGTTCATGGTTATGGAATGGGCCGACCATTTCAAAAGCTATGATGAAAAACAGCTGGATGAGCTCGCTCAGAGTTTCAAGTTTGAGAATTGTTTGAAGCGAGATGGTTTAAACAAAGTTCTGACAGATTATGCCACCGAGACGAAAGGTAGTTTGTAGTAGACCTGTGTATTTCTAAAGCGTACAAGTTATGGCTACAGCTGAAACTAGCGTGCATAAGCCAAAACGCAGGGCGAAGGAATGACAGCATTACTTACTAACTCCCAAAACAAAGCACCAGTCATGATCGTAACGCAAACCTATCTCTAGCTTTTTGGTTCCGCCGAATATCTTCATCTTTTAGTTTCGTATTCAATGTTGTATGCAGCTGACGAGCGAATGGTTCACTTTCCTGAAATGGTGCATTAGAATCAACAATTCCAAAAAAGGTGTCGTTCACAATTACCTGCAAAAGCTTTTCGATTTGAGGCAACTGCAGCTCCCCAGGCCCTACCAGCCTCAACGCTTGTATCGAAGATGATGTGGGAGAGGGAAATGTGTATACCACAAGGAGCTTCAGTGGTATTGAAGCTTCCTCGAGTAACGTAGCATCCAAAAAGTATGCCGTTGAATGCTATCGAGATGCTAAATATCAAGACTTCGATACTATTAGTGAGACGAGACTTACGATATTAAGAGTGACGCATACAGGCCACTTTTCCCTTCCTGATAAAGGTGCACCCTCGTCCCAATAATCAGATAACTCAAAGTCAGATGCGGTTGGCATATGACGAGTATCGAGACTGCTGGATCCGACCCCTTCGACTTCCATTGTGTCTTCTGTATCGGTTTTTCCACGAGCGCCATCCGACTGGGGAGAAACATATTGGACGGCTCTTGTGACTGGAACTTTCGTATCCCATAATGCAGCCCGTGCAGACATGAACAGTGCGTCGTAGATATTCCCCGCGTCCGAGAGAACTACCAAATCAACGTTCAATAGCCATGACTTCTTGTGTGGAATGATTCCTAGGTCGGTCGGATGCAAGGAAGGATGCGAAAAGGTCTGATGAAGAATTGTGGTATAATCATATTGTAGTTCATCCAATGCGTTTGACGATAATTGAGGATATGCAGCTGGGGAGCTTTCTTCGTACAATTTAGCATCTTTGTTGAAGATGTAATCAAAAAGTAGAACAAAAACGTACCATGTTACCGTGCAAACAATTCGACCTCCTTCTTCTCCTTCGCCAGGTTTTACATCTTCAATCTCTAACTTTGTTGCAGCTAATACTTCTGTTCCTCCTCCTCCTTCATCAACAGCTTTTCCAAAGTTCACTCTCGCGCTTCCATTTGCAAGAGGTGCTACGCCCGTTTCAAGTGAAACCGTCCTATAATCATGAAGACCACGACCATCTGCTCTCAGAGGATTTGAGGAGAGCAATGAAGCCTGGATGTACGCTTTTTCAGACTTCGATATTGAAGCCATCATTCTCTTTCAAGAATTTTGTGATTTTTTTGTGAAAGTGACGTTGTTCGTCGATATCGTTGGTATAGTTGAGTTTAGGCTAGGCTTTCCCGCTATTCCGATGGTCTACGGGAGGAGGAGGAGGTTCATTTTTCGACCGGAGTTCCAACATTGGCACAGATGTAGACGCTGGGATAGCCGATCACGTGTTGTATTTATTGGAACGCGATTGTTTTCAAGTTGTTTCTTGACTACAATAACACTTTCTGATCATCCTCTTGGCCCTCTCTCAACATTTCAGTCTTTTAAGTCAACAAATGAACAACACCTATACATCGGAAGCACATATATAAGCTTTCATTTGGCAAAAATGCGGTTACAGTGATGTCAAACTATTCCAATCCAAACATAATGGCTCCGAATCGTCGTGATATACTCTATGTATTCCTCGTCACCGAACGTGGCTCCAGAGAAGCAACCCTTTTTGCTGCTCCACTATTAGCTGCTAAAGAACTCAATGAAATTGGCATTGCTTTTTGTATTGTTCTGACAAAGTGGCTAACTGAACAACAAGTACTATGAGTGGAGACTTGAAATACTTCAAGTTCGTCTTTGGCGTTGCTGCTGTAAACCCATATTTTTATAGGCAGGTTCATTCCGAAAATGGGGTATTCGTGCTTTCGCTATCAATGAAGATACCTTACGAGCTGCTTGCTGCAGTACTATCGATCTGTTTAGCGAAGCTTTGGCCAGACCTTTTCCTGTGGTTCTTATGGTTACTCGTGGATGTTGGACTCACCTCGAGTCCGCAGTATCATCAGTAACAAGAAGATAAGGCCTATTATCAACTGGTTCTTTGTAGAGGAAGCACATCTCTGGAATGAAGATGACAAGAGTGTTTGGTGGGCTACATATCGAGGTATCAAGACGTTTCGAATGCAGTTACCAGCATATACCATCCTCGTCGCGTTAACTGGAACTGCGAGTTCGTCAGAAGCCGAATCTATTGAGGCTGGCCTGTGTCCTCCAGCTACCGAAGCGATGGATGATGGGAATATGTGGGTGTAGATACGCGCTGAAATAAATGTGTTCCCTCGGAAATTGGAGACTCTGCAGGAGGCAGCAGATATTTCTGTCTGAGGAAGATTCGGCAGTTCAGTAACAATGGGAGGAAGCTGTCCTATTCTCATGTGAGTAGGTTCATGGTCATGGTTACTGCGTGTGTCTCTAACCATCTGTTGAGGGCTGACATGAGTAATATGTCGAAGAAAAGGTGTAGAGTTGGGGATTCAGAAGAGAAAGTCCCGGGACTTGCTTGTTGCTCAGAATCAGATTCAGCAGTTGATTCTCCAGTTGGTTCAGTTAACAATAAAGGTTCGTTTGTTTCTATCGTATGGATTTTTGATTTAAACAGAGTAAGTATATAAAATGAAAATCGCAATCGACGAGCTACAGACCTCCTATGAAGTATCGGAATAGCGATCCAGCCTCTATAGAGAACGACAGTCTTATCTACTAGAGGCTGGAAACGAGCCTAATTTTGGGCTGTTAAGTACAAAGTTAAAGAGACAGTTTGAAAAGCATCCAATTAGATGAATTATTCAATGTCGGACCTCCGGCCATGTGATGTCTGTTTATGGAAACTACGCAGCCGCTAGGAACAGAACAACGCCGGCCGGTGTATGATCGCATTCGGAAAATTTTGACTTCAACTTCAAGTTCGTTTCAACCAACGTCGCTCCTCCGCCTACGAAAGCCTACGTTTGACTTGGGAAGGCCACAGAAGCCACTATCTTCGAACGTTCTCCATGATATATACGCGATGCTTAGTTTCAAGGGGATTAATCGAAACAAAATCGAGTTAAATGACCGCGGAGTTTCGACCGTGACAGCTAGGAGCAGAGCATTCATATAAAAAGGCTCAGTATCACTGAGCTCATTCATCACTATAGCTCTTATTCTTCCCTCTAATTACGCCTGTGTAGACCATCGTCACCTAGGCCGAAAGACGACAATACGCAGGTATGGCACAGGACACTGCCTGCAGGATTGCCATATGGTAAGCTCATCTCAAAAATCGTAGGTTTCTGGCTCTTAGGAAATTTCTGAAACAGTGGTGGCGGGATATCTGGTCTAACTTTGGCAATAGCTCTGTCCAATTCTCAATCAAATTATCACATTGACATCTACGAAGCGGCTTCCAACTTCACTTTCGTTGGTGCAGGCATTGGTTTATGGCCTCGTGTTTGGGATTCTCTCAAAGTATTCGGGATATCCGACGAGGACATTACAGCTTCACATGAAGGTATAGAGGATCTCTCGGCACCTAGGACATGTATTATCACCAGTTCTGACAAACTCAAATCAGACACCAGGTTCCACTACTATAAGAGTGATCAGCCTCAGAACATTCTCTTCGGGACTAGTTCAGGTAAGTTCCGTCTTCTTCTCCTGTTTCCAACGGTTGAGACATATACAACTTCACAGTACCTCTCAAGACCCTACACAGAGCGGAGTTCATTCAACTTCTCGTCAACCAATTACCAGCCAATTGTCGAACACATTTTTCCAAGAGACTCGTAACATACGAAGGAAACTCGAGCATGGAACCAATTATCCTAAGATTCCAGGACGATACAACAGCAGAATGCGACTTTTTGATTGGTGCCGACGGTATCAAGTCGACCGTTCGGACTTGCATGTATCAACAAATTGCCCACCAGATGGAAATAGAAGGCGCAACCTCGGATAAAATACGTGAAATGCTGGACAGCGCGTCATCTTCTTGGACGAGACAAGTTGCTTATCGAAACTTGATACCTAGGGAGAGATTGGAAACGTTTTCATCCCAACACCCATCGCTATATGCGCCTTGTATCGTGAGTGACCTGGTTTATTGCTTGTGTTGCACCAAATGGCCAAACAGGAATCATTCCAGTTTACAGGTCGTCATAGGGTAGGTTCATTTATGTAAAGGTGATAATCATGACATACTGATCGGTCCTTCTTCACGCAGTATATTGTCACATATCCCGTCTCGCAAGGCCAGCTCATAAATGTCGTTGCATATGCCTCGCTCCCCGATGGCGACGATGCTACAATTCCGTCATGGGTCACTCAGGTCACCAAGGATGAGATTCTGGGGCATTATGTCGGTTGGTCTACTGAGATGGTCGCCTTGTTGAATGCGAGTTTGATTTATTACTTCACTGTACTGCTGAATGAGACATTAACATGAGATGTAGATGATGGATGAATCAACGCGATGGGCAGTTCACTCAGTTCCATCTCTGTCGACATACACTTTTGGAAGAGTTGCTCTTATTGGTGATGCAGTAAGCCCAAATGGTTCCGAGTCCTCATGGCGGGGTCTCTTCCTCGGTTCAAATTTCTCATGGACCATATTAGGCACATGCGATGACACCACATCAAGGATCTGGAGCAGGACAGGGCATAGAGGTAAGTTAACTTATATTTCTGGTGATCCAAGACGTGCTCAACTACTCCTAGGATGCGCTCGTCCTTGCCGCGTTGCTCTCTCATCCTTGCGCCACTCAAGAGACGATACCTACCGCATTCCAAGTATACGATGAAATCCGAAGACCGTTCTCTCAAAACATTCTTCAACTGTCCATGTCTACGGGAAAATTGTACTTTATGGAGAGAGACGACACAGAACACATATACAGAACTCGGACTGGGAATGGGGATGCCGTACAGATTCCCCCAGAAGAAGGTATTTATAGACATTTATTGAGCGTCATACAAGATATGTTTAGATGGACCTGGGAGACGAGTATGGTTGAAGACACCGAGGCTGCAGTAGAGGCTTTTTGCACCCGGATTAAAACACGTGCACGAGTTTCGAGTTCATAGATGACTGATCACACCCATAGACTTAGACATTCGTATGCAGTAGGATCCTTTCAATGAGGCATATTGTATGTATTGTACGGACATTAATATAATAAGCAACAGCGGCGTTACAGTTCACAACCTCATTCAACGTCGAATTCACCCTCATCCTCAGCATCCTCATCACCATCCAAACTTTCAGCGTCATCAGAGTCAGTCGATGGGCATTCGGTAGAGGCATCCATACAGCTTGAAGACCGCTCCGAGTCGTAATAAAATTCCACCACAGGTAACTTTTCCAATTGGCCAGAAATCTTGGAAGGTTTCCACTTGAATTCAAAGCCAGGCCTTACTCCGAGTCCGCCTGCTTTTTGGATCATCATGATCTCTGCTTTCGATTCTCTATATTTGTGAGCAATAATCCTGATCATATCTTTGTGATCATATAAAAACCCTGAAAAAATGGTGGGCTTGTTGTCATTAGTCTTGGCCGGGGTATTGGCTTGATATGAGGATGAAGTTTCGTCCGAGTCCGTGAGCACCGATGTTTTCCTAAATTCTGCGAGGATATGAGCCACGATTTTATGGTTGGCTTCCAATTTCGCTGCGTCCGGGAAGGTTTGTGAATGAGATTGCTTGACAGAAGGTGGAGAGGCTACAACTGGTTTCGTTTTCAACGCCTCAAAATCGACTGTAGCATAGTGTTTCTTGGCGAGTTTCATGAGAGACGTTATCAGCTCTTGCAAACCAGGACTTCGCACTAACTCGAATCTAGGATCTCCATTTCTCATGCAACGCAGTTTCTCTATCTTGTCAATGGGGACACTGTGACTATCATCATTGTCATCAAGAAAACGGGATGATCTGGGCAGATATATCCAATTGACATGAATCGCAAAGTCATCCGGTCTGTGACTGAGGTCGTGTTGATGATAGTCTAATGCGAACCAGTTGATGAGATGAATGATAGACTCTAGGTCGTCGGATAGTTCATGTCGTTTCTTTGGGAAGTTTAAAAGCAAGGCAGACATGAAAACGTATGTGCCCTAATCGTGACAACACAACATTAGAGATACAAACATGGTGAAGCTGAATCGTTATAGTTGGTTACTTGGGTACTGACCGAACGATTTGACTGCTGTGACTGTGTAGGTGACTCCTTCATGATGTCTTCTTTGTATTTGCAGAGATCCCAGTCTATTAGGATAGCAACGGTGGTACCTGAAGAGTTCTCGACGAGGACGATATTGTTGGGACTGATATCGCCGTGGAGGATTCCAGCCTTTGTCCAAGCAGACCAGTGAGCTATATGAGAAAATAAATATGACGTGTTGACAACATTCTCAACAGTCAACAAAATAACAAAGACCGTACCATAGAGGATGTGCAAAATATAGCGCAAAAGACTATCCTCGGATCTATATTCGCACAGTGGACGTCCGATCTCTCCAAGAACAAGCCGGTAGTGTTGAAGATTGTGATACCGACCCACTGTAATATATTCCTGAGTAAGAGTCCGGGTGTAAGGACCAACCACATCTCCTGCACACACAACAGTGGCAATGTGTTTGACATTACTTGCTTTGAGTTTAGCGTACACTTCATGTTCAGGATGAAGGCAACTCGATAGAACACGCCAGACGTCTTTTAACAAGACAAGACGGTGATCTTTCATATCATATGCGACGAACACCTTCGAACCTCGACCAATGATGGAGGGCGACGAATAAAGCGTCCTGCCGACCAAGAAATCTCGGGTGGTATTACCGTCCTGAACGGGGACTTTGTAGATGATCTCCGAACCTTTGGTCGCCTTTTGAAGGAGTTCAAGATGATAGTTGTTAGTGGGTACATGAGATCTCATGAGAGATGCTTCATGAGGGGAAGCCACGGATACTGAAGAGTCATAGCCCAGTTCGACATCGGTCATCTGATCCAACTTGTAAAAGAATTGGTGTAGTTTACGCGGCTCAGAGACATAATTAAATGACTCGGAAACGATGGCGCCTTGTCTGTCCCATCGCATAAAACGGGCATGTCGGCGAGATATAGAAACACTGAAAACAAAGTTTCTATGCTGACGTCGAAAGATTTCTGCAGCGTATTCTGTGAGCTGTTCACGTGTCTTCTCTCCACCTTTATTTGTCGGAATTAAGTCGCCTTTAGGCGTGATACCGAAGGGAAAGTCTGCAGTGTTGTACCTGACTTGAATGAACGATACTGAGCCAGAGAACGATGTACGTGCAGCGAATGGCAATCGGGATAAATATTCCTCGTCTCCCGCGTGCTTCTCTGCCAACCAATTCTTTTGTTTAGGATCCAGATCATACAACGTCTGTGGTGTACGAGTGGTATGGTCAAACTTCTCTTCTGAAAGTTTCATGTCCTTTTGCGAAGATTCGGCGGGGGAGTTAGTATCCTTCCCAAGCAGTTGTTCCTTTGCTTGGTCCTTATCCGTTGGTCTAAAGAGAGTAAGGGGCAATATTGATTTAGTGTCGTCCCCCTCCCTTTCTGTCCAGTCTCCTGTATCTTTGACAGACAAGTGATTTGATATGAACGCCGACTGGATACCTTCACACTATAATTCCAAACAAATTAAGATGGATTAGATACAATGAAGTATCATACCATTCACTTACCAAGACGGGGTACATTTCTTTCTCATTTCCAACAAATTTGATACCCGAAAAGTTTCTGAATGTGTCGCTCTCTTCCGTCGTAGGATCGTGAAGTCGACTTGGCAGGATCTTGGTCATAAAGTCGTCGAGAGAAATTTCAGCCCAGTTAAAATCCATCTTTCTCGCTATTTCGACGCGACGGCCTTTTAAAATATATGTCGTTGATCAACGCTTGTTACTGTATATCAGTAGCTAGAGAACAAATTCCTTGACGAGCTTCATCAGCACGGAGCCAGGGAAGACGATATGCTCACCAAATAGAGTTACAGTACTTACAACAACAAAAGATGTATAGCGAGTTTTCAGTACGTATGAATGAGAACCTGAGGTATCGTCCTCAGTAATTGACATGCTGAGATAGTGTGGCCCACTGTTGTCATACAGCACATCTCAGATTCAGCTACTAATGTAAAGGTGGAACGGAACGGTCACGTGTTCTGCGTGCTCATTGTTTTCGGATACGCGTAGCCACATCTTGCGTCCTTGAAGCTTGACTACCACCATATGCCTCAACTCAGATTCTTGACCTTATCTAGAGCTTGTTTTGTTTCATCCTTCTACTCAATCTTTGACTGAAAGCTGCCGCTGATGAGCTGGGCCGACGATCCAACATCTGGTAGACTAGATACTTTGTCTACAACCCTACCTTCGCATCCGACAGGTAGAAGGTCTGATGCACCAAAGTCGTTCTCATTTTATTCTTTGCTGAATACTTCTCTCTCACTTGTTTCCTCAAGATTCTCAAACAATCAGTCGAAAGATCATGTTCCTGGCAAAGCCCGCGGCTTTCGTATAACTTGGTCGTCAGACTTCAGAATTGAATCTTACTCCATCGACAACCCACCGCCTCTTCGATCACGGAAGGAAGGGATTCCACCTTGTGCACTAGGATACGCTGTCGACGATGAATGGCTTGTTAAGTATGCTCATGAGCATCGTCTCGTTCGGAAACCGGATAATCCCCATGTCTCCACTTCTCCTTCCAACAAAGCAGTCCTATATCTCCTAGAGAAGTTGCAGCAAGAACTCTATTGCTCAAGGCCAGACGATGAAAGTCTTTTTATTATTTTCTATGCTGGCACCAATATGTCGGAATCGTCTTTGAAGAGAGCAATAAACCCAGAGAGAATTGCGTTGTTCAGAAGGTTCTTAGGATAGACAAGCCACCTACATGGATTATTGCAACGTGATGAAATGTAAGTTCATTTATTATTAATCATTCTATTGTCGTTGCAAAGTTGCTTATGATGCTTCGTGTTTAGCTCTAGCTCTTCCCTTCTTTTTGAGACTCACCATAATGTTCTTCCTTCTCTCAACTGTCTCTAGATGTGTACGCTCAAATTTGAAGCAATCATAATAGATTCTACTTTATCTTGACTTCCAAAGTCGTTGCGTGGACTCCCTTCTCCTTTGGTTTGTACTTCGTCAGGACGATGCTTGAATGGGCCAACTTTCCACGACAATCCCTGTCACTTGAACGTTGAACCTCAAAGAGCTTCTTCGTTCTGACAATACCATAGGTGCACTATTTATCAACGTTCTTGTAGCCAATTGTGAGTCTTTGGTTTTCTTCGAGACCCTTCTAGCAAGTAGTAACTCCTATTTATGTTCTTCGTCAGGATCGATGTGAACGCAAAGAAAGATTCTACTCCTCTACGGACATACATAGGTCGCCTATCACTAGTGCTTACCCCCCTACAGAATAATCTTGTTGATGCTATGATTGGTGAGTTCGGCATGAAAACATATATTACCGCCTCATCATTCAAAGTCGCTGATGTATGTTGCCGCGGATTGTTGTTTCAGGCTTTCAGCCATTAGCACACAAAATCCTTGGGGCTGGACGATGTTTCACAAGATACATGATATACATCAGATTGAGTTCTGTGCCGTTCCTACCTGTGCTCGGACGAAATTCTCGTTATCTCCCATCTTCATACTTCCCAGAAGACACGATTTTCAACACCCATCGCTACTTTTATGTAGCGGTCAAGTGCTCAGTTTCTTCCAAGCATGCACGACATTCAGACGCCAATGCGATGTGGCTTCTCATACGTATACGTCAATCGAGGTGTGTGAACCTCCGTAGGGGGATTTCAATAATCACCGCGTCTTCCCTTCGGCCCTCGTCCTGTCGCTCATGAAATTTGCTGCAGAGGTCTATTCCAAGAATCAGTGATATGTACAGGTATTTGGAAAGACATGAATAAGCCCGAGGGAATCAAGGGGTACTATCAGTTCCAGTACTAGACGATCTACTTATATGAAAGCATTCAGCATTCAAGGATTAGCAAAGCACGTTTTCATTGTTCCCTTCCTGTTATCGGACCCTCCTCTGAAATGTCGGATTTCGAATCTTTTCATTTTTCAGCTTCTCAACGAGCGACACCGATAATTCCGATCCATTTCGACAATACACTAGGTGCACTGTTTATCGGTCTCCTAGTAGCCACATTGTGAGTGTTTCTCTATTTGAGACCAGCGAGTAGTTCTCTAGAACTCATACACTTTTTTCTGCAGTTTAACAGGGTTAGGATCTCATCAGACTTACGTCTATTTCTTGAACACAGGAAAGAAGGATCGGATTTCTCTACGGACATACGTAGGTCATTATTCTCATCTCATTGGAACATCTCTGATCCAACGATTGCTATTAGATTGGATTTCTATGGTGAGCGAATCACATCAGCACCCACCTTCTCTGAACCATACCCAAAGAAGTGCTGATGTATCTTGCTTCTTGCAGGGTGGTCGACATACTTTTACTAGCTTTGGCATCGAATGCGATATACAATTATCTTATCACGAATTATGCAAACCCCTTCGCACTACCAATCATTAATTGGTGAGTCGTCGATTTTCTACCACTACCCAACAAAAGTTGATACCAGGCGTAGGGCTGTAACGGTATGTATTCGCCTTACCACCGATCGAGCATATGACTGAGAAATGCTTCTGTGCTTGCAGGCATACCTAGCAACTGCTGTAAGTGGCATGTTCGTGTAACGACTATAACAGTGGTATGCATATTGAATAAAGATTAGTCCGTGTTTGATTTCTTGGTTAGATGGTGAGTACTCTGATACGAACCTGATATTGTACGGTAAGGCTTACCTATACTCCAAACGATCCTAGTCTCTTCATATATCGGATTTGGAAAAGTGAGATCCGAAGTTTTTCTTCTCTCGTCCTAACTTGTCTCATCATCGTCATTCATTGGTTTGCAGTCAGCGAAAGAATCTATCTGGGAATCGTATTGGTGAGTAGACGTGAATGTATTTTGACCAGAAAGTCCTGACTGAGTATACTTACTGAACTCGAATCCTCAGATGGTTATCAACTGTGTTGTCATTGGTGAGTGAAAGCATATTTATATTTTCAGACCAGGCGATACTAATCAACCTTTCCTGACAGCTGTAGGACTTTGTACGTGTCTGATATATCTATTCCACCTACCAGAATTACTCAACAACATCAAATTCAATAGGGACATCTGCTAGATTGTAAGCAACTTTCTTTTTTGTATTTTCCTCGTCGTAATGAATCTAAAAAAAAAAAATCGGTTCACAGTCATCAAATTGGGAATTTTTTTGAACTGGACAGAGTCAAGGTAAGCAGTAGATTATATTTTACGTACCTCACCTAGTTCATCTGATGTACTTATGCAAAGCTGTTTTTCAGACAATTGCTATATGCGCGTTCGCCACGATCGCATGTCTTGATACTTTGATAGCAATCATACTATCGTTTCTCTTATGGATGAAGAAAGGACATGCTAGTCAACGGTATGTGACGTACTTTGCTGTTCTGCTTGTCCGCGGACCCGTAAACCCACCCCAATCCATTCATTTCCCAGGACGTCCTCGCAAATCGATATACTCATGCGTTATATCATCCACACCGGAGCTCTCACAAGGTATGTCGTAGTAAAGTTTCGAAAAACCAACTCAACTCATTATTGACATGTGTGTATGCATACAGTTTGTGCGCGATCGCCGTTCTTGTCACCGTAAGTGAAACATTTCGTATTGAGCAACGGACGATGTAACCTAACTAGAGATTGATTGCTCCAGTATCTCACCATGTCCGACAACTTCATATTTCAAGGGATATACCTTCCATTACCAAAAGGTGCGCCCAAACATTCAAACAGCCCTCATTTTCAACGCTGAAATTATCCAAACTTCAACGGTGAACGTTTAACTCTTACAGTCTACCATAATGCTTTACTTGCATCACTGAATGCACGCAAAGTGTTAAGATCTTTGAATCCAACGACGTCAGGATCAGAAGAACCATATACATCTATTCAACTTTCAGATATGTCTTCTACGACATCTACTAGGGCAGCTTCAAATGTAGATAACAAGGTGAGCACTAGTATCAGTCATTTACCCTGGCTTATAGGTCTTAATTTTCAAACTTGAAGCCCCTCACCACTTCCCTTGTTTTCCGACATCCTTCACATTTCGCAAGTTTTTCTACAGACGTCGATCGTGATATGTACTCACAGGGGAACGAAGTAGATTTCAAGGAGTTCAGGGACCAGGTTCAATTTTCAGCTGTGTAGGTTCTGAGTTTTGTACTGTACTACCTCATTCATCTCATTTACTTGGGATCGAACTGTATTCTAGAGGAAGGGAGGTACGACGAGTATATATACATGACTATGTCCGAAAGCAACGTTATAATAAAATTAATATACAGCCATAATGATGTTCGTAACAAAATCCCACAAACGACAACCCGAACGGCCTCTCCTGGGTATCTGCATCAAGGTATTTACGACTTTGCATTGGCGAGAGAGACTTTCAGGTACATTTGTGGTTTCTCATGTGCTGATTTCCCCATAGTTGGGAATTGCAAACCACCAAAGTTCCAATAAATTTCTTGCTTTGGAAGTTCAAATTTGAATGTTGAGACTAAGATGGACAATACGACTTCTGTTTGTTTTTCAATTTGGATTCGAAGTCAGTTATACGTATACTGAAGTTGAAATATAAATGGGTACTACGTACTCATCTCGAGTTGAGAAAACTTGAAACCACTAGAATAACGGCAAAAATGAGGTTAATAAACGGAATGAATCGAAGACCAAGATATAGAAAAAAGAACTTACATGCAAGCCCGACCACCTCCCAAGAATGTCATCATATTGGAATAGATACCAGGCATATGAGCATCAACGATAGAATCCGGAAGAGGTTTCAAGAATCGTTCAGGGTTCCATTCATCAGCGTCTTCTCCCCAATATTCTTTGTTCGTATTCGCAGCAAGGATACCGATCATGATATCTGTGCCTTTGGGAATAGGAATTTCGGAAATGGAGGCTCCATCTTTACCTACGATTGGTCTCGAAAGTGGCATAATTATGTCTTCACGGGTCCTTTGAGAATGAAAATAGAAGGCGTGAGTTGAGTTGATACCGAGGCGTCGTTGGATGATTCGATTCAACGTACCTTCTGTTCAGGGACAAGACAGGAGGATGTCTGTGGAGTAACACCGTATGTAAGTCCAAAAGAACGATAACCCAAGACTGATTCTAGAAACTTACACACGCAGAGTTTCTCGACAAACTGCTTCAAGGTATGGCAGCGAGACTAACTGATCATATGGGATATCTCCATCATTGGAACGTTGAGCATCGGTGATTTCTTTTCGCAGCCGTTCCTGGACGTCCTGGTGTTCGGCTAACATATGAAGAATATGTGATAGAGCTCCACTAGTTGTGTCCATTGCAGCAAATAAGAGTTGACTAACGGAGATGCAAGTATGTCAATAAAACATCACAGAAAAGGAAAGAAAATGTGACGTACGCCATATGGCCATGTAACTCACTATCAGGCATCTTGTCTTCTTCAGAAGCAGCCATGTTTGCCTTCACTGTTCAAAGACATATTCCTTGTCAGATTACCAGTCGACCTGTCGGCTTTTCGAATTGCCACTCACGAAGAACACTGAGAATATCCTTTCCCTCTCCGATCTGATGTAAGAGAGCTTCATCGCCCTTGGCAAGAGCCGCTTTCTTCGCCTTCAGAATCTCATTAACCTGGTTATCAATGCTATCTGCAATTTTTTTGACCTTCCGAATTCTAGCCACGGGAAGATTTTCAAGAGCCCATGCCCTGAAGCTTCCGCTGCCGATTCGACTGAGGTAAGGCAGCAACCTAACAAACATGAACAGAGGACCTGTGGTAGGTCTAAGATAGGATTGCATTAGGAGCTTGTCGTGTGCATGATTGAAGCGATTATGTCTGTTACTCACACGAGGGCTTTCATTTCCTCTGCGAAGGGATTCTTTACGTCCTCTGCCAGATCGTCGAAGGACCAACCAACACCTCCTTGTCCCACAAGCTCAAGCGCGGTACGGGTCATCCAGTTGATCACGTCGACCTCCTTTGGCCCTTGGCTAACCAGATTGGTCAACCCATTCCGAAGCTTTGGAGAGTCTATCAGCGTGATCGTCGTTACTGAACGCGACTATACCGCTCACCCTGTATGTAACTTTGTAGAAGATCGGCGTCATATACCTCATATGGTTTATGTGGAACACTACAGTGAAAGATAATCAGCTAAAATGATTCAAATTTATTCAAGTAATGCACTGACCTGGATTCAACAATTTTCTTTGGTGGCGATGTTGCTCGCCTAAAAATTGACATCGTCAGATAGTAGCTCACCGAGAAGCCCGAGAGGTACATTACCAACTGAAGAAAGAAGTCCTTCTCCGAAAAAGTATTTGTTGAATCTGCGACGCCATTCGACATTTTTCTACCAAAGATCACTTGGAATGATGAAGCTTACTGAAGGAAGATGGGAGTTTCTTCGTACACATATTGATCCTTGACAATTATGCTATGCAACGCTTTAGGGTCGTAGACAAATAGCATATCGTTCCACTATGTTGATTCAGCCTTAGTCCTCCGCTGGCACAATCAGGTTGGTTGTCCACTTACGCTAGGCATTGAATGCAGTCTGATGACAGTGCCATACTGGCAAATTTGTTTGTGAAAGTCCCAACCCCAGCGATTGAAGATCTCAGGAAGGTTTCCTATGAATTGGTTGATTAACGAAGTACGTATACCACAGTGTTATATCACGTACCCAGAAGGAATGACTTAGGGGGAGGACCAGGAATGTTGTTAAGAGGCGACTTGACGACCAAACCCTTGAAGAACTTCCATGCTATCCACAGGAAACTGAAGGCTAGAGCTAGTTGTGTCAGAGAGAGGACAGCCATTATTTCAGACTGGCGATGGAAAGGGGAAAGGGTTGTCAATTTCATGTCCTTCATATAGCGAAATATATATAGTCACACACCTTGAGGACCAAATTCACAGCAACTGAGAAAGCCGAAAGACTTGCTGCGTTCGATTATCTATGTCGGCAAGGTGGATCATTCCTTCCTCTACCTAGTAGACAGATTTCGATCGATGTGCTCGTCGTGCACACAATCATCTTGCGGAGAGCTGGGCCCTTGACCAATATGTGAATGGGAATCCCATGCCCTCGCACATCCTTTCCATACATCTGTCAGTCATATGTCCGACGAGCCCTTGGGAACCAATTGATATCTGCACAATGTTCTCAAGCCTTCCCTTTGTCGATTTTCGGCGCCGTATGGATGTAATACGAAATGACTAAATGTATACAGAGGCAGTCAAGTGAAAACGGGAGGTTTGCCGGGGTAAATAAGGAACTTGACCACAAGACACCACATACTTACCGGCGTGTTCTCTACGCAAGCATTCGAGCTTTATCAGGCTTTATCTCGCAGCTTTTCATGTTCACTGCAATAATATCCACTAGTATTGATGCGAGCTTTGAATTCTGGCCGATTGTGTAGGAAAGGGGGTTGCAGGTAACGCGTCGTGGTGGCCCGGGTCAAAGTTACGAACTTACACTCGAAGTTGCCCATTCTCGGCACGGCATTTCCCACCAGATGAGGATCTCACCAACCGTTTTCGCAGTGCGTAGACGAATTCAAGAATGTGGTCTGGTTGGATATATCAATTCGAAGAAGCATCGCCGAAAATTACGCAGTATAAATTTCAACGAATACAAACTTCTTCTACATAGCAAATTTAGTACGGAAAACAGCCTTTGATTTCATATTTTACATCTCTTCCTCAACACCTAAGTACATAGTTGGGCTTCCCTGTCTTTTCATTGTATGAAGAAGGAACACAAGAAAGGATATCTTGAACTTCCAGTGCACGTTTTCGTATCGATATTGGTGAAGTTGGACAAGTATGTACGGTTTATCACTGGAGCGTGGGGGAAATGGCGGCTTACACGCACACGTGATTCAGTGCGTGTAACGTGACTCAATAATATTCACCGTCACACTGGGGCCTCGGAGAACCGTGAATGCTTATCTGTGTCGACAAGCCCTTATTAATCCGCGAATAGTCTCTTGAACCCTGCTGCGGTGACATTTTATTACCCATCGAAGCTGTATGTTTCAACTAGGCATCAGAAAATCGAGCATCTGAGACGTGCTGTATGTATGTTCTTGCTATGACTTCGGAAGTCAAGATAAAATAGAATTCATTACTGTTACTTCAAACAAATTTGAGCGTGCACAACCAGAGACAGTTGAGAGAAGGAAGAACATTATGGTGAGCCTCAAAAAGAAGAGAAGAGCTAGAGCTAAACACGAAGCATCATCAGCAACTTTGCAACGACAATAGAATGATTAATAATAAATGAACTTACAATTCATCACGTTGCAATAATCCATGCAGGTGGTTTGTCTATCCCAAGAACCTTCTGAACAAACGCAATTCTCTCTGGATTTAATGCTCTCTTCAAGGAGGCTGCCGACGAATTGGTACCAGAATAGAAAATGATAAGGATAGTATGATCGTCTGGTCTTGAACAATAGAGTTCTTGCTGCAACTCATCCAGGAGATATAGAACTGCGTCGTTGTAAGGCGTACTGCGGTGGCGGGGATTGCACTCATTGGGAATGAGACCATGCTCCTCAGCATACTTGACAAGCCAATGAGCATCGACAGCGTATCCGAGTGCGCAACGCGGAATTCCTTCCTGCTGTGCTGCCGTGATATAAGCGGGGGTGGGTTGTCGATGGAGTAGGAATCGAGTTTGAAGTCTGGCTTTATACGAGACGGACGGACTTTGCTAGCAACACGATCTTTGGACTGGTTGTTCGACGAGCTGAATAGGATGGATTAGTGAGCAGCTTTTGACATAGGATGAAAGACGACCTACTTGGATGTATTAGACATGCTACCTGTCGGATGCGGAGGTAGGGTTGTAGACGAAGTATCTGGTCTAAGATATCGGACCGTCGGAGCTCATCAGCAGTAGCTTTCAGTCAAAGGTTGAGAGAGATATAGAAGGAGAAAACGAAGCAAGCTCTAGAATTTGGTGCGAGTCAAGAAACTGAACTCGGGCGTATGGTCACGGTGGTGGACTGACAAGACTCAAGATATGGCCGCGGGCGTCCGAAAACAATCAGAGCACGTGTTCCACGTGACCGTTCCACATATGCAACGGCTCTCGTGCTAATTCAGAGGAACAGGTAAAGAGAGAAAAAAATCGGATAAGAATGACGTCCATGACAGACGATGATAATTCTCTTGGAAAGAAGGATAATACGATTGAGAGCATGATCTCTTGCGTTAAAAAGTGTCGAAAGTGCTAACAAAGCGTGAAAGATGGTGACTTCGGGGGCCCATAACCTGACGGAATGTTAACAAACCAGTGGATTCGCATGGAAAGCGTTCAACTTCTGAGCTTAGGAGCCATCCACCATGCTGATGAGTTTTTTTTTTAGCAGTATAGCGGTTAATGCCCGGGAAATTCTATCCTCGTAGTAGTTTGGAAGAGTCCAGAAAACGAGAACTTCATCCGAACACAGGTTGTAACAGCCCAGGAACTCGATTTGACATATATCATAAATCCTAAGAAACCATACTTGGCCTCGAAGTCGATTTTATTTATTTGCTGTGCATGTATGGCTAAAACAATAGTTGCAGTAAAAGGAACGAAACGCTGATTTAGAAACTCTTTTAGTAAAAGATGTTTGACGCCAGATATTGTTCAACAGACAACTCACACATAAGAAAACTATGAATTCCTACAACAATAACCCTTCATCCATCATCTCAACTTTAACATCTTTAAAACGCTAGGCCCTGATCCTTGCTCCCCTGACAAACACTGAAGACGGAATAGATTGAGATCTTGTCGCAACAGATATCAATGTGAACTTACAGTGATGGTGTTTGGTGAACGCCAATTGTTTGAATGGCCGGTCTGCTAGAAAGTGAATACCGTTTAGAGCTCTGATAACAATAATCAAACTTACACCGTTGAAAATTGAGTATCATCCCTACTATCTGTGATTTCTGAATCATTTCGTTCATGTAAAGGATGACCAAAAACAAGAGCAGAAGGCTTCATAATTCAGATGTAAAGTATCAGACCATTTGTCTCATACATTGAAAAAAACTTGGAGTGCTGCGTACCTTATCTGCGTTGGTGGTAGATTCACAGTTTGCAGAAGAAAGGTCGGAGAGTTGAAAGGATGCCCATGCATTCGACCCCGACGTTGGGCGAATAGACCTTAAGATCTTGCGCGCATTCAATGAAGCTAGTAAAGCATTATGGTAGACTGTAGTAGTCAAAAAGGATATTTTGATTAGAATCGACCGAATTATCGGTTAATTTAGCTTGCCTTTGGGTAACGGAAGATATATCCCTTGAAAGATGAAGTTGTCCGACATGGTGAGGTACTATGGTCTCTTATTAGATTGCATGCTTCCTGTTTCAAGTATAGCAACTCACAGTTACGAGAACGGAAATCGCACATACACTGTATTCCATGTTAATTCATCAGTTGACAATCCTAAAGGAACCCAATGTCATATATTACCTGGTGAGAACTCCGGTGTGGATAATGTAACGCATCAGGATATCTATCTGTGAGGATGTTCTGTTATGCGGCGTTAATGTGGGGGAAAGCCTGATAATGTTGAAATGGGTATGCGTACCTATGAGTCGCATGTCCTTTCTTCATCCATAACATAAACGACAACAAGATGGCTATCAGAGTATCCAAGCATGCGATTGTGGCGAATGCACAAATAGCAATCGACTATCATCCAAAAATATTATACTTCAAAGTTTACGAATTGAACAGTTGATACATTACCTTGACCTCGTCCAGCTTGAAAAAGTTCCCAATTTGATGGCTGAGAAGAATACCGTGGATTGTAAGTTATTCGACAATGCCAAATAATGGGAGAAGTGGCTTACAATCGGACAGCTGCCACTAAGATGACGCAGAGAAGTTTGAGACTGGCTCTCGATAACAGGTAAATTGGATACACACGAAGTCCTACACCTTCAATCGGTATATTCAGGATAAAATCCAGGAGGAAACTTTTAATGTCGTAACTTACCAATAACGACGCAATTTAAGGCCATCTATGGTAGACACATGAATTCATGAAGCAATTGTAATGAAGATTACTCGACGTACCAAGGCGAGTCCCAGATAGAGCTTGTCACTGACTACAAGCGATTAGGAACTTACTATGAGTGTTGAAGGAAACACGAACTATCTTACTTTTCCAGATACGATAGATGAAGAGACTGGAATGATCTTCAGCAAGTGATTTCGAAGTTGGATAACATATACAACCCACCATCTGACCAAGAAGTGTAAGACAGCCTATATTTTTCGGGTCAATCCACATATTACGAAGATTCTTGATCCAAATATTCACTTACAGCTGTAGCTAGATACGCCTGGAAACAAATAGTAGAACTCATGAAAAGGCTGTTAACCAGCTAGCAGTTTTACACATACCGCAGTAGCCCTGTTCACCAGCTTTAGAACCCCCCAATGGAGAATAAATAAATATGAGCTTACCAATTTATGGCAGGCAATGCAAGTGTGTTTGCATAGTTCGTAATCAAGTAATTGTATAACGCAGTCGACGCCAGAACCAGTAAAAGTATGTCTAGAAACCTAGGTACAAACGTTAGTACTCCAAAACCCATTTAAGAATCTCGCCGTCATTTCACCACAGAAATCCGATCTGCATGAAATGAGTGTGTTCAGAGAGGTCGCGCGAAAGGAAGTAAACTTCGAATGCTCACGTATATCCGCAAAGCGATGCGATCTTTCTTTCCTGTATTTAGATAATAAACATAGGTCTGATGAGTCCCTAAACCTGTTAGACTAGACAAACCATCGGTGGTATCAGAATACGTTTAGTCAACAGTGGAATAATAAGGTCACTCACAATGTAGCCACCAAAAGGCCAATGAATACCGCTCCTAGGGTATTATCAAAACTGATTGGGAAAGTCGTCACCGCACGTTGAGGAGCCGAAGATCCTATACTCGGCATGTTGGGGAAAGTCTGTCGATAACAGGCTTTCGTCAAAGGAGGGTGAAGAGGTGGTCCCGTTCCTTTGAACTCGAAGTCTGTGTATTTATACAGTTGGGACTCACTGTGACTATAGTGTAGGGACTATGAGTATCTTGCTCTGCCTGGGCTCATTCCCCCATTCCCGTATCGTTGTACATATCAATAGTTCTTGGTCTACTGAAGGCTCCATCAGCGAAACCAAGAAGGTGGAGAGAAAGAAGCAGTCGTTTCACTCCATTATTCTCCTTTATTGGATGTCCAAATACTTCAATTAACGCATAGTCCTGAAACGACACGACTGGTTGATGTTTGAGGCTGCCTGGAAGGGACTGGTTGCTATCGCCGAAGATAAAAGTAGCAGTGGACTTTGAAAATTATATCTTCTGGAAAGGTCAGAAGGGAGAATGTAGTGAGAACTCCATCCGATAGAGCGTGGAGTTGGACGGCACAAAAATCTGAATATAGTAACTTGCTTGACATATATCATGTACCTTGGTAGACCACCATATAGATAGAGCACTCAGTATGGGTATCGATGGCGACTTTCTGTGCTATCAGGGGATAGATGAATAGCGGCTATACAGAGAAAGAAGTACTGGAGTCGTTTCAGTAAGAGAAGATGCTGACGTCAGTAGGTATTTGATGACAACTTACATAGTACTTTTACAAACCAGGAAGGCTATGCAATCAAATTCGTAACGAATTGAATTACCCTTCATCCATCGCTTCAACTCCAGCGTCCTTCCACCATGAAACGGGGCCCAATCCTTGTTCCGCCAAGGAACACTGACACATACAAATTCAGACTATTGTTGCCCCGACTTGATTTGAGACGGACTTACAGTGATAGTATAGGGTGACCGCCGATTTTCCAATTGTCCAGTCTGTTGAACACCTTCCAATGCTTTTGGAGGGCCTGGTTCGTCATCGTAGAACTCATCAGCTTCTACTCGCACACGAACGATTTCTCCAGCGTCTATGTACATTCTGTTGACTGTTGGAGAATCAAGGAGTTCGTGCGATGATGTTGCTTCAGAACCAGGCAGCCAAAAATGTGCGCGTTCATTGGGATCACTGCCAATATGTGGGTTAGTTACTCGGTGATAGGGTATATGCTAATGGGCTCTCACAAGGCACAAGGTTCTGGAAGGTACACCAGCGGAACGTACATGTCGTCAAAAAAACCTACAGAGACTGACGACGAAGTTGAGACACGTATGAGGAATATCAAAATATGTTTGATTGACATACGACGGATTCCATCTTCATCGGAAGATTTCACTTTTGCTAACATAACTTCTGAAGCAAATGGTCTGAAGACTACCATTCGGAATACAACTACATAGCCGATCTTAGGAGGGGGAATTTTCAGATTTCGTAGAATGAAGACATACCTTTATACCATAGGAACCCATCTCCATATCTCACTTTTCCCTCTCCAGCTTCAGAGATATCAAATACGCATATACACAGCCCAACGTCGTGAAGAACTTTGTTCGCGTACTTCTTGTTCAATTCGTTTGTAAGAGCTTGCTCCGGTGGCAAACCAAACTGTGAGGGATGTACAGCAACTGTATCCTACTTCGGTGAAGATAGTGAAATCGACAAAACAGATGCTGTAGTAAAGAAACTTACTTTTAGGATGGACAACACGAACATAATTTGTCAAGTTTTCACAGATAATGCCCCTGCCGACAATAGTATCTACCCACAGGGTATGTCTTTTATTGTATGTGTTCAGTTCATAGATAAACCCGTAGAACGCGTAAGAGTGGAAGGGAGGGAGGAGGGTCGAAATCATCTGATTTGATTTACTTTTCGTAAAGAATCTACATCTAATCTTATCTCTTCACTTTACCCCATGCGCTCACTTCCAAGACAATTAATTCTTGCGACTTTCATCCACCACCAGGAGGACCGGCTTGGAAGAATTTTGAAGGTGAATTATTGAAAGGATGTTTCCAGGTGAGTAGGATGTATGAACAGAGGTCAACATATACTAAATCCTAGGGGCCAATCAGCTAACGAGCATGCTACAAAGACGTTCGCCAAACTAATCGAGTTACTTCCCGGAGCAGACAAGGAGAAGGTGCGCGATTCGATATCACAATGCATTTGCTTGATCTTAAACTTGTTGCAACTCTAGCCTCAAGTCCTACTCCTTGCAGGTGGTGTAACTCCTTTCAGAAATGATACTGACCGAGAGTTGCCCTTCCGTCAGGTATGTGCCTCAAATACGATAACAGTTTTGATCTCATTCCACAGGATATATAATGTAGGAATCAAATTTTTACTACCTGACAGGTTGCTCTGTTCCAGGATCCTACCTCGTTCTCATATATCAATATGGCACATCCCTCCAGAAACCTTCTTCTCACCTCTTTATACCGGAGATCGAATTAGCAGATCTAATGTGGTCAGTCCCTCCTCCTACGAGAGAAGAAGCTTCCAAGAAATTCCAAGCAACCTCAATCGACTATCCTAACAAGATCCCAGAAGTTATCAAAGAATTCGTCAAAGCTTTCCCAACTGCTATGTTCCACACTTTACCGACAAAGGGGAACTCGCCTTTATTCCCTGTTGTCCCTGAACAGTTCTTCTCATCAGCTGTGAACGCCAACGCGAATATTACTGATAAATATCTATTGTCAGCTCTCCACCAAGCTAGGTTGATCAAAGACGAATATGAGGTTTCGGAAATCGCTACTGCGAATGAGATCAGTTCTCGTGCACACGAGACTGTCATGAGGGTTCTTGGTCAAGGTGTCCTTGGTGCTATCAAGAAGGCCAAAGGAGCTGGTGTTGAGAGACCTTTACTGCCTTCGGAATGGCTCATTGAGAAAGAAGCGGAGGCTGAGGCTATCTTCGTTGCTTCTTGCAGACGGGAGGAGTCGGTATCCTATTCCCGGTGCTCATCATTTGAACTATACTTACACTTTTCATAGTGCCGTACATCAAGCTTATCTCCCAATCGTCGCTGCTGCTGAAAGAGCTTCAACTCTTCATTATTGCTGTAACGATAAACAATTTGCATGGGGACCTGTAGGAGAACATGATCATAAGAATCAGAATGATCTTGCCCATGACCACGCGAAAGATATTTCACCACAAGTCTTGTTGATTGATGCAGGTTGCGAGTGGAACTGTTACGCGGCAGATAGTGAGTACTCACCATCTACGATTGACAAGTCTTTGAGTACTAATGATGACGGATCAATCATTCAGTCACTAGGACTATGCCTGTCGGAAATGGAGGCAAATTTACACCGGAAGCTCGTGCTATCTATGAACTAGTGCTGGAAATGCAAACGGTATGTCTTCCAACATTTCCTCCGTGTTTGTCATTCTTGCTGAGCGAGTCTTAAATAACAATAATCAGAATGCATTCAATGCAATCGAACCAGGCGTTCACTGGGATGCTATTCAACTCCTTTGCCACCGAACACTGATTAAAGGCTTCCAACGTCTTGGTATATTCAAAAACCCTAATTCACCAGGATCTGGATCATGGAATTCCGAAGAAGCCATTCTTGCATCTGGAGTTAGCACTGCGTTTTTCCCTCACGGTCTTGGACATTCTTTGGGATTGGACGTTCATGATGTTCCAAGTGCTAGTAAACCTGAGGCTAACGACACCATTGGGAAAGGAGTCGAACTTGGACATCCAGATTTTTACACTTATCTGAGGTTGAGACTTCCGTTGGAGGTTGGGATGGTCGTGGTATGTTATGTTTTCATATTCTCAACTGTATGCGCTATTGTCGAGAAGTTGAACTTGCTGACTTGTGGTTTTCATCTACTGTTTCCAGACCGTAGAACCTGGTATTTACTTCTCGCCACACCTCCTCGCACCCGTTCGTGATTCAAGACACATTGATCCAGAGGTTCTCAAGAAGTATGAACCTGTAGGTGGCGTTAGGATTGAAGATGTAGTCGTTATCACCAAAGAGGGGTATAAAAATTTGACCACTGTTAGGAGCGATGTTGAATGGTTGGAAGGTGTTTGCTCTGGTGCTTTGTAGGAGTGTCGGTCTCTCGCGTCGGTCTGCAGTCAAAGGGAATAATGAAGATGTATTATACTGTTGTATCGAGTTAGAACACTGTTTTCCATGTATACGTTGAATTATTCGAATCCTCAGCGTGGCGCAGGTCGTCGAACCTAAGTCGAACCTTTGCCATTCAAAGCCGAATTTGTAAGCGCTTGAACTCAAACACTGTATCCTTCTTTTCTTCCAGTTTCATTCATGATTAGCTTCTAACCGAAACTCTTCCTACGAACAAGTCTTGAGATCTTGAGAATGCTGCCATAGTAACATTGAGCTATAAGGCATAAGGAACCTCAATAACTCCATAGTAGCTCCGAGTTCATGATTTGCGCTGTAATGTGTGAGTATTTTTAGATTGTCTTTCTACAAACATACATGATTCAGCGTTGTTTCTAGCGGTCTATGTTTATAAGATATGGTCAATTTGGGACTAGTGCTATCTTGCTAGTAGTTTGTACGGTGATTGAACCGTCGTTGAGCCAACGAAAAGTGCTTGGTCTCTCCTCGAGCGGACTCATCATCATACCGATTAGAACAGGACAGTGCATTGCCCAGGAGATCTCGGTGTTGTTTATGAATCCGTTCATTGACATAAATAGTCTCTCATTCCCGACAGAAAGTTCCTGCCATACATCCCAGCAATGTGATCCGCATCGCACCGCGCCGGTTGCACCTCCCGCCTGCCTATTCTCATCTGTTCACGCTGTCTTGTGAGTTCTGCAATATACCGAATGAAAATCCCAAGGTTAACCTACCGGTGCTATAGGAAGCGATTGAACCTTTGACGGTTGACTGACATGTTCGAGTTATCCAAACATTGATTTAGTGATGGACAGAATTTCAAGCTGACCTGACCTCGAAATCAAAACAAGAAAGTACGCACGATTCCTCCATGTTCACAAAAGCGTCAGCAACACACCAGATATCCAAGATTCAAGCGTCAAGATGGTGAGACGTGCGGTGATTGGGTAGGTAATTAACATCGTGTAATCCACTGTAGTTGCTATGTTCTCTGGGTACCCACACCTTGTGTTCTTTCATCATTTCCCCTTTCCTTGATTTGTTCTTTGGTATTTAAGGTGTACGTCTATGGATTTCCAACTCAAAGTCTTTTTCTACCTTTCAGTTCCACTCGTTTCTGCATCTGGTGCCTTCGGTTCGCATCTCTTCAATATTGCAAGATCAGCGCTCAGCCGCTGGCGGTGGGGGGTCTTTATGAACGACAGTGCCCCGTGGCGTTAGATATACATTGGCACTTCTAACTCGTAATAAAGAGTTGGCTGATCATCTCGGGAGGATAGAGTCACTTTTCCGCTGGCAACCAAATACCCCGCGATTGGTCAGGATCAAGAACTGGGTTCTCCCCTTTGGCATACACACCTGCAGACTCGCTTAACTTTCAAACCAAAAAACACATCTTACACCAACATAGTTAGCGTTTGATTTGACAAGTTGAACCCCTACCGACTTGTCTGGATTTCGGCCTTGCTTTTCCACCGCGAAGTACAAAAAGACGCTGTGCGTAGAGTTTGCTCCGACTCTCACCCATCCACCTTCGTTCCACAGGTCGAAGATATCGTCCTTCCTCTCCTCTGCGCCATCCTCCTCTTCTCCCTGCTCCAATCGATTGATATCTACCCATTTTGTAGTAAATCCGTTGAGTGGTTGAGTCCCCTTGTGCTTTCGAACCGATCATGTTCGGTCAAGTACTTGCGGTTATCATTTTTTCTCTTTCCTACGTTCTCCGGTGCGAGGCGCAAGTCAATACATTTCAATGGAAGTGGGGCAACAATGTGAGTTTCTCTTTTCACATTGTCAGACTATTAATATTCATCCAGTGTAAAGTTTGTTCTGACGGATCTGCAAGAATGTCAAACGTTGCCAATCATCGTCGAATCTCTCAATGCTAGTGATCCAAGCTCAGTGGGAGTTGCGCCGTACTACCTGATCGCATTCAAACCTGGAGGGATACCGACGACGACACCTATTGGGTCGAATGTTGCTCAACTTTCTTGGACCGTCAATCACGCAAGAGGTATGTGTGTGACCCCCCGATTTCAGTCGGATAGTACGGGCGCCTAATAACACCTGCAGGATCCGAACTGTTATTGACAATTGTTGATTCCGTGGGTAATGTGGGAGGAATTCCGAACACTTTCTACAACGTTACTAGTATGTTTTTGTGCTTTTTTACTCCTCTTCATTCTGTTAAAATGGTACTATCGCTCATCTGTTCTTTGATCAGCTGGAAATAATCAGTCATGTATACCGGCACAACTTTCGACACCCACTATTGCTTCTATCCAACCAAATGTAACGGATGTGCTGATGACTTGCCAACCATGGGGTTTGACTATCACCGGAGGAACTAAACCATATCAGATCGTATTGGCCGCCCCGGGCTCGACTGTAATCACAAATGTCACTATGGGAGCCGCAGACGACGTCTTCACCTACCCAAACCGAGCGGACCCTAATGGAGTACTTATGGGTAAGTATTCAAATATCTTCGTCAGATTTTCTTAGTAGAACGTTACTGACCGTTTCAATTTTCATCTATCTTTCATCAATAGTCTCCGTATATGATGGGTGCGCCTCCTTTAATTCATCATAACTGAAATTTTTATCAATATTAATATCTCTCGTCCTTGGTAGCGCCGGCCACTGGGGTGTTTCACCTGATGTTGTTCATACGCAAGGATCCACGAATGTTCTTTGCACAGGGGAGGTTTCTTCGTCGAAAACAACACAAGAAATTCAACAGGAAGCAAAAGACCGGGATGCAGCAGCCCGTGCGGCCGCTCGACATCATCGTACAACGGTGATACTTGGCGCCGTCCTAGGAACCATCTTACCCTTGATTGCCATCGCACTGGGAGTTTTGTTCTTCTTGAGAAGACGGAAATTACTTCGAGATATCAATCGAGGTGTTTGGGATGGTCAAGATACTGTACCGAGGGCTTATTCTCCAACCGCTGGTTCTGACGGTGAAGTTTTATCGTCACCACAGACACAAGGACCTGTTAGGAATGATTATATGAGAGAAGTTGGTGTTACGTCTATTACTAGCAGAGGAGCGACGTCTCTTGATTCGAAATCAGGATACCATACTCAAGATTCTTCTTCTTTCTCTCCTTTACTTCATTCAACAACTCAATCACCGACAGACTCACTTACGGGAGATTCTTCAAATCATCCATCGATACAGGGTACATATGCAGGATCCACTACCACTTCCCCAAATTCACCTTCTTCTCGTTCTGTACCATGGTCTCGAAAACGATTAGAAGCTCATTCAGAATTGATACCATCACCAGCGAACTTCTCAATCTCACACACATCGTCTTTCAACTCCTTGAGAGCATTATCTGGACCCAGTGGTACTAGTAGTGGACCTACTTCACCACCAAGATCATTAACTCAATTACCTGCGGGTGCTTTACCTCCCTTGACTCCTGGATCATCAACTTTAGATCCGGATGTTCAACCAGATATTATCATTCAACATAGGGATGGTGGAAGTAGAGGTGTTGTTCAAGAGTTACCACCACCTTATGCTGATAGGTATTCAAGAATCGCCTCCGCTGCTGGTCCTTCTTCTTCTTCAACTTCTGCTGCTGCTGTTGTTCCTCCTTCTCCGCCTCCACCTGTACCCGCGAAGGACGTAGATGAAAACAATGTCGCAAAACCTCATACGACGACGGATCCGGAGGAATCATGACAATCTTTAACAACCAACCGTTGGTATTGAAGTTTGAATCAGTAGTATTATATCTCAATTGTTCTGTGCGTGGGGTTGTTTTCGGTTAGCCCATCTCTCATTCATTTTCGTATTTCGTTCTTTCATTTTCATTGCTTGGAATGCTTGTTTTTTAACTTTTTCTTATCTACCTTTTGCTTTGATTTTTTTTTTTGGAATTACTATGTTTTTTTACAATATGTTTCGATGCCTTGCTTACTATCGTACCTTTTTTGAAGGAGGACGTTTCAAACAAATATCGATCCATATATGCGCATTCTTCTGGCCCGCGGGTTCCATATGTGGCATTGGCAATAATAACGACCGGTATTAACCATACTACTTAACGACAATCTCTTCACGACGCTACTGAAGTTTATTTATTCATCCCTTTTCGAAATGTTCTTAACTTCTTCGTCCTACTCAGAGGGACTTCCTGTTGCTCTTTCTCTGTCCTTTATGTACAAACGTTCGTACAGAGAACGACAAACCTTCACATTTTCAAACAAAGCCACACCGCTTCCTTCCTCGAGCTCTTCGGACTACCGAATACCTACCGCAAACTGTCCATAATTTTGAATTTTCTCGTGTATATCTTGAAATAAGTTTACCTAGTATTTCTAACTGTTTGTTCCAATTTCTGGTTCTCAGAACCTACAGACTCGGGATGTACTCTCCTCGTACATATATAGTCTATTCTATCATGTGGGCTACTTACTTATTGGTGAAAATCTATAATTCCAACTTTCTGTCAAGTTGCTGCTATCTATGACATTTGGTTCGTTCAAGCCTAATGCCTAGTATGCATCGGGTATTTTTGAATTGTCGTTGGAAACGATGGACAGTCACGGCAGAACCACCTATAGCAGGGACTCAAGTATACGCCGTAACTCACTCGACGGACTCGGACTTATAAAGTTCGTCTCGCTCACTCACAACCATGCTTCAAACCTCTTCCAGTCAGGCTCACCCCAAGTATTTAAATTTAATCATCTTCCCAGTCGTTTCATGATCATGCACCAAAGACTCTTATCTTACAACGAACTATCGCTTTATTATAAATCTGGCCAAGCCTACGTATGTTTAACTCGTCCTCCTATGCATTATAATCTGAACGGTGAACTGAGGGACTTTCACTCGGGTACAACACAGCAACTCCGAGTCTCGATGATTATGATACTACAGTAACCCCGCTTTTGTCTTAATCCCTTTCCTTTGGGTTTGGAAGGCAAGGCTGGGTCGACGTCGTATTTTCAAACCATCCGTTCGATCATCCCGCTCTGACCGTCCAACCCAACACTGCCAGTAAGTCTAATATATATCGAAAAAATGACAGGATATGACTTGCAAGTTTCCTTCGAATTCAAGGCCTTGCTTTACAGGTGGATCATCATATCGTTGATTTAAAATCTCTTAATAGTTCTAGATTTCTTTATCTATTCCTCGGTATTCAAGTAACTCGAGCTTCAAGCTTCAAGACTGGGATTACCATACTTCAAGCTTTTCCTCAGGGTTAACGTTCTCTCCATTTGATTTACCAAGGTCAAGACTCGAGTACTCAAGCTTCATGACCCATCCATGACCCATGGTGACGGAAAGGCTCAAGGCTCGACCGCTGACGTTCTTAGAAATCCTATCATATCCTGACTCAACGACTTGAAATCTTCATCCTAGTAACCCCTATGCAATAAATGAATCACTTCGGGAACCCGGATTCCAGTACATACGGGTACGAGCTCGAGTCCTTCGATCAACCCTCCCGTCGACGGCCATTCAAATTCATTTTACAGTACGTTGTTCATTCTTTCACCCCACCCCCCCTCTCTCTCTCGCCGACCTGGCCTACTACTAATAATGATTATGACGATTCATTCATTCTTCAGTAAACGATCGAAGGACGAGTTCGATCTCTCCGAGTGATCTGCGCACTAAACTAAACTGAATCTAATTGCTATGACGGCGAATTTCAATACAAATTGCAATTGAAAGTGCACTGGCGTAATCGGTTCGGACGTGTCGAAGACTCGAAGGTTCAAAGTGACTCTTTGATTTGGTTCCGGTTTGAGGGGAGTGTTTCTTTCCCCGCATCGTTATGCAAATGCGAATGGCATGAAAGTCTGATTCATCGTGTCCTACAGTATTAAATATAACCAATTTATTCATCGTATGCACGTCGCGGTCTTGAAGACAACCAGTATACGAGTAAGTTAAAGCAAGAGCGCATAAATTGCATAATGACGGAGAGGACAATAGACTATAGTACAAAGATGAGATACGACACGAAAAGGAGAGAAGAAGAAAGCTGCAAAAATGAGCGCAGACGGTGCGTAAGATAGAGACGAAGAGAGACGACTATAATAGTACAAGATACTCTATATACACAAGATCAAGGATCAAAAAATACAATGGTATCAGGGTAAGTTGACAAAGGTAAAAGAAGAGATATACGAGAGAGAGACTTGGATAAATAAAGAAAACCATCAGCATCGTAAAGAAAGCTAACCAAATAACTCTGGTTAACTTTCCTTCCTCTCCGCAAAACACTTCCTAAGCCAAAAACCGTCGAAAAATGTGAGATGGATTCTGTCGAAGATCCAAACAATGAAGGGGGATTGTGGAATATTGGAACTTGGGGAGGGAAGAAGAAGGACGACCTCTTTTTACGCCCTTGAACCCCTAGATCCTGCGTGCATGGTAGATGAATGGCCTGAGATGCTAGGATGAGCACCTGGAGCGAGAGCTTCATCCCAAGTCAACTTGACAGTGGTCAACAAAGGATTGTCAACAGTAGCATGCTTTGAAGCGACAGGATGAAACTTTGTTTCGGGAGTAGGAGGTTCAAAACCACTTGGATGACGAACGGTACCATCAGCTTCTCTAACCTCTACAGGTATCTTCTCCGGCAAGACTTTAGTTTGAGCAGCAACACCATCGCTCAAGATACCAGCGCTGAGTTCTGCCATTAAACCACCCTCTTCCTCTTTACGTTCGGAGATACTGTCACGTTGACGCTTGCGTTCGATGTAGTATGAAGGGACGATGTTATCGTAGGCGTCTTGAGAGGGTTTGGGTGGGCGACTCCACGAAGAAGTCACTATCTTGGCGCGTTGGACAGAGTCACTGAGAGACGCGTCTTTGGCATTGCGACTTGCTGAAGAATGGATGGAACGTGATTCGGAGAGTGTTTGGGATGAAAGAGAGGCGGATGCTTTCAACGATTGACGTTGAGTCTGAGTGGAAGCCACTGCACGAGCGGCGGTCTTCTCTGAACAGCGTAGAGCGGTAGGGAACATGACTGTTGGGTGGTGGTGGTATGAGATTGAGTTGAGTGGGAAGACTGTTGGTAGCTTTGTCTCGAGGTAAAAGAGATTAAAAGGGGCAGAAAAGTGAGGAATAAAACATCGCAAATGGCGGCTTGGCTTTATACGATTTTGGACTACCGAAGGAACGGTAGGATTGGACGCCCAGTAGTGACGCCACCACGCGATTGACATAACAGATAGTAGCAGCTCCACCCATATAATTTCCTTTTTCGTCTGATCAAGCTCGAAACTCGACCTGCTTTTTGCATTTGGGTTCCTGTTCTCACGTGCCACCCACAGCCTCGGCGTTAAGAACGCACATATGTCATACAAATCTATCAGTCTAAATACAAACAACCGCACACCAGCACAGTAATATCCCTCAATCTGAAGCTTTGATCGTTTTCCTCTTCTTAGCCGGTCTCTCGTCAGCAGTGTTAGCTACAGCCTTTGCTCGTATCTTCTTCTGCACTTGTTCCAACGCCCTCTTTGTCTCTCCTTTCGCGAATGAGCTGAGATCGTAATACTGTGGCGCAAACTCCAACAGCCTGTTGATTGACCGGGTATCAGTGACGGCACAATAGAAGCGAGCAAAGGGATAAGAAGAATGGAATGACATACCACTCCGGTTTGACCACAGTCACGGTTCTAATATACGCCCGGGAAGTCAACACGAATTCGTTGAATAAGACCCACTCCGGTGTTGTATCCAAGCCGCATGAGGGGTGAAGCGAAACCACCTAAACCCACAATCCGAGGAAGGAAGAGTAAAAAAAACGTATGTCATCAGTACCCTTGATCTGCCAGACTCCACTTGCCGTGTGTGAATGAATTAGACGGCTTCATCGCTTACTTACCTGGTTATCTTTCACCGTCAAGTACGCATTCTTCTCTCCTTCCTTATGTGCAACTTGCATGAAGAATCCGCATACCAAAGCTTGTCGTATGTTAACATACAGTTTTCTTTCGTCTTGGGTGGAGATTAGATCAATATCAAACTTTTCCATATTCCTTTGAAGTTGAGCTCGGACATTGTCTGCTTGAAGCAATGCACGTTGTGAAAGGAAGTTGTTCCACGCCCAACTCTTATCATGCATATCTGTGAAAAGAGGCAGGGAAAAAGTGTCAGAAGTTAGGAACAATGAACGGAGATGTAGAACTTTTCCAATCGTGTGAATCTCCGAACGCACTTTGGACATAATGGTTGTAGACGTTCAATAGCGTGAGGTGATCTCCTTCCGGCACTTCCAGCAGTTTTTTGGCGGCATCGGCTTCACGTCTCATATTAGGAGGGCGGATCCACACGTTGGGTACTATAAACAGAAACGAAACACGAGTAACATGAACGTGAATATACCGAATAATATAATGAGGGTTCAAATTCAATCCTGATCTTACCTGAAAGCATCGAGACGATTGTAAGAATCTCGGTGCTGCAGTTGAATTCAGGGCTGACGATCAACATTTTGGCCATCTGTAACGGGATTGGAATGAGATTGCGAGATTCATCGGAGATAGTCACTTTTCAAAACAGCTCACCTGTGGATCGAGAGGAAATTCTGCCATGATGGCACCGAGAGGCGTCATGTTACCTTCGTCGTCCAACGCAGCGAGATAATTCAATAGCTCCAATGCACGCATCAACGTTTCTGGTGCAGGTGCGTCGACATAGTCAAACTTAACAAGATCCTAGAACGACAGGTCATCAGACAACGTTATCGCGAGTGAAAGAAGTTACCAACCTTGATGCCCAACTTGACCAGTTCCAGTACGGTGTTCGCCAAATTACTTCTCAAGATCTCCGGATGAGTCTGCTCTTCCAACTCTGTCATAAAGTCCTTTTCTGTATACAACCTGAAGCATTTTCCAGGTCTTGTCCTTCCAGCTCGACCAGCCCTCTGTTGAGCAGAGGCCTTCGAAATAGGAGAAACGAGTAGCGACTCAACCCTAATCCGAGGGTTATACACTTTCTGTTTCGAGAATCCAGGATCGACCACATAAACAATTCCATCAATCGTGAGTGAAGTCTCTGCGATGTTGGTAGATACAACAACTTTACGACCCGGTGGACCGTCAGCCGTTCTAGCAGATGGTGGAGGATCGAAGATACGTTGCTGTTGCGAAGGAGGGAGGGAGGAATACAGTGGGATACACATGATAGGTCCAACTGAGTCAGGATCCTGGTTCACTAAGTCGTCTGCTTCAGCCTTGATCTTCCGGCATGCATCCTCGATTTCTTCTTCTCCTGTAAGGAATAACAGGATATCGCCAGGGTCCTCAGCTCGATGGATCATCAAAACCGTTCGAATAGCAGCTTCGACATAGTCAGGTTCGGGTTCTTGGGTGTAGAACACCTCTACGGGATGTGTACGACCTGGGACCTTGAACAATGGAGCTGTTTCACCTTGCCTCAAGGCGAAGTATTTCTGGAATTTGAGGGCATCGAGTGTTGCAGACATGATGATTATCTTCAGGTCAGTGCGACGCCTGGCAAGGTTCTTAAGTAAACCCATGAGAATATCGGTAGCAAGTGTACGTTCGTGAGCCTCGTCGAGAATAATAGTCGAATACCGAGTGAGATCAGGATCGTTCATAGCTTCTCGAAGAAGCATACCATCCGTCATATATTTGAGAAAAGTCGTCCCTGGTTCTGTCATGTCTTCGAAACGAATCGAGTATCCGACCTGTTTTCCAAGAGAGACTGTACGAACACATTGTCAGCGTGTTTTTGTGTACCAAGGATGATAAACTCACCATCCATCTCATCTGCAACACGCTTTGCGACTGACATAGCAGCTACTCGTCTTGGCTGCGTACACGCCACCAGTTTTCCTTTCGTATGTGGCAAGTCTGTATAACATACAAACTGAGGTATCCTGCAAATCCACATTCGCAAAAACAAAAACGATAAAGTCAGCCAAAAAGCCCAGAATAACTTCGAAAATGTATGGTTCAGTTAAAGAAGAAAATTTTGTTCTTACTGGGTAGTCTTTCCTGAACCTGTTTCGCCAACCATCACAAGAATCTGGTTTTCGTTGAACTTTCCGGTATATCAGCTTTCTCTGTTCTAAATGTCGGAGGTCCTGGTATAGTCTCCCTGGAGCATACTCTGACCTCCTCTCATTGATAAATGAGGTGAAGATAGGCAACTTACCATCTTATAGAACTCTTCCATCTGCGCGTATACTGGCAACTTTCTACGTGTTTGTAAGATCTTCTTGTATTGAGCCGTGAATGGTTGCTTTGTGAAAGGATTAATGTCCCCATCCTGTAGAAAAACCAAGTTGAGAGTGTTGGATTTTTTTTCTTTTCAACGACTGGACGTACCATGACTTCCGTTACTTGCTTCGAAGTAACATGGCGCGGTAGAAAGCCATAGAAAGGATCCTTCTTGACAGGCGTACTCGACCGCGAACTTTCCCCAACCGGTGGAAGATTAGTGTAGGGATTCTTTTTAGACATAATTAAAAGCAAAGACAAGGATATCGGGAGAAGAGAGAAAAGTAAGGAGAAGAAAGGTTGAAGTAATTTGCGGTTCCGGAAAGGGCATCAAAACACAAAAAGTGGCTTAGTCATCAATCAATTCAGTCTTTACTACATTCGTCACTACGGCGCTTGTCGCGCTTGCGCGTACTTGCACTGGCAGTTGCGCGTTCAATCCTGCTTCACACTTTGACGTCTTGTTCTCTGTCTCTTACCACCAACATCTTCTTTTTCGACTATGGATCACTTTCCGACGAACTGGGGACGACCTGTAAGATTTGTTGGAGGTGAATGTTTTGGCTGAGCTGATGAGAGTGTTGTTTGTAGCGCAATGATGCCCAGGACTTGTATAACACTTATCCTTTACACCAACGACCGAACAACACACCCAAAGATGTATTTGCAGATGGTGTTCAGCGAACACAGTACGTATTTATTCATGAATATTTACTTTCGTTGTAGCTCAATTGTCGGGGTCATTTAGGCAACCTATCGTAACTGGAACAAGTATCCTCGCTATCCTTTACAAGGATGGTATCATGATGGCAGCAGATACACTCGGTACGTGATTATAACCTAACATTTCTGTTCTTTGTACCTGAATTAAGATTACCATAGCGTCTTATGGCTCTCTCTCTCGATTCAAGACTATTCAACGTCTTCAATCGGTCGGTGAAAACACCGTGATTGGTGCTTCAGGCGACATGTCCGACTTCCAATACGTTCAATCAATCCTTGAAGAACTCATGATAGAAGAGTTTACCGCGAACGATCAAAATGAACTTGGTCCAGCTGAAATTCACGAGTATCTTTCTAGAGTTTATTATGCAAGAAGATCAAAGATGAATCCTTTGTGGAACTCTGTTTTGGTTGGTGGAAAGAAGGATGGGAAGAGGTATGTGTCGAATCTTTTATAAACTTTCGTGAAGTTGTAAGGACGCATTTAATTTGGGTGATTTTGTGCGTGTAGGTTCCTTGCATATGTTGATCTCCTTGGAACGACATATTCGGCTTCGACACTCGCCACTGGGTATGGAGCATATATCGCTCTTCCACTTTTGCGATCGGCAGTAGAGGGTCGTGAAGATGAACTCACAGAAGAACAAGCACAAAAGCTCTTGACTGATTGTATGCGCGTTCTATTTTATCGTGATGCACGAAGTTTGGACAAGGTTCGTTCTTTCCATCCCACCTCCTCTAGAAACTCGCCGCCATCTAAAATAAATTCATCAAATCATCTCTACAGTTCCAAATTGCGAAAGTAACAGATGAAGGTGTTGTCATTTCTGATCCAATCAAGTTAGACACTACTTGGGGATTCGCAGAGAAGATCAGAGGTTATGGTCCTCAGACTCAGTAAATCGATTGTTGGACGTTCAGATTTTGTGTATTCTGTTGGTTTCGGACTCTTGCAATTGTATTCCAGTTCTTTCTCTTGCTCAGTTGCACCTATATTCTGGTCATCAAGCTGTTCAATATACACCCTCTTGCGTGCTATTGATACAGAGGCATGCTTTCTCTTTTTACTACTCCTAAGTATTTCCACATGCGGGAAGTCCAGGTCTTTCATTGTAAACGTGTTACAAAATGTGGCTGAATGAGAAATCTGAATGATTGAGGAGGCTGGTACTTATTGTCACTCGACGGAGAATAATAATGTGGCCCGTTGGGAGGACAAGTACATCCACTATGTAAATGGAAACCCAAAAGCAAAACAGCCGAAAAATATATCACACAACTTGCTAGTGTTACCAAAACAAAGTCCGAAGATGTGAAAGAGTATATGCTGTTTGAAGCCTGAATGCTTGTCCGGGAATTTATGAAAATAGATAAGTATGATAATTATCGTAGCGAAGTCGTCCGAGTCGTTGTTCGTAAATTGTCGTAGAAAACTTCTGAAGCATTCCAGAGATAAGACGAAAGTGCGATGGAATACAACAAAGCATGATGGGTTGGAGCAAAATCACAAGCATATGGACACAAAAAGAAGCGAGTGGGGGGCATCCAAATAAACGTTGTTATGATTCCACCAACCTATGTTTTTCTCCTCTCCTTTCATTCCTCCTACTAGGTATAAGTGAGGTTTCAGCAAGAGGTATAGAAGAAGAACTAGGACCAGCGGGCCTTGAATCGGCGTAAGGTGGCGGCAACTCTTGAACAACACCACCAATCCCACCATCCCTATGCTGGATGATGATATCAGGTTGAACACCGAATTAAATGAAGCCAGAGGGGTTTCAGGAGCCAAGGGGGGTAAAGCACCTGCAGGTAATTGGGTACCTGTTCTTGACGGTGAAATCTGGTCGGAGTCCCTGAAAGATGGTGATGTTGCAGAATGAAGTAGAGGAATCATTGAGTCTTGGATGTATCCTAATTTTGGATCAAAGAACATTCCTCCTCTGGAACTTGCAGATCCAGGACCAACTTCTCTCACATTGTTCCATGTTACTTCTTGTGATAAAGGTCGACCATCTGGACCAACAGGTGGTGAATAAGCTCTCGGTATAGTATCTTGACCATCCCAAACACCACGATTGATATCTCGACGGAGTTTTCGTCTTCTCAGGAAGAAAAAGATTCCTAAGGCGATAGCGATCAGAGGTATAATAGTCCCTAAGACGGCCTCAAGAATCACTTTGGTGGAATGCTTTCGAGATGCGGCTTTCTCTGCTATGTCGCGATCTTTTTCTTCCTGTTCGATCTCCTGGGTCGTTTTTGAAGATGGATTTTCGCCTCCACATGAGGTATCTGTTGAGCCTCTTGTAGGAATGCCATTGGTAGAGATACCCCAATGACCAGCACTAAAAATCAAGATATGTTATGCTGCTATTATAATCCGGTGATAAACGCGTGAAACGTACGCATCTACAACCGACGCTGTGAATGAAAGAACAATGAACGGTTAGTGTCCCATCAAGACATAGGATGATTGAATACTTACCCATAAGAAATCCGTTTGGGTCTGCTCGATTAGGGTAGGTCAAGACGTCGTCTCTGGCACCCATGGTAACATTGGTTATTACAGGCGAGCCCTTGGCTGCAAGCACGACTTGATACGGCTTGGTCCCTCCACTGAGAGTCAAACCCCACGGCTGGCAAGTGGTCAATGAATCGGTTACATTGGGTTTAATAGAAACAAGTGATGACGTCGGAAGTTGTGTTGGAATACACGATTGATCACTTCCAGCTGTTGAGAGTAGGAACCAACAGCGGCATGATTAACCATACAATATGACAATTCGAAGGCCCAGAAAAGGAAATGTTACATACCAGTAATATTGTAAATGGTGTTTGGAATTCCCCCCACATTACCGACTGAATCAGCCACCGTCAGGAGTAACTGAGATCCTGCATGGAGACCACTTCAATAAGCGCCCGAAGAGCTTGAAGTTAATGATACCGTCCCACATACCTTTGGCGTGGTTGACGGTCCATGAGAGATTGGTAGCGTCTGAGCCAATCAGTGTTGTTGTAGGTACTCCTCCAAACTTGAACGCCATCATATAGTATGGGGGAACACCAACCGAGTTTGGATTATCAGCAAGAGCTACGGCAATGATTTGAATCGGCAATGTTTGACATTCCGACAGATCCCCCAGAATCTTGAGCAGGCAATACATCAGTGAAAGGATAAGAACTTGTGTATATACCAACTCACAGTTTTTCCCCACTTCCACTGAAATGCACTGACGACCTGCGCTTCACATCGAAGGACATAGGAAATGGATAAAATGGTGACCGTAAGTACTTGTCTGAACATGGCGACCGCCTCCAAAGCACGACAGACTCAGTCACACAATGGATGAAACAGGCCGATCAATTGAAGGAAGGGGGGAAGGCACACAGAAGAGGAAGAGCAAAGTTAGGTGAAAGTCAGAGTGAACCCTGTTTCCGTAGGCACTGTCATTGAAAAGGCGTGGGCGAAGTCCAGGCAAATCGGTGGGTTTCTTGACAAGCCAAACGCCAACATTAGTGAATAATATGCCAGTGACAGTTACGCGAATTCGCGTGGAGAGGCGGTGACAACAACGAGGAAATCCAGTTTTTGATGTAATTACTGGTAGCTCGAATTGAATTGGAATAGTCCAGGGGAACAAGACGCCAAGGGGGTTTGTGCCCACAGGTGCCCGCCGACAACAAGCTGAGCGCTGATATTGCGATATTGAGCAAGTACTGTAAGATATTCTGGAAGGTCCACCCTATATCAACGACAAAAACGAGTGAGTTTGAACGGCAGGGGACCCTTTCCGCGGAACGCTGAGACCGACAGATACCAAGGGCAATCTTCCTGAGAGTGTGTGGTATTAGTGCAGGGTCCGTAATAAAACACTCACAATTCCCATGCGCAACGCTTGGACGCTTGAACCCTGGATAGAAAGCTTGTTTTACCTCTTTCATGGCTTGAAGGCACTGTGCGCGCTCACTTGAACATAAATTCATATCAATGTTTGTGTCGCCAATTCACACTGTTCATGTCCAGTATTCAAGCAGCATCAGATTACTTTCCCTCAAGAGATAGTTTGAAGGAACAGATAGCTTGAAACTTCCGTGTGGGACCAGGTCCCACACACATTATTTCCTACGCAAAGTGTTTCCATGTTGTTCTCGGTTGAATATGAATGGGGGCACATATGGGTCCGTTATGATTTGTAGTTGAGATACAGTACTGTACTTGATTGAATACTGGTAACAGGGCACTGAAACAAAGATGAAGCTGAATTATTGCTACGACGATGTGAACAATACTCACTCATATCACACGACCAATTTTGAGACTGTGCTAGAATGTTGTATTCGTTAAGGATTTCTAGGAAATCCGGCAAACTGTGCAGCAGAAATCTCAACTGAAATTGAGTGATCACACTAGCAAGGAGGAGATTTCCGACATATAGTAGAAGTATGTAGTTTATGGAGCCTGAGGCCCAGTGGAAAGCTGCGATTCGTCGAGGGCGTTTGGGTTCCCGACAGTTTCGTGAGAGTGTCAGGGAGTATCATGGAGTGTTATCGGAGTTCCAATGGAGTGTCATCGGAGTCGGATGAGAGTGCTATCGGAGTTTCATCACATCCATTGGAGTGTCATCGGACTGCAATGAGAGTCCTATGTGAGGAGTGCGAGTGCGAGTGCGAAATTTAGACAATGAATAGCATTGTTATCAATTTTATGTATCAATAGAACAGTATAATAGATACTGTAAAGAAATTGTCATGATTGAGCAACCTATTATTAATACAAGTGAGTATTACCGCGGTCGGTAATAGATACAACAAAGTGAGTACTATGAGGTATTAAAACCAATGTTCATACAAGCAAGCAGCTGTTACATGAAGATACAAGCCATTGATTGTAATTGTGTTCAATGCCAGTCTTGTATATACAGCAATGATCTAATTACACGAAACCTCTTTAAAGTCCGAAATCATCTCAAATGTTAACGATTCGTTCGGCGCTGTACTGAGTGGTTATGAGTTGTGAACGTATAACCACCGTAAACAACCCAGTACAACTGAAAAGTGAGAGTACTCTCTCACGGTTTGCTGCTTGTCAAGGTGGTAATCTGTTGTATATAGTTGGTTCAAGTTTCTTATTTTGTTGTTTTCAGTTCTCTTTCGTTGTTTGAATGAATACAACACTATGCAATATATTGCCACCAAATACCACTAAATTCTAATTTACAAATTACATGTTATGAACCAATACCGACATACTGCACCATCCTTCCAGAACCTTCCTCCGTAATGAAACCAAGTCAAACCCGTCTGAAGTGAGGAACATACCTGTACCGATATAAAACAGCCGGCGCCGCCCAGCACGAGGCCTCCATGTACTCGTACTCGTAATGTTGAGCTGCAATTGATTGGGGTTTGAAACAAAGCATGAATGAAGTCGTATTATTGGAGTCAGAATCGTAGACGGTAGAATGGATCGAAGCATGCTCACATGTATGCGGGTGTGTAATCGCAACAACAAGTGCGTATATGCGTCGCGAGTAACAAGATGTTGATTTAATGAGCCGAAATGAGGTTGAAACCGTACGTACGTACAACATCATGCTCTCCAAGGTATACTATAAGTATTTGGATTCCACGAGTTTCAGCAAAAATCAATGATGTACCAATAAACCGTATGTACCTTGGTATCCGAAACCTTTATAGTTGCTCTATCCAACTAGTCAGCGTTATGTGACAACCTGTGGACGCGGCGGGCAATATCGAAGGGGACGCGAGGGACGATGAGGAGATTAGAAGTCGGGGAGGGTAGAGAAGATGGGAGTAGGAAGCAAAGAACTCGGAGACGCCGATTTTGGAATTTAGGAAGCAAATAAGTTGTACAAATTGGTTGAAGTCAGGAATTTCAGGTTTTTGTTTATGTCAATGCCAGATTACAGAAAGTAATTCTGTAGTATGTATTCCGCACATTGTCAGATCTGTCAGGAATTCAGATTTTTGAAGAACTTAAAAAAAGGTTTCAAAAAATATATCAACAACCAAACAACAACAGATAACGAGGTGAGAGTGGTTGAACCACACATAACAACTCAGAACAACGTCGAACGAACCGCGGCTTTTCACTGGGCCTGAGGTACTGAATCGACTGACATTTGGCAATTTGAATTTAGTCCAATCAAAGGGTCACGTGGAACGCGTTACGTAGGCGCCTGTACGCGACGGACGGCGCTACCAGGTGCCCATCGACTTCGCATTGTCCTTCACATCACTAGGATCCTCATCTCAGACGTTATATCCAACACTCTCATTGTCGATGAGATGTGGGTTATTACCGGCCCTTTTGACGGAGAAACTCAAAGTACGCATTCATCTTCAATCTATCAGCCACAGGAGCCTAACTCACTGGACAGAGTCAAAACTCCTGAAACCCGGAAAGACGTATGTACTTGGAAGAAAAGACAGAGCATTGACGATATCGGACCCGAAAGTTTCCCGTGACCATTTGTCTTTTGTTGTTGCTCCTTTCTCTGAGACAGACGCGGTGAGTTTCTAGTTTGAATCTCCAATATGCCAATTGAAACCTATTGTGATTGAGCTAGCAAGACCCAGAGAGTATTCCTTTGCTTCATGTTCACAACCTATCCAAAACAACTCGAAGGACGGAAAGACAAGGAGAAATATTTTCCATCAATCCAAAGGCTTCGCAAGAATTACTGGATGACGATATTGTGCATATTTTGCTGCAACATGCAAACATGACAGTTAGGTATGTTATGGAAATTGTGTCTGGAATCATCGAATAACACCGACATAGTGTTAAATGGGAGAAAGTTGTTTGCTATGCTTCCCCTCATGAAAACTACTCCATTCCGGTACCAGATTGTGCCAAGCTCGGTATGTGTTTCAATTCGTTTTTGGGAGCCTCATTAATATTATCCAGGTATCTCTGCTGTCCTGAACCCACATGAAAATGTCACCCATCATCTTACTTCAACATATAGTCTCACACCTTCCATCGCATCCTCTCTCATATCTTCCGCGCACCTTGTCAAGCCGGATTGGCTTACAACGATTCTGGAAGACAATGAATCGGCTTCTGAACCTTCCCCCCTTGAGCGCAATTTCTCCTTGCCTCGAGTTGTGGACTTTCATCCTAATTATTCACTGTCCATACCGTCTACACTGAAGGCCGTTCGAGTGTGGGAACCTGACGAGGCTCGAATGCACATGTTCAAAGAATTCCGAGTTATTTTCGTCGGTCAAAAAGGTCGGGAAATATCATCGGATTACAGAACTCTAGTAAAGAGAGGAGACGCGGAGTACGAATGTTGTTCTGTCGACGGAGGGAAGAAAGCTCTGCATACAGTCTTGGCCAAAGGGAAAGGAAAATCGAAGAAATTGGTGTTAGTGGCCGATGAACAAGCTATGGGTCTTGCGATTGGAGAAGATGATTGGATGGAATTCGTTCGCGAGGCAGCGAGGTTAGCGTCAAATTTCAGGCTGCATATAATACTAAAACACGCCCTATTCTAGTTTCAATCTGAAATTCATCCGCGCTGAGAAGCTCACTCAAGCTGTGGTTCATGTGGATCCGTCCTACATTGACTGTGAGACTTCAGAATCACAAGAAGGTAAAGTTTGTCAATCTGAATTGTCATTGTCCAGTTTGCTTAGACACTCAATAGTCAAAGCCAACGCTCACCGTTTCGACTCACCGCTTCCTGATGTTGTTCCAAATACACACATTGATGAACCTTCATATCCCCAAGCAACACCAGCACCAGCACCGAATGCCATTGTACCCCCACCAGAGCCAGAACCAGCACCGGCTCCTACTGGTCGCGGTAGACTCGCAAGACGTCTCGCCAGTCGGCAGCCATCTGAACCGCCTCAGCCAAAGCCTGATGCACCTGCCGCGGTTGAACCGGCGCCCGCAGCACCAGCAGTGGGCGGAGGAAGAGTGCGTTATTGTATTGATCTCGAGCTATCAACGTCTTATAATTTCATGTTTATTATAGCTTCGGCGGAGAATGGCGGCGCAACAGGCAGCTACGTCTTCAAATGCGATACTTGGTGTAGATGATCCTTCTGCGGTGTTGGATGGGAATCCTTTGGCTGGAGAGAAACCAACTGTGGCACCTGAACCAACGCCTGTTGTGCCTCCATCTCCGGGAGTTGCAGTATGTACATTGAACTTTTCAATGTTGACACAGAACTTAATCAAATCGTTCGTTAGGCTCCCAGGATCTCTCGTCTCAAACGTCGTCTAGCGACTCAAGCCGCGGCACAATCTTCCACCTCTACCGCGACATCTTCGCTCATCTCTCAACCCGAGAAAGAAGAGGGGGAGCCTGAATTCAAGAAATTCAAAGCTTTGTATGATGAAAGTGATCCTGATAAAGTCGCTAAGTTTGATTTAGACTCTTACAAGAGTATGTTCAGTCAAACTCAGACCGAAAGTCTAGTTGGAACTGGTCTGGGAACTGATGGGGCATCTGGAATGGGGAGATTGGGTGCTGTCATGGAGGAAGAGGAGGAGACGCAGAGTGGTGCAAACACCGGTCACGTCGAACCATCAAGTGCGCTGAAGACACAGTATACTCAGACACAAGGCGGTGATGGGAAGACTCAGCGACTTAAGAGGAAAGTGAGAATAGACGATGACGATATTGAGATGATTGTGGAAGAGGAGGGAACAGAACAAGGGAAGGCAAAGAGAAGAGCTATGGAAGGGGTCAATGCTGTTGAACCATCGCAAGTTCAAAGCCAGACTCAGGACTCTCAGGATCATGCAACCACTCGACCACCGACATCGACAACCTCTAAGAAACCTCCTTCGGTGTACAACAGTCGAACGGCACACGCTCAATCTACCGACCCTGCTAAAGCTCCCTCATCAAAAACCAAAACAGAAAAATCAGGGGCCAAGCCTGGAAAACCAGATAAAGACACTGAATTTCTGAAAGCTGTCGCTTCTACCAAGAAGGGGAAGAAACATGAAGATGAATTCGATAGAGAGTTCAATAATCTGAGGATTTCCAAACCTGATATTCAAAAAGATGATGAGTATCAGAAGTGGGGTGTTTTGGAACAATTTGGTTATGATGGTGATTTGAGAGGGAATTTCATGGTGGTGGTTGAGATGGAAGTGCCGAAGAGAGAATCGCATGCTTTGAGAAGAGGAGAAGGCAGGGCGGATTGGCAGGGAAGACCTGATTTCAAGAAGTTCAAGAAGGTTAGTCAGAACGTATTGGTTCATTTCTATCTGTTAATCGACATTTCTATGATAGAAATCTCAAGGGGAGAGACGAAAACCGGTGGAGTTAGTATTGAATGAACAAGACGAGTTCAGCATGGAGGATACGGGTGAGATTCCTAGATTCCCATTTGATTTTTCGGTGCTTATAATATTCTCTCAGATCTGTTCAAACCATCTCAAGGGAACATGAGCAACAGCTTCGACGATAATGAAGGGACGAGAAAGACTCAGACTCAACGACGTCGTACTCAAGTGGTAGAAGAGTCTTCTGACGAAGACGAGGCGCCTCGGTTAGGACGTCGAAAAGCAACACAAGCTTCCCAGAGTAGTACAAAAGCTGTAAAGAAGACTACTACCAAAGCACCTCCGAAGAAGGCTCCGGCGAAGAAATCACAAAAGTTGTTCATTGATTCTGAAGGGGATGACGATGACGATGGGGTGTTTAATGGTGGTTTGTCTGATGTGGATGAGATGGACGAAGAGGATGAACCTGTTCCTAAGAAGAATACAAGGGCAGCTGCAGGCTCAAAGAAGAAACAACCTGCTGTTGTGATGGATGATTCAGACGATGATGCTGGGTTCAGAGGAAGGCGGAAGAGGTGATTGTTCGTACATCTTGTATATATTTCTTGGATAATATAAGTCTTGTAATGCACATTCGTTGTTCCTTTACCTCCGATTAACTGCATTTCAGTCGATACAAATTACAATAATATTTCTCGACATATGAAAGAGCATGAAAACTATAACTCGTACACGGTGCACGTGACAGCAATAAATAGTAAATAATGCAGGTTGGCGCTGTCACTGAAAGAGGGGGGAGTGCGGTTTAGACAACTTGCTTTAGTACTACCACATGCTTCGTCTTGATCGTAGGTGAAGGGATGGCCATCGCACTACGACGACGAACCCTCCTCAGGTTGATTTTCCTCGGTGGTCTTGTGTTTCTTGTCCGATCTTTCTTCTCTTCTTCGTCTTCAGCATCCTCTGTCACCGATCCTACTGAAATCCAGAAACAAGGTGTTCTTGATTTTGTGAAGAGAGGAGAGAAAGCTCTTGATGCTAGGAAGTATAAGTTCTTGCAGGCTAGGCTGGGAAGGGACGATAGGGAAGATTTGTTCAGCGACGTTATAAAGGATGGATATATGGATTATTGGGATAGGTTCCAGAAACCATAGTAAGTCTTTTCATCCATTTTTTATTTATATTCAACCTACTAAAATTATGCAGTATGACTGGCCACGAAACCTCTCACATGGATGCTCAGTCCGTCTTATCAGCGATAGAGCAACTTCTGACATTGAACGGATGGGTAGCCGCATTATGCCCAACTTTAACGAGACCATTCAGTCAAAATAAATACGAAGAAGCACATGAAGATCTTGTTAAACAGAACCATCTCTACTACGTGGGCATGGTCATTCACTCGGCGGACCACTTCCTCATCGACCAGCTAGCTGTCATTGTTCAACTCGCTAAACGCTTTGGAACATCAAACTTATTCGTGTCAATGTTGGATTACGATTCTTCGGATTCGACAGAAACTTTGACGGATTTGTGTGAAGCAGTTCTGACGTTGCTCGGAGTGCCGTTTAGGATTAGACGGGTACCTGGCATGACGTTTGACCCTGCTGCTGCCTACTATCCCCTGGAGGAGGCTCATGCCCGAAATCTTGCCTTGGAGCCTTTGCACGAACTTTATGAGAAGAGAAATATCAAGTTTCATCGTGTTATTTGGTTGAAGGGGTTCACTTGCCCGAATGATATATTGGAGACCATCAAGATTAGCGTCTCGAACGAGGCTGCTATGGTTTGTGGTATGGATTGGGCCGAGCACAATGGATTCTTTATATTCTCTGATAGGTCAGTGAAAGTGGACAAGCTAGTAGACATATAGATATACTGATGCCTGTTATCCAATAGGTGGAGAACACGAGACATTAACGGCGACCAATTTCGACAATCTAAATCTTCTTCCCTCTCCGATTCTTCTCTCATTTCAGTCCCACCTAGAGATGTTGAAGCCGCAAAACGCTACGCTCAGCATCTTCCGTTCCAAGTATTCTGCTGTGAATCGGGAACTCACGTCGTGGATCCTGCTCAGTCCTATTACGCCGGTATTTCTTACCGTGCAGGTGATGACTACCATAATGCAACTCTCCCCAAGGACGTAAACATTCGTCCTCCTGATGCTAAATGTCTCGATAGTACTCAAGCATGGTTCTGTCGAGACTTGTGGGTTGCCAAGGCACGCGAGGGAATGAAGGATCTAGAACAAGAGCCTGATCTCTCTGAAGTACCCCAAATGAAGAAACGCGAACCTGAACCTATACCTCAAGCTGCAGAAGGAGGCGGTGGTGGTGGTGGTGGTGGTAAACCAGCTGCAGCACCAGGAGGTCCAATCGCTTTCCGTAAACCTCAGAACAATCGTAAAATCGACGCCGATGCAAACGCAGGTTCAGATTACGACGCTTCTGATCTTCCTCAAAATGATGACGTTCCTTCTTCTCCCGATGATGATGAAGACCAACAACAAACGAAGTTGACGATACCAAATTCTGTTTTCTTGCCTGCTAGGATATTGGTTAATCCTAGATGTGTCACTACTTATGCTGGAGTTTCGCATACTCAGTTAGCTTTGGATTTGTTTGGTCCTCCAGATAGAGAAGATAGGGATGATGAGATTAAGAAGAAAGATGTGTTGGAGGATTGGGAAGGTGCACCGAATTCGTTTGTGTGTCAGGAACAACAGTGAGTTACTATTTATCTTTATCCTACAGTCACAGAGTTCACTTTTACTGATTCATATGTGTCATAGGACTACGGGTGGTAGACGAGCTCCGAAGAACCAGAGGAGATTGGGTTTCTCCATCCACCAAGAGTTGGAGGAGAGGGAGTCGTTGGCAATATAACGCGTAACAAGCTGGACATTCGTTTCATCCGATGTTGCATTATAGCTAGTTATTCTAGATACCGTACATAGAATAGTTTTTCATAATTTATCTTAGTTTTTCTCGGGACATCCGCCTGAACGAGCAAATCCGATACATTTCAACGATGCATTAAGTGGTAGGGCGGTAATATATATATACTAAGGTGTGGATTATGAACTCTTTTTGGCTGTACTTTGCTGTACAACAACCGTTTGAGCACCAGCAGCCTCTGCTGTAGCACTTGAAACAGCAGCGGCAGATTCCTCCTTGATAATCTTCTTTCCCAACTTCTTAATCTTCTCCCCACTAGTAACAGCCTTCTGCTGAGGACCTCTAAGCGCACCCTTAACCTGCAAGAATTTCTCTTTTCCAATCCCAACCGGTGCCCTATCCCATTTAACCATTCTCAAACCAACACCACCAGCCAAATGAGCTTGAAGGTATTTGAACCATTTATCAACAACATCAGGATCAGCATCGAAAGCTTTAATAACTCTCTTATGAGTTAACCTTTCAAAGTTTTCTTGAGCGGATTTGTAAATGAATGGAGAAGCGTTGACTGTCCATAATGATCTTTGAGTTGGTAAATTGACGGTACCACTGATTGGAATTGCAAGTGCTGATGCGACGTGTGTTGAGAAATGAGTGAATAGGTCTAAGAGGGATTTATGATGTGAACGGATGTGTAAATCGGCTACTGGGATTCCATGGGTTTTAGGATGAGAGTATGGTTTAGTGACACAACGACCATTGTATTGTTTCGATTCGATTTCTTTGGCGGTGAAAATGGGAAATTCGGAGGTAGTCGGTGAAGTGGTATTGGGAGCAGTTGGAGGAATTCCTTGGGATGAAGACCCATTTTGACTGAGAACGAAGGAAAAGTTACAGCTAGTCGGTTTTGGTAAAGTGTGTAAAGGAGAGGAACTTACGAGGTGTTCACCGCAGGATAGAACCTAGCCCATCTCTGAGCAGAAGAAAGAACATTCCTACATCTTTGTACAAGCATCGTCGTTTGCTGAACCGAGCTCGCTGGTGGGGGAAAGGTCACGGCGGTGGTCGAACGAAAGGAAGTGTCTCGAGCGCCTGCAACCAGTGCTTTTCTGGAAAAGGAAACCAAACTTAAATAGGCGCCAGCTTCTCTGGGCAGAACTTCCAGCATCTCGGGAGGATAACTTGGTTGAGCCTGGCGTCTGCCTTCGTTTGGGATTGATGCATTATGCCGACCACGCGAAATGACATTGTCCCAGAGGCCCTCTATGCCCAAATTCAACGTCGAATGGTGGAGAGCGGTGAATGGGATCGGTAAGTTGAGTTTACATTGTTGTTTAGTGGCATTCCTTAACACCGTTGTAAATCGTAGGATACGCTCTATTTTAGCCGGCAAATTGAATGAAGCTGGCTGGGTTGACAATTTACACCATAAGAGTAAAGGTATGCAATGTTTCGAGTATACTGAAGAAGTGAGCTCATTCTCCGTACTAGAGATGGCGAGAGACCTGAGCTCAATTAGTGCCAGGAGATTATCCGAAGAGCTGGACCCTGTTGCACAAAGTATGTACCGCAAATCCTATGTGCAGAAGAGTAATATTGATTTGGCCATTTGCTAGCATCTGTACCACAGAACGTGAAAGACAATGCAGTAGCACTGATTCGACAGTTTCTGGAGACGCAGATTGAGAAGTAATTCAATTACTTGTGGTCTGAGGTATTTATACTACGGGTGACACGAGATCTCTACCGTCCTATAATTGTTTCCTCCACCGTGTTTGTTATATATCTATTTCTATGTGTATGATCCCTACATATATGTTGGAATTTATTTATGCTGTCTGCACTCCGATTCGATTCTCAATGCTTTCACTCTCGCTCTCGAAAAAATATTCGTGAAGTTGGAGAGTTTCCTTTTACGGACAGGTGGAAAGTCACAAATTGAGCTCGCTTGATTGGCCTTGACTCGAACTTGACTCTTGCCACCACTTCATCTGCAGTGTCATAATCCCCTGCCAGGTCCAAAACAACCCTTCCCCTCAGCAAGCTTTGCTTTGTTCATCTCACAATGTCTCCAGTTCCACATTTGATGACCCTCGCGGACCTAACACCGACACAAATTTCCCGTATATTGCTCCATTCAAAACACCTCAAGCATACTTCTATTCCATGGTTGCAACCACAGGTCTCCCAACCAGGAAAAAATGTGCAGAGTAAACAACTTCGTATGCCTTCTCAATCACTCTTCAACAAATCAATTGCATTGTTGTTTTCGAAGAGAAGTACGAGGACTAGGGTCAGTGCCGAGACTGCCACTGTTTTACTTGGTGGAAGGGCTTTGTTCTTGGGTAGCGAAGATATTCAGTTAGGTGTCAATGAGACTGTGAGGGATAGCGCAAGGGTTATTGGTGGCATGTGTCAGGGGATTTTTGCAAGGGTAGGGGATCATTCCGAGATTGAGGTTCGTCACGAGTTCATTTACTTTGACAATGAATTATAATACTTATACGCAATGAATGAATGGTACAGGAATTGGCAAAATATTCGCCTGTACCCGTCATCAATGCTTTGTCTTCTCTCTGGCATCCGACTCAAATTCTCGCGGATCTTTTGACGTTGCATGAGCATGCTCACTTGTTTGGTCCTCCCCCGGAGCAACAACCGAATGCAAAGGGGGAGAAGCCAAAGGGTACTATCCTTCCCGCTCTTCGTCCACTTACCGTTGCGTATGTTGGCGACTCCGCCAATGTGTTACACGATATGCTGGTGGCATATCCTCGTTTGGGACATAAACTCCGTATCGCTTCTCCCGAGAATGAGAAGTACAGGGCACCCAAAGAAGTATGGAAGAGGGTCGAAGAGTTAGAATGTGATAAGGGAATTCACTGGTGTACCGATCCAAGGGAGGCCGTCCAGGGAGCGGATGTTGTTATTACTGATACCTGGTATTTCGTCCTTACTTTCTTCGTCTGTTGAGATGTGCTGACACAAGGTTGATGATTGATAGGATTTCCATGGGTCAAGAAGCCGAGAAGGAGCAGAGGTTGAAAGACTTTGCGGGGTACCAAGTCACAGAAGAACTTTGCCGTGAAGGAGGAGCCAATCCCGACTGGAAGTTCATGCATTGCCTGCCAAGGAAACCCCATGAAGTCGACGATGAGGTGAAAGCCAATCTGACGAGTTCATATCTTTGATCTAACTCTGTGTATTGTTTCCAGGTTTTCTACGGACCACGTTCGCTAGTGTTCCCAGAAGCCGACAACAGGAAATGGACAATCATGGCCTTGTTCGAGTACGTGCTGTCCTTCCAATTACTTTTATCGTCGCTGTGCTTTCGGGATGAACGGTTGTTCTTGCGTTCCTCCGAAAGTCTGCCGACAAAGCTTCTTATGTTTCTAAACTTGAGCTCACCTGTTGATTTCTGATTCACAGTCTCCTGTTTGGGAAATGGACTCTGTTAGCTGGTGAACGGAAACTATAGATGGGTCCGCGGAAAAAAGGTTGCGAGAATGGCTATCTAACGCGACCGGCGACGACGATCACGACCAAATGGACGATATCACATTCGATTTGGAACGTTCGCGGGGGAGATTTGGGAGGAAGAAAGCAGGAGAATATGGGTGTAAAGGGGTTTTTGATATATTGCATCGTTTGACTAATCTTACTCTGCTGCTGTGACTTTGTTACGCCTTCAGTGTTAATTTTCCATTTCTCTCTCGCCGTCTTGTTCGTAAGGATTACTCCAGCAGATGGAGTGGTGTCAGGTTGTGTGAACGAGTGAAGCTCTCAGCCAGGCAAATCTGGGCCAAAGGGGCGTCTGGCTCGCCGTAAGAGGCTAGGGTGACCCATGTGACAGACGCCCATAACACACACGTGATTTGACGTCACAGTTTGGATTCGCTTTGGTTTGGGATATCAGACCAGCCTCTTTTCTTTCCTGGCTTGGACTTGGACCTCCATCTCCTCCTCCTCTTCCCTCAGCCCATCTTCCTACTCAGGCCCCTCCTTTATCTCTTTATTTTTTGATTTATCTTTACTCTATCTCCCAGAAACCATGGCAGAGATCAAACGAGATGTCAAGAACTCCCTGCTTTTCGAATGCGCTTGGGAAGTCGCGAACAAAGTTGGCGGTATCTACACTGTGATCAAAACAAAAGTGCCGGTAACAGTATCAGAGTTTGGTGACAGATACTGTCTACTTGGTCCTCTCAATTACAAGTCTGCTCCAATGGAGGTCGAAGCTCAGGAGCCAACGGATCCTCATCTCGCTGCAACTCTCGATTCTATGCGTGCGGCTGGTGTCAAGATTCTCTATGGACGTTGGCTTATCGAGGGGTCACCACTTGTTCTGTTGTTCGATACCGGAAGTCAATACTCCCGGCTGGACGAGTGGAAAGGGGATCTGTGGAATCTGGCTGGGATCCCTACGCCTCCCAATGACCACGAAACTAACGAGACAGTCATCTTTGGTTACATCGTCTCCTGGTTCTTAGGAGACGTACGTGTTTCTTTCTCCTCTTCCGGCGACTAATTTCCACGAGGAAATTGACAATTTTTTCTTTGATTTAGTACGTTGCCCGTCAATTAGAGACAGCGGTCATTGCGCATTTCCATGAATGGCAAGCTGGTTTAGCAATCCCCTTACTCCGAAAGCGACACGTCGATGTCACGACCGTTTTCACTACACATGCGACTTTACTTGGTCGTTACCTATGTGCTGGAAGTGTAGATTTCTACAACAACCTGCAATACTTTGACGTGGACCACGAAGCTGGTAAACGAGGAATTTACCATCGTTACTGCATCGAACGGTCGGCGACACACTGCGCAGATGTCTTCACTACTGTCTCGCATATTACCGCTTACGAATCAGAACATTTGCTGAAGAGGAAACCAGACGGCGTGCTTCCTAATGGTCTCAACGTTGTCAAATTCCAGGCAATGCACGAGTTCCAGAATTTACATCAAACTGCGAAAGCGAAGATCAATGATTTCGTGAGGGGACATTTCTATGGACATTACGATTTCGACTTGGACAACACACTTTATGTGAGTAGATTGATTGCGTTCATGACTAGTCGCTCTGAAATTTATAAACCATACGTCACAGATGTTCACCGCTGGACGATATGAGTATCGTAACAAGGGTGTAGATATGTTTATCGAGTCTCTTGCTCGTACGTACCGGTTCTCCTTCTGCCAAGTTTCATTCTTTGTGACATTTTGATGCAGGTTTGAATTATCGCCTCAAAAAATCCGAGTCGAAGATGACGGTGGTTGCATTCATCATCATGCCCGCAGCTACTCACTCGTATACCATCGACGCTCTCAAAGGTCAAGCAGTCATTAAACAACTCCGAGAGACCGTCACCGAGATTCAGCATAGGATTGGTGCTCGTCTTTTCGAGCAAGCTATGAGAACTAACGGGTTGGTTGTCTGGTCATACTTATCACTCATCTTCCTTACATTGATGCCTTGAATATTTAGATCTGGCGTCTTACCCTCTGCATCAGAGCTCCTCTCTGACGAAGATAAAGTCCTTCTCAAACGTCGCATCTTCGCATTGAAGCGTAACAGTTTGCCACCGATCACAACTCACAACATGGCAGACGATCCGAGCGACCCTATCCTCAACCAAATTAGGAGAGTTCAACTCTTCAATTCGTCCTCTGACAGAGTCAAGATTGTATTTCATCCTGACTTTTTGAACTCGAACAACCCTATTCTCGGCATGGATTATGAAGAGTTCGTACGTGGTTGCCATTTGGGCGTGTTCCCTAGTTATTATGAACCTTGGGGCTATACTCCTGCTGAATGTACAGTGGTATGTGATGTCCTCTCTTAATGTCCTCTCTTACTGGTGGTCTCGGCGTTTTCTCAGCATTATTTTTAGATGGGAATTCCTTCCGTTACCACTAATCTTTCTGGTTTCGGATGTTTCATGCAAGATCTTATCGAACGTCCCCAAGATGAAGGATGCTACATCGTCGACCGTCGATCTCAATCTGTTGAAGATTCAGTTAGCCAATTAACAGATTACATGTTCAGCTTCGTCTCCAAAACACGTCGTCAACGTATCAATCAACGTAACAGAGTTGAAAGGTTATCACCATTATTAGATTGGAAGAATCTAGGAATCGAGTATTCTAAAGCTCGTCAGTTGGCTTTGAGGAGAGCTTACCCTGACTCTTTCTATGGAGCCAATGGAGAAGATGAGTATCAAGTCGGAGAAGATGGATTCGACTTTGGTATGGGACCTATGGAAAGAATGATGCCTAATTCTGTTCCTGCTTCACCGAGGTTTAGGTACACAGGTATGGCAACTCCCGGAGATATGGGAACTTTGACGGAGGAGATGCAAGCGTTGGGCACGAGCGATTACAAGGGACAACCTTGGCCTACGGAAGAAGACGAAGAGGAAGGATATCCTTTGTATGTCCTCGATATTCATATCATGACGTTGTTCGGATTTTCTGAACCTTTTTTCTTACTTTCTTTTATTGTAGCCCGTTGGTTATGAAAGTTCGCTCACGAGCCAGCTCTGTCATGTCAGGTACAAGTACACCTGGAGGAGGGAAGTCAAAGAGTTTGAGCGAAGGAGATCTCAAAAAGGCGGATGCTGCATTAAGTCACGTTGGTGATTCAGAAGTCAATGGTGTCAATGGTTATTGAACCACCATGACGATGAAACTTACCATCAGGACACCAACATGCAACAGTTTCTCTCTTGTGATGGGTTCGGAATTTGGTTTTTAAAGTAATTTCTTCATGTTTTATGGAGGAGTTTTCATTTGGAGGAAGGAGCGTCAGAAAGGAGCGGGGAAATAATGAAAACGAGGAGAAATGTTATTCAGCGTTGTTTTATGACCAACCGTCTGTCTGTTTTATTTTTTTCATTGCCCTTCCATTTCAACCGTTACGCGTTACGTGTATGCCACAGTATCCTGATCATGTAATATGTTCAGTGTATGTTACTTTTGCCTATATCATCATCATCCTTACATCCATCCCATCCTATTTTTTCATATATGCCTTGTTTGTTTGTTTGTATCTCCCTCACACTCAGCATCGTATAATGTCTGTTTCTTTTATCATCTGGCTTTTTTCTTTCTTTTTCTCTTCAGCTTTCTTTTCATACTAAATTCTTTCCATGTATTATACTTATAGCAACACTCTTTCTTCTTTTTGTTGTCTTTGCAAATAACTAATATCCTTTCCAGCATCTGAACTTCGTTGTGAGTCAGATTTGCAGGACTGAGATACATTCATGAGACTCGCTGCGAGACCATCCATCTTTGAACAATTCAACGGGCTAGTCATGGGGAGATACAGGAAATATGTTAACAATAATCCAACCGTATCCGCATGTCACAATATCCTATACAAAATCTCGAGCTCGAGGTATACGCAAACATGGTTGCTTGCTTGAAATGTACAACTTCACGATTCGATAGTCGATTTCAAAAATACAAACGAACAAAGTCTTTTGTCGGAACGATTCACGGGTACCAGTTTGATGGTAGTGTTACTCGACTAACTATTTGATAACAATAAGGCAAAAGAAAAACAAGGAAAGAAAGACATTGAGCGGAGAATGTGAGAAAATAAATGTGAGTTAAAGAGATAGGGGGTATCGTTTGTTCTACTCATGACGAGTTCGTAGCTGGATCGCTGGGGGTAGGAGGGATTGGAATCTGGTTCAGAGGTGGAGGGGATGGGTCGGAAGGTGTTGATGATTGTATTGATGCCAACGGGACACTGAAGCTGACTGGAGTAGAGCGTAGTGGAACGGTGAATGAAGTCCCAGATGATAACATGGGTGGAGCGAAGCTTTGTGGTTGCGGTGTGTAAGGAGCAGGAGTCGAAGACGATGACGAGACATTATTGTCTTTGTCCTTGTCTGAAGGCGGCGAGGATTTATTACGGGGACGTGGAGGTTTAGGTTGATCGGGTTGTTGAGGACGCCATGCATAGATGTTTTCTACTTGTTGATAATAGTTCTGTTGCTCTTGTGTTGTCTGTTGAGAAGTAGAAGATGAAGACGAAGAATCTTTAGAAGGTCCAGTGTATGGAGCTTGCCATTGAAGTCCGCGCCTTTTAGCAGCTGCCTGTGGTTGGGTAGATGGTGGGGATCCATATGCCTGAGTGCTAGTGGCATTGACATGAATGTTAGTGTTGTAACCATATCCATGAGGAGTATACGAGCCGTATGGGGATCGTTGGGGTGGCGGTGGAGGATAGTATTGTTGAGCATACCCTCCCGTTCCGTACGTAGTTTGGGGATGTCCAGAGTAGAATGTCCAATTCGAGGAGCCTTGTTGGAACTGGGCTGAATGTGATTGGTATTGAGGGTAGTAAGATGAAGGGTCTTGAGGGGGTGGTGGTTGGTAAGGTGGTGGCTGGTAGGGTATAGGTGGAGTTTGATAGGGAGCGGATGGCAGTTGATAAGAGGAGGAAGGCGTAGGTGTTGAAGATGTCGACATCGACCTGGACTGCGAGGCTGGATTTCCCAGGTTCTGTTCCACCTGTAGGAATGTCGCGGGCAACGATGAATTTGAACCACCCATTGGATGCAGTGTTGTCATTCGAGGAGCGGGAGTGGAGGTCACTGAACGTTGCTGGGCGAGAATTTCGGGAGCAACCTCCGAAGGTTTAGATCCAACAACTTTAACACCCTCAGTATTTCCCAAGATAACACTGCCCCACTTGAATTCTCTCTTGATGCCACGATCCCAAAGAACTTCGACAGCTTTCTCTTCTTCGATAACACGGACAAGAGATACTTCGAATACACCAGTGCTGACTCTCACTTTGATTCTAGCCATAGGCGGCAAAGCGACTAACTCGTTTCGAATCTTGTCTTGCTTTTGTTGCCTCTTGATTTCGGCCATCATCTACAGTTGGGTTATGAGCGATCAGCATAATTTAACTTAAAACGCGGCAGCATACCGGATTGTGTTGGTGGCATAAGCACTCGACTTCTGCCTTCCTGATGATCTTCAGGACCGTTGGATCCGGAACCTGTGGAGTAGATGGTTGACTGGCCTTGTTATCCATAGGTATCAAGAACTGGGTGCTATATGTTACTACCTCTCCATTGGTTGGGTGGTCTGTGTATGGATCAATGGTCATGGCTTCGGTTTGCATTTGGGGTGGAGGTGCAGTTGAAGGTAACGGTGAAGGTTGGATATCCGTTTGCTGTGTTATCGATGCCAGGGGATCCACCAGAACAACGTCCTTCTCAACCATACGAAGAATTCGATAAACAATTCCTATACCACTACCTTCTCGAGCGCAGGAGACGTGAAAAGCCCTTGGACATCTTCCCTTTGTACACTGGATAGGAGCACCGTGAGCTCTTGATTTCGTCCTCGTGCAAGCAGAACATTTCTTAATGTGCAAAATTAGCCTCAAGAAAGAAAGAGTGGTTAAATGCTTACAAGATTCCATCGATCCTTCACAATAACGTCAACTCCAAAAACGACTCGTTCCTTAGTCGGTAAACCATCTGTATCGGGTGGGCCATCTACCTCATCGACCCAAGTCTCTGGCACCACGTTCGCGCATTCTTCATGAGCCATCCACTGTACTTGAGAGGTGTTCCCTTCCTGCCTCCATGCGGGAGCTTCTACCACACGAAGCAGACCAACGAGGTTTTGCGATACGCACAGACAACACGGGAAGGTGTCTGGTTCCTTCACAGGCTTGGGTCCAAGTCTCAAGGTAACTTTCGGTCGAATAGACACTGACGACGATGCCGAAGGATGAAGGTGAGTCGTGTTATCGTTCTTCGTAGTCGCTTTGATTTTGATCTTCTTCGTCCTAGGTCCTGAACCTTCGGCATTTGAAGTGTCTGACTTGCGCTTCTTGGGAACCCTGGACTTTCTAGTTTCTTTCTCTTTCGGAGGGTTGAGAATAGCCCTCGCGCGTTCCGCTTCTCGGTCTCGAAGCAATTGGTCGACATCGATGCGGACGCTGCGATTCCATGATAAATCATCAAATGCCATGGATAATTGGGAAACGACAGTGATTACTCACCTGTAGTTAACACATTTACATATTTTGGCCTTTCTACCTAAGTCGAGCCAGCTATCGAGTGCAAAGTTGACACTCTCTGCGCAATTGAAACCAAGATTGAAGCCGGCATGGTATCCTTTCGGGTATGTGATGACGAACTCGCCTGCACGTTGGACAAGAGTGTTAGGGCGGCAAGCGGATTGTGCCAGTAGGTTGGGGGATGCAAGGAAAGCTTTATGCCGCAAGAACTGTGGGCACTGTGATATATCCTTCGGGAAGAACCCTGGATTAATGAGTGAATGTGAGTGATATCCATAACAATATGTGGACACAACACATACCTTTCATGGCTGTCTCTAGTGCAGCTGCTCGAGCCTGAGGCATTGCATACCAAAACTTGGGGGCACCAAAATGAATGTAGTTGATACTGAACAAATCCATGTCTTCGACGTGCCAAGCGAATGTAGCACGCCACATGCCAAAATACAGGTAGGGTGTATTGACACCAGGTAATCCTTGCGAAGACGCAGGCAGAAGTCGGGTAAGCGCCGTTTTTAAAGTAGCAACATTCCAGGCACTCGTTTTATCAGTGAACAGAGAGCCTGAAAACATTGATGAGTAACCGAAGAAATTACAAGTAAGCATAACACACCTAGGAGATCCGCACCGTACCATGGAGCTTTCCCTAAACCACAATTACGCCAATACCGACGTTCAAGTTCCCTGCAAAAGTCGGGTGTATAGTCAAGTGGGGTGGTATTTGGGGGTAGCCAATCTGAGTGAGGATCGAAATTCTCAAAGAACGCTTCATCGTCTAATGCCCGCTGTGCCTCCAAAGCCTCTTTATCTTCTTTCGTCTTACCACGTCGTTTGGGTTTGGGTTTCTCTTTCGAATCTTCACTTCTTGTTTGTGACGAAGGCGATACGCTTCGTGCAACCGAAGGACCAGCTTCGGCATTTATGTCTTCAGTAGAGGCGCGATTGTGGTCCACAGGAGGTACCGATGTCCCAACACTACGAGGCGGCGACACTGGCGTATGCAAGGTCTCATTGTCGTCGATGTGATTAGCGTTAAAGTTAACCTCCTCGTGTTCAGGTGTATCTCTTTGGTCAGGAGGCTCGGCAGTCTCCGAAGCTCTTGTTCTCCTACCAGATCGTCTTGTCTTGACCTTCACACTTCCGTTCTTCGCGCGTGCATGGAGGTCAATATCGTCAACGCCCGGGGCACGGAGATCTTCTGAAGAGCACATCTCTGCCCATTCGCGTACACTCAACACCTTGCGTTTCTCGATGTTCTGAGCCCGGAACAGGCCTCGTTGACCTAACATAACTTGCTCGATTGGAGATTTCACCTTGACATCACCCAACTGAGGTAATATCGACGGGAGAGCATCCGTCCTGTAGCAAAACATGAAAATAACAAAAATGAATTAACACTGATGGCCAAACTTATAAACATGTCTGGCGGAGGAGACTGACCACTCCTTTGGCGGTATAACTTTGACTATTCCACTTCTCATCCCCCAACACTCAATCCTATTCATGTACGTTTCGAAGTCCGCAAATTCATCCACGGTAGGTTTGAAAACCGGGATCCCTCTGGAGGCCATGGGGTCGTCTGTGGGATCAAACCATGCCTTGCCTTCGGAGTTTGGGGATGGTAGATGAGGATTGTCGCATCCATAGAAGTGATCAGGTTGAGCGGGTAGTTCTGGTGTAGGCGACCGAGACGGGGTGAGAGATGGAGTGCTGCTTCTGGAGCTACTCATTGCTCGCGTAAGATAATTGAAGGTGATGGCGTTGGCGTTGACACTGTCTTACAGTGCCGGATCCCAAGGTCTGGGTAAACAAGGACCAGATTGTGATGGAATCCCCCTGCAACTATACACGTAGTATGAGTGTCGATGAAGCAGGAGATGGTGGCGGGAAGAAAGTGTAGTTGGTGAGCTCGACGGCTGCGATGGTCAGAGTGGACGGCGTCTACGCGCAAACGATTCCCCATTGCTGACTAAGCTACCTAACTGGGATCTAGCGTGGCCCAGAGAGGCCCCGATATCACGTGTTTGATGCCGATCTTACACCAGTACTTACAACTGCTGTGCCTGGCAGATTCCCTTGAACTTTGAACCTATTACAGCACAGAATTGTCGATACATTCCAGCCGTATTGAATGATAACATATTAACTTCATCATTCTATTATTTGAGAGCGCCATTAAGAGATAGATATTAAACAGCCAGTAACCTCCACATTCATTCCAGGAAGGGGGTGAATTCGAAATGGGGTATAGATACTTAAGGATTTGAGAAAGAGAACATGAAGCGAAGATGAAACGAATGATTGACTATCAGAGATAGGAGAAGTGCAAAGCGATGGCCAGATGTCCGGTGCATCCGAAAACGAGATGATGATTGAGACAGTGATAAGGATTTTGCGAATGCTGGGGATAATAGCTGATGAGGACGAAGACCGAAAGAAACAAAACACTGAGAAGAGGAAAAGCACAGAGTGGCCGGCAAGGGAGAAATGTCAATCTGATTCTTCAGGATCTTCAGATGGTTGTAAAGCCTTGAAGTAAACCTCATCTTTAACGAAGACGTCAGTTTCGCCTGTGATCGTTGAGCCTTTGTGGCAAGCGGCTGCATGTTTCCACCTATACATCATTAGGCCACAAATACGAGATACAATAACAATAAAGAAAATTTTACCAAAATATTTCCTTGACCTTCAAGGACAACGACGTTAGAGTCAATGCAAGAAGAAAAAAAGCCGAGATACTCACTTTCGTAGGGACATCCTTTATACCTTCGACGTTGACCCACTTGTTGCATTTGTGACATTTCCCTTGCATGAGATGACTCTTTTCATGTTTACCTATGGCAAGTTCGGTCCCTTTTGGCCCAGTTCGGGCAATGATTCGAAAGGCCGTAGGTGGTGAGAATGGTAGAGAGTTTACTGGAGATATTCCTGAACAAAAACAATGAAAAGAAGAACCTGAGCGATTGAGTTAGAGGATGCTTACCATGAGTGTATTGCATATGATAGCTATCAAAAAATGATAAGACATAAATCAATCGTAAAAATATTCTTTCGACTCTACACAAAATATCATGTCAATATGGATATGGCAACGTGGATCCTTGAGAGTCCACATACCACTTAAAAGCAGAGAATTTCATCGACAACCAAAGTTTTTTGCCTTCCCCGCCGCGTTTGACACTCTCAGCGCAACATGGACAGAGGCCAACCTATCCAGCATCGATGAGCAATTAACGAACAAATCATTGGAAGACGACCTTACCTTAGTCGTGCCTCTCCCTTTCACGAATCGAGGAGTATACAGATCCAAGGGCCCCTTCGGCTCATTATAAGTGCTTCCCCCAAGAGGACCGCTAAAAACACCGGTATCGTATCAAGAGATACACATGGAAGATTATAAAGACATACCGCTTTGCATGACCTTCAGTATAAGAGACAACAGGGAACTTGCGATATAATGCAGGAAAATGTTCGTTGATAGGAAAACTAGAAGGGAAAGTGCGTTGAGGGGGTCGACTGTCATTATTTTGAGCTGTTTGAGACACATCTTGAACATCGGTCTCTTGTTCTTGTTTGTTGCAGCCGTGAGAGTCAAGAGAAGCTTCCACATCTGCTTCAGAGTCGATAACATGTTGATCCTGACCTTGGTGCCTAGCTTTCTTGAGTCTACGATCATCTTGTCTGACATCTAACACGGGCTTCCGTTTGGGTAATCTGTAAATGCCAGAGGTATTTCTGAGACGAGAAGATTGAGCTTGTTCACCATACGCTGGAGAGGAAGGCATTGAAGAAATGGAAGGAGAACTTGGAAGATAGTCAGAAGTTTCGAGGGCTTGAACACTCTTCTTTTCAGGACTAGTCCTTAAGTCTTGAGGAACAAGGGGCGAAGAGGAATGCACGACAGCAAACCGGTGTTGATTCCTGCTTCGTCCTCTCCAGGCCACGGGCGGGGAGGAAGAGGACGCCTGGACTGTGGTTTTTAACCGAGAAGTAGCGGCATACACTGGATGAAAAGCAAAGGGCGATCCCATGGGAGAAGGGGAGGAGTCAATATCCGTAAGCGGGGACAAGTCATTCAATCCGGATAACTGGGAGGAGGAACCATTGCGAGGGGTACACAGATCAATGATAGAAGGCAGTCTAGGTAAATTCTGGGAGCTTTGAGGGGATTCCGAAGGTCCTGAAGGCGAGGAGTTTCGAACAATGGGAGAAACTGAAGAAACAAGAGCGAGGTTCCAGGAAGCACCAGGAGAGTAGCTAAACAGACTGTGAAGAGGAGTAGTAGGACCATAAGAAAAAGTTGCTTTGGCGCTTTTTTCGTTCGTCCTGGATATTTCGGTATCAAAGAGACTAGTAACAGCAGGGGAATGAGAGATCCGTGGAGATTTTGGTGTATGGATATGATGAGAGAACATTGAAGGAGATACTGGAGAAGATGCCAGATTGAGAAGAGCATCCACAGCATCGTCGGACGCGTAAGAACGCAAGGCGGGGTGAGGACGATCGGCACTGTGAACTGAGGTACCTTGAGAGGATGTGTTTGCGGAATTGGTAGGGGTCCCTGGGGCAAAACAAGGTTGATGAGCGTAGTAATATTGAGTAGCGAGCATTTTCGCAACACATTCACGATCGTCAACATCACTGTCTTCAGGGTAAGTCAGGTCGAGAGGGAAAGGCGATCCTCCGTGATCCATTTCGAAAGTCTCCTCATGAATGTAAGGTGAAAGAAGGGAGTTTTGCGAGTCCATTTCCTAGCTGAAAGTGAATTCTGTCTTGATGGGTTTCGAGTTATGTTTCCGACGATGAGAGAGGAGGAATTGGGAGAAAGAGTCTGACAGGCCACCTAATTACGATTCTTAAAGACAGCGTCTATTCGCTTATGTCAGCGTGCTACGTTACACTCACTGGTGTTTGTCGAGCAGTCACTGTAACTTGGCTTGGACCAACAACGCTGAAAACGATCTCTGCAGTCGGGATGGGGACATTATACCACATTTTCTTATCTGCTTTACTCTATATCCTCCCTTTTATTGCAACAGTACATGCCACGGCTTTAACGACTGCAGTCAGCGCGAACGAAAGGTTATGCTTTTACGCAGAGGTGGATAAACCAGGAGAGAAGATCGGGGTCAGTCTGGTTTGATAATTCTCCAAACCCCTTTTGCTAACAGTTCATAATTATACAGTTCTATTTTGCAGTATGTCACTCATACATATAGGTATCGATTGTCTATATTCACTCGGCTTAGGTGCAATCTGGAGGCTCGTTCGACATCGACTTTGAAGTGAAGGATCCAAATGACAAAGTTCTCTTGGATGGTTCGCGAGAAAGACAAGGCGACTACGTTTTGACCGCCAACACCGTTGGAGAATACTCATTCTGTTTCGAGAACGATATGTCAACTTTAACCGAGAAACTCATCGACTTTGATATTATGGTCGAGAGTGAACCTAGGAGAGATGCTCCCGCAAAACCTGGCCAACTTTCTGAACAGACAAGCGCGTTGGAGGAGAGCATCTTCAGGCTGAATGGGATGCTGTTGAACATCAAGAGGACGCAGAAATAGTGAGTACTTTGGTAAACATCTGGACGATGGTCCCTGATGATTTGAATAGCTTCCATACACGAGAAAACAGAGGGTTTGACATTGTTAAGTCAACCTTGAGGTATGCATCCTAAGTTGCTTTTCCTCTTCTATTTTTGTGATTGTTTGGTATTTTCAGCAAACTCTTCTGGTCGACTTTCCTCGAATGCATAGCAGTGATTGGTATAGCAGTGTACGTGTACTTTCCATTTACTTTAATTGATGTTTACACAGTAAATACACCACAGGGCTCAAGTGTATGTTCTCCAAACATTCTTCACAAAGACGGGGAGAAGGTACAAAGTATAGAACAGTCACTTTGTCTATCTTGTGTCACGAGCTGTGCTGGGAAGACGTCGGCTCATACTGTCTTAGTTGTATGAATGTCTGATTAATTTATTATGCTACGTTCCCCGTCATACAAACAACCGTAACAAACTATCTGGTATTGCTGTCATGTTATACATTTGAAATAATTTCAAGGTTTCTTCAACTTCAATCGACCTTGATCTTCATGTGTACAGACTTCGCCCTCGTGAGTTGATCGTAGCCTTTGTGAATGTAAATGCCATTAATTGTAGAGTCATACGGAAGATTGGGGATACTAACCAAATTTGCTCAAACTGATACCTCTTCCGCTATTCTTGACCCCAGTCCAAGCCAAAGCAGGATCCAAATAATCGCATCTAACAAAAAGCAAGTCCCATTGAAATATTGATAAACAATATGTGAGAGTGTAATAAGAGAATGTCCATACCGATTCAAGAAAACTGTTCCGAATTGCAGCTCATCAACAAACTTCAAGAAAGCCTCTTCAGATTCAGGATTCGATTCAGCATTTGTCCAAACTGAAGATGTCAACCCGTAGGGAGAATCGTTCATCAGTTTCAAAGCTTCTTCATCGGATGAGACTTTTTGAATTCCGACTATGGGACCAAAGGTTTCTTCCGTCATTACCTCCATAGCTACGAAGAAAAACTGGTCAGATATCGGATAACAGGCATGAATTTATGAAGGTATTTACAATGATCGACGTTAATGAGGACTTGAGGTGCGACGTAGGCTGTTCCACTGCACAAGGAAAATACATTAATACATTAAAATTACATGCTTGATTTACTGGAGGCCATTGCACTTACGACTTAGCGGCGGGGAATAAATCTTCAGGAATAAGAGGCTTAGCTCCGGCCTTGACTGAATAGAAAAGATCTTTAGATATTGTGATAGCAATAACCACAACAATGCTTACTAGCGTCTGCAACTTGTTTCCTAATCCTATCGGCACTTGCAGCGCTAACCACTGGTCCCAGATTGGTGTCAGGAAGAGTGGGGTCACCGAGCTTGTATTTCTGCAAGTACATATATTATTATATTAGTGCGGAATGAAAGGGAAAATCAAGAATCAGCCTGACCTTTGTAAGCTCAGCGTATTTATCCACGAACTTGTCAAAGATTGATTCATGGACATAGATACGCTATAAAAAATAAGATGTTGTTAGACCGTATGCAGAAAATGAAGATGTAGATCAAACCTCTATTGAACAACAACTTTGTCCAGAGTTGAACATTGCACCTAGGATAAGAGAATAGTCTCATGTTAAGATAACACTGGCAACGAATGGATAGATGAAGGCATACCGTCGACCAATTCTCCAACGGTGTAATCCAAATTCGCATCAGCACGTACATATGCAGGGTCCTTCCCACCAAGCTAAAGAAAAGTACGTCATTAGCAAACAAATCTGTGAAATATAACTCTAAACAGCCCTTACCTCCAATCCGACACCTTTAAATCCTGTAGCCTCTACGGCGGCTTTCTCGATAGCCTGTCCGCCCTGGACACTTCCAGTGAAGCTAACAAAATCCACACTAGGATGTTGAACAGCAAAGCTAGTCAGTTCGGGAGACAAGTGGAGGACTTGGATCACATCTTGAGGAACTCCTGCACGATACAAAGCTGCTGCAAATCGTTCGGCTGTGAGCGGAGTTTGAGGAGAGGGCTTGAAGAGGACTGTGTTTCCAGCGATCAATGCAGGGAGAACAGCATTGATAGAGACAAGGTAGGGATAGCTATGCGTCAAGTCAGTATTTAGAACGATTAACCCTGACTGAAGGGGAGACGTACTTCCAAGGGGCAATGACTAGTACGACACCCAATGGGGCACGCTTGATGTATCTCTTGAATCCTGGTTTATCGGTATCCGCTAAAGATACATCTGCAAGTGATGATTCTGCTATAGAAAGCATGTAATCTGCTCTATCGAGGAAACCACGAACTTCGCCTCCAACTTGCGAGACAGGTCTATCAATTCGAAACTGTTAATTTGTTACTTCCGGATGATATGAATATAATTATACCTTCCCATCTGCAACGTCAACTCCAATGGAACTTCATCTGCAGTTCGTTTGAATTCATCCTGTTAAACTCAAGTTAGAGATGAAGTATAAAACGAGCAGGCACAACATTCCACTGACAATGAATTTCCTTCCGATAGCTATCCTTTCCTTCAAAGGAACCTTTGCCCAACCTTTCTGAGCCTCCTTAGATTGCTTGATAATTCCTCCCAGAGCATCTTTCGAAGGGTAAACGCGAGTACTATTCGCGAGGGGTTGCTGAGTATGAGGAGAGATGGTAGTTTGCTCAGTTGTACTAAACGACATCTTGCTGGTTTTCTTGGTCACGTCGAGATGGTGAGAGTAGGAGATCAAGTCGAAGATGAAGAAGAGTCATTTTGTATCTCGCCCCGAGATGGATATCTAATGAATTGCACAACTTTCGCGATAACTCACAACCTCCGGGAGATAAGACGGGATGCAGTCTCTCGCGTCTATCTTATCTCGCAACGCAATATGTAGACGCTGGCTTGATTTTTGTACTCAACACTCGGGGTTTTCCGAAAACATTTAACATTTCGTCCCTCCAGCATCATCAAAGTCGTTTGGTCGACTTTCTTCAATCTTTTCTCAACACTTTGCTGGAGAAATTATGAGTAGAGGAGGAAGAGGATTCAGTGGCGGACGTGGCGGCGGATTTGGCGGTAAGCCCATCTTTTTTACTTTCTTGCGATTAATGAAAATTAAAACTGGTGTGATGGATATACAGGACGTGGAGGAGGAAGAGGAGGATTCCAGCAGAGAGATTTTGGCCCTCCTGAAACAGTATTAGGTCTGTTCTTCAAATGCACAACAACGTTGTTCTAACTGACTGTCATCGTAGAAATGGGTTCATTCATCCACGCCGTTGAGGACGAAATGCTATGTTCCTCCCTGATGCCCGATAAAGTCCCCCATTTCAATGCCCCAATTTACCTCCAAAACAAATCAGTCATCGGAAAAGTCGACGAAATTCTCGGACCCATCAATGAAGTATATTTCTCAGTGAAAATGGGAGAAGGAATGGTTGCTAGTAGTTTCAAGAAAGGAGACAAAGTCTATATCGCGAGTGAAAAACTTTTGCCTATCGAAAGATTCTTGCCAAAACCAAAGGTTGCTGGAGGTATGTCTTTTCATCGTTCTCTTTCATGTGTGGAACAAGATCATTTACCAAAAATCATTATACTACAGGTGTTACAAGTGAGAAAAAAAATCATCCATATATCCTGGGTATCACTAATACTGACATTTCGTTGCAGAAAAACGCGGCGCAGGACGCGGTGGTCCAGCAGGTGGCCGTGGAGGACGCGGAGCTCCAAGAGGCAGAGGTGGATTTGGTGGTGGCTTTAGCGGAGGACGTGGTCGTGGTGCACCTCGAGGAGGAGGCGGTGGATTTGGTCGTGGAGGAGGATCAAGAGGTGCACCAAGAGGGAGAGGGAACTTTGGTGGTAGTGGAGGAGGCTTTGGTGGACGAGGGGGAGGAAGAGGCAGAGGTTTCTGATCCATATTTCTGTATATCGCTTTGCTTGTATCTTTGTCCTTTCTCTTAATGTATTCTTCATTCCGTCTATCACACTTTTCTCACTTATGGTTTCAGCTTTCTGATTTCCTCTGCAACGGTTGTAAGACGTTCTGTTCTTTCTTGCTGTGTTGTAATGGACTGTAGGGGTATGGGTGTTAGAAGACATGAGAATGTATAAATATGGATGAATGCACCTACCTGCTGTAACTCTTCTGCAATTGCAAAGGTCTTCCTCAAAACACTCTCCGCATTTTCATAAACACTATCAGGAACTGGATCCATCATGAGCATTCATATGAGATTGACAACATGAAATGCGACCACTCACCGCTGTCTCCTTGGTCGTCGCCGACCACATCCTCGTCTTCAGCTCTCTTTCTCTCTACTTCTCCTTCTTTATCATCCACCACTCTTTGCTTCTCCAAAAGACCTTGCATAAGGTTCGCAATATTAGTAGGTTCCTCTCTCCGTTTCTTTGCCACCTCTCCTTCCAGGCTAAGTTTCTGATCAGAAAGTGCCCAAATATGTCTGTCGAAGGATTCATCGAAGGGTTCAACACCTATACAAACAAGTTTGTAAATATAACTATGAGTATAGAATGAGGGTTAAGTAGATAATTGAAGATTCACCTTCTTCATCTTCATTGAGGTCTTCAAAATTCTTGCCATTCACTCTTAGATTCGGTTTACACATTTCGAATGTTTTGTCTATCATCTGAGCGAGGGTAAGTAAGTGACAGGCGTGTCATTCCAAATAAACTATATGATACTCACTTTCATGAAATATCCTCTGAGTACATCTTTCTCTTTTTCACTCTTTCCAGACATAGCCACTCGATCTTCAAATTCTGCTAAAGCAGTTATAGTGTAACTTCTCTTGATTCTTTGCCAGTCTACAACCGAATCAACGGATATTCTAGGCATGTCTTCACGTGAGGCATCTGTTTCTGCGGCCATAGTTGTAGAGAGGATGCAAAGAGGATACGAAGATGAAAGACATGTAAATCCCAGTCGCGTTCAAGTTCCAGCAAGCTCGCGTTCCAGTCAGGTGATGAGAATATCTCGTTCAAGTTCGCACGCACTCGAAGTTCCTTCCCCATCGCTCTACTGTATAGATCTGTGTAGAACGGTCGTCAACAAGTTTTCAACAGATCGTTACCTTCATGATCACGAGAAGAGTACTGGTCACACCATACAAGGAGGAGGAATGAATGATCCTATATTATCCTCACGTACTAACCACCGCAAAGGGGAGAACGAGTGACGAACACGATAAAAGCAACAAGTCCAAAGGAGCGTCGGGTTGCGGAACAACATCTTAGGGTATGGAGATGGGTATACTATACGATACTTTGAGAAAACAAAAACAATAACAACTGAGATGCTGTAGCCGGATGACGGAAAAATAAAGAAACAGGCGATGGAGGGAAAACAAAGAGGTCCCGAAAGGAGAGCACGATAGAAACGAAAGAATCTTGTTTATCTTCTGCCGGTTCCTCTTCCATAACCAGCTTGAAGATTCTCGAGTTCGGCTTCCAAAGCCTTGATAGCGCTGTGTGCAAGCTCGAGGTCCTTGTTGAGACGGTCGCGCTCCTGAATAAGCTGTAACAAAGGGTGATAAGAAACAAGGCCATGAATACTTGCTAAAAGATTGTCTTACATGCTGCTCCCATTGTCTGAACCTGGATTCCTCCGCCTTCACTTGCTCGGTAAAGCGTTTCCTGAGCGCTTCTTCCTCTTCCTTGAACTTGGGGTTCTCGAACTTGCGAGGCTTCTGCTCGCCATATTTACGAACTTCCATTTGTTGTTGACGATAGTTCTCGTAGTGAAGCTCTTCGGTTGTTGAAATTAAGTCGAGCATGTGTGTACGAATCAAGAGGGAGCGTAGTTTGCGGAAGTCACAGTGGTTCTCATTCTCGACTGTCAATCACACAGAGATCAGTTATACAATTTGTGCGGGACAGGGTATAGATAAAATGTACCTTCAGCGACACCCCAAAGGTATTCACGACCTTTGACTACACGACCATCGGGTGTAGTTACGTCCTCAGTTGAACCGATGATAGAGTAAGGCATAGCCTCTTGGAGGACACGAGCGTGTTCAATAGCAGCGTTGTCGTCGTCAGGGTCAATCTGAGGTTGATAGATACGAATACCCTGAGCCTTGACAACATCACGAATCTGCCAGAGTATTCAAATCAGTGGAACACAAGTTAAATATAAATAGAGCACATACACGCTGTTTGAAGGTAGCCAAATCGTTTTGAGTAAGAGTATCAGCTTTGGCAATGACAGGGATGAGATTAACGCGAGTGCCAAGTCGCTTCATGATCTCAATGTCCAGAGGCTTGAGACTAAGCATATAACTATTAGCACCTGTGCACAGATGTATGTTTACAGAAGCTTACGTGTGTCCGGTCGGTCTCACAAAGTATAAGCAGGCATGAACACGAAGGTCGATCTTTTCCTGCCTTTGGGGCTGCTGCTCTTGTCTCATATAAGCCTCATGCTGGTCGTCAATGAAGTCGACTATAGGTGCCCATGAATCACGGTTATTGACATAGTCACCGAATCCAGGCGTGTCAATAACAGTGAGCTTGGTTTTGAACTGCTTTTCCTCAAGTTCCGCTTTGATGATCTCGACTTCAGTGAGCTTATCGAGTTGCTTATTGTGACGACGGCTGTAGGTCTTGGCAGGAGAGAGTTCGGTGGAGAAAAGTGTGTTCACGAGAGTGGTTTTTCCAAGACCAGACTCCCCTAAATAAATTTCGTTTCATGTCCCCTTGAAAGTGAATATTTCTGCACTCACCGACAACCATTACAGTAAAGTGTGCGCCATGCTTCGCGACGATTTTGTGTCTCTGCAACAGTGTCAGATAATCTATTCACGACCTCAGGGCAGCACAGTACCTGGTTGGGCAAGTTAGCGATACCAATTCCGTCGGAAACAGGAGCGGAGGCCATTGTTGCGAACGATGAGGATGAGAGGAAATGAGAGGGCGAACAGCGACTTCACCAACGTCCAGCAACCAAATCTCGACACCATATTTATTTGGCTCTATTTATGCCAGGTGGCAACAGATGCCCGCTTAAGCTCGCGAACTTGGTTCGCAACCGATTCGGTTTCTTGAATGAATACCACTCTAATTCTGCTGCTCGGTACGAACACCATTTAGCAGGATATCTTGCCAGAAAACTGAATTGTTTGAACAAGTCCCTGATCATACTGGACCTACGGTTTGTCTGCTTATATTGAAAAAATGACACCTGTTTGTCCAGCTAATATATATATTATAATGCCCACCTTGAATTCAGCGTCGACAGTTACGGCAGATAATGAAGCGGACATATATGAAGGCACTCAAAAAGCAGGATTCAAACGCTAGTCAATCCTTACTTGCTGGTGCAAGACTGGCTGATTCTCCACTAGTTACAGGTCGGGTAGTGTATACTCAGCTAGCATGTGTTGTCATTCCTCCATTCACCAAAATAAAGCACACGATGGCAAGAATCAAGCAAGACTAGGCGCAATATTCTGTTCGGTTTATTACGTTTGTTCCCGTGACTGCACTGATTCGTTGCATCCCTACAGACTCGTGTACCAGAAGCACAAACAAGTGTACCGTGGAGACTGGTAGTCCACGCTTGGTCCGCACCCTTCGTAGCCAATCGATACGGACGCCACAGTGTGCTACAACTTAGCTTCCTTCGTCGTCCACAATGTCCTCTGACCAGAGGCAATCGTCAGTTCATGGTTTCTTACCTCTTCGTACAACTTCAACGCAAGTTCTGAACGTCATGGTGCGAGGGGATTTCTGTTATTTCCGATTTTTGTGTACCGAACGAAGATTTGACATAGGATGGGGACATTAACCCTTTTACCAAACTACGTTACACACGTTTGTATAAGACGCTTTTAGCTTCACGCAAGCAACTGTCAATATATACGGGCATGGACGAATTTTACTAGTCGGTGAGTGCCACATTCATGACGAAAGCAGGTGGGGATGGGATGGCTGATCTTTTGATTAGTTTCACGAAAACCAGATCCTTGTTGTTGTTGGTGAAACAGGTTCGGGAAAGAGTACACAGTAAGGATCACAATTTGTTTATACAGTAACCACTAATATATTTTCCGCTATCAGAATTCCCCAATGGGTATGCTATGCAGACTTGCCACATACGAAAGGAAAACTGGTGGCGTGTACGCAGCCAAGACGAGTAGCTGCTATGTTAGTCGCAAAGCGTGTTGCAGATGAGATGGATGGTGGGTTTATCACTTCTGCTACACAAAAACACGCTGACAATGTGTTCGTACAGTTCCTCTTGGAAAACAGGTCGGATACTCGATTCGTTTCGAAGACATGACAGAACCTGGAACGACTTTTCTCAAATATATGACGGATGGTATGCTTCTTCGCGAAGCCATGAACGATCCAAATCTCACCCGGTATTCGACTATCATTCTCGACGAGGCTCACGAACGTACAGTCGATATCGATATCCTCATGGGTATACTCAAAATGCTTGCCAGGCGTCGCGCTGACCTGAAGATAATCATCATGTCTGCAACACTCGATGCCCCCAAATTCCAGAAATACTTCGCCGCAGAGCAAGGTGAAACAGCTCCATTATTCAAGGTCCCATGTCGTACACATCCCGTAGAGGTGTTTTACACCCAAGAACCCGAATCTGATTATGTCGAAGCTGCTATTCGAACGGTTTTAATGATTCATAGAGCTGAGGACCCTGGCGATGTCCTGTTATTCCTTACAGGAGAAGAAGAGATCGAGGATGCATGCCGGAAGATCAAGGCTGAAGCAGACGACTTAGTGAACCAGGATCCTGACTCAGTTGGACCTATCATGTGTATCCCACTGTATTCCTCCCTCCCTCCTTCGCAACAGCAACGTATCTTCGATCCTCCACCATCTGCTAGAACGGCTGACGGTCCACCGGGTCGTAAAGTTGTTGTATCTACCAACATCGCAGAGACTTCACTCACGATTGATGGAATTGTTTATGTGGTGGATCCTGGATTCTCAAAACAGAAAGTGTATAACCCTAGGATTAGGGTTGAGTCGCTACTCGTTTCTCCTATTTCGAAGGCCTCTGCTCAACAGAGAGCTGGACGGGCTGGCAGGACGAGACCTGGAAAATGCTTCAGGTTGTATACAGAAAAGGACTTTATGACAGAGTTGGAAGAGCAGACTCATCCGGAGATCTTGAGAAGTAATTTGGCGAACACCGTACTGGAACTGGTCAAGTTGGGCATCAAGGTTGGTAACTTCTTTCACTCGCGATAACGTTGTCTGATGACCTGTCGTTCTAGGATCTTGTTAAGTTTGACTATGTCGACGCACCTGCACCAGAAACGTTGATGCGTGCATTGGAGCTATTGAATTATCTCGCGGCGTTGGACGACGAAGGTAACATGACGCCTCTCGGAGCCATCATGGCAGAATTCCCTCTCGATCCACAGGTGAGCTGTTTTCAAAAGTGACTATCTCTGATGAATCTCGCAATCTCATTCCAATCCCGTTACAGATGGCCAAAATGTTGATCGTCAGCCCTGAATTCAACTGCAGCAACGAGATTCTTACAATCGTCTCGATGCTTTCAGGTAAGATCAGGATTGAATTTGAACCCTCATTTTGTTTATTCGATATATTCACGTTCATGTTACTCGTGTTTCGTTTCTGTTTATAGTACCCAACGTGTGGATCCGCCCTCCTAATATGAGACGTGAAGCCGATGCCGCCAAAAAACTAATGGAAGTGCCGGAAGGAGATCACCTCACGCTATTGAACGTCTACAATCATTATGTCCAAAGTGCGTTTGGAGATTCACACGATTTGAAAACTTCACACCTCCGTTCATTTTTCCTAACTTCTGACGCTTTTTTTCCTGCCTTATTTCGCAGATATGCATGATGAGAGTTGGACGTGGAACAACTTCCTTTCGCAACGTGCATTGCTTCAAGCAGACAATGTCCGAGCTCAACTTCAAAGGAATATGGAAAAGTTTGATATTGATCTTATCTCTACTCAAGACGAAAGAAGACTGTATGTCAACATACGAAAAGCTTTGGTATGCGGATTCTTCATGCAAGTTGCACATAAGGAAGGAGAGAAGAATGCGTACTTGACGGTGAAAGATAATCAGGTTAGCCAGAAAGCTCTTCATCGATTTCCTGTGCCCAGTTGACAGTAAATCCGTCTCTCTACAGGTGGTTTCACTTCATCCTTCATGTGGACTCGATACCACGCCGGAATGGGTCATTTATAACGAGTTTGTTCTAACCTCACGGGCGTATATCAGAACTGTGACTGCCGTCAAACCTGAATGGTATGCACTCACTACTTTCCAAATTTCTTCCTTTTGCCATTTTAGAAATGCAAACTACTGACATTGAAAATACCCTCTATCAATAGGCTTTTGAAATCCGCACCCCAATATTATGATATTAGCTCGTTTGCTGAAGGTGAGACGAAGAGAGCGCTTAATACGGTACAGAGCAGAATGCACTCGCTGGATGATCAAAACTTAGAGCAGCGCCAGACAGTGCTTCTTGCCATGTTCTTTTTTATTCTGCCTCTGCTGATTGTCTTTTTTCCCATACTTCTTGGGGTGCTCGTTGTCCGTCTATTCATGCCACTATCATTTTATTCATGATGGGTGTATACACCCATTTCTCGGAAATACATGTTTCTGCTTGCACATAACCCCGCTCCATAATACTACAAGTGTATTGTATGATGCTTCAGTTATTGATTGGTAATTGTACTGATCTGTTGGAACTCTATAGTATTCAATTGCTGTTATTAGAATGGAAGTCACGATTTCCCACTGCCACGATGCCAATATTAATAGTTGCCGCTGCCAGTGAGATGTCGATATCTTCACCATCGTTTCTCTCGCAGGTACTGTTGGTACTGTTTTGTTTCTTGAATTTTTGGGCAAATTTGACCAGTTTCAGGTTACTAGCATGCCCACTAAGCGTAACAAGAGCTCTTACACTAATGCGCCTCCTGTGGGCGGGAAACTACAGTCAAGCAGTACTGTCGCACCCTCGAAGGCGGAACCTCTCTATGGATTTCTGCCGCGACATGTTACTCCGAAACAAGTGAAGAAAGTAATGGTATGTACGAGTGCGATAACTGATCGATATGTATCTTATATCTTTCCATAGGATGGTAGCATCAACCCTTTTACGAACCAGCCTTTCACGGCTCAATACAAGAGGATCTTAGAATCGCGTAAGAAGTTGCCAGTGTACACCCACATGGAAGAGTTTTACAGGATGGTGAGGTGCCTGGTTTCACTTGCAACATTGTAGTTTGTCCTAGCTGATACCAGATAGTTCAACAAAAGCCAGATTCTTATCATGGTTGGAGAAACGGGTTCAGGAAAGACTACCCAGTAAGAATCTAGGACATACGATCTCCGTCGATTTCGAATCGCTTTACTGATGATGTTTGTGACTTCACAGAATCCCACAATTTGTGTGCTACACAGACTTGCCACATACCAAAGGGAAATTAGTGTGTTGCACGCAGCCAAGGCGAGTCGCTGCTATGTCAGTAGCGAAGCGTGTCGCAGATGAAATGGATGGTACGCATTACTCTATTTGTGAGATATCACGCGAATAATGTGATCCTGCGCAGTCCCTCTTGGAAAGGAAGTCGGATACTCGATTCGTTTCGAGGACATGACAGAACCAGGAACGACATTCCTCAAATACATGACTGATGGTATGCTTCTACGAGAAGCTATGAACGATCCAAATCTCAATCGGTATTCGACTATCATTCTCGACGAGGCTCACGAACGTACAGTCGCTACCGATATTCTCATGGGTTTACTCAAGGACCTTGCCAGGCGTCGCGCTGACCTAAAGATAATTGTCATGTCAGCTACTCTCGATGCTCTCAAGTTTCAGAAATATTTCTCCTTGAAACAAGGCGACACTGCTCCATTATTCAAGGTCCCAGGTCGTACATACCCTGTAGAGGTGTTCTACACCAAAGAACCTGAACTTGATTACGTTGAAGCTGCTATGAGGGCTGTTCTAATGATACACAGAGCCCAAGACCCCGGAGACATCTTGCTGTTCCTTACAGGAGAAGAAGAAATAGAGGAGGCATGTCGGAAAATCCAAGTTGAAGCAGATGACTTACAGAAGCAAGATCCTGGCTCAATTGGTCCTCTCGCATGTATCCCACTGTACTCGTCTCTCCCTACATCACAACAACAACGCATATTCGATCCTCCACCATCTCCCCGATCAGTGATCTCTCCACCTGGTCGTAAAGTAGTTGTGTCTACCAATATCGCAGAGACTTCACTCACGATCGATGGAATCGTTTATGTCATCGATCCCGGTTTCTCAAAACAGAAACTGTATAACCCTAGGATGAGAGTGGAGTCGCTTCTGGTCTCTCCAATATCCAAAGCCTCTGCGCAACAGCGTGCTGGTCGAGCTGGAAGGACGAGACCTGGAAAATGCTTCAGGTTGTATACAGAGAAGGACTTTATGACAAAATTGGAAGAGCAGACTCACCCAGAAATATTGAGAAGCAATCTGGCGAACACCGTGCTGGAGCTAGCCAAGTTGGGCATCAAGGTTGGTAAACTCGTTTGTCTTGTGATAACATTGTTGGATGATCTGTCGTTCTAGGATTTTGTTAAGTTTGACTACGTCGACGCACCTGCACCAGAAACGTTGATGCGCGCATTGGAACTTTTGAATTATCTCGCTGCGTTGGACGACGAAAGTAACATGACTCCTCTTGGGGCGATCATGGCAGAATTTCCCCTTGAACCCCAGGTGAGTATTGAGTTGTTTCACATACGCTACATTGAATCACACCTTCGTAGATGGCCAAAATGTTGATAGTCAGTCCGAAATTCAATTGTAGCAATGAGATTCTCACAATTATCGCCATGCTTTCAGGTAAGATCAAATCCTCGTATCGTTGTTCTTGCTGACATTCATGGTGCCGTATCTCGCTTTGTTCGTAGTACCCAATATATGGAATCGCCCTATCTTCATGAGGCGTGAAGCTGATTCTGCGAAACATTCATTGGAGGTACCGGAAGGAGATCACCTCACGCTACTGAACGTCTATAACTGTTATGTCCAAAGTGCGTTCAGAGCCGAATCTTCATCTCTTACCTCCTAACATTCTTCTTTCTCCTCACAGATATGCACAATAAGAGATGGGCTTGGGATAACTTCCTTTCCCAGCGTTCCTTGCTCCAAGCAAACAATGTTCGAGCTCAACTGAAACGATACATGGAGAAGTTTGATATTGGCCTTATATCCACACGAGACGAGATACAGCTCTATGTTAACATACGACAAGCTTTGGTTTGTGGATTCTTTATGCAGGTTGCACACAAGGATGCAGAGAAGAATGCGTATGTAATAGTGAAAGATCCCGAGGTGGGCCTTGGATTCTCTCCATTGACTTCATGTGCCTCACACCTTTGGTTTTAGAATGTACAGGTTGTTTCACTTCATCATTCATGCGGGCTCAGCGGAGAATCGGAATGGGTGTTGTTTGATGAGTTTGTGTTCACTGGCGGGGCGTATGTAAGAACTGTGACTACGGTCAAACCGGAGTGGTATGTCATACTTCTTCTGTTCTACCGCTGTTGCTTTATATGACTCGGCCCCTTCAACCGATAGGTTATTGGAGTTTGCACCGAAATACTACGATATCAATTCTTTCCCAAATGGTAAGATGAAGAGTGCGTTGCTTCAAGTGCAGAAGAACATGGCAACTCCGAGTTTGTCAATTGGAGCAAAGAAAAAGAAGAATAAGAGCAAGAACAAGAAGAAGGCAAAGCGAGACACAAATGGGGCAGGGGAGGAAAACAACAAAACCCAGTCTCAGGCTGTGACTGGATCTTCAGTCGCAGACTTGGCCGTGTCTTTGCCTTCCTCCCTTGCACATGATTCGAATACTCGTTTTGATATTCGACCAGTATGTTCGAGACTTCCAGATGACTATCTCCAGAGAAATCATGTAGTCTGCAGTTTCAGAGTTCCTTTTGGTCCTTGAGCGGGATATCTCTCCCCCCCTTCATGTCCTCTTTTGAAGCCACCGTCATTTTCTTCCAACTGTCGTGGACGTACCTATCCTTCTCTCGAACAAATGTATGTTTCCGCATGCAACACAACCTCGCTTGTGCAAATATATATTGTAGGATGGTTCGATTCGGCTATGGATTGGTTATTGTACTGATATTCGGACTCTATAGTGTGCAGGCCTGCTATCATTAGTTCAGGAAGTCACGATTCCCACTGTCACGACTTCTACTAGTAGTCGCTGAATCGATATCACTGCCACTTGCACCTCAATCATCATCCCCTTCACCAGGGCTGTTTTGTTCTTTTTTTTTGCACAGATTCGGCAGGTTGTAGGCTTGTAGCTTGAAATTACTACCAGGATGGCCCCGGGACCCAAAAGTAAGAAGAACCCTTACACCAATGCGCCTCCGGTGGGCGAGGAATCACAGTCAAGTCATACTGCCTTGGCAAAGGAACCTTTCTTTGGCTTTGTACCGCGACATGTCACCGCGACACAAGTGAAGAAAGTAATGGTATGTGCCATGATAACTGAAGCTACATGGACGTGTATCTTGAATCTTACATAGGATGGTGGCATCAATCCTTTCACGAAGCAATCTTTCACGACCCAATGCAAGAGATTATTGGAGTCGCGTAAGAAGTTGCCAGTGTACACCCAAATGAAAGGGTTCTATGAAATGGCAAGTCGCTTGATTTCACTCAAAACATCATGTGATTTGTTCCAGCTGATGTACCGGAAAGTTCAACGAAAACCAGATTCTTATCGTGGCTGGGGAAACGGGTGCAGGAAAAACTACGCAGTAAGAATCTAGGACATACGATCTCCGTCGATTTCGAATCGCTTTACTGATGATGTTTGTGACTTCACAGAATCCCACAATTTGTGTGCTACACAGACTTGCCACATACCAAAGGGAAATTAGTGTGTTGCACGCAGCCAAGGCGAGTCGCTGCTATGTCAGTAGCAAAGCGTGTCGCAGATGAAATGGATGGTACGCATTACTTTATTCGAATCAGATATAACGCAAGTAATATGTAATCCTACACAGTTCCTCTTGGAAAGGAAGTCGGATACTCGATTCGTTTCGAGGACATGACAGAACCAGGAACGACATTCCTCAAATACATGACTGATGGTATACTTCTACGAGAAGCTATGAATGACCCTAATCTCACCCGGTATTCGACTATCATTCTCGACGAGGCTCACGAACGTACAGTCGCTACCGATATTCTCATGGGTTTACTCAAGGACCTTGCCAGGCATCGCGCTGACCTGAAGATAATCATCATGTCTGCAACACTCGATACCCTCAAGTTCCAGAGATACTTTTCTTTGAGGCAAGGTGAAACAGCTCCATTGTTCAAGGTCCCAGGTCGTGCATACCCTGTAGAGGTGTTCTACACCCAAGAACCCGAACCGGACTATGTCGAAGCTGCTATTCGAACAGTTTCGATGATCCATAGAGCTGAAGACCCTGGCGATATCCTGTTATTCCTTACAGGAGAAGAAGAGATCGAGGATGCATGCCGGAAGATCAAGGCTGAAGCAGACGACTTAGTGAACCAGGATCCTGATTCAGTTGGGCCTATCATATGTATCCCACTGTACTCCTCTCTCCCTCCTTCGCAACAACAACGCATATTCGATCCTCCACCATCTGCTAGAACGGCTGACGGTCCACCGGGTCGTAAAGTTGTAGTATCCACCAATATCGCTGAGACTTCACTCACGATTGATGGAATTGTTTATGTGGTGGATCCTGGATTCTCAAAACAGAAAGTGTATAACCCTCGGATTAGGGTTGAGTCACTGCTTGTTTCTCCTATTTCGAAGGCCTCTGCTCAACAGAGAGCTGGACGGGCTGGCAGGACGAGACCTGGAAAATGCTTCAGGTTGTATACTGAGAGGGACTTCATAACAGAGTTGGAAGAGCAGACTCATCCAGCAATTTTAATAAGTAACCTGGCAACCACTGTATTGCAATTAGTGAGGTTGGGTGTAAAGGTGAGTATCGAGCTCTAATCCAATGCAATCGTTTATTGGTGTTATTTCAGGACCTTGTTAAGTTTGACTATGTCGACACCCCTGCACCAGAAACATTGATGCGTGCATTGGAACTTTTGAATTATCTCGCGGCGTTGGACGACGAAGGTAACATGACGCCTATCGGAGCCATCATGGCAGAATTCCCTCTCGATCCACAGGTGAGCTGTTTTCAAAAGTGACTATCTCTGATGAATCTCGCAATCTCATTCCAATCCCGTTACAGATGGCCAAAATGTTGATCGTCAGCCCTGAATTCAACTGCAGCAATGAGATTCTTACAATCGTCTCGATGCTTTCAGGTAAGATCAGGATTGAATTTGAACCCTCGTTTTGTTCATTCGGTATATTCACGTTCATGTTACTCGTGTTTCGTTTCTGTTTATAGCACCCAACGTGTGGATCCGCCCTCCTAACATGAGACGTGAAGCCGATGCCGCCAAAAAACTGCTGGAAGTGCCGGAAGGAGATCACCTCACGCTATTAAACGTCTACAACCATTATGTCCAAAGTGCGTTCGGAGATTCACACGATTTGAAAACTTCTACACCTCCGTTCATTGTTCCTAACTTTTATTTTTCCTACCTCTTTTCACAGATAGGCACGATCAGAGTTGGGCATGGAAAAACTTCCTTTCGCAACGTGCATTGGTTGAAGCATCCAAGGTCCGAGCTCAACTTGAAAGGATTATGGAAAAGTTTGATATTGATCTTGTCTCCACGCAAGACGAAAGAAAACTCTTTGTCAACATACGTCAAGCTTTGGTATGCGGATTCTTCATGCAAGTTGCACATAAGGAAGGAGAGAAGAATGCGTACTTGACGGTGAAAGATAACCAGGTAAGTAAGCGATGAAGCCGTCTAATTCATTCACACGCGGCAAGTGGGGTCTGGCAGATCAAGGGTACTGATGACATACTTTTTTTTACTCTCCCCTCCTCGGATTGTGGGTTTAGGTGGTTTCCCTTCAACCCTCATGCGGCTTGGATACAACGCCGTCGGAGTGGGTCTTATTCAACGAATTCGTGTTGACTTCCCGGGCGTATATTAGAACCGTGACTATGGTCAAACCGGAGTGGTATGTCATTCCATTCTTCTTATCCCTTTGTTCGCTTTTATTGTGCCGTCACTGATACCCGGTAAATCAACAGGTTGTTGGAGTTTGCGCCACAATATTACGATATCAGCTCACTCGCGAAAGGCAAGACAAAGAAGGCGTTGGAACAAGTGAAGAAGAAGATGCAAGCAAGGGCTGTAGCAAAGACTGCTGACGAGGGACCGGCTAAGAAAAGAATAAACAATGTCACCCGAAAAACAGATGGAGCAAGAGAGGAAAACAACGAAACGCGATCCCTGGCTGTGACTGAGCCTGATTCTTCAGTCGCAGATTTGACCGCGTTTTTCTCTTCCTCTCTTGCACTATGACATGTGATCATGATTTGTATACTCCCGTTTGAATTATTCATCTTGAGGGTGTGTTGTACGATAATAAAAGGAAATGTGTTTTATGAATTTGAAGGAGTCCTTTCAAATAGAAGTAAACATGGTATACTTTCGAGTGTAATTCTCCGATAGTTCTCAGCAACAAATAGCTGAAAATCAATTGCTTCGACTCCAACTGTCTAGCGATACATACGAACATGACATTCCACCGAAAAAAAGGAAATACCTATAAAACCCTTAAAACTAAAATACACTATCCCCGCAGTCTCATATCAAGTCAAGGATTCGTAACTTGACAGAATTGCAAGTACTGAAATCGTATGATGAGTTCGCGACGTTATCCCTAGCTTTATAAACCACAGCATCCCAATTTCCTCCATCATTTGATTGACATAGCGAAAATGAACTATCATCTCCGTTGTATGCAAGATGAGGGAAGACGGCAATGTCTGCCCCACCTGCGATATTTAATCTGTTTCGCCCGACAATCCGTGCCGGAGTCAATGCTTCCATCTAAATGAAAATTGTCGTAATCAGATCTACGGTTTTTCAAGGTCATAACTATAAGTATCGATGACTTACCGTTCCGCAATATACTGGGTCGGAGTTCGATGAGTCTTGTGTTATATTGGCATTGGTGAAACTGACAACATCGCCATCTGGAGTTGGTACGGTATTGATATTCGTTATGTTGAGATTCTGTTCTAAAGGTATAATTGTGCCATTGACAAGCGAGAATGTGGACAGATCATTGTTCGGAGAAGATGCCCAAGTCTTTTGCGATAAAGCGAGTGAGTGATTCTTCAGCTGTAATGTCATTGGTAAAGTTTAACTCACAGAAAGATAATATAAATCTCCGTCTCCCACAGATGACAATACTATCGGCGATCCGGTGAAGTTGTTATTTGTTTTAGACGTGCTGTAGGCGGCAAGAGTGAAGTTGTCGGCATTTGCAAACGCTCCGATTCCTTTCGAGTGACATATTGGGTCCCCACTATTATCAGCAGATGGTGTTGGAAATGAGAGGGCAAGGGTTGCCATCATTGGAGGATAAATTGCCCAGAGGTAAGAGACAAACATTTCTGTGTGGAAATTGTGAAGTAACGAAGTCGGAGGGCGATGATGTGTAATCTCCCTAAATGACCTTGTAGGCTTTATATACGCCGTCTAGTCGTGACTTCTCGCGGAATTGGATGCAAGTACTAGAAGAGGATCGCAGCCACCCGGTCTAAACAAGAACGATCCGTAAGCGTCATAAAAACCTTCGGGGCGGGGTAGGGTTGCGGATGCTGGGTTTGGTACTTGATCATGAATAAATTATGAGCAACTAGACGAAAACGAATATTCCCGATAGTTGTATGTCGGATACCAGACTTTGAGGTTCCTCATTTGTAGTGCAGTTGGTATCTGAATCTGTTCCTTCTTGTAAGTAACTATAACTCTGACCCAGCATCGCATAATTGTAATTTATATTGTGGGACCTCAAACATACCAGGAGAGATTCATCATAAGATTGTTCATGATGGACGTTGAAAAGACGCATGAGAGCGTGGATGTACTTGGAACTTGAAATATACTCGTACTCGTTCAGTAGCACCCGGACATCACCGGCCCGACCTCGAATGTTAGGCACCATGGAATCGAAAGATCAGAAAAGATTTAAGTATCAAGGACGTTGAAGGTGAGCACAGAATATTAACGGAAACAAATTCTAGTCAAGAAAAATATGATTGCATGGAATATCTACACATTTTATTTGGCTTGATTCTACGCCGATGCCTCGTGGACTGAATCAGAAATAAGGAAGCTGGACCGAAATTTTTCATACGTACTTAGCGGATTATGGACGGAAGATTTCCATGTTTCTTTACACTGTTTACAAGTTCCATCGCGGAGTACCAAAATTTGTCGCGTTATGCACGTGCTGTAAAGAAGATCACGTTATATATTTTACGGATTCAGACGCCTAATATCCATTTTAGGTCCTGTACTGTGACAGAGTGACATTAGTGCACGTGACAGGGTTGTACTCGTGGCGAAATGATCGTCGGAGACTGGTTCAACTTGAACTTCATTGAACAAACACTTCGAAAGTATTATTGTACAACCCAAGTACAACCTGCAGTCAAGACAGAGAATCCAGCTCACCGATTCCAATTTTCCCCTTCAACTGCCCTGAGCCCTCACAAATTCCCAGATTGAACAAATTTGGTGCGTTCCTAAGTGGCAATATGACTAGACTATCAGAATTCGTATCTCAACCTGAACATGCTTTTTCAGCGTTTTCATCACATCTTGCTGATATACGGACTTTGAAAATCCATCGATATCAATCCCAAGGCTTCACATATACGTGCTGTTGAACTGAAGTACGTTTCAATTCAGACACTTTCTCCTCTCATGTCGAATCCACGCACTCATGATGCTACTCCTCGTACACCACCTCCAGACACTGTCAAATCGCCACCTTCCGTTCCATCCAAATCTCCAGAGTCTCCAGAGGGAACTGTTGCCACAGTTGCTGGTGCGCAGTCGACTCCGGTTGCCATCAAGTCATCTTCAGATCATCCTCTCAACGACAAGGCGTATTCAGCAGAGCGTCGCACCAGGATGGCTACCGATATGGTAAACCATTGGGCTGAAATACCCCTTGACAAATTCATGTCAGAGTTGTTTCCTGCCGACATTCGAGACACAGAACCTACAGCCGAAGAAAGGAAACAATTCAAGAATTTCAACCTGATAAAGAAGGTTAAGAATGAGAAACAGATGTATCCTATCCTAGTATGTGTACTTCGTCTTTATGATTATGTCACTCATGTAATGCTTATCGAATGTCAGTGCGAAGGTATCCAGTCGGCTTTTGTCTCCAATCAGTTGTCGGTCAAGGATACTGGTGAATGGACGGAAAGTACGGATGACGACACGGAGTTGCGTAGGACTGATCTCGCGATATTCAGGCCAAAGGAGAAGGATCGAGCAAAGCTGCAGTTGAAAGCATTCCAGAAAACGAAAAGTGCCGAAAGTGATCCTACCCAAAGTTCTTCCACATCTGAGGCTCAATCTGCCGGATCTGATTCCACTGAATCCAAATCCGCTGAGGCTAAATCTACAGCTAAATCAGAAGAAGCCACCGAGCCACCCGTCGACCTCTCTCCTCTTACTCCCGAGACGTGGTACGATTTGGAACCCACGCGGAAGGACAAACTGAGGCAAAAACACAAGGCAGACCCACATTACTTAGCCCGATTACGATACGCTGCCCGTACATCATTTGCCGGCTCAGTCGCTTACATTGAAGTCAAGTATGCTACTTCAGACTTTGCTTTTGGTCGAGGACTCTCGCCCAATGATCCGTTCATTCCAACGACCGCTGATGGTGTCACACCAGGAGGAGAACAGACTCGTGGACAGCTCACAGAGTATGCCTCAGAGATGTTTCGCCGCCAGCATCGCACATTTGTTTTCAGTGTTTCTATATCTCGTGACCATGCGCGTTTCATCCGATGGGACAGGCAAGGCGCCGTCGTCTCAGAGTCCTTCAGCTATGTCGATCACCCCGAGAAACTGCACCGTTTCTTCTATAAATTCGACAGGATGAATGATACGGGACTTGGTTATGATCCTACAGCGTCCGTCGCTTCTATCGATGAGGCAGACTGTATGAGAAAATGTCGTCCTCCGAACGAATACCATCGACATCTCCTTTTCGAGGCAACCAAACCTTCCCAAATCATATACAAGGTTTCAGTCAGAGATGGAGATGGCTCTTCCAAGCGAGAGTTCTTGGTCGGAGGGATGATGTATACATCTCCTTCAGTGATCGGTCGGGGATCCAAAGTGTCTGTGGCTTACGATATGAAGGACAAAGTTCTTGTTCTATTGAAAGATGTATGGCGTATCGTCGCGACAAACGTCCATCCAGAACATGAAGTTTATGCCCGGCTCAAGGAGCACAATGTCCCTTACGTTGCCAACGTTGTGTGTGGGGGAGATGTTGGTGATGTCAATGATTCTACGGTTTCCCAAGACTATATCATTCTGCGCAAGTATCGCAGGCGAAATCACTATCGACTTGCACTCAAGGAAATCGGTCGCCCCCTTAGTGATTATGAATCTGAATACCACTTGATCGGTCATCTCCTTACGGTTCTCTTAGGTAAGTGCCACTATTTTGAAGCATCTGTCCAGATAACTTAGCAAACTGCTTATCATAGCCCACCAATGTGCATGGGAGGATGCTGAAATCCTCCACCGCGACATCAGCCCTAATAATATTGTAATCGTCGAGAAAGAGCCTGGTAAATTTATTGCAATTCTCATTGATTGGGACTTGTGTAAATACAAGGAAGACATGATGAAGAAACCAACGCAGTACAGCCGATCAGTTAGTCTTAGCTCCGTTTCTGTTTGAGTATTATCTCTCCTTACATTGTCTTTAGGGGACATATGCCTTCATGTCAGCGTTACTGTTAAACTTTCCCACCAAACGTCACGAAGTATCCGATGACCTCGAGTCTTTCATCCACATTGTTAATTGGTTTGCCCTCGACCACCATGAAAACAGCCTTGCTGACAATTCAGAGGATTTCACCTACTTCATCAAACGCATGTATGAAGCTGGATATCAAAATCCGAAGGATACAAAGAACAAGCCGGCAAAGCTGATATCAATGAAGACTGGCAAAGTTGAATTTACTTTGCCCTCAAGTCCAGGATTGATGGAACTCATAACGGCACTTATGTCGTTGGCAGAAAAACATTATGCTACAGTCGACTTTGCTGCATTGGGAGCCCAGAAAAACTCGGCAAATCCAGCTCATCTCACTGACAAGCCATATATACATACGAGTGGTTCCCTCTACGAATCGGAGATCGATAAAGTTCTGCGGAAGTCAAGGGGAAGAAGACCTCGAAATTCCGCTACCCAACAACGCGATGCAAGTCTCGCTGCTCCGGGCAGCAGCAGTTCTTCATCTGAAACCAAACCGCCTACTCCATCTGGTTTCCTGTATGATCATGATGCGATCATAGACGTTTTCTCTCAGAAAAGGGATGCAGCTAGATTGGAATGGGAGGAGATTGAGAGAGAGAATACTATGCCACTCCCGGCAATTCGCTCACCACCGAAGGACAGAAAATGGTCCAACACGAAGCTGCCTAATAGTCAAATTGACCAATTACCTTCGATTCAACTCTACACTCGACGCTCCAGCTTCTTCAGCTTCAGATTTTCCAAACGTTCCTCCGTTGATGATAACGAAGAAGCAAACCCCGCAAAACGATCTAGGACGTCTGCGCAACAAGCTGGTACTGCCGCCTCGAGCTCAGGAGCGAGCGGTCTTCATTCAGTGGAGGAGGAGCAGGAGCAGGAGGATGAAAAGCAGAAGGGGGAGGAGCAGGAGGGTGAGGAGCAGGAGGGTGAGGAGCAGGAGGATGAAGACGAGGCGTAATCGAACCATATCATTGGAGTATATATCACATCATGCTGGTACTTGCGTCAATCAGTATATCTCGTTGTTTCTTCTCGTAACGCAAATGATATTGTCATTCTGTTGCCGTATTGTGGATTTGAGCACTAATGTATGTCGCCGCCTGGAGATTCTTCGTCGAAGCAGTCAATTTAAAACCAATTTGTTACTGCGGATTCCTACCGTGTTGGTAAAAATATTTCCGTTAAATCGTGGCGTCCGAGTCAAGTCGAGGTAGAAGTGGAAAGATAAATTTCAAGAGAGCAACGACGGTTGAAATTTTGAAACCCTTGCTCGAACACATGGCACATGACAAAATCCTGAACAACGATGTACAAACCAGACTCACCACAGAGTATAGGTGTGCGATATCTCAGCCAGCCTTGCCTTTCAAATTCCTCAAAAGCGTTGAGAACGATTCCCAAAATCGCTATCATAACTCAGCATGCCGACTCGTACACCAGTTGGCACCCAACGTGGATTTGGAAAACAAATCAGGTTGATTGTACTCGCGAGATTGAAACAAGGAACCAATACATGGAAAAAAGCTTCAATAGTTGACTTGGCCTGGTTTTGAAGATCACAAGGACGATTAAAAGACCTGTACTGTAAGATGAAAAATGGCTAAATTCGTACAGCAATAAGTTATGATACAACGGATAACCATACAGCATCACAACATCCCGGTCTATCGAATCTCGAATGTCAAAACGCCAATCCAATCCAAATAAAATCACCCAGAAGGCGCAATATACTAATCCAACCATACAACACAAACTTATCCCAGATTACACCACACGTTGCCCCATATATCTTGGGCAACACCCGTCGATCCCTTCCCCTGTACCCCATCTTGACCGCTGTCAATGAAGCCAATCCCATAGCTCGAATTTGCATTGAATCTGGGAACGGGACATTTAAAACCTAGTGCATTGGGACATGCACGGTCGACTGCGGTGCACGTTTCTACGCAAGGTAACAGTACATCAAAGGCAGCGGAGAAAGGTGGCAACCCTGGACTTCTCGACGGGGCGGAAGTAGGTTGGGCTTGTAACGCGGATATGGGTTGTTGATTCGTTGAATCTTCGGTACTGGTAGAAGTTGGAGAAGCTTCTGAACAACGCGGAAACCAGATTGAACAAAGCCATCTTCGATAGGCTTCCTGACAATCAGCGCAAGTTACAAGAGGACTGTATTGATCCCGACCGCATGGGAATGTGAGAAGAGATGTCGTGAAATTGGTGAGTACTTCGAAGAGGGGAGTTGAAATGTTTGAGGGTAGCGTTGTCGTGTCGTGTGCGGTTGCAGGTCGTTGAGGGGCAGCGATAGGCACTGCGTAGGCAGTAGAAGGACAATAGGGTAGTGAGTGTACAATTGGACAGGAAAATGCGGCTATTGTGATAACAATGTGAATACTTGAAATGAGTAGCGAGAGATCAACACACAGAGGGGGCGGAGTCGTTGACGGCGTTACCAGTCACAAACGTGTCACGTGACTTACTTCGACACGAATACGCTCACCCTGTGTGATGATAGATGGAAAGACGTACCAGATTTTGTGATAAAATTGATGGGGTTGCTCACTTGAGAGCCGTTGAGTGCGAACACAGTATAGTTTGTAAGCGGGGTTAGACCATTGACTAACCACTGCCACCTCCATCCCGAAGTGTCTCTTAACCACAGTCCTTGACTCTCCGCAGCTCCCTCATTGAAATCCTCCGGTCCATCTAAAGCCCGGAGAGCACAGCTAGTCCTAGGTATTGAAGCGAGGGTAGGGTTCGATGTCGGTGTAAAGTACAACGTATAATTTGGAGGAGAACGAGGCCCTTGAGGGAATGAAAGTTCTGCAGGAGGTAATGTGTAATTTGGATAGGTCGGCTGGGTGATATTGAATGGAGAGAATGGAGGAGAGAAGAGAAGGACTTGATTGGAAGTCGAGTCTCCAAGTAAAGGGTAATCATCCCAAACAGCATGTATTGGACCTGATGAGGAGCGTTAGCATGAGGAGCATGGTAGGTGACCTATCTTTGAGACCACGAGGGAATGACGACCGTTAAGATAAATTCTCATATGAACTTACCTTCGTCCGATACCCCCACCTCGTATGGTACCTGTCCTGCTCCCGAGACAGCTAAAACTCCTCCGTCTGGCATTGAACCTGTCCAGCTCGCAAATCCTTCACTCCCCACATCGAGCTCGAATACATTTGGGTTATCTAAATCATTCGGACCTGGATCTGGCACACTTGTATCGTTTGTAATGAAAAATCTGGGTGAAGATGTTCCTGGGTTGGCACAAAGAGCGACTGATACTGAAAGGTCATTAGAACGCGAGAGCGGAAGATTGAAAAGTCGCGAATTAGAGGTTGGCGTAGAAACGGTGAAGTTGTATAAGTTATTGAGAGAAAGTTGAATGGGAGTTTGCTGGGCAAGTACACCGAGAATGGCCTGCAAGAGACAGAGCAGAGTCAGAGGGAGCATCGAGCTACTGACAACATTTGGCGAATGAGGAGAAGGAGATAAACCTGTGTTTTCACTGGTCGGCTAACAATGCGGGTCAGTAATTCGTTGTATGGAATTATAAATCATAGTATACCCACGATGATGGCTTACTACAAATTGTGATCCCAGTAACTAACTCATTATATTTGGCTATAATAGAGCGTACTTAGATGAGATTTCGAGCTTGAGCTTCTTCTCGACCTTCATTCTCTTTTGTCCGAACGCGACGAAATTATCGACAAATAGACACTTTCGGCTGTATATTATGACTGATACTCCTGCAAAAAAAACTAGGCCAAAGAGAACCGTCTCGAAGCCAACAAGGAATCCAACCGCGATTACAACTGCTACTCCGACTCCTTCTCGTAGTACTACGAAACGCAAAGCAAGAGTTTCAGAAACGGATTCAAAAAATCCACTTGAAACTCTGTTGACCAGTGAATACAGTAAACTGACGACGATGGACATCTCTGTACGTTTCTGCTTCTTTTTAAACGTCACTTTTTCTCAGACTTGAATATCTACGGTCGCATATTTATCAGGCCTTCTCTTAGGATATCTTGAATTATGAGAACTTTATCAACCTTTCTGGCGAATCTCAGGAGCTTCTGTGCTCGTTGCTGCCGCCCAATGCCTTCTCCACATTCACACTGACAATCGACCCTACTCATGCCTCCCGAAAAGCCAAGGGACAGTCAGATTCCATGGATGTCGATATACCTATCGAGAGAGCTCCAGCCACTCTAGACCCAATGACCTTTTCTTCATCTTTCTTTCAATCGGCTGCACTGACTTTTCAGGACCACCTCGTCTCTTCCTGGCTTTCACCCGATATGAAAGAGAAGCTTGAAGAATTCAATCGACGAACTCAAGATGGATCTTTGCATGCAGAGTGGAAAGACGAAGCATGGAATCGCGAGTTGCAACCTTCAGAGCGTAGGAAAAGGAGTGGATAGGTTTCCATTTCCATTGCGTCTGATAATTCTGTCGTGGTTTATTCACAATGCGTGTAGAAATATATCGGATACAGACCTCGTCTTACTCGTGAGACGCGAGTTTTTGAAAGAAGGCGACGTCATCTCTTACAGAAGAACATTTATCAAACCTGAAATCACAGTAGAGAAAGATCTTCTTGTAAGTTTTATATTTCGTCCCCTGCAATAATTCTCAGATGTATCATTTTACTCTACGAATCTTTAGGTACAATTCATCGATCCAAAGTCACACGCCATTACACTTCTCCTTCAACCAAACATAATACGTACCCTGCCCACAACTCTGCTAGTCATCGGTCATCCTCCGCCGGAACCTCCCACTCTAACAATGGATGATATTATGGGGACTTGCGAGCTCGAAGATGGAATCTTAGATGTCGACGGAAGAGTCTCGAGAGCAGATCGACATCTCGCAGCTTCGCAGACAACGACATCTGCGGGAGCAGATCAGGTGGCTTTATCATACACCAATATGGATGTAATCAGTGCTCGTTCCTCCGCACGAGCTGCAAAATCGTTCACTATCTGGAGATGGAGAGAAGAGATGATGCATGATATTGAAATGCAGATGTTGCAAGAGAGAGGTGGAAGGGAATTAGTAGGAACCGTTTACTACCTTCGGAATATGTAAGAGGTATGAAATGTCCCAGAATACAAAGGCTCACTATATAACGACGGATGTATTCGCCTTCCTGTATATATATGGACCATGACTCTTCCTCTCATTATCCCTATGAAGCTTGGAATTAAACCGTAGATTTATGCTAATTGTTGCTCCCAATCATCGTTCCCCAGGAGGCTCAATTTGAGGTCTCTTCAAGCGTTTTTGAATTGTCACAGAAAGTTTCCTTTCGCCTCAAGGCTACCAAACAACAGCGTCTATTATTTTCGACACAAGGTCACACAATCTATGTCGTGTTATGGCACTCTATTTTACTTGTCGGCAGTAATGCAGTATACTACTTCAGTATGAATAGTATATTGAAAGGTCAGCATATTGATTTCAAGCTGAAGTTTGATTTTTTCCATCCCCATCATGCTACAATGTAAGGTGTGGCCAGATTTTCGAAGTGAAGTAATCGAGTCGATACCTCATACCACCGTAGCCTATTTATATATGCACACGCCTACACTAATAGTAGCAGAATATCTACTTCCACCAGTAAACCATAGTATGTCAGAACCAATGAATGCTTCTGAGCGAGTACAATTCAATTCCATAGTATCAATACTGGCATTAGACCTCTGGCTTATTGCTTACTCGATGACTGAAGACAGCTGAAGACAATACGTGTCACGCTCATGAACAAGGCTGGGTGAAGTTGTGTGTATCGTATGACAATTGCTCTTGATGACGATGGAAGCATGTCTGCTTTATCTTGCGAGTATACTGCATGGGGATCCTCAATTATCAGCACATTGACAACTCGGTTCCCGAAACTGATCGTGCATAGTTGAGCGGAAAAATAGGGGAGGAAAGCGGAAAGGTTGAGGTTAATAGCGCCAAATTAGCTGGCGGTAGCATTTTAGATTTTGAATTGGGGTGCGGGAGCGAAGTTACAGTGAGGGATGCATTTCCGGGACATTCTTTTTCGACAGGTCCATTGACCAAAGAATGGAAAGTTCAAAAAACCTTGTTGTCTGAATATCATCTTGGGCGTGATTTGCTAGATATACAAGAAAATGAGCCGATACTACCCTTGAACAGCACGGTGGCATTGGGATATGATCTGTGATATCCACATGTTCCTCCAGTCCCAGGAAAACTGAATTGACCGGTCCTTCCCGCCTTATCTTCCGAGTAAAGTTGATGGTTTGCAAGCTACAAACCTTCTGAAGTTCCCAGCATAGAGGATCATTCAACCGTACCACACGGATAACATGCGTTGTAGTTTGATCGTCACCTATGTGGATCACATAGAATCTTACCATGGTAAGATGCTGATGAGCTTCAGAAGATAGTTAGTGCATGTTCTGAACAAGAATCCTCACTGAAGATGACGACATACCACTCTCATTATTCGCTTCTTCAGAAGGTTCTTCTATGGATATTTGGAGCTCTACAAGTATTCTCAATCACCCTTCCAACCAGTTCGAAGGTCTGAACGTTGAGCTTTGGAAGATGGCTGGAAAGTTCCTATGTACGCCAACCTGCTGGTTAGTTGTGTGCGATGATCAACCATTATCTGCGGCACGTTCCACTTAGGTTCCCGGGCCTGGTATTTTGGTGAGCATTGTCGACGAAGTGGCAGTGACCCTGGAACTGATTCGGCCACGAGGAGTCGAGGACATTCGGCACTGCTCTACAGTGTTGACATAAAGCAGCAGAATAAAGCCAGGATATCAAAGAAATATGGGCCACGAATTTATGGGATGACGATTGATTTTGGTGCTCGCTGTCGAGAACGTCGAGACTATGGAGTTCAAGATTAGCTTTCGGAGATCTGAAGCGCTGGCGCATTGTGGGCACCAATTTCCTGATTTTCAAGTTCGGCATCGTGCCGAGCTGCTATATTTGGGAGGATCCAGGATTGGGGCTTACGTGATTGTGATTACTCCGGAGCTTGGCTGGTACTTAAACATAACGTCGAGGAGGAGTTGAATTAAACCGTCTCTCACGACGAACTCCCACCCATCGAATGGTCCCAACTGCTCTACATTTCTCCCCGTCTATACCGAGATTGCTCTTGACAATAGCATCGGTCGCTTCCCACCATGTTCCCGACGCTGGACCTTATCTTGACTTCCCGCTCTCCGGAGCAGCAAACAACGGCTCAGATTGGCTTGGGGTCGACGCCTCGGTCCACTCTCTCGCCAAGCGTGGAGAAAAACACGACGTCAAATTCATCGTCTTTGCCTGTCTTATACCTGTCCTTGTTTTGTCATCGGGTTTGTTTGCCGGTCTAACACTTGGTTATATGAGTCTTGACGAGACTCAGCTAAATGTCTTAAGTATCAGCGGTACACCGTATGTTATCTCTAAGGATCCATTTCTTCTTTAACTGACTGAGAGGGATTATTTTGCAGTCAACAGAAGCTGTACGCAAACAAGATCAAACCCATTCGCAAGGATGGTCACCTCCTACTCGTTACGCTGCTCCTCGCCAATATGATTGTCAATGAGACGCTTCCAGTCATCTCCGACCCAGTTCTCGGAGGCGGCGTCCCGAGTGTTGTTGTTAGCACTGTCCTCATTGTTATGTACGTGTTTTCTGCATACATCCACTCTCTATTGAATCTTGGTGTTCGCACATCTCTGGTCTCGATGGCTACACGCTCTTTGTCAATAAGACCCGCGTTCCAAGACAACGGGCGCTATGACGTGATACACGGAAGCTGTGACCGAGTGCCGTGACTGCGCCAAAGAATGCACGTGTATGTGACACGTGTCGATTTGACTACTGTTCAACTCTGCATAAGACCGGTACTAACGTCGTCTGCGTTCACTAGATTCGCAGAAATTATCCCTCAATCGCTTTGCACACGCTATGGACTTTATTTTGGTGCAAAAATGGCGGGATTCGTCCGAGTTCTCCTCTGGACTTTGGTGAGAACATCCCGGTCTTCTGACATTCATTTCGCCTCGTATTCATGTAGCATCTGTCTCAGGGCATTGTTGCCTGGCCAATTGCCAAACTCCTAGAGGTATGTACATTGCTATCTTATCGCGATATTTTTAGCTATGTAGTCGTGTTCTGATTGAAGAACGTCCGTTACAGTTGGTGCTAGGCTCCCATCATGGAATCATCTACAGACGAGCAGAACTAAAGGAACTCATCGCAATGCATTCCAGTGTTGGCGAATATGGCGGCGATCTCAAGACTGACACTGTTACAATTATTGGTGGCGCACTTGACCTTCAGGAGAAGGTAAATTCGGATGAACAGTCTCACAGAATGTTGCTCATGTATTCTGTTCCAGGTTGTCAGACAAGCTATGACTCCTATTGATAAGGTGTTCATGCTGTCAATTGATGCCAAGCTCGACTACGAGACATTACGTCAGGTTTGTTTGACTGGACATTCCAGGATTCCTGTTTACGAAGAAGTGGAGGTCCCCGTTGCAACGCTAGTGGCTGTGGGAGCTCTCGATCCGAAGGATGCTCCCGGTTATACATCACCTGATTCCTTCAGCTTGCGTCCGAGTTTAGACGGTAAGAAGACGTCGTCATCGGCCTCTCAGATGCACAAAGTGAAGAAGATTATTGGTATTCTATTGGTAAAGCAGGTACGTAACTAAGATGAAGCTATCCTCCCCCAATACTTATGTATTTCCTTCAGTGTGTTCTTCTGGACCCCAAAGGTTGGTCCGTTTTCTTATGGATGCTGATTGGATGCTGATACTTTTACTGATTACCAATCTCCGCCGCAGATGCAACTCCTGTTCGCAAAATACCGTTGAACAAAGTTCCGTTCGTTCCCAACAATGAGTCTCTATTAGGTATCCTCGATAGATTCCAAGAAGGCCGTTCTCACATGGCCATCGTGAGTCGCTTCAGTGTCGAGCGTGCAGCCAGTGTGAAGATGGCTGTCAAGCGTGGATTAACGCAACGTTTGCGTGATCGCGTTGGAATGGGCGACTCTGACTCGAGCTCTGCCAGTAGCGATTCAGAAGATGACAGCGGTTCAAATTCTCATCATGGCAATAGGAAAAGTGATGATAACGCCAGTGTGCATACGACGACTTTGAGAGAAGTCACTGACGAAGATGAAGACGATAGTAGTCATCCGGTGAAACGTGCACGGTTCAAGAAGGTCAAGCGGGGAAGGACGAAGAGACGAAAACACCACGATTTGGAAATGGGTAAGGTTGAAGTTAAAGACGAGGATGAGGATAGACATGAGCATGAAGTTAGCGAAGGGGTGGAGCTAGAGAAAATGAGTTCCAAACTGAAGAACAGCTTAACTTTGCCCAGGGCTTCATTTGGAAGGTTTGAACAAAGTATGCCTGCTGACGCTGTTTTGACCAAACAAGGAGCAGATGAGGTGAGAGCATCCAATTTAAATAAATGATCATCGCTGACTAGTTAGCGTCTTGTAGTTCTTGCAAGGTGTTGACCCAGCCATCATGCCTCTCGGTATCATCACTCTGGAAGACGTCCTCGAGGGTGAGCTCATGCAAGTTTCAATCTATCTCGAAGTTTGCTGACGGTCAATCGCATCATTCAGAGCTCATCGGAGAAGAAATCTATGACGAGTTCGATCCTGAGGGTCATCCCGATCTAACGTCTTACCAGAATGAGAAGTTTGTCCCTTCTTTGAAACGCAAAGCCTCAGCTTCCAACATCGGCCTTGGTAATCCTGGTGTGAATGCGATCGTCGAAGTTCCCAAATCGGTTACGCCTACTCCATCGAACAAGACACTTGCCGTCCCCGGTTTAAGAGGTTTGAATTTGAGAGGATTGACGTTTACTAGATCTCGTAGTGCACCTCCTACTCCTCGAGATGCGCCTGGACCCAGAGAGGATGAGAAGTACGAGGCGACGTTGGCTCCCGATACAGTTCCCGAAGGCATTGTTCCAACCTACGCGGTTTCTGAATTTTCTCCTCCAGTTTTGCATTTTGAGTCTGACCTAGCAGATGAAGTTACGCTTCCCGACGAATCTGGAGACAATAACGACTTGACTGTTGTTGGTAAAGATATCTCACGTCCTTCTTCTGCTGGAGTCCCCTCGATTGCAGAAGCTCAGCAGCAACCTTCCGCTCAGAATCCATATCCGCTGGGAATCAAACCAAGGATGACCGGCACTGGACTTTTTCCTCTGACACCTATTACTCCTTTGCCTTCAACACCCCAGATTCGTGCCCCGGTTCCGGTCCACGCTACAGGTCCTTCTTTGCCACTCAACTTCGCCTTTTCTCGAAGTTCTTCACCTGCTTCGCTCGAGCATGCAATCATGGTTGAAAGGAAGAGAAGAGCCGTGTCCGGTACATCGACTGGACCTGCTCCGAAAGGAGGAAGGTTCAAGAGTAGTCCTTTGACTGGAGATAGGAGTGGAGTTGTTGTTGCGGAGAGAGTGAAGAGAAATATCAGTTCGCTTGAGCTCGGAGAAGAGGATGCTGGCGAACATGTTCGGATACCTAACGAGAAGGAGAAGGAAGGACCAGATAAAGAATAGACGTTGGTATGAGTGCAAACATGCTTTCCATTTCCTTTTTCTCCCTTGAATGCTTGTAACTTTTGGATTCGGAATCTTCTAACAGACTGTATGCTCGTAATTTTCTTGTCGTCGCCGCTTGTATATTTATAATGCTCTCGTTTGTTTGAGGAAATATATGTCACACTCATCTTGCTCTGAATACTTTTCTACCCGACTTTTGTCTACATTCCAGCTCATCGTTCGACGACCGTTCAAGAACTCTCATTTACTCAACATTTACTTAGTATGTTTAAGAAACATTGATCGCTCGGGTAGATTAGATTTTTGAAAAGGAGGAGGACTCGAGAGAAAATTCGAAAGTGTGACTCAACAAACTCAAACTTTTATATTTACTGACTCGGCCCGTCACGAGTCGATTGTAATTGCTGCATGGATGCTCAGATTGCATCGATATCTTCGACTTTCTTCTCTTAATCACTCTCATCTATCTCGTTGTTATTCTCTACGTGGTCGACAGATGTCTCAGGATTCAACGTCAACTCCAAAAATCCAGGAGGATTCGACACCTTCGACGCCTGCAACTCCAGAAGGAGGTGTCGCAGCGATCACGAAGAGTGCTGGTATGTAAACTACTTGGATTCTCTTGTATCTATCTATTTAAGGTCTGTGGTTGATATTCGTAGCAAAAAAGGAGGCGAAACGATTGCAGAAAGAGGCCTTGCAAGCTGCTAAAGCTTTGAAATCTGCTGGATCTGGAACTGCTACACCTACCGGAGAAAAGAAAGCGAAGGCTGCGAAAAAGAAAGATGTAGAAGAAGAGTTTGTTAACACTACACCAAAGGGGGAGAAAAAAGGTGCGTTCGCGTGTTCGTATGCTCAACCTTGTACTCGCTAACGTGAATTGTAGATATGTCCCAACCTATGGCGAGTGGATACAACCCTATTGCTGTAGAGTCAGCTTGGTATGACTGGTGGATGGCCCAAGGATACTTCAAACCTCAGACCCTACCAGATGGATCTGCAAAACCAGAGGGAAGCTTTGTGATTCCTGCCCCACCCCCGAACGTAACTGGAAGTCTGCATATCGGACATGCGTTGACTGTCGGTATTCAAGATACCCTGATTAGATGGTTTGTATCACTTTTAGACGAGGTTCATGTACCGAATCTGAACGCGTTTTGCATAGGAATCGTATGCTTGGAAAGACTACACTCTTCGTGCCCGGATTCGACCACGCTGGAATTTCAACTCAATCTGTTGTAGAGAAGAGACTGTACAAGGCGACTGGCAAGACTAGACATGACCTCGGACGAGAAAAGTTCTTGGAGACTGTGTGGGAATGGAAGAACGAGTAGGTTACCTGAAATCGCAGACTATATGGGCTTGCTAATTTCTCAATCTCGACTCGGATAGCTACCAGAATCGAATTACGAATCAATTGCATCGTCTGGGTGGAAGTTACGATTGGGACCGTGTCGCTTTCACAATGGACGAGGTATGTTTCTCGCCACATCGAATTGAGCATTCACTGAGAAGCTACGTAGAAATTGTCGAGAGCTGTGTTGGAGAATTTCTGTCGACTACATGAAGACGGTATCATTTACCGTGCCAACCGCCTCGTCAACTGGTGTGTTCACTTGAACACCACCTTATCCAACTTGGAGGTACAGTTTGTCTCTGTCTCGAGTATCGTCACTTATTGACGTCGTTTCTCCAGGTAGACCAGAAACAGATCACAGGACGCACCTTCTTGAACGTTCCTGGTTACGACGCGAAGGAGAAGTTCGAGTTCGGTGTCCTCACTTCATTCGCTTACCCCATCGAGAACTCTGGTAAGTATGAAGTACTATAACTACGCTATGGAAGAGCTGACAATCGAGCTAGACGAGAAGATTATTGTTGCAACTACTCGTCCCGAAACAATGCTCGGTGATACTGCCATTGCCGTGCATCCCAACGATCCTCGATATACAGTGAGCTCAGTGGATAGTCCTCGTGGACTTATAACTAAGCTCTCATTCATATAGCACCTCCACGGGAAATTCGCCAAACACCCCTTCCTTGACCGTCGCATTCCTATCATCACAGACGACATTGTTGTAGATATGGAGTTCGGTACTGGTGCTGTCAAGATCACCCCAGCCCATGATCCCAACGATTATGAAGTCGGGATGAGGCACAAGTTGGAGTTTATCAACATCCTGAACGACGATGGTACTTTCAATGCCAACGCTGGCGAGAAGTACCAGGTGAGTACATGCTTCTCGTTATATTTGTTCTTTCGCCTCATGCCTGCTCGTAGGGTATGAAACGATTCCATGCAAGGGTCGCCGTAGTGAAAGCATTAAAAGATGCGGGTCTTTACGTCGACACCACCGATAACCCCATGCAAATCCCCATTTGCAGGTCCGTTCCTAGCCTTTCATTCGCATTTGAGTATAGATAACTCACTTGACTGATAGTAAATCTGGTGATATCATTGAACCAGTCCTCAAGCCTCAGTGGTGGGTCAACTGCAAACCTCTCGCGGAGGAAGCCGTGAAGCGTACTCGGGCTGGAGAATTGATAATCAACCCGAAGGCTTCAGAGGCCGAATGGTATCATTGGTTAGAAAACATCCAAGATTGGTGTATCTCTCGTCAACTTTGGTGGGGTCATCGTATTCCAGCTTACTTCGTCAACATCGAAGGAGAGGAACAAGATGTAGGTCACTTCTCTTCCTTAATTTATGAGCGTTGGAGCTGATTCTAATTAGGCCAACGATGGAAAACACTGGGTTGTGGGCAGGACCCTCGAAGACGCAACTGAGAAGGCTAAGAAATTGGCTGGCAACAAGAAGTTTACTCTTGAACAAGATCCTGATGTTCTCGACACCTGGTTCTCATCGGGCCTGTGGCCGTTCTCCATTATGGGCTGGCCGGAGAAGGTAAGATAACAACCTCATTCAGTTTGAATCTCTTCTCATCGTACGGTGCAGACCTTCGACTTTGACCACTACTACCCCTCGTCTGTCCTTGAAACTGGGTGGGATATCTTGTTCTTCTGGGTAGCTCGCATGGTCCTCCTGGGCATTCACCTCACTGGTCAAATGCCTTTCAAAGAAGTCTTCTGTCATGCGATGATTCGTGATGCTCATGGCAGGAAGATGAGTAAATCTCTTGGTAACGTGATTGATCCTTTGGATGTCATTCAAGGTTTACCTTTGGATAAGCTCCATGAAAAGCTTTACGAGGGTAACCTGGACGAGAAGGAAATCAAAAAGGCGAAGGACGGTCAGAAGAAAGATTTCCCCAAGGGTATCCCTCAATGTGGTACTGACGCGCTAAGATTTGCTCTATGTGCCTACTCTGGTGGAGGTATGTGCTTTGAAATCTTGAATAACAGTCCTCATAGCTTACAAGGGGAATAGGTCGTGATATCAACTTGAGCATCAACCGTGTAGAGGGTTACAGAAAGTTCTGTAATAAGATCTTCAATGCTACCAAGTTCGCCATGCTCAAGCTCGACGCTAGCTTCATCCCTGAACCCACTGCTAAGGTATGATGGTACTTTTGTATCCCTGAGATCATGTTTTGACCACTCTTCAATATAGCCCACCGGAAAGGAGAGTCTCGTGGAGAAATGGATTCTTCACAAGCTCAACGAGGCCACCACTGAAGTCAATCAATATCTCACTGATCGTAACTTCATGATGGCCACCAACTCTGTATATTCATTCTGGCTATACGAGCTGTGTGATGTTTACATCGTAAGTTTTTCCCGCAATTATTTGTAGAATGTTATCTAATTCAACTGTGGTATATAGGAAGCGATGAAGGTCATCACAGGGGAAGGTGCTACGGCTGAAGCCATCAAATCAGCTCAGAACACACTCTACACCTGTCTTGACCATGGATTGAAACTGTTGCATCCTTTCATGCCTTTCGTCACTGAGGAGTTATGGCAACGTCTCCCCAGAAGACCTAATGACTCAACACCTTCCATAATGTTGGCTAATTTCCCCGTTCGCGTAAGTCATCTTCCCATATATTATCATTGTGAACAATGCTCTGAGAATGATCTATATACAGGACAAGGATTTGGTGTTTGAGGACGCAGACCGAGACTTTGGCTTGGTCTTCGCAGCTATGAAGGCCGGTCGTTCGCTTCAAGGAACCTATAATGTTCAATCAGACGTCAGCCGTGAGTGTTAGCTCTGTACCGTCACCTGCCTCCGACGCTGATTCTCCGTCCGGTGTATAGTATATCTTCGTGTACAGACGGATGAGGAAGCCGCGTTATTCGAACCATACGCCAAGACTATTGTTGCGCTCACCAAGTATGGTAAATCCTTCAAGGTTGTTCGCGATGTCAGCGAATTACCTGCTGGCTGTGGTGCAGAAGTTATCTCGAAGAGTTTGGTCATGTACTTGCTTGTCAAGGTAAGTTTACCTTATTCTGTGCAACATATATTTGTACTGACTGTGACGGTTATGCAGGGTCTTGTGGATCTCGACAATGAAATCGAGAAGTGTCAGAAGAAACTTGACCTTACGAAGATGAACTTGGACACTGTCGTCAAGGCTGAGTCGCATCCCAAATATTTAGAGAATGCAGATGAGGCAGTGAGAGCTATGAATGAGGAGAAGGTACCTACCCTACTTGATGTTTCCAGTTCAAAATCTGACAATCCCTTTCTCTTTGTTTTAGAGGAAAACACTTCAAGCTGAGATAGAGCACCTAGAAGCACAAAGAGAGATGTTCCAGAAATTGAAAGACGAGTAAACTCTGCTCTGTGATATGTCCCTTTTCTCGTCGCTCGTTTTTCTTTTCTTTTGCTATCTTCGTGTTTCATTTGTATCGATAAATCTAAGCTTAACATACATTTCTCAACAGCATAGTTAATCCTCAACACCGCGTCTTGTAGATATTCGTTCCTCATACATCTCCACTTTCCACTCCAGACCCATGCGGCACATTTCCAGCGCGATCCGGCTACTTTCGGCTACCTTCCACTATCTCCATTATATTGTCACTGATTCATTGTCCTTGTCACTCTAAACCTCCAACGTTAACTTTGAAGCTAGACAACTTCTCCTCTTCGATGAAAATATGAAGCGTGAAGGGACTATACAATACTCACACCTCCACTTCTAATCCTTACTTTTTCAGTTACAGGAGATCCATATCAGACGACGGCTCACCGTCACGGCAACAATTGCAACTTTTTTCCGCGCTCTCTCAACGGCTTACTCAACAAACGCAGTTTTACAGTAAGCATTTGCAAACGCGATCGGTACGCAGGTCAGTGGTATTCATCAGTTGATCCTTGTACGAGATTCCGAATGTGAATACTGCTATAAGAACCAGGGATTCGGGATGAAGACGTTTCTTGCTTTGCGGCCCAACTCTTCCTTCGTCCAAGTCGCTCACCGTCTATCGGGAAGTTCAAGGCAATGTCACATCCTGAAGTTCTCTCTACGGCTCTGGATATTCCAAAACCCAAGAAATGGTTTTCAATTCCTATCAAACCGGTAGAAGTCTTGAGGAGGAGACGTGTAACAAATGAACGGCCACAAGATGATCACCAGGATCCCGAGTTCAAGCTCCCAAAGAGGTCTTCATTGATCATTGTAATCGTGTTGAACCTTCTCATGCAGGTATGGAATTCAACGTTTTCTTGTTACGACGCCATAATTTAAAGTATTCCCTTGTTTTAGTTGTCTTTCTTCATCATCGTGTCTTCTTCCAATTTGTATGCTGCACATCTGGGCGGAAGTGCTACCTTCTCTGGTCTGGTCATCGGAATCCCCACTCTAATCTCGGGACTTTGTTTGCTTCCTCTGATGAAGATTGATCAAGGTAAATCGTCCCCACACTTATGTTCGATTGAACCGTTCGGAATACTGATTATTCCTAGGCGTATACAGACGACCGATGCATTTTGCATGCGGTAGCGCAGTCCTAGGGCATATTTTATATGCTATCGCATACAAAGTCAACTTTCTATACCTCATCCTACTCGGTCGTATCGTCAATGGACTGACTTTCACCTTCTTCATGTATGCGAAGAAGTATTGCTCCGATTCGAGGATCGTTGGAGTTAGAAGACGCACCTTTCTTGCAGGTTGGCTCGTAGTCACTCAAGCCTTGGGCTTCAGTCTAGGTCCATTCATGGGTGGTCTACTGTAAGCGCATAGTTTTACATGCTCCATCGCACCACTCACATATATCTCGAGTTCAGTTATAAAGTCGGATTTTCAAATGATATCTTCAATGGATATACCAGTCCCGCTTGGGTCATGGCAATAATCTGGTCCATATTCTGGCTGGTATCCACATTCCTCTTTGAGGACGTCCCTCTAGAACCTCCAGTGGAATCTGAAGTTGAAATGACATCTATGGAGAATATCAATATTCCTGAAGGGAAGGAGGATTCCAGAGGACAATCAAAAGCTTCATCTACAGCTCAAGTAACCAACATCGAAAGTGTCTCTGAGCCAGAACGTTTCCGGATGAGCAGCGCTCAGTGGGGTGTAACAGCGACCATGATTTGGTTCGCTATGACTTGCTTTTTCGTTCTTGGTGCTTGGGAAGCCAACATCCCTGCATTCACAGGTTCTGATTCTCCATTATCTCCATTTCATTTCAGTCCATTCGCGGCTGGAAATCTCATCGCGCTCGGCGGTGCATGCACATTCCCTTTTCTCTTCCTCAACATCTTCGTCGCTCGGAAAATACAAGACAGAATCACTCTCGCTGTTGGTTCCTCTCTTGGATGTGCAGGTCTTTTCATCGCACTTGCCATCCTCAAAACCAGGACAGTCAATTATGGAAGTTTTTTCATATGTTGGTTCCTTGTGGCACTTGGTTTCAATCTCGCAAGCACAGTCACGTTGAGTTTACTTTCCAAACAACTTCCTGGAAAATGGAATTCGAAAGTTAGCATCATGATTCAGTGTGGAAATTATACAGGTCGGGTGACTGGTGCTGTCTGGGGTGGTGCTGGTGTACAAGTCGGCATGTTGAGTTATGTTGGATTGCAGATAGCGATTTTGGGGATCGGGGTTGTTATGTTCTCAACGCTTTGGAGGAATTTGAAAGCGAAGACTGGCTGAGATATCGCGGTCATCTATACTCTGTGAGTCTGGTTTGTTCATGGTTGTTCTGACTCACTTGCTAACTATGCAACTCTTTTGAATTTTCTTTCTCAGGATTTTGGCGTATCCATATCATCGACGTCAAGATGATTTATAATGGGATGTATATAGAGTATACTTAGCTCGCCGTCCCAGAGCAAATGGGTGTTCGAACAAGGGTAGTAAGTTGTCAGGCGTATTCCTCCTTTCGGCTATCGTCGCTCTCTTGAGCTCCGCAATTTAATTCAAATCTTTTTATACAACATGGTAGCACTCTCAGAAAATTTGCCTTCGATATCTGGTTTTAACTGCTTCGACGAAGAATGTCCAGACACACTTCACTGCAATGTGCAATAAGGTAACTGTAATGGGACAATATCATTTGCGTTACTAGAAGAAACGAGATTTATGTACTAATTGAACGCCAGCACCAAAATGATATGATTCGACTACGCCTCGTCTTCGTCCTCAGCTCCTCATCTTCCACCGCTGAACGAAGTCCAACGCCGCTCGTTCTCGGGGATACAACCCTGTTTTGCAGATTTTTGAGATCATTCGATGTTTGTTCCACCGATTAATTCATCTTCAGTAGAGAAATATTCGTAAGTGGATATGGAGCTGAAGAAGTTGAAGCGTCAATTGTAATGCAATTCAATTGAAGGTAACTGCTCGATTTGACTGTCAGGTAGCTTCGAGTTCGACCATTTTCGCTCCTTCGGTGGTGGGTGAGTTGCTGGCAGGGGCATGGTATCCTCTTTCTCAATCTCCTCAAACTCCATCCTAGCTGCATCCCTTGTCTGAGAGAAAATATCGATGATCGCATCGTGATCATACAGGAAACCGGATGGAGCAGGAGGCTTTATGCTAGCTGATGCGGGTAGAGAACTGCTGCTGCCCGTAGCGACGAGACCTATATCACTTTGCTGTACGGTATTAGACATGGGCAATTGATGATCAGAACTGGAAGTTGCCAATTTTCGAGATCTTCTTTCCTGTAGTTCCTGAAACTCTCTATCTAAACCCGAGAAAGGAACAATGGAACTATCTGGAGGCAAAAACGCGTTGCGAGTTCCCCGATCTGGTTTTGCTGAGTTTCGCTGAGCTTCCAATGCAACGAAGTCAACTGTAGCATAATGGTGTTTTGCAAGTTGTATAAGTGCTTTTCTGAGTTCCTGCAATCCTGGACTTCGAGTCAATTTGAAGTCGACTGAACCTGATTGCATAGCTGATAGTTTCGGTATCTTCTGCATTGTCAAATCATCCTGAAATTGTGACCCAGGTCCATACCTATATTCGATGAGAATGGCGAATTCCTCTCGTATGTGGGAATAGTTGTGGCGATGGAAATCGAGTGCAAACCAATTGATAAGGTGGATGAAAGACTCGAGGTCATCAGATACTTCCTGAGGCCTAGTCGGAAAGTTCAACAATAAGGCGGACATGAACACGTATGTTCCCTACAGGCAAAGTAAGAAGATAATACTGAAACAGAGAGGGAGCTAGGACTGACCGATCGGTTGTACTGCGTCGGTTGCCTCATCATGTCTTCCTTGTATTTACACAAGTCCCAATCGATGAGAATCGCGATATATTGACCAGGCTCCGGCGACTCAACAATTAAGATATTATCAGGGCTGACGTTGCGGTGGAGGACTTCGGCATCCTCCCATGCATGGTAGTGAGCTATCATAAACAATTACTGAGTAATCTGACCAAATACTTCGAAGTAGTAACACTTACCAATGAGAACTGCAAGCAGATAAAAGACCAAGTGGTATTCACATTCATAATCACACAGTGGGCGACCAATCTCCTTGAGGACAAGTCGATAGTGTTGTCGCCTGTGATGCTTGCGAGTGATGTAACGTAGATAAACCGTGGAAGGATCATTATCACCAACGTCTCCACCACACACAACATTGCCAACATGAGGGACTTTGTGCTCCTTGAGTCGGGCATAAACTTCATGTTCTGGATGGACGTGCGCCGCGACAATACGCCACGAGTCTTTCAACAGAACAAGAACTCCATCCTTCATATCGTAACCCACAGACACTTTTGCTCCCCGGCCGATCACTGAAGGAGATGCATACATCATCCCTCCGACCAAGAACTCCCGTGTGGAAGAGTCATTTCCATCCCGCACTGGAACCTTGTATATGATATGTGAACGCTTAGTTGCTTCCGAAAGGAGTTGCTGATGGTATTCATTCTCGGGATAGTAGTCTCTCATAGGTTGCGCTTCAGCCAGAGAAGCAACGGACACTGAAGAGTCGTAACCAAGTTCCGTGTCTGTCATCTTGTCAAGTTTATAAAAGAAACGGTGGAGTTTCTCGGGCTCTGCGACGTAATTGAAGGGTCTAGAAACTATTGTGTATTGCCTGTCCCATCGGATGAAACGCGCATGCAGACGAGATATAGAAACACTGAAAACAAAAGTTCGATGCTGGCGGCGAAACACCTTTGAAGCATACTCTGTGAGCAGTTCACGAGTATCTTCTGGGCCACCATCGTTGTTCTCTGAAATTAAAGCCCCCCTTGGTTTTATGCCGAATGGAAAGTCCGAAGTATCATACTTGATGTCAATGTAAGCGACTGAGCCAGCGAATGAAGTACGTGCGGCGTATCGTAGTCGAGTCAGATAATTTGGGTCTTCCTTGTGGCTCTCCCTCACTGTGTCCTTCCGCATGGGTTCCAGATCGTACCACGTCTCAGGAGTAAGAGGAGAGAGGTCGTCGGACGGTTTGGTACTGTTTCTGCTTGTTGATATAGAGTCAGAATTAGTGAAATCGGATTCGGCAGATTGAAATGGACTTGAAGGTGTAGACGAAGGCGTAGAGGTGGGAGGACTTTGTAAAGGATTATTGCACTTGAATTCTGTTTTCTGCAATGCTTCCAACTGTTCCTTTGCTCGATCCTTCTCCTTTGGCCTGAAGATTGCGAGAGGATTCGGAGGTACACGAGACTCAGTATCCTCTGTATCATCGTCTGTACTTTCCGTCCATTCACCAGTATCCTTGACAGACAGGCTATTCGAGAAAAAGGCCGACTGGATACCTTCGCACTAACATTCGATGAACATTACACGATGGATGTGCTCATAGAGCAGAAGGATATAACGTACCAGAATAGGACACATATGATACTCATCCTTAACCTTCTTAATCTCCGAGAAATCCTTGAACGTTTTCCTTTCTTCGGCTGTAGGTTCGGTTTGTCGGAGGTGGGCGGGAAACAACTCTGACATAAAGGTGCCAAGAGGTATCTCAACCCAGTTGTTCATATCAGCACTGGCCATTAATGCGACGCTCTGCTGAATACACCTTGTCACTGATATGACACTGATTGTTTTGATGAGAGCGTAGTTGGATATTTCGAAGCTGTGGGATTGATATTGGTATGCTTGCAGACTGTTTATATCAGAAAGACATGAACGAAAATGCGGAAAGAGCATGTCGACCTTGACATACAGGAACGCACAAAAAATTTTCAGCGTCGGAATTTGTGAGAGTAGTTGAAGGGAGAAATTGGGGGTGAGCTACCTCAACTTGGTTTGTACACGTGTACTGATTGACTTGTTGAACCCGGACTCTCACGATCCTTCTTACGAGTACAACTCGGTCACGTGAATTTGAGTCACTCTGTCACAGGCGCGTGGCGGTGCTTAAAGTTACGCAGCGAGTCCATCCACCTTGTTGAGTTCTGTCTTGATGATCCTATTCATGAGCAAGCCATGTAAATTTCATTCTATAAAGTATAAGTTTGAAATATTGGAACGCTCAGCCTGGTCACGTTCGGGACTATGTACTGTATATTGTAAGACGCCAAAAATGGATACTAGGCGCCTGGACCCAGACTGTGATCGCCAAGCGGCCTTGGGTTGTCATACAAGCCAATTAAGTAGTTGCCGAGTCCGAAAAGCTTTGAATACATGCTCCAGCTTGTGCCTCCCTGCGCCTGCGTTACCGCCTCCGGAAGGCATATAAAGCTCATTTTCAGATAAGTACTACCCTTCATTCACGAAGTTCACGATCCATCTTGACATTTTACTCTGCAAAGAGTCAAGATTATGATTTTCTTCAAAGTTCTTTCTATCGTTCTCCTCATCTCGAGCTCTCTTGCTGCTCCTTTGGTCGTAGAGCCATGGTGTGGCAACCTAGGTCCTGGATCGTTTGATGTCTCCAACAACTTCACTTTATCTGCGTACACTTCAGACCCCACGCAAGGACAACAACTCGTGCTAGGAAGATATGGGAAGATTCTTAACCAAGAGCGTTTCGTACTTGCGGTATGTTCTACATATCTTTCATAGAGAACTTTAGGAACGGCTCATTCTTTCAATTCAGACCAAATTGACATCTCCTCCTCACGATCACCAGTTCTCAATCTTCTCACTTGATAATGGAACTTTGATCCCACATGGTCCATCTGAAATCACCGCTATCGACAACAACGTTGTCCCAGGTGGAATTATAACCTTCACTCTATCGATCAGTGGTCACCCACTTACTCCTGCCCAAATATACTGTGGTGTGGTGAGTATACTCGATTAATAAAACATTAATGTATAATGGAACTCACTCGTATCTCTGTAGGCAAGTACCGATCCTGCAGGAGGCGGAGAGGGATACCCTCGTTTGGCTCTCAATGGAGACACAAACTCGTTCTCCCTTTGCAGTCAAGGGTCATTCTCTGATGCCCAAACTGTTCTAGTATATAAAGCTCAATCGGGAGCTTCATATGATTTCAGTACGTGTACAACTGTGCATGTACAAATGGTTGGCTTGCTTTGAAAGTCGGTAACTTGAAGCTTTTTACCACTATTTCTTACCTTTTTCTTTCGCTTTCGGTTTGATGGTTACAACGAACTAATGATCGGTATCTCGGACGATGCGGATCCATCGTACATTTTATATCACTTAGCATGTTTGATACCCAATTGAAGAATCTGTTCGGGTAGCATAAAGTAGGACTTGTAATCTATACTGTAGTAATGACTCAGAATGGGATTGAAATTCCAACGGATTTGACAACGCTGTATTGTACTCGTACAGATTGAATTGTAGTTGTCTTTAAAAAAATACTGTTCGATGTGTACAGTACCAAGTTGACAAGGAACGGTAAAGACTGCCTTGAATTTTTTTTGAAATTGTAGTTGGAGGATGGCAATTTGAGCAATACACTGGGCGCTAATATGTTAATCCTCGATGGGAGCAGTTAATGGGCGCTTCCTCTATGATCTTTAGCTCGCTGTGCTCTCGAGGTGCTCGTATCGTATAACCCTCCTCCAACCTTGTTTGAGACTGAAGACGGTATCTAGGACTAGAGATTATGCGCTGTACAACATACAGTATTGGAATTGTATGTTTCTACCTATCAATAGAGTCATTTTGTTATCAGACACGTTCTCGCCTAGCCTTCCTCGACCCCGAAGTCATCCACAAGACAGCATCATAAAAGATGATGGTCCTTATACCCACAGCATGTTCAACAAAGTCTTATCTTTCCGTTCCACCTACCGACGAAAGCCGCCAACCGAGCCAGAAACGACGGCGAATTCGTCGTCTAACACTAACAAGTGACACACTCCGCACGGTGCTGCTTTGGTCGGCTCGGATCTCAAACTCCTACTCTCACAGCGTGATCACCTACTTTCGTTTATATAGCCATCGCTCTCGTGAGGACTTCTCATTATACGCGTTCTGAGTGACGACGACGCGGAAACCATGACTGCCAGTGCGACTTTCCTTCGACGCGCTCCTATCTCTGTACGGACTAGCCGCGCTCGCTCGTACTCGACGCCAGGAGGAGGGAAGCTGACTATTGGGATACGGAGAGAAGATCCAACTCGAATCTGGGAAAGAAGGTGTCCTCTTACTCCAGACGCGGTTCATGATTTAGTCCATAAACAGAACGTTGATGTTCTCATCCAGAATTGTGAGAGAAGGGTTTGGCCTGTTGAGGAGTTTATCAAGGTCAGTACATTATCTCAGCTTTAATTCGTTCGCGTATTAACATGTCTATATTGCCGAATGATTCATCTTGTCGTATCGTATCGACGTGTTTAGGCAGGGGCTCAAGTTCACCCAACGCTTTCTCCCGCGAACATAACGCTAGGAATTAAAGAAACACCTCTCAATGAAGTCTTAACTGACGCAGTCTCTGGCATTCCCAGGACACATTTCATGTTCTCTCATACTACCAAGGGTCAAGCATATAATATGGAATTATTGAATAAGTTTTTGAGTAATGGTGCTTTGAGTCCGACTTTAGTGGATTATGAGCTATTGATTGGACCAGACGGAAAGAGAACAGTTGGTTTTGGATGGTTCGCTGGTGGTGAGTACACGCGTAAATATTTCGTCAAATTGATGGATTGAATAATCGTTGGTGAACCTTTAGTTGCGGGAGCTCTAGAATCTCTTTCAGCACTCGCGCATGCATTATTGGAGTTGGGAGTCTCCTCTCCATTTTTGGTACGCCCTCTTGGTTATCTTTCGTAAATTTAAAACGGTGTTGAGGCTCATATATCGATCTTTGGACAGTATGCTCCCCGGCCGCATACTCATCCGTCACTCCCTTCCATTCTTCATACACTTCGAACGGTAGTAGGAGCGCAGATTTCGTCGCAAGGTACTCCGAAGAGTTTGGGTCCGATCGTGATTGGTGTTACCGGGTTCGTCCCCCTATGAGAACTAATGATCCTGATTTTTACTTCACAACTTCATAGGACGGGGAAGGTTGCGACCGGTGCTTTAGATCTGTTGAAAGAACTGCCTATTTGCATGGTGAATGCAGACCAGTTAGACGCATTGGTTTCTGATCCAGGTAGAGTCCCAAAGAACTTTTTCGTGTATGGAAGTTTACATGCGTTTGAAATGAAGCTACGGATCTACACAAGGTGAATTTTCAGATCGTGTTATATTCCTTGAACAAGATGCTAAGGATATGTCGGTATAGATTTATGTTGTACACGTTCTTCCAGAAGACTACTTTGTTCGGAAGGACGGTAGTGCTTACAGCAGATCGGATTACTACTCGCATCCCCAAGAATATATCTCCACATTCCATTCAAGAGTACGTTTCTCCAAAGATCTATACTTATGTTCACTTAACCTTAACTCACGACTTTCACTTTAGATTGCACCTTATTTAACTCTCCTTCTTCATGGTGCAGGATGGGCCCCAACGTATCCTCGATTGATGACGAACGAACAATTGGCACTCGCGATGGAGAAGGCTATCCAAGTCGGCAATGGAAAGCTGGGAAGGTTTGTTTGCGTAGGGGATATCAGTTGTGATGTCGAGGTAAGTGTTCATTCTTTCTCCATCGTAAATTTCTAAATTTCGTTCAAACTTCAGGGTGGACTGGAATTTCTCTCTCGGCACTCAACACTATCGTCTCCATTCTATACAACTAAACCTCCCTCACATCCTGCTCATCTCCCAGAAATCACGATGATGTCCGTTGATATTCTTCCCACCGCTTTACCTCTTGAAGCATCCGAACATTTCTCAAATGTTCTATATCCCTACCTGACGACGTACCTTAACGCTCTTCGTGGAACTCAGGGTGAAGGTGAAGCAGAGAGATGGGAGGCTCTTGAGCGAGCTACCGTCGCCACAGAAGGCGAGTTAAAGGAGAAGTGGAAGTGGCTAGAGGAAGGTCCGCTGGGGGTTTGGAGGGACGGAATGCTGAAGACTGGGACGTTCAATGTTCTCAATGACGGCGCATCGAAAGCGAAACCTTCCACGCCATCGATATCAGCAAAGAAGGAATCTGCGACAATACCTAAGAAGAAGAAAGTTTTGGTTCTCGGTAGTGGAATGGTCGCTGGACCTGCCATTGATGAGATTTGTAGTTGGAAGGATGTCGAATTGGTTGTTGGTATGTGTGGTCTCTCGAGTTTCATTATAGATTATTAGTTAGGACACTGACTGGTTTCAACAGCAAGCAACATACTCCCGGAAGCCTCTCGTCTCACTCGAAAACATCCCAACGCGTCCGCCAAATTAATCGACGTCAGCGATAGAGCGAGTTTAGGAGATCTAATTGGAGAGGCAGATGTGGTTATCAGTTTATTGCCCGTCGCATTCCACCCGAAGATTGGTGAGCTATGCCTGGAGAAGAAGAAACATCTTGTAACCGCTTCGTATATCTCTGACGCTATGAGAGGGTTGCACGAAAAGTACGTTCACTCTGTCCTCTTGTGATGATTCACTGAAACGACCCTTCTACAGGGCAGAATCATCCGATTTAATCTTCCTCAACGAAATCGGCTTGGACCCCGGAATTGATCATTGTTCTGCTATCAAGATGCTCTCAGAATTGAAGGCCCAGAATAAACAAGTTGTTTCTTTCACCTCATTCTGTGGTGGTTTGCCAGCTCCTGATTGTGCTGAAGGCATACCTCTTGGGTATAAGTTCAGTTGGAGTCCTCGAGGTGTTTTGCTCGCGAGTTTGAACAGTGCTAGATTTAAGTTGATGAATTCTGTAGGTTGATTCTGTCTTTTTGACCGTAGGAAAGGAAGGCTGACTGTTTCCTAGATTGAGGAAATTGAAGGAAAGAATATCCTAGTCGAGAATTTCCCTGATTTACCTGTCTCGGATGTCTTGAGGTTGGAAGGCATTGCGAACAGAGACAGTCTGCCATATGCAGATGCATATAGCCTCGGCGCGTTGGAAGACATCCGGACTTTAGTCCGTGGCACTATTCGGTATGTTTTCGAGATAATCATCTGCGCTACTGGATGATTCTCATCATGGATGCCGTTTAGATATTCGGGCTTCTCGGCATTAATGCATCAGTTCAAATGCATCGGTCTCGTGGAGACTTCTCCCGATTCTCAAATCCTTCCAACATCCTGGTCGGACTTTGTTCGTCTTGCGATGGAGAAGAAACTCAATCATCCTATTCCCTTTAATGACCCTCATTCCTTCCAAAGCGCACTCAACCATTTGATTCCAAACGCCAAGGAAACCTCTGAAGAATTCATATCGAATTTGGATTGGTTCGGAATCTCTCCATTCTCTTCACCTTCTTCAAGTAGAGGTATCGCTTTGCCTATTCAACCGACCGCACCCATCGATATTCTCACAACACTTTTGACTCATAAACTCTCATTCGATGCCTCGAAGAACGAAAGGGATTTAGTGATACTCTCTCATGAAATCGTTTCATGTCCTTCAACTTCACCACATGTAACGACACATGCACCATCTCCGACTCAAGATGAAGAGATACATACTTCTTCGCTGGTGGTATATGGAGACAATGAATCAAGTGCGATGGCTAAATGTGTAGGTTTACCTGTCGCTTTCGCTACTCGGTGTGTTTTGGACGGCGTTATCAAGGTCAGAGGTGTTCACGGTCCTGGTGTTGAGAGAGGAATTTGGGAAAGAGTTTTGTCTAGTTTGGAAGAGAAGGGTTTAGGAATGAATGAGAGTGTTGCGAGAAAGAAGGGGCTTAGTGGAGGTGGAATTGTCGAGAGTGCTTTGCATAGAGCTCATGCGTTGAGGAGAGGTGCTTTGTCGTTCTGATTGTTCTTTGCTAATCCGTAGGAATGGTTCGGACCTTTTATCGCCTTTGTACATCACTGTATCAATAGCGTCGGGTTGTCTGCGGTTTTGCGGGTTTGGATATTGGAGGGTTTTGCTTCCTGGTAAATGAAATGTTGTGTACATTGATCAAAGAGCAGGGCTGCCTGTCTTTTTTACGATACTCGTCGGGTGGAAAGTCTACTGATCAGACATCCAGCTGCTAGATGATTCAACGGACAATCTTTCACAAATGAATGAGAGGGAAATAGGTACTGAATGTTATATACTAACCAAAACATTCAAAAGCGGACTCTCCATTTCAATATCAGGAATACTTGCGTCTCTTCTTGAAACTCTAAGTTTGTTTCACTCTTCGAATGTATGACACACCTCCACAGAAACAAAAACGTCAAGGGATCAGGTGCTACCAGGGTTCGAACCTGGGTTTCGGGAAGCTGCTAAAGTGCGGTGGTTAAACTTAGACATATCTATCCACGCTTCAAAATCCCGAGTGATAACCACTACACTATAGCACCGTTATGTGTGTAAATTCTCTATTATATCAGTCATGATTTCTAGGAAATGATTGAATGACCGAAAAACAATTGATCGAAGTTTTGACTCCGCGTTCAGTAGCAACGTGTTTATCATTGCCCAATTAGGACGAATGTCGCCTAATATGGACACAGACGCCCACTAGTGCTGACAAATCGTAACGAGTATTAATTATCTTCCAACAAGTAATCAAACCTTCATACAGCACATTCCACGTACGAGGAAGGGGAACGAAGGTTTATAAGCATAGACGCCGTATGTGATGTATGTACTTGGTGTAGAAATACACGACAACCTCGGACAAGCGAAACAGCTAGAAGGGCAATCACGTGACCGAGTCCGATTCGTGGCATCGGACTCCTGCTTCAACTTGAACAACCACTTTCTTCGAAACTGTTACTTACTCAGGAGATGTACTGATCGTTTTGAGATAGCGAGAATCTTCTCGTCTAGCTATTGTACACTTCCTTTTTCTATTTCTACGAATCTTCCAGGGCGGACAACTTGTCTGAGACATTGGGTGCGTTCTTAAATGACAGTACGACTACTCACAGTCCGTATGCCAGGCTGAACATGCTTTTTAAGGATTTTAATCGCATTTTTCTCTGATATAAAGAGTTTAAAATACGTGAATATCACTCTCAACGTTTCAAACACAGGTGCCGTTGATTCGGAGTGAGTTTCAATTCAGAGAATGAGATTATGCAATCATTGACAAGGCCTATTCAGCAGAGCGTCGCAATAGAATGGCTAGTGCTGATATGAACAACTGGGTTGAAATACCTCTTGGCACCTTTATGTCAGAGTTGTTTCCCGCACACCTTCGACAAACTGAACCTACAGCTGAAGAAAGGAAAACGTTCAAGGATTTCTCGGAGATTAAGAAGGTCAAGGATGAGGATCATATGTGTCCTATTCTGGTACGTTATATCCCTCTTCTCAATGAGCACATCCGTCGTGTGATACTCATCGAATGTTAGTGCGAGGGTATCCAGTCGGCCTTTTTCTCGAATAGCCTGTCTGTCAAGGATACTGGTGAATGGACGGAAAGTACAGACGATGATACGGAGGATACTGAGTTGCGTGTACCTCCAAATTCTCTCGCAATCTTCAGGCCAGAGGAGAAGGATTGAGCAAAGGAACAGTTGGAAGCATTGCAGAAAACAGAATTCAAGCGCAGTAATCCTTTACAAAGTCCTCCCACGTCTACGCCTTCGTCCACACCTCCTTTCGCATCTTCAACAAACCCATCTCAACCTGCCGAATCCGACCTCTCTTCTCTTACTCCTGAGACGTGGTACGATCTGGAACCCACGCGGAAAGACACATTGAGGAAGAGCCACAAGGAAGACTCAAATTATCTGACTCGACTACGATACGCCGCACGTACTTCATTCGCTGGCTCAGTCGCTTACATTGACATCAAGTATGATACTTCGGACTTTCCATTCGGCATAAAACCAAGGGGGGCTTTAATTTCAGAGAACAACGATGGTGGCCCAGAAGATACTCGTGAACTGCTCACAGAGTATGCTTCAAAGGTGTTTCGCCGCCAGCATCGAACTTTTGTTTTCAGTGTTTCTATATCTCGTCTGCATGCGCGTTTCATCCGATGGGACAGGCAATACACAATAGTTTCTAGACCCTTCAATTACGTCGCAGAGCCCGAGAAACTCCACCGTTTCTTTTATAAACTTGACAAGATGACAGACACGGAACTTGGTCACGACTCTTCAGTGTCCGTTGCTTCTCTGGCTGAAGCGCAACCTATGAGAGACTACTATCCCGAGAATGAATACCATCAGCAACTCCTTTCGGAAGCAACTAAGCGTTCACATATCATATACAAGGTTCCAGTGCGGGATGGAAATGACTCTTCCACACGGGAGTTCTTGGTCGGAGGGATGATGTATGCATCTCCTTCAGTGATCGGCCGGGGAGCAAAAGTGTCTGTGGGTTACGATATGAAGGATGGAGTTCTTGTTCTGTTGAAAGACTCGTGGCGTATTGTCGCGGCGCACGTCCATCCAGAACATGAAGTTTATGCCCGACTCAAGGAGCACAAAGTCCCTCATGTTGGCAATGTTGTGTGTGGTGGAGACGTTGGTGATAATGATCCTTCCACGGTTTATCTACGTTACATCACTCGCAAGCATCACAGGCGACAACACTATCGACTTGTCCTCAAGGAGATTGGTCGTCCACTGAGTGAGTATCAATCTGAATATCACCCGCCCTGTTATCTCTCTGCGGCTCTGTTGGGTAAGTTCTACCGCTTTGAAGTATTTGTTCAGAGAACTCAATAAAGTGTTCATCACAGCTCACCGGCATTCATAGGAGGATGCTAAAATCCTTCACCGCGACATCAGCCCTAATAATACTGTAATTGTCGAGAGACCGTCGGGTGGGTGCGTCGCAATTCTCATTGATTGGGACTTGTGTAAATACAAGGAAGACATGATGAAGCCACCGACGCAGTATAACCGATCAGTTAGTACTAGTTTCGTTTTCAATTGAGCATTATCCTTTCTTACCTCGTCTTTAGGGAACATATGTGTTCATGTCCGCTTTACTGTTGAACTTCTCCGCAAAACGTAATGAAGTTTCTGACGACCTAGAGTCATTCGTCCACCTTGTTAATTGGTTTGCCCTCGACCACCATCAGCACAACTATGTCAACAGCCGAGAAGATTTCGCAATCTTCATCGAACACATGTATAAAGCTGGGTCACGGTCTCAAAGTCAGAACGGCTTGATAATGGGGAACCCAGCAAAACTGATGTCTATGCAATCCGGTATAGCTGAATTCAGGTTGTCTCGAAGTCCAGGATTACAGGAACTCCTCAAAGCACATATGAAACTCGCCAAAGACCATTATGCCACAGTTGACTTTGCTGCATTGGAAGCTCGGCGGAACTCAGGAAATACAGCTCAGGGTACCCACCCCCCGTTTTCACCCCCCGGATGTCACCGACGTCAATTGGGACTTGATTGATGAAGATGAACAAATAGCACTCAAAAGAAACTCTTGTCAGATGATAGCTACGAATCCTGTTGGGATGCTAGTCTCTAACATCTCCCAATGTCTCGACGCAGGTCCCACGGCTGCAAGCAGCAGCAGTTCTGTACCTCCATCGTTGGTCCAACAACCTCCTTCGACTCCGTTTGGTCTTCTGTACGATCATCGTGCAATCACTGCAATTCTGCGACAAAAGATGGGTGAGGCTAGAGCCGAAATCAAAGCGTTCAAAACATCCAGTACCGTGCAATTATCACCAGCAACCAGTCCACCACGACCACCACAGGACCTAAAATGGTTGAACACGAAGATGCCTAATAGTCAAATCGACCAGTTACCTCAATTACATTTCACAGTTGACATTCCAGCTTCTTCAGCTACAGGTCCAATTCCGAATGTTCCTCAAGATTTGGATGATGGATTCATCTCTGAAAGGAACCCCGAATGATCTAAGAAATCTGTGAAACAGGGTCGTACTACCTTTCGAACGCAAGAGCGAGCAGGCTGCCTTCATTGGTGGAGGACAATATGAGGTGTGATTGAACCATATCAAAGTTAGGACTCGGAGTCTAGTATATTATGTTCAACAGTTCAAGTTTGGGTACGAGACCAGACAATCAATATATTATATTTCGTTGTTTCTTCTCCCAACGCAAATGTCGTCGCCCTGCTGTCGCCTTATCGTGGATGCTAGCACCGTTAACGTATACTACATAATAGTACTCCTCGGTGGTACCTCTGCAGGTATAATTCACTCTGGCACCTCCACCGACTGTTTGTACCATATACATACAAGGCTTCATTTTTTTTGAGAAGGTCTTTCAACTAAATCATGATCTGAGGATAGATAGATTTCAGAAAGGATGAGATGCTATTCCCTTGACATCGGTACTGAGGTCGTCGACTCGGAAACAACAAGTTGCTCTGGTATTATGTATAACTGTTGCAGCACACAGCAAAGCAAGTTTGGTGTACCTGATATACATTTTATTATAAGCTTCGACATATAAAAACAAAAAGTTGACAACTCCTAACAAGTGTCAATCCTAAGCTTTCCACCTCCAACAAAAAACACATAATCATGTACAAGAAAAATATGAAAAAAGGTCCTCTAGATATAAAAACCATATCTGAAGCATGTGTATGTATGTATGAATGTATGTATACAAGAAAAGCCAAGCAACGAGCAAAGAGAAGCAAGGACACTAAGGAAGCTAGAAGTACATATTTAAATTTGCGATTGAGGGTAGCAGATGTGAATGAGTATGAATAATGGGTTGGTTATAAAAAGAAAGAAATGATCTTGGGTTAGGAAGAAGAGATGGCATAAATACTTGGAAAGTAAGATAGGGCGATGTATGAATGATTGGATAACACAACAGCACAACAGAACAATGATGAGCGAAGTCGAGAAGGTGAAACGCTGTGACAAGAACGGGAAAAAGGAGGATATATGTCTATACCGATGTCGTTGCAGTCGGCGAAGAGGTCTTATTCGGCGACACAACAGCGATCAAAACCGAGATATCTAAAGAAGGAGCGCAAGATAGAGTCAGTCATTCATGCAAATGATTGAATCCAGTATAATAAAACTCACCATCCGGTTTACCTCCTTGGAACAGCTTTCCCATTTCCCTAGCTCTCCTAGCGAAAGGAATTTCGTCCATATCGACTTCCTCCTCCAAAACAACAGTCGAATTCCTAGAACTCGAACTCGAAGTGGAACTGAAAGATCCTCTTCCCGTCGTCGAGGAGGATTTAGATCTCACTTTATGTACACCTCCACTGCTCGTCTTGCTCCGACTACTTTTACTACTTCCTCGTTTCTCGGAAACACATCTTGCGCGAGAACAAAGAGCTTCCGATAACATCCCCGCCAATGACTTTCGACCAAGGATGGAATCGTCTGATGAAGACGAGCTTGACGAGGATGAATGTGATCCCATGAATCCCTTTCTCATCCTGACAACTTCATCTAAGATATCCTCGTCCCAGAGGTTATCACTCAACCCGTCCGAAGCTAGAACGAGAATATCATCTTTTTGAACCGGGATAGTGAATATCTTCGCATCTCGCGGCCGTGTGGGCGATGATGGTCCTAATTGCAAAGGCGTATTGAACTATGAATAAGAATAGCAAATTAGTTCCCGTGACCAAGAGAGATGGGAAAAGGGTTCGAAAACTTACATTCCACCACATCTCCTCACTTCGCCACACAACTTGATCTCCTCTAATCAGCATACCCATACAATCGCCAAGATGTGCAATCCTGATCACAGCTCCTCTGTCAACTACTTCAGTCCTTGGGACCGCATTAACGCCATCATGTTCCCGAATCGGATATCTCGGACGAGGGTTCAATAGCGTGGGGGCGATAGAGTGATATTGCCGTGGGATGCTATTAGGAGAAGTGAAGTCGGAGTTGAGATTCAAAGGGTTACCATGTTTGGAAGGCGACGATGACGCCGAAGAGGAGGGATGGGCGGCGAATGAGGGAGAAGGCGTTGAGGGAGGTGATGGTGGGTTGTCCAATATTGCGAGTAGGGCAGTCGCAGATCCTTGCAGTAATGGCACCGGTGTTCCAGAAGGTGTCGATGAGGAAGATGCCGAATTTTTGGTGTTCGACCCAGGAGAGGTTGTAAGAGGCGGAGATCCATATTCCGAGTCTAGCGAATCTGAGGACGAAGGATCAATAACATGAGCTTTCATGGTCTTGTCGTATGCCCGCTCTAAAATCATCAAAACATCTAGTCCATCTGTGAGGTCTTCTAACGGGTCTTCTTCAACTTGATCTTCATGCTCATCGAAAACCGCATTTTCCCTGTAAGAATTCCCATAATGGTCAACCTAAGTTCTGCCGACAATGTAGAGATATTCAACTTACTCTTCATGAGAAGATGCAGCTTCGACCTCCTCGCAGCAATAATGCATCAGCCGTTGGGCGAACAAGGCACTCGGAGTTGAGTCTTCGGGCCGCGCTAAAAGTGATGTAATGTAATCAGTTAGCATGTCGCATATAGCAAGGGAGACCCCGCATTGCTGATTATTGTGATAATAGACCCCAATCATAAAGAGTCAGTATGCGGTGCTATTACAGCGAAACAAACGCGCATGTAGTTGAACTAACACATCCTTGCTTTTACCACCTGATAAAAGAGCTTGTTCGAGGCTCTTTGATAGGAGGCATAAAGATGAAAACGCGACGTCCTAACCAAACTAGTACCGCCATATTGTGTGGGAGGCATATTTGCATACCACATGAAATGAACGTGGTAACAGCATATAGGTCGGCATAGAGAACGAGAACATCGGCCGATAGTATGAAAGCAACATAAACGGGAAAATTCAAAGAGGAATGTAGTACTCACTAGTCTTGTGAAGTTTTGACCAACCGCCGACACCGTCTGCTACACCCATAGCATTTTCTTTCAGGAAGTAAGCATCTTCTCCCACTTGGACGGCTTGAGCGGATGTGCCGCCTGCTACACGCACGCCCCTCGAGTTCTTTGGAATGCCATAGGCACCGACGTCAAGATGATACTTCGTTCTATTGCTGGACGAACCGGAAACGCTGGATTCCGCATGTGCACGAGATGAAGTGTCGACATAAGCAATTGGAGCCAAAGACGGGTAAGGGAAGAAAATTGTATGTGAAGCATTTGGCATAAAATTTGAAGAAGATGACGAGTCAGATTGGCCAGATGTGAGCGCTAGAGGGTAAGGCGGAGGGTTTGGGTTAGAATGCGAGGCCTGTGTCTGTGGAGGACCACTTTGAGTCTGGTAGGGTGAATGAGATTCAGACTCTGGCTTTGCTTCTACAATCACTCGAGGGGAAGCAGCAAGATTCGTGGTCGATGGTCGAGATGACGGTGGTTGTGCTGGAGGTGCATCGAAAAAAGAAAAGGGAACTGTGTGAAGAGAGCGAGAGGATGAAGCAGAATTTGAGCGTATGCGGGGGAGTCCCTGAGACGAAGTAGGTGAGGATGAGACTGCCGCAGGGGCCAAGGGGCGGGCTCTGACTGGGAAACGAGAATGGATCTTCATCGCTGCTGGAGACAACGACGACGACGACAGTGACGGCTCTCAGAGATGGTGGTTGTTGAGAAGGGGAGAGCTTACAGTCGGACTTGGACAGTCGAGAGAGAATTTGACGGGTCATCTCGGCTCTACTTTTTGGCTTTCGAGGATGAGCGCTTATCATACCGAAATTGGACAAGCTTCCCCCGGCCTTTGGTGGCTGTGGTGTATTCGGCACCCCGCAATCGGTCCAGAGCGGTCAGAAGCTCCCAGATGACCTCTCAGCGTTTTGTGGGGTATTCTTCCAGAAGATAACGCGCGAAAGAGACGAGGCTGGTCAGTGCTGAGCATGATTTTACGAGAGACCTCAGGCATTTGTCACAAAACATATGTGTCTGCGAAACCAGAGGAACAATCCGGAGAGGGCCCGAGAAACACTGCCAAAAATGGGCAATTACCTCCGTTGCTACTACCGGCATCTCACCAGCCAATCACGGGGCTTCAATTTCGGAGCGTGACATTTCGTGACAGTGACACTACAATTAAATCACGGGACCGTGTGGCCCTCATTTCGGCGTTGTCCGAATCCGGCCACCACCCAAAGTTGAACTTGTCCGATTGAGCGTTTCTCTCGACACTTTCATTTTCTGCCGTCTGCGTCGTTCCTCTCGCCCTCGACGTCCTCCTCAGCCTCGAATTGTCCTCGCTGGCCTCTCCACGCGACATACTCCCTCGCCTCACTCCACAACTTAAATTCACGTTTCATTTCACGTAAATAGTCGTGATTTTCCCCCAATCCGTCATACCCCGACATTGTCCACTTTCTCCTAACTATGAATCACACATTCGGTGGGAAGTACAAACTCGAAGTCCAACTCGCCAACGGTGGTTGTGGTACGCACCTTCTGCTTTTCATCGTCCAATCGCTCAGGGACTGAATTCGCTTCATATAGGCACCGTCTTCACCGGCGTTCACACCATCGCAGGAAAGGAGGTTGCCATTAAGTTGGAACATACAGCAGATGCTCCGCATCCAAGTATGAGTCCTCTCAAACAGGAATCCAAGATCTACAAAACTCTCATGGGTGGTCCTGGTATTCCTTGGATTATGTGGTCTGGTACAAAAGATGACTACAATGTCATGGTTATTGACCTCCTCGGACCCTCACTAGAAGACCTCTTTAGAATGTGTAACAAAAGCTGGTCGCTGAAGACCGTACTCCTATTAGCTGATCAGTTGGTACGTATTTCCCTTTCTCGTTGCCTCGCCACGTCCGTATCACAGCTCTTCGCGCTACTCCACATTCTTCGCATGTTTCGTTGTTGTGGCGTCTGACAAAAGAAGCTAACGAACCGATTTTCTTTTTTTGACGTGTCTTTTCTTCGTTAGATCTCTCGCATCCAATACATTCACTCAAGAGATCTTGTCCACCGCGATGTCAAACCTGCTAATTTCGTGATGGGCACAGGACGGAATGCAAGCTCCGTCAATGTCATTGATTTTGGCTTAGCAAAGAAGTATCGCGATCCTAGAAACAGCTTGCACATACCCTACAAGCAAGACGATTGCCACGGAGTTGGTACTTCGTTATTTGCTGCCATCAACACTCATATTGGTGTCGGTAAGTTTTTGCTTTAACACTTTTGGGAGGATGACGCCATGAGAATTTATTGACAAACGTTCTTTCTATTTTGTCCATAGAATCTTCCCGTCGAGACGACCTAGAATCTCTTGCCTACATGTTGATCTATTTCCTCCGAGGTTCCCTTCCATGGCGTAAACTCCGTGGCTCCAGCATTGCCGAAACTTGGTCACTGATTCTTGAGAAGAAGCTGGAGACAGCAGAACTCCTCACCGTTGGGTTGCCTAAAGAATTTGATGATTTCTATACATATATTAGAGGTTTGGATTTCTACGATGAACCTGATTACGACGGACTACGGGATATGTTGAGAGGGTTGGCGAAGAAACATGGGATTGAATATGACGGACAGTTTGATTGGATGGTATCAAAGCCAAAGAAATCTAGTGTCTACGGTGGTGTAGGTGTCGGGAATGGTGCTGGAAACGGCGCGGCGGCTGCATTGGCCAAGAGAAAGCGTTTCTGTAGGACGTGCGACGCATGTGCAGCCGCCGCCGCGGCAGCAGCTGAAGCTGCGAAAACCAGTCCGAAGGTACCCAAAGTCATTGTTGGAGGTGGTGGTAGGAGAACTGTCAGCGGTGGAAGTGGGAGTACAGGGAGGAGGAGGACGTAGAGGAGGGTATGGGGGTGTTCTGGTTGTTTGTGCTCTGTCTCATCTCTGAGATCATGGGCATGAACATACCGTTGGACCAAGAGTGATTTATTCTTGACGCGTAAGCCCACTTGCCTTCTTCTCGTTCCCTGACTTATCATTCCTCTCTTCTTAGACATGACACGACCCAACCATGCGAATCCTCGAAAATGACTCTTCATGATCACGGCCACGCCTCCACGTTTTTTTGGCGAAACCTTCCGTTTATGAAGTCACCCCTAGGCCACCCCGTTTCTCTCCCGTCCATTTATTCGTTACTTTTCATGCTGCACAGGTCAGAAGCGGGTTGGTTAAGTTTAGTTTTGGGGTCTCTGTTTCCCGGACATGTGTTGATGCTCGCATTGCGTCCGACTTCTTCCCTTTGGATTCCTTTTTATTGGATGCACAAAAAGGCAAAAATGCTGTTGTCGTGTATTTCTAAGCAGGTGGGGTGATTCTTCGTTACCTTCTCCCCTTTTTTTTGCCGCCCGTTGCTAATTCTCCTCGTTTCTAGTCTTTTCCATCCCACTATCATCGTTGTGCACCGTTGTTCACTCTGGTTTCACCCTCGGAACCATGGAACTGGAATTCACCGAAGGATATCTATCCTTGACGTTGATTACCATCAAGCAATCGACCCTGTTATGCGTTATATGTCAAGGGTTAAGTTATGTATGTATGCTATGTATATATGTATCCCGCAACCACCTCCCATGTCCCCACCCAACAATCCCGTCTCATTTCTATCTTCTGACATTCCCTTCGCTCGGATTTTTTATGTTAGGACGCACTCCATATATCTGCATGCTATGTTATGCGCTATTTCATTTTCTTGCTGTCTTGTTGTTCATAGCTTTTTTGTTTGCTCTTTCGTTCTGTGATTTCATCATCCATTGGGGTTTCTTCTGGTCATACTATTTCGCATCTTTATTTACATTCGCCGATTGTGCATATAATTCTCTTCCACTATTCTTTCCAGTCTTGCTTACATTGTTTCTTCGACGCCGTTGTAGGTTGCAGTGTTTAGTAACTTGTTCTATAGCATCATCAACAGAAATATTTTCAAAGTCTAGCGAAGAAACGCTGGAGAACCTCCTCTCGAGTTCTGTGATTGGTTGCCTGAAAGACTAGCCACGTGTTTACCAAACGACTCTTTACGTCACTTGTATCCTCCAAGCTTGTTCCCTTACACCCTACACCCGCTACCTGCTATCGTTTGATCCCGCATTCCAACGTTGTTCCAAGACATTGTCGACTTTTCAATTGATACTAGTTCAAATTTCAAAGACATTGCAACATACCGGAATGTACAAAAACATATTGCACCACAACAGCGCGAGTTGCTTGGCATTTTAGAGTGGCTCGAAAGAACATGTTCTTGATCGGTGAACGATCTGTATTTTACAGAATTCTCGAAGAAAATATTGCGTGCTCTGTCCTATGTTCTTGCCAA